>WNWU01000012.1:13039801-13078015 GCA_012654045.1 Ptyas mucosa | reverse complement strand
GAAAGAAAGAAAGAAAGAAAGAAAGAAAGAAAGAAAGAAAGAAAGAAAGAAAGAAAGAAAGATGTTATTCAGTCTTGTATTTTCATAATCAAGAACTACCAGGCTTGTGACATGGTTTCCAAATAGGCAGTGTCCCAATTATGAATTAATCCCAGATCAGTAGTTTTAACCAACCCAAACATTTTTAATAAGGTTTTCATGAATGCAGAAACAGCCATTCATGCACGGAGATTGGCATCTCAATTATCCATGTTCAAAGACCTGTGTGCTCATCTTTTCTCTTTATAATCCCTGTGCTTTGCACTATTTTTTTCCCTCCTGCTTTCTAACAAAACCCTGTGCTGCACCTTCAAAATCAACTTCAATGTCTACTGGGTATGTGTTTGAAGGGATGTCATTGTTGCTTAGCAACAACACAGACTGAGTTGCCTACAGCTTTTTGCTGGAAAACCTGAGACGAAGCATTCTCATGTAATCATTCTAAGTCGTCACTCAGTATGGATTCTCATGCATTCTAATTCAGCACAGTATGAGATAAAACTCCTGTTCCTTGTGTGTTGGTTGATCCCAAATGATCCAGAAATCCTTGGGTGCACATGCAGTGCAGTCCATAATAAACATTATAAATTGCACCGTAAACAAGGCAAGGGTAATTTATGTCAACGTTCCTTACAAACTCACAAAATAGACCAGGGTTTGGGGACCCACCCTTAATGAACCACCTTTGCAGCATGCCAAATTTGGAGGAAGCAAACATCCTTTGGGGAAAGGACTGGCCAACAAAGCTCCCTGTGATGTGCCGTGTAACCAGGTTATTCACCTCAGGTAGTCCTCGATTTATTATCACAATTGAGCCTAAAACATCTGTTGTTAAATGAGACATTTGTTAAGTGAATTTTGCCTCATTTACAACCTTTCTTGCCACCGTTGTTTAAACGAATCACTGCAGTTGTTAAGTTAGTAACCTGGTTGTTAAGTGAATTTGGCTTCTCCCATTGACACTGCTTGTGAGAAGACCACAAAAGGTGATGATTCATGTGATCCTGGGACACAGAAAAGTTCATAAATATGAACCTGTTGCCAAGCTTCTGAATTTTGATCCCATGATCCTGAGGATGCTGCTAAGGTCGTCACTGTGGAAAACAGTTCTAAGTCATATTTTTCAGTTCCGTTGTAACTTTGAACGGCTACTAAACGAATGGTTGTAAGTCAAGGACTATCTGTACAGTGGCTAGCTTCCTTCACCACTTGAGAATTTTCAGAGAACAATTTACCTGAGCCAAGCCAGAAATGGCGCCATGGCAGTCCCCGACGCCTCTACCCCATTTTTTCTCTCTTGTTTTTGCTTCCTTCTCCCTTCTGCCAACTTCATCATCTTTATAGCTTTACTGAACCATTCTGTATTTTAATTTACAGTTTACACTCTGACTCTACTTTTCTTACTCTCTTTCTTCTTGCCTCCCCCTCCTTCCTTCCCAGGACTGTAGTGTAACTACCGCTGTCCTGGGATTTGGGAATGCTGAAGAAAAGTGTTCAGCCACCATTTTTATGGGAATGTATCTGATCCATCTTTTCAGGCTTATGTGGAAACACAAGACACATGATTTCCAAATATTTCTGTGAAAATTGCAGCTCAGAAAACATAGCCAAAAATATGTTTATTAAAAACAGACGTACTTTGTAGATGGGTGCACAGAGGAAACTGTATGCAGAAATGTGCATATTTGCGTGAAATGCATATCAAAATATTGTGCATAAACTTCTGATTTGCTCTTTGATCATCCATCAGAAGCTGCCTGCACAGGAATAATATTAAAGATAATGCCAAGTTTCTGATGGTTCACATATACATCCCTGTATTATTACTCAGGAAATGTGCACATCTCTGAGTGCAGCATTTATTTTTCTCCCCAACTCTTCACTAAGCTATAACACTGGATTATTTCCATGACCTCTGCAGGCTTACATGTCCATTCTTATCAAAAGCAAGAACATCGGATGTTGTTTCTTTCTTTTCTCCCCTCTCCAGATAGAGGAATTTTTCACCCTTGCATCTGATCACAAGCAAAACATATCCTGGCAGTACTATTTTTTTCCAACACATGTTTTATGATGTTGTCTTCATCTTGGCCCATGAGCGAAACAGATCTAAGCTCAGCTAAGTGCTCCTGTTAAAGTAGTATTTTCCACCTTACTGTCCAAATACAGCCTGTGTTTGTATAATATATAAAATCTGCTATGCTTTGTCACACCCATTACTTTAGAGGAAAGTTAGAAAATAACAGTGATTTGAAACAGAGGCAGGATAAGGATTGACAATGGGGACACAAAATTTCATGCCAATATAGATTTCTGCCAACGCAGAGAGGCATGGAGAGCACCAATGGGGAAAAAAGCTCAGGAAAAACAAAAATTCTGAATGATAAAAGGAACAGAAAACTATTTAACCAGTAATAATGCTGTGCTCTTTTCCAGGGGTATCTGCAGTCTCTGGTTTCAGAATGGTGGGAGTGACCGGGTAACTCAAACCAGACCCATTTTTATATGTGTTCTACTGCTCACAATGCATTTAACAGAATTCTTTATTGGCCAGATGTGATCGGACACACAAGAAATTTGTCTCTGGTGCTCTCCTATTGCCCCATTGGGCCCATACTTCTGAAGCCATAGACCATTGCTAAGGATGCAGTAGGCATGTGGAACATAGAGACCAAACACATTCTTATTTTCCTTGACCTAACTGATGAGTACATGGTGTCATTGCAAACTAGATGCATGTTTTATAGAGAAGTCTACCATAGGAAGCAAAGAAAATATTATTCATTTCCCCCCCCAAGTACATTTTATTTATTTTTTTATTTATTTTATTTATAATCTGCCTTTATAATTTTTATAAGTGACTCAAGGTGACAAACATATTTAATACTCCATCTCCTGCTATTTTCCTCACAACAACAGCCCTGTGAGGTGAGATTGGCCGAGAGACAGTGACTGGCTCAAGGTCACCCAGCTGACTTTCATGCCTAAGACAGGATTAGAATTCACAGTCTCCTAGTTTCTAGCCTGGTGCATTAACCGCTAGAGCAGGGCTGTCAAACTCATGGCCTGCGGGCCAGATGCGTCACGCAATCCCAGTTTAGCAAAGGGGGGGAAAGTCCCGATATGTCACGTGACGACGCCATGATGCTGCAAGTTTGACACCCGTGACCTAGACCATTTAGCATAAGGAAGTTTTCCTTTGACTTCTTAAATAAAAGCAAAAGATTTCACACTGATGCACACTGATTCTTTTATAAAAGTTTGTGGAAATGTCTACTCAGTGTTCAGCCTAGAAGCATGCATAAAAAAATGAGGTGCTCTTCACAGAACAAGAAAGGAGACATTGTCAGGTAAAGTTCTCCTGCCTTAGTTTATCTTTTGCTAATTACTGTTTGCCTGAATTTTCAGCAATATTAGATTAGGCTACTGGATTCAATTATGTCCAAGGTTGTAAAGTAGTTGTAATTTGTGAGGATGTTTGCGTAGCAAAAGACCAAAGAAAATCATTTCTCCATATCATATAGTATGCTTTCATTTTAGACAAAAGGGGAGGAACAAACTTCCCTGTGAGAATTCAAAGTCAGTAAAATTCAGATTAAAAACACTGGAACTAAGACCAGCCAAGAGATAAAACAAAGAACCATCACTTGAAATGTAAGAAAGAATTCAATCCTTGAGTGCTATAGATATTCTCTAGCAGCCTAATTACCTAATCTTGTACAGGTAGACCTCAACTTGGAACAATTCATTTATTGACCGTTCAAAGTTAGAACGGCACTGAAAAAAGTGACTTATGACCATTTTTTAACACTTATGACCATTGCAGCAATCCCATGGTCATGTGATTTACATTCGGATAGCTGAAACTTTTACATCATGTGATGTAATCATGTGATCTCCTTTTGCGACCTTCTGACAAGCAATGGGGAAACCAGATTCACTTAACAACCGTGTTACTAATGTAAGAACTGCAGTGATTCGCTTAACAAGTGTGGCGAGAAAAGTCATGAAATGGGGCAAAACTCACTTAACAAATTCTTCAATTAGTGACATGAATTTTGGGCTCAGTTGTGGTCGTAAGCTGAGGACTGCCTGTACTTGTAAAGACATGAAGTTCAGTAGAAAACTACTGTATACAGTCTTAGGACAGAGGCAGAAAGGAAGAGCAACTCTATCTGATGGAGAGCTCTGCGGAAACAAGCTGCCTACTCAATGTTGCTCCTTCTCTTTCCCTTTCTCAGAAGAAGATACCCAGTGCTTACAATGGATGTTTCTATTCCTGATGACTTATTCATGCCTGCTTTCAGATGGGTGGGTGAGCATCAGTAGTGGGTTGCAAAATCCGTCGCTACCGGTTCGCTCGTGTGCGATGCTTCTGCACAGAAGCATCCGGCGCAGGTGGGTGGAGCCTCCCGCTGCCGCCTCTACCGGTTCACCAATCTGGGTAGAACCAGTAGCAACCCACCACTGAAGAGCATCCACCCTTTTGGTGCCCTCAGTGGCCTCCTTGCAAGGCACACCCACCTTTGTTTACAGGAGGAAGAAATGATTATGCGTTGGTGACAGTCACAACATAAGAGAAAGAAAGGCAGGTGCGCACAGTAGCTGCTTCTTGTCTAATTAAGAGAAGCCACGGGCCAGATGGGAAGCAGTGACACAGAAATGCCATGTTTTGATCCGCACCAGATATAGCCTCTGTTGGATGATGTGTAAGAAAAACGTAGCATAGCCTTGCTTGAAGTTTATATTGCAGGTTTCCTACTCCTCCAGATTGGTAGCTAATACCATGAATCCCCAAACAAACTTCCTGACATCATTCCATTTCCCCTTTTAGAGGTTCTCCCCCCTCTCTATTGCCTGTGAATTGATCCTTCTCGGTGCTGCCTTATGCAATTCGGGCAGTTTTGCGCTGTCTTGCAGCCTTCCTTCTTTAACTACCATTCATATATTCAAAGCTTAATAAAAGCAGAAAAGAGCAGAAAGATTTCATCAAAGCAAACCACCAGGGACAAATAATAATTAGGCTACAGATCCTCAGCCACCCTCAGGCACTCTGGAGAAGTACAAGCATGGGATACTGGCATGTGACGGGAGGAGGTTTCTTTATTCCCTGACAAGTAACAGAATCATTTTCCCCCCAATGAATAGCGGACAACAGATTTTAAGAAAGTTGAAGATAATTTAAAAGAGGACCTGTGATTTTTTTTAATGATGTGTGCCAGTCTTTCTTAACCTGGCATCAGGTACAACTGTGCTATATAACACAAGGGAGGTTCAATATCTGAAGGACATTAGGCTCAGGAAAGGCAAGTGTTCGACTGTAGCTCATTTTATAATACTGGTAAAAGTTTTGTTTAAGATCTGAAAACAATACAAAACACTTCAAAACCTGCTTTAATAGAGCATGAAATACTCTATTCAGCTGGTTTGGACTGGTTTTGGATGAACCTGTAATTACGGCCAGCGGCTAGGCCCACCCACTCTCCCCGGCACTATCCTGTCTTATACAATCGCTGTGTTTTTGATGCAGCGCGCATGTGCGCAAGGCATGCGCGAGAGCGAAACTATCCCATCCTATACAATTGCCGTGTTTTTTGATACAGCGTGCATGTGCGTGCGCTCACATGTTCAATTCTGGGCGAACCAGTTGTTAAATCATATGAAGCCCACCTCTGATGAGATGCCTCCCTTTTTTTTTTTTTTCAAATTAACTTCTGGTCTTCAAATATTACCTATATATATAAAAGCGAAAACCACTCATGCATTAATCACGAAATCTCCAGAACCATAAAGCCTACAAACTTGAAATTTGCCACGTATGTTCCTCTTGGCTTCTAGGTACTCACTAAGAAAGGATTTTTTGAAATGACCATCAGAGGATTAGTATTTCCTATATTATTATAACACGCTCTGATGCTAATTAGTTAGACTTTCTACTCCTCCTCCCAACTTGAAAATAACTCTGGAGGGAATGGGATAGCATAGGGCAGGCTTCTGTGGTGCAAGCCTCATGGAGAGAAGGAGCTAGAAAGCCTGAGGGAGAGAAGAGGATAGGATAGGAGACGTTTATGTGGGGCAAGGCTGAGGGAGAGAAGGGGAGAGGAGAGGCTTCTGTGGTGCAAGCCTCATGGAGAGAAGGAGCTAGAAAGCCTGAGGGAGAGAAGGAGATTGGATAGGAGACGTTTATGTGGGGCAAGGCTGAGGGAGAGAAGGGGAGAGGAGAGGCTTCTGTGGGGCCAGCCTCATGGAGAGAAGGAGCTGGAAAGCCTGAGGGAGAGAAGAGGATAGGAGAGGGGAGAATTCAAGCTGTAAGTGTAAATAAATAATAAATAAATCAAGCCCGATCACATAGGTAAATAAATAATAAATAAATCAAGCCCGATCACATAGTTTCGTAGCAAAGCACGGGGATCCAGCTAGTACAGTATATAGTTAGGTAATTTATGTTTATGTATAAATGTATTAAATAAATGTTTTAATTGGGTTTTTTTTTGTTTAGTTCAAAACAAACTAAATTGGTTAATAGGTTTAATATGATTTTATATGTTTTTTAAATTTTTGATTGGGAGCTGCCCAGAATTGGTCGGATGATGAGCAAACAATATACATGTTTTAACTAAATATCTGAGTAAATAAATAATAAATTTACATCATGCTGCAGTCCCAAAGGAATCTTAGGAATTCCCAACATAAATAATAACAAAACACCCACAGTTAAAATGAGAAATATATAAAATATGCATACATGTTCACTTCAATGGTGGGTTTCAAATTTTTTTTACTACTGGTTCTGTGGGTGTGGCTTGGTGGGCGTGGCATGGCTTGGTGGGTGTGGCTTGGGAAGGATAGTGTAAAATCTCCATTCCCACCCCACTCCAGGGGAAGGATACTGCAAAATCCCCATTTCCTCCTGATCAGCTGGAACATGGGAGGCAGGGAATAGATGGGGATGGGGCCAGTCAGAATTTTTACTACCGGTTCTCCAAACTACTCAAAATTTCCGCTACCGGTTCTCCAGAACTGGTCAAAACCTGCTGAAACCCACCTCTGGTGCACTTGCACATGCTATTTTCCCATGCCATAATACAGGTAGTCCTCAACTTACAACAGTTCACTTAGTGGCCGCTTGAAGTTACAATGGCACTGAAAAAAGTGACTTTATGGCCATTTTTCACACTTATGACCATTGCAGCATCCCCATGGTCATGTGATCAAAATTCAGACACTTGGTCACTGATTCATAATTATGCCAGTTGCAGTGGCCTTGGGTCAGGTGATCACCTTTTGTGACCTCCTGACAAGCAAAGTCAATGGGAAAGCTAGATTCACTTAACAACTGTGTTACTAACTTAACAATTTCCGTGATTCACTTAACAACAGCAGCAAGAAAGGTCGTAAAATGGGGCAAAATTCACTTAACAGCCGACTCGCTTAGCAACAGAAATATTGGGCTCAGTTGTAAGTGTAAGTCGAGGGCTACCTGTTCTTTCATTGATGAAACTGGCTCCAGGTAGTAATTGACCAGAACAATTCCCACAGTTCTGGCCGATATTATCAATGGTTAGGCATGCTGGGAGCTATAGTTCAGCAACAGCTGGAAAGCTACGATCTCCTGGTTGGTACATTAGAGGAATGATGGCAGTTAAATGGAGCTGCAATTAAAGCCCAGTGCTGGGAACCTGATCTGAATAACAAGCACTTGGACTGCTTTCCTCTGTATACAAAAAAGGGTGTTGACAGGAATTAGTAGAAAGTTGTGAGTAGGAATGATATTTAGGAGCTGGGAGGGAAGAATGGGAAAAGTTAAACCTCCCCTCCGCTATTCCTTGAAGAGGCTGTGCTTGGTTATATTGTCTAACCTCACCCTCAGCTCTCAAGATTGGAGAAAGAGGTTGCCAGAAAGGCAGGCCTGCGTCTCTGGAACTTCTAAAGGCCTGAGTCAGTCAGTCAGCCGGAGGTCTGGGCTGCGTGAGGATTGATGGCAGCTTTTCTCTGTTAACTCTGAACGAGCTCTTTGCTGCCTGCACACATGTACCCCCTTAAGGCAAGATTCTCAGCTGGTTCCGCCAGCTCCTTGCCAGCTGCTGGTGCCCTTTCCAGCCTATCTGTTCTTGGCCGCATGCCACCGTGCGAGTAAGATCCATCTTGGCTTGGCGTTTGTTGAACTCCGCACGTGAGTGCAGACATATTGGCTGGAGATTTCCTGCTCTGGGGACCATATGCTGCTCTTTACATGGAAGCAGGCAAGTGGGAGGCTTCAGCTGTCAGCGAGGGCAAGCTTACTGACAGATAAAAGAAGAAAAGGCTTGCAGAATAGGTCATGTGCTGCTTGCTCACTTTGTAGTTTTTCTGGGAAGGAGGCTTTAGTGCCCATTGGTGTCTATGTGATTCTGCGAGCAGATTTAAATCCAAATTCATTGCTGCTGTCACGTACAATGGGATTTATCTGTGAGGATTGAAATACATTGTATGAAATCTTGAGGGTTTCAAATCCTGCTGCAAAGAAACACAGACATTGGACTAAACTCCCTGACATTGCTTTATGTTGGATGGAATGGCAGAAATTAATTTCCCCTGGAATGTAAATATTCTTTTATGTCGAATTTCACATTGAATTAGCTTCAGAAATATTTGCTAAAAACCTAGCTTAGTAAGAAGCCTACAATCTTTTTTTCCCATTTTGGACATGGACATTATATCTTTACAAAATCAAAACTAGTTATGCTTTCACAGATAGAGGATGAACTGGGTTGTGGGTGCCCTCCCATTATGATTTCCAGACTCATCATGACCAGTCACAAAACTGGGATCTACCACAGTAGTGGGTTTCAAATCCCGGCGCTACCGGTTCGCTATTGAGAGTGCACGGGCATTCGCTTTGCAAGTGCGTGGCGCTTCTGCACATGTGAAGAGCATTTTTGATGATGTCTGGGTGGGTGGGCGGAGCCTCCTGCCACCGCTGCTACCGGTTCACTCAAACCAGGGTGAATCGGTAGCAACCCACCACTGCTCTCCCTCTTGGTTGCATGATTCAGAGGAGAGCATGTGCTGTGCTTTGCATTGTACACATTAGTAGCACTTTTTGTAGTTGTAATAAATAAAGGTTAATTAATGGGTGTAATAGGGGGCAGACCAGATTTCTTATTCCAGTTTTGCTCTTTGTATTCTGTGCGGTTGTATTTCAGTTATCCTAGTTTGTTTTATCAGGTTTTCACAAATCGCGATGGCCAGCTCAGCTATGAGCAGGAAATTATATGCTGTCATCTGTTATAGGTAGTCCTTGACTTATGAACCCAACTGAGTCCAAAAATTCTGTTGCTAAGTGAGACAATTCTTAAGTGAATTTTGCCCCATTTTATGACATTTGTTGCCCAGTGGTTAAATGAATCACTGCAGTTGAGTAATACTTTTGTTAAGTGAATCCGACATCCCCATTGACCTTGCTTGTTGGAAGGTCGCAAAAGGGGATCACATGACCCTGGGGACACTGCAACCGTCATAAAGATGAGTTAGTTGCCAGGCATCTGAATTTTGATCACATGACCATGGGGTTGCTGCAACAGTCATAAGTGTGAAAAATGATAAGTCACTATTTTCAGTGGTGGTGTAACTTCGAACAGTCACTAAACAAATTGTTGTAAATTGAGGACTACCTGTATTTATCCCTCTCATTCTGATGTCCCTTACTTTATATTAATGTTATATATATATATTTGTCCAAAACATTCTTACCCTGCCTGTGGAATCATTGGACTTTGACTCCTAGTACTATAGTAATAACAATAGCACTTAGACATATACCGCTTCATAGTGCTTTACTAAGCGGTTCACAGAGTCAGAGTCTGGCTCCTCATTTTACCAATGGAAAGCTGAGTCAACCTTGAGCCAGTGAGAATCAAACTGCCGACAGTCAGCAGAATTAGCCTGCAATACTGCATTTTAACCACTGCACCACCATGGCTCACTATCCTGGGAATTAATAGACATCTCTGGAAAGCATTTGGGTTGAAAAAAATTGGACTGCATGCAGATTTCTAGCATGATTGTTCTTCTCAATTACAAGGGCCCTAGAAATAACATATCCACCATATCTTCTACAAATGTTTCTTCCATCTCTAACCAATATCTTTAGGGGAAATGTCTGCATTCTGCTTTAGACTTCTGCTTTTGTGATAATATGTCATCTGTTTTAAAGCCTGTTTTACTATAGCTATGTATGTTTTTATAATGCATGTGGCACACCACAAAACACATGAATCTGGAACTTGTCCTAACAAAGAGCATTACACATCACTGGAAAAGAGTGAAGGGGACTACATCAATCACCATGGTGACATAGAGGAGAAAAAAAGGGATCTTCACAATCAACCTTTCATTTGTTTAATGAGGTGTGGTAATCAACATTCATTACTGTAGCAATCTTCAGCTCAGTAGCATTTCTAATGTGCTTATCCACAGGACATTAAATTGCTATACATATGATCTAGGTTGATTATCCAAGCTCAGATGGCTCATATACTTTTCATTAAATAAGCACTGAATTTAAAGACCATTTCACATCTGCATGAAATTTCTATTTTATTAGCAAGGACGGTCCGGTATTTTTATTTATTTATATACCATCCAGCTCCCAGGTCACCAGGCACTTTGCAAACTATAAACATCATAAAAGTGTTATATAGCATCTTAAACATTCATCCCATCCATTAGTTGGGCCAAATCGCCACAACCTAAATGTCAATAACAATTCTCTTCTTTCTCTCTCTGTTTTGCATTTATACTTCCAAAAACTACATGTAAAATGAGAGGAGACATTTTTTTGAGAGCAGCAGTTATAGTAAGGGAGAAAACAATAGCATTTGACTATTTTGACTATCTGACTAAATTGCATAAAGAATTACAAGAAGATAACTTCAACTTTGTTGCTAATAACTCCTTACTATACCAATTTCAATGATTTTTTAAATCCAGTATGTGTAAATCTCTATAAACTATTTGAAAAATACATATTAAGCAAAAAATAAAAATAAAAATAGAATTTCCCTACTAGCCTTACTGGCTAGGGAATTCTGTAATTTGAAGTCTACACATTTTAAAGTTACCAAGGTTGAGAAACATTGGCCTAATGCATCAGTTTCTCTTTTTAAAAAATAAGATCAGTGGGGGTTTTTTTTCATTTCTTTTCCAATAAAGTCTAAATGTGTTGAACCACCTTAAGGGCCAGAAAGAAAGAAAAAAATACCACTCTTCTTGGATCTAGTAATCATTTTCAAGTTGGCCCATAAAAAGCCTTCCTGCAATAGCATGAAAATAGTCACAATTTATGTGACTATTTCATTGAATATGTATGCACACTGCGTTACTAAACAGTGGGAGGTATTTCCCTAATCCATGTCTTGGTTCTCCAACAATTGCAGGATATTTAACTCATTTATCCAAGCCTTTGTTCATGAACTTTGCCAGCTCATTGCACCCTGAAAATTTTGTTTTCCTTTTTGATTGCTCCTATAGCAGAGTGAAACATTCCAGTAATTCATAAAAAAAATCCAATGTTGCATCGAAATTAAGTTAGACTCAGATGAGCTAGAGATAGAGATGATAGAATTAGAGTTAGAGCTAGGGATAGAGATTTACCAGTAGTTAGAGTTAGAGATAGAGATTTAGTTAGAGTTAGAGTTATTAGAGTTAGAGTTGTTGGAGATAGAGTTGTTGGAGTTAGAGTTGTTGGAGTTTGTGTGTGTGTGTGTGTGTGTGTGTGTGTGTGTGTGTGAGAGAGAGAGAGAGAGAGAGAGAGAGAGAGAGAGAGAGAGATTGAGATTTGCTACTTATCAACCTTTGCTAAGAAGCACAGTCTACCTCCAACTGGTAGCGGGACTGAGCTATTACTTAAATGGGAGAACCTTTTAAATCAATGATGATGAACCTTTTAGGTGCCGAGTGCCCAAACTCTGCGCCTGTGCATGTCCAAACTGAAAAATGTGTGCACAGACATGCATCAACACGCACATGCATAGACATGTATGAACATGCGCATGTGCAGACATGCTCATGCGCAGCAAGTGGTAAGATCTTTTTCTTTCATGAGCTTGTTTAATCATTTGCAGGGAAACAGAAGCTCACAAAAGAAACACCACAGAGATCTGACCTGGGGCAACAGTGCACATGCCAGCAGAGAGGGCTCTGTGTGCCACATTTGGCATGCGTGCCATAGGTTCGCCATCACGGTTGTAGATTATTCAAAATTCAAAAAGTATCCCAGAAGAAAACTTCCTTATTGTTTCCAGAAAACCTATACAGATTTTGGGAATTATTTTTCACAGGAAGGCTGGGTTAACTAAGCAAAACCAAATTAAACCAGAGTACATGTTCTGATGTAAATGGTGGTGTAGGTCAAAGGGACATCAACATAGAACATGAAGCTAAACTGCATTTAAGTGATTAGTAATCTAAATTATGTAGTAGCCTCTGACTGGTTGGAGCACTGACCTATTTAAGTCCTCTTTGATAAATGAGGAGGCAACTAATTGTGGCTTCTCAGTAAACATATACATTTTTAAACCTTAATTTCATCCACAGACAAATGGTGGCCAATATGTAAAAGCCCTGTGGGCATGGCCAATCATCAAAAAACCTACCAAACAAATAAAGGAGGCCCATATTGTCACACCTATTGCCTGAAATGTGTACTAGCCTTTTATTGTCTCAATGGGGCTCGGGAGAGGTGTCATTGATACAAATCAACATAATGCTGAAAGTTGGATGCTTTACAGTAGGCAGGCTCCTTATGTTTAAGGAGTGGGGGGGGGGGGGAAAGAAAGTTAGATAGGGAGACACTGAACATCCAGGCACAATATTAGCTATCAAGATTATAGCATAAAAGGGGGGAGGGTCCACCCTACTATTAGGTAGACAGGAGACAGTGATGTTATCTTCCTTTCCACTTAATCCTCCCTCTTCACAAATTCCTATCATTCTCCCTCTTAAGCCAACAATTTGTTTTTGCCCTGTTGGATAGGTCAGCTTTCTCAATAATTACCAAAGAACCACTTAGTCAGCTTCTCCTAGCAGGTAGTTGTTTGTAATCATTGGGCAAGACACCTGACTGAATAATGTATAATTTGCCATACAGGCAGCCAGACTGGCCAGATTTTGCCCTTGTGGGTGTGTTCTTCTGCTTATACATTCCAATTACCAATGTACTTCTTTGAAAAATAAGTAGAGTAGTCCTTGATTTATGAGTCATTTTGGGACCATCACAAGTAACGACATGATGGGAAGGCTTCATTACGATCACAACAACTTGAGGACTACCTGTAGGCAGTAAGCAGAGGAGACTGTGAGTACTGAGGAGATGTTGGAGGAGAAACCTCAGCAACCTGGCCTTGCTCCCTTAGGTACAGTGATGGAACTTGTTCTATTACCACTAGGGTTGGCATAAGGCAAACATGCTAGACTTATCAACATCTAAATGGGGAAAGACAGTTGGGTGGACATCTTGTCCTTAGCTTTAGGCAGCAGAATGTTCTGACGATTGAAAGAAGGGTAAGGATGGATTTGTTATAAGTGAGCAACATTTCTAAACTTCAAAGGGAATTATCCTATCGAAGGTCAAGTGAGAAGATTATAGATGTTTTAATGGGCTATGAGAAAGCTGGTACTTTTTGCCCTGGCTTCTTTGAAGCTCTCACTCTTCTGTACTACCCAGGGTGGACCTTTATCAGCTTCTTAGAGCCATTCTGGCTTGCATACTGCTGCATATATCTTGGACTTAGCAACTGCCATGCAATGTGGATTTTCCTAAAAGGATGATTTACAGGCCAATTACTGCAGAAAATGGGTTGGAATTAATGTGATTAATCATTCATTAGCTCTGGCTCCCATCATTAAATGAAAGCAATGGAAAGAATAGTTATGAAAAGGGTCTTCCGTGTGTTTCTGCAGGTACACCTGGCTGATCTTGTCTGGACTTTGAAACTAAGTAGGGCTGGACCTGGCTATTATTATTTGGGGATACAAATACCTCCAGGGACTATACTAAGGCAGCAGGATTGAATAGGAAGTTGACAACAAATTCCTAGAAACAAACAATGGTTCTTTTACCAAAAAGTGACTAGAAGTTGAGTTTTCTCTGAAGAAGACTTTATCCTTCAGACTAAGAAGTCTGGCAGATTGCTTACCAAAAGTCAGAAAAGGCTATCATACATCCAATGCCCTTTTGCTGGTAGGTTCCTGGTCTTTTACTATGCAATTATATTGTCTCCCATTGCTAATAGATATGCATCATTGGGCATAATAATTATGTGCCACATATTGGTGAATGTATGGGCATATTTTGGCATAAAAAGACCCCTGATGGTTAGTGGTTAGAATGCACAGTGGTTAGAATGCACAGTGGTGAAAATGCAGCATTGCAGGCTAAGTCTGCCCACAATCTGGAGTTTGATCCTGATGGGCTCAAGGTTGATTTAGCTTTCCATCCTTCTGAGGTTGGTAAAATGAGAACCAAGATACTGGGGGCAATATGCTGGCATTTGTAAACTGTTCAGAGAATGCTGTAAAAATACTATGGAGTGATTTATAAGTCAAAGTGCTATTGCTATTGCTACATAACGCAGTTAGTGCTGTCCAGAAATATTTTTTTTGTATTTTTCTTGCCAATTCACATTCAGGTTGCTTTTGAAATTTCTTCCAAAGAAAAAGTTTCGAAGATATTCGTATGGTTGGTGTGTGAAATCCTTGCAAGAATTTATTTACAAGTTAGCCAAGAAATGGGGATGACTTACATTTCATAGAAGAATCCCCTCTGCAGCGGTCTGCAAGTGTCTATATTCTCAAGTCTCAAATCCTATGGAAAGACACCATGGGGCAACTCCTTCCCTGAGCTTCCATTAATTAGGAAATATGCACAGCTAGGGAGATTTCACAGTGATGGAAAGATGTTGCAGTAATGTAAAATGGAAACATGAGGTGTTGGGTTATGCATGCTTCATATTTGATTCATAACTACTTACAAACACAAATGAGTAAAATGCAACACCTGTTTGTCTAATAATTAAAGGCAGTGGCATCTATTTTCAGGATCACATGGCAGAACTAGATGACTCCCCACAGCAGCCTCAATTCTGGAAATGATGTGGCTGCTTTAAATAAGCTTTAATAACATGTGATGAGTCAAATAAATGCTCTGACCAATCACCATTTGGCACCCTTCACCAACTCCACCTATAAAATTAACTCCCCCAAAAAATTTCCTCAAACACAGGACAGATGGAAGAAAAACTTCCTTTTCAGGAGAATAAATCTTCTGAAAAATTGCAAGGCAAACTTTAGAAGTCACTGCTGTATTTACTCAAAAAGAAGTCAATCTGAATTTAATGTGAACCTTCCTTTTATTTCCCTAAAAAAAAAAAAGAGCAATTAGATCAAAAAGATTTATTAGCTTCATTACCATAATCACAGTAATAACACATTATCTTAAAGACAATTTATTTTAGGAGAAACATAGCCTTCCTTTCAGGTAAACTCAGTGCAATTACATTAACTGCAGGAGAGTCACCTTAGTTTAATGTTTAAAGGAATCAAACTAGACCCAAGATGGCGAACCTATGGCACGCGTGGCATGCCTCTCTGTGGGCATGCCAGCCGTCATGCCAGCCCAGCTCCACAGCGCCTCCCACCAGCCAGCTAGTCTTCGGGTCTCTGCCATGCATGTGGGGGGGATGTGCAGGGCGCGCATGCACATGCATGGGGGGTGGGCACATGTGCAGGGGGGCATGTGCATGCTTGGGGGTTCGGGCATGTGCTTGTGTGCACTTTGGGCACTCAGCACCAAAAAGGTTAGCCATCACTGAACTAGACATTGGAAGTCTGTGAGTTCTAGTATCCTCTTAAGCACAAATCTAGTTGGGTGACCTTAGGCCAGTCGCTCTTACTCAGCTCTAAAAAGGAGGCAATGGCAAACCACTTCTGAAAATGTTGCCAAGAAACCACAGGGACTTGTCCAATAATTATTGGTTCAAAAAGGTATATTTTTAAAAAGCTGCAGCATCTACCTCACCGTCCTCATATTTGCAGTATATATAGTGTTTTTTTTAAAAAAAAAAATACTCCCTTTTTCACCCTTCATCTGCATGATGTGTGTTAAATCTGCCACAAACAATCCCAGAACACAGATTATTCGGCATACCTATCGCATCATCAAGTGCCTCCTCCAAGCACTTCACAAAAATTAATTACAGGTAGTTAATTAGATCTGGCTGTACCGCTGTGAGAGCAGATAACTCAGAGATGCCAAGGCTTCATCCAGGGACAGAATTATAAAGTGGGTTGCCTGCTTGGGAGGCGGGCTAAGTTTACAGTTAAGTATTCCTGATGGGGGATTCTGGTGCTTTCATTTTTCTGCATCCTTGTGGAACTCCAAAGTGAAGACAGGTTTGAAATGTGTGACGGATGAGGAATGCTCGGAAATCAAAAGAGCAGGTGTGATTATTGAACAGATTTTAAAACAAGTTTTCAGAATGCACGCATCTTCCTAAGAATATATAACTTTATTATGGTCATCGACCAGCAGATCTTCCTAAATTGATTTGCAGCACTGTGGTTATATGGAAAGCTGATAAAGATTATAATAACCAAGTAGCTTCTTCCTGTCTTTTGTACCGCTCAGAGCTAAACGACATGAAACATTAAACAAACACTATGCAACTGTCTTTCTTGTTGCTTCTGGTAGTGTAAGTGCAGAGTATTCTGTCCTAATTAAAACCGCTGCACATCTGTAAGAGAGACACCTGTTTCTCCAGCTACTTCCTTTGCAAAACTCTGTTTGACTCTGCTCAAAAATAAAAGGAAATGTGCATTTCATTGCTCCTCCTTTTTCTCAGGATAATGATTTGCGTGGGGCTACGGAGGCAGACACATTTCCTATTTGCAGACAGAGGCTTTCCTCTGAACAGAATCTTGCTTGCAGTGTTACTGGGGTAGAACTTTGAAATTGTTTTGGATAACAACTTTCCTAATCCTTGCCAATAGCCAGGCCAGCTGCATTTGATAGAAGAATAACAGTTTATCTCATCTACCTCCGTAATAGATAAATAAAAATCATAAAGGCAGCTGCACACTGTGAATGTAGTTCCCTTGAAGTCCATCTGTGGATGTAGCATCCACCGTGGATGTAGCTTAGCCCTTGAAGTCTATCTGCTACCCATTGTTTTTTATCACACTTTAATTTACAACCACAATGTCTGCATTCATCTAGTTCAGGACATGAGGTCCTAAGTTGGATTCTACTGTAGCTACGTGAAGCAATTCTAACCTAAATATTTCCCAGCTATCCAGTATGTTGTGATGTCTCTTTTCAGTATATTCTGATCTCTCTTTTAAACTACTTTGTGTTCTCTCTGCTCTGAACTACACTTCTGTACCAGGTGATTAATTGATTTAAGTTGGGCATAATGAGTGTATAGATTTCTTTTTACAGCAGCCATTTCTGTCTGTTACGCTGGAACTGGGTCAGTGTTTTATATTGACAATCACACATCCTGCATTTGTTCATATACCAGTTTAAGGCAGCCACCATGTCTCTAGGACACCGAATATGCAAAATGATGCCCTAGATCAGGGGTGTCAAACTCTATTTCATTGAGGGCCACTTCAGGGTTGTGTTTGACCTTGGAGGGGTGGGCGTGGTCAATGTGGGAATGGCCAGCTTGACAACACTTGTGTCAGGGGACGTCTGTGATGGCCCGAGCACTCTGCCAGTGAAAATAAGCTCCTGAGCTCTATTTTCATTCATGATGGCCTCCTGCCACCTCTGACAGTGAAAACGGAGCTCGGGGGGCCACACACGGCCCCTCGAGCTCAGTTTTTGCTGGCAGAGGGTGGCAGGAGGCCGTTATGGCTGAAAACGGAGCCTGAGAGGACCGTGTGCTCTGAGAACACCCCATGGGCAAGATCCGGCCCCTGGCCCTTGAGTTTGATACCCCTGCCCTAGATGGACCCTCCATTTCAAAAGCAAATTGTTTGCCACAGGCATTCCAGATACCTTGATGCTGCACTATATGATTCTGTTATCATAGTCCATTGTATCAGCATTTCATGCAGCAAATATATATGCAATTATATATGTTTGTGCCATAGACACACATATGCATACACATAATCCCACCATGAGTTTGCTATGGTTTATTCCAGAGAGATAGCAGAATTAAGTTTTAATTAATTTATTCTATAAATAAATAAACTGCAATTGTTCTAGAAGGAAAGACTTTATTGTAACGGTGCTGTAACAAGGGCAACATTATCTATATCAGGGGTGTCAAACTCGCAGCCCACGGGCCAGATACATCACATGCTGGCCATGCCTATCCCTGGTTTAGCAAAGGGGAAAAAAGTTGCAATACGTCATATGATGACGTGTCATCATGAGTTTGACACCTCTGCTTTACATGCTCAATATATAGCAAAGTTTCATATGAGAAGATAAAATAACGAAGTAGTCTTTGCAACAAATGAACATACTTATTTATCACATCCATATACTACTGAAATGTTCAAGGAGTTCCAGTAGTTTACAACAACAATTTAAAAGAGCAGTAAATATTAATTCCAAAAATGAAAATATCCATGGTGAGAATATGTGACTGACAAGGATAACTTAATTCAATTTAAAATAGAATAACAAACAGTTAACATTAATAATAAGCTAAGATCCCACCTAAGTCCCCAAATGACTTCCAACGTATAAATTTCTGGTAAGGAGGAACCAGCCACAGTATTTTATTTAGCTTCCAGAGAGGCTGTTCTACAAAACAGGTATCATTTCAGAAACCAGAAAGCATTGATATTTAACTTTTGTTAGTGAGAATTAGAAATCATGATCCATGTCAGGGGTCACTTTGAAGATACTAAAACCCCAATTTAATTATACTTATTCAAACAAAAGCAAACTTTTCCTCAATAAGCACATTTTATCTTGCATTACTTAGGTTAACAGTATGAACATTCTTTCCTGGCCGCATATTCTAAACTCCTGCAGCAAATACTTGTTTTCAGTCAAGTATCCCAAACATGGCATTCTTTAGATCAGACTTTTCTAAATTCTGTTCTGTGGAACTTAAGGATTCTATGACATTTTGATGGGATTCCATGGGAGAATAAGGGGTGGGGAGAGATCCACTACAGTCAGTTTCCTAACATTAGAGCTTTGAGTCCAGGGTTCTGGGTGTTTTTTTAAGTAGCAGGTTTTGAGATCTGCTGCGGAAAGGTTAGGTTTCAATTTAAGTAATTCTTTATGAAAGAGCCCTGGTAGCGCAGCAGATTAAAGCACTGTTATTAACACCAGCTGCCTGCAATTACTGCAAGTTCCAATCTCACCAGGCTCAAGGTTGATTCAGCCTTCCATCCTTTCTAAGGTAGGTAAAATGAGGACCCAGATTGTGGGGGCAATAAGCTGACTTTATATAAATATACAAAGGTATGAAGGCTATTGCTTAACGCATTGTAAGCCGCCCTGAGTCTTCGGAGAAGGGCAGCATATAAATCAAAAAAAAAAAGTTGAAGTCTAAAACATCTAAAGAGCTTTGGGAAGACTGCTTTAGATAGCATGAACTGGAAAGTCGGATTATTAGCCAACAGTGCCAGCCATTGAAAGGCCAGGTTTAAAAAAGACAAGATGGCACCTATAACTATGCAATTGAAGCGCCTGCCTTTTTTTAATGTTGCATGGGACAAATAAAAACGGGGGAGGGCTTCAATTTGATAGTGGCAGCTATCATCTTGGCCTTTTTAATTCTACGCTTCACACAGACATACATTTTGAGTACCCTGTTTTCCACTGCAAAATTATTTGGATGGCATCACTGATTTTATAAAGAACGCCTCTAATTCTTGAAGACATGATGCACCACTGATTTTATAAAGAACGCCTCTAATTCTTGAAGACATGATGTATCTGCTGATTAATTGTGGCAGAATGGCTGCTGTCCATTATATTTCCAGTTCTAGCCATTTCTGCAAATGTAATAATTTGCAGAAATTATTTGCAACCTATCAGTCCCCATTCATTATCTGTGATCAATAATTTGCATTAATCAAGTTGTACCATGGAGCAATATATCCCACATAGTTTTGTGCATTGTTGAAAAACAAGCACGAATGTGTTAATTGTTATAAGGTAAATTTGTAACCATCCACGGCAAGAATAAACCAGTATGCATTAATGGCATTCTGGTTTGTTTTTCCTTTTTCTCCTCTCTCTCCTTACTTCCTTTTCCTTCATCCTCCTTATTTTGTATCCTATCTACTCCCTAATGCTATTTATCTTTTTACTGGATTTTTCTGATATAATAATGTGATGTATAGTGGTGTCATAAATGGAAAAGTGGGGAGAGGAAGCTGCTGGAATACAGTTGGAGATTAAGGAAAGGAAACAATGTAGGTTAAATACAGGAGAAGAAATTCCACCAGAATTTCTAGTTTTAATGCTGAATTTAGGAAATACAATTTGATATTGAGCAGTGATATCAAGCAGTTCCCATAGGCAGATCTTGTCTTCACTAGTATAAGCGTATGTTTTAATACAATAAGAATCAGAACCATAGTGCCTGACTTGACATTTAATTTAAATTTCAACCATGCAGTTCACTTCCCTACCCTCATACCTGTCCTTATCGCGTACATTATCTCTTGCATTATCAATCTTGAAGCACCCCAGCTTGGTGACTAGGTGCTATAGGCACCCAAAAGTTTTCCCTAGAAACCAGAATTCCATAATAATAATCATCATTCAACAAATATATTTTTGGTATGTTTATTTGTTTAAGTGGAAATTATTTCCTTGACTCTAATACCCTTCATTTGTTCTTGCCTACAGCTTGGATGCAAAAGGGGTTTTGTCTGAACATTTAGCAATTCTTTCTTCTTGGTTCAGAAAGCAGGCAGTGGAAAAATTGTACCTCTACATTCTCATCATTTTGAAATGCTGTACATCAGGGGTGGGTTCTACTTACCTTTACTACCGGTTCGCAGTGGGGCCATGCGCACATGCTTGCTTCGCATGCGCAGAAGTGTTTTGGTGATGTCTGTGGGCGGGGCCTCCCACCGGTTTTACTGCCAGTTCTATAGAACTGGTGCAAACCAGGGGCAACCCACCACTGCTGTACATAATTATTAGTACTACTAGTAATGACAGTAATACCCAAAGTTGTCCAGTTAGCTTCCATGGCTGAGGGTAGTCTTAAACCTTGTTTTCCAAATTCAGGTTCAACTTCTTAACCGCTATACTGCACTGGCTGTCTAAATCTAACAATAATGTAGTGGTTAATGGACTGGACTAGAAGTATAGAAACCCAAATTCTAGTGTTGCCTTAGGCATGGAAATCAACTGGGTCACTTAATCCCTCTTTCTCAGTCCTAGAAAGCAGGCAATGGCAAACCACTTTGAAAAGTATTGAAAAAAACCACAAGGACAAAAATATGGTGGCAAGGTTCAGAACTGATGTGAAGGCATTTTGTTGTTGTTAGTTGCGAAGTCGTGTCCAACCCATTGTGACCCCATGGACAATGTTCCTCCAGGCCTTCCTGTCCTCTACTATCATCTGGAGTCCATTTAAGCTCACGCCTACTGTTTCAGTGTCTCCATCCAGCCACCTCATTCTCTGTCATCCCCTTCTTCTTTTGCCCACCCACAAACACATAAATATACTTTATTATGGCATGCTTGAAACTCATTTTCGATTTATCTTTGTTGTGCCATCAAGTATACAAACTGCATAGAGAACTGAAAATTTATGTAGGCAAAATGCTATTCCCTGCCCCAAGGAATTTACAAATTAACTTTAGCTGTGTGTTACAGAATTAGGAGCACTAGTATCCTCCAGATATCACATTTATAAGCCAGAGATTAGGAATTTGGAAATTGTAGTTGAGGGAATTCTGAACATAAAGGAAAGCAAAAAAGATTTGAGAGCAAGAAGTGTTAATACCGCATTATAATGCTTTGATAAGACCACACTTGGAATTCTGCATCCAGTTTTAGTCATCACAATGTAAAAAAGATGTGGAGACTTTAGAAAGAGTGCAGAGAAGAACAACAAAGATGATTAGGGGACTGGAGGCAAAAACATACAAAGAACAGTTACAGGAATTGGGTATGTCTAGTCTAGTGAAAAGAAGGACTAGGGGTGACACGATAGCAGTGTTCCAATATTTGAGGGGCTGCCACAAAGAAGAGGGGGGTCAACCTATTCTCCAAAGCATCTGGAGGCAGGACAAGAAGCAATGAATGGAAACTAAACTAACCTAGAGCTAAGGAGAAATTTCCTGACAGCACAATGAATCAGTGGAACAGCTTGCCCCCAGAAGTTGTGGATGCTCCAACACTGGAAGTTTTTAAGATGAGATTGGACAACCATTTGTCTGAAATGATATAGGGTTTCCTGCTTGAGTGGGGGGTTGGACTAGAAGACCTCTAAGGTCTCTTCCAATTCTATTATTCTGTTATTCCTTTGAAGGTGCAGGAGACCATAGGTTACCTGCAATTTAAGGATCTTGGAAAAATAGAGGGGTTAAGAAGGAACATATTGAGAGATCAGAGGACAGAAAGGTAAGGCAGGCAAAGCAAATAGCCTGGTCTGGAGGCCGAAAGGAAGGAAAATTTAAACAACAGTAATTTCCAGGCAATGTACAGAATCTGTCTTAGAAAAGCCAAACATGTTTTCCCAAGGAAATGCTTTTGGTGTGTGTATTGTGCATTATTCAGCAATCACACTGCAGTATTTTGTCATTGGAAATGCACACTTAATTTCCCAAGGAAGCTTTTTTGTCGCAGTTGCCGGTACTTCGTGTGCTATGCAGTTCTGGGCACCTATTGGTTAATGCCCATGAGATGATTGGAGATGCATAGGCACAAAAGCCAGCCCCCTCCACCACTGAGTGGTGAATATTTTTTTTTCCTTTTCTTAATAGGCTTTTGAAGGCTAAGCACTTCCCCTCTCTAGTTGAGGCACATAGATCTCACCAAGGAATATGTGAGCTTATCTCATTTCCTGACTCACTTACGCGATTCAGTTATCATCTTCCACTTACAAGCTTCCAATATTTCCCATCATTTTTCTCCCTTTTCCCCTTTGCCACACATTAAAAATTAACTTGTAAGGAGAAAAAGATGAACTAGCTGCACAAAAACCATTGACTGAAATCTCTAGGATTGCTAGACTGAAAGTACCGTACATCACGTGTGTGTCAGAGAAAGAGAATTACTGAGGCTTTCAACAGGCTGTCTTGTCCTCAGATATCCTCAAACAATTCCTCTTGATAACAAGGGTTTTTTCTCCTTTCCTCTAATAGGATGGCATTATCATTGGTACTATACTCTCAAGAGCATGGTTTGGGAAGAATGTTTGGTCATTTTGAGAGGCCTCCAGTAAATCTGCAGCAGAGATTACTGAGCAAACTTCAGGAGAAAAGAAACATAAAAGCTTATCTCTCAGCCAATTCTCTTGGGACTTTCTAAAACCAACAGCTTACTTTTCTCTTCTCGCTCTGTGACATACATACCCAGAGAGACATTTTTCTGAAGAATTTTCAGGTCTAGTTGAACTAAGCTTAACAAATCAGTCCCTAGCACCTGCTGTGTGAATCCCAGGAGAATTCAAGACCTCCTCAAGCAGACAATCCTCACACAAAATATCTTCTTGACCCTCTGCTTTTTATTTTTCCAATACATGTCAAATGGCGGTCCTTGAAGTAGCTCTCATCAAACGTTCTTCCCAACCTCTGTTTATGAAGAAAGGGTGGGGAATGTTTGTTCTTTGTAAAATGGCTTGAAAGACTTTGAGCTAAACAAGAGTTTATTTACAGTAGCCAAAATACATAAACTGCTTTCAGTGTTTGCTCTTCCTTCCTCAACTAACTTCTGCCTCTGTTCTTTCTGAGCTGTTCCTTGAAACAAAGGATTGGCTAGCTCCTCCTTCTCCTAGATAATATCCTCATTAGTCACTTGTAGCAACCTGCTAGAGTCCTCCAACTATCATTGTGCCAAAATAATTGCAATGAGGGCAGGTTTTCTGTCATTTCAGTGATGACTGGGTGATGCTATGATAAGCTGTACGTCACTAGGGAAAATGACTTTTGATAGACAGGAAATCAGTTTCACTACAGGCAACATCTGAAGGAAGACATGATGAAGAGTATAATTACATTTGTATGTATTTGTGTGTATGGGTAAAGAGCAAATAGCAAAATAATCAACAAAATAAATTGTCAGCTGGCTTTGGCTATACCCCCTCTTCTGCCACACTAATAAGCTGTATGTTTTACTTTCACCAGCAGTTCCTTTTCAACAAAACCCATACAACTCTGGGGGTCGTCCCACCATAATTCAATGCTATCGCTGTGGAGATACTTGTAAAGGCGAGGTGGTGCGTGTCCAGAACAATCACTTCCACATCAGATGTTTCACATGCCAGGGTAAGTAAGTGTTCAGTGTTGCTCTAAGCTGAGATAGGATTGTGAACCTATTTAAAGTGTATAATGCCAGTAGGTCCATTTAGTGAGCGAATAGAAAGGAACAGAGGTTATGGCGCATTCATTTATTCATTTATTTATTTCTTTATTCAATTCCTACAGCCATCCATTTCAATCAATTACTCTGAGTGACTTACAATTCAAAAAAAATATGCAATTAAAACATTTTAACTGAGGCATGTCTGTCTTAGTCCTGAAAACCTGGTTTTATGATTAGAAAGAAGTACAGTTTAGTTGCAAACTAAATTTAATGTCCCTGAGCAGTTGCAAAATGCTGATAAACAAGTTCCTTTGGCTACAATATAGGTCGGTAGGTGGCGTTGATAGAGTATACAAATTTGAAAAGGAGGAACCTGGGTATAATTGGGATTAGGAAAAGTGAGAATGTTCTTAATAGAATAGAATAGAATAGAATAGAATAGAATAGAATAGAATAGAATTCTTTATTGGGCAAGTGTGATTGGACACACAAGGAATTTGTCTTGGTGCATACGCTCTCAGTGTAAATAAAAGAAAAGATACATTCGTCAAGAATCATAAGGTACAACAATGATAGTCATAGGGTACAAATAAGTAATCAAATCATATTAGGAAACAGTCAATATAAATCATAAGGATACAAGCAACAAGGTTACAGTCATACAGTCATAAGTGGGAGGAGATGGTGATAGGAACAATGAGAAAATTAATAGTAGTGCAAACTTAGTAAATAGTTTGACAGTATTGAGGGAATTATTTGTTTAGCAGAGTGATGGCGTTCGGGGAAAAACTGTTCTTGTGTCTAGTTGTTCTGATGTGTAATGCTCTATAGCGTCGTTCTTGCTTAAAATTGGAGATGTGCATTTAAACGTGGTCTATTACTCATTCCGAAAGCCTCAACAACGATATTTTCATGAATTTACCTAGAGTTTTTAGTAGAAGTCAGGGACCTTCACCAATGTGTAATTTCAAAGATATTTTGGAGGAAGTCATGCCTGTTAATCTGATTAAAAAAAAAACCTATACTAAGAATGATCTCCCTCTCCCTCTCCCTATCTCAAAAATTGTAAGCTAAAATAACCAAGAGATGTCCTGTAATTTCTGATATCAGTCTTGGAAGACCTATCCAAGTTTGTTCCACCATATAATAAACAAATCAAGGTGGGAGTACTTTGGGCTTCTTTCCTCTTTATCAGAACTATTTAATCTTTTCTTCAATTCCCCCATTAACAGCTTGTTCAATCTTTTCCTTATGTCCAAGATCAGTTCTACATTTTCTCTGTCTCTTTCTCATATACACAGAGAACTTGTGTCTCTAGACATAAGTGCAACTTCTAGCATCTCCAGACCACATGATAGTTGGGAGGGATACTAGAAAACTGCAGTTCCCAAATATCTTCATGACCTCCGGTTCCCCAATGCTTATTCTCTAACAGACAGATAGATCATTTCAAATAAATGTGCATTTGTGTGTTGGTGCAGGCCATTGTATTGATTGATGATAGACACAACAAGTGCTAGCTAATGTGGGAATAACTCACTATTTTGTTAAAGTAACAGAAGTGGTGAATTGGGAGAGGGATGAATCTCTTGTAATTCATGTTGTACACTTTATAGATCTGGTTACTACCCCTTAGAACAGCTGTTTCAAATAAATGCAATAAGGAGCCCACTCACATCTGTTCTGGGTTTAATTTTTTGACTTCTTTGCTTTACTCCTCCCACTCACCCTTCCATCAGTAGGGCAGGGACATAATTTAGTAATTCACAACATTCAGTTTTCAGCAGAAGGCAATTTAGTCTCCAAATAGGTTCAGGATCACATGTGGAAGTTAAAAGCTATCCCAAATAACGGGAAACAGGACAATGGGAAAGAATTCCAAAGGCTTTTGTATGCAGTGTATGGCTCCTGTCAGTCAAAGCTTCACGGCAGGAAAATGAGGACATGCACTACCGCTAGTACATGAAAAGCTAGGTGAAAAGCAAGCATATCGGTTCTTAAAATATAAAATGGGCATGTACAGTAACAATTCACTTAAATAAGCAAAGTAATGTCTATTTGGTCCTGCAGGCTGTATCAGTATTTACTCTGAAAAGGAACAAGGTGTTCTTAGTTATTAAGTAAATATACAGAAAAGGAAAAGCCTCATAGGAAAACAAAGCATTTTTTGTTCTCTTTTTATTCATTATTTTATGCAATGTAAAAAAAATGTTAAATACATTTCAGAACAAAATTCCTTCCACAAGGATAGTTTGAAAATGAATTCAACTTATTATACTATTACATAAAACACAAGAAATAACTATTTAAAATACCAGCCAAATGTTGTTTAAAAGGGTTATTAACCAAATATATATGATTTGAAGTGCCTTTTTCATATACAAGCGGCACAGCACATTCTAAAAGTGTTTCACAGGAATTGTTTTTGCATGGGTTTTTTATGTAATGGTGTAATATATCCCATTCATTTTCAGATTACCCAAGGAATTCTATCCGAACCTTGCTAGATGTTTTTGCAATTAAATTAAAAACAAGGCCAAAAATAATCTTTCTGTGAGATTTCATGAAGTTTCCTCATATTTAAATTTTTAGGACAATCAGGAAGTTGTTGCTCATACGCATTTTGCGTCTGCCTCTATCTCAAGGCAGAACTACCCAAGGAAATTCAGTTAAAGGTGGTTAGCAAGAACCTGAGTGGCGTAGGAGGCTAATGCCTCTACTAAGGCAGCATTTAACATCTAGCTGCCTGCAATTACTGCGAGTTCAATTCTCACCAGGCTCAAGGTTGATTCAGCCTTCCATTCTTTCTAAGGTGGGTAAAATGAGGACCCAGATTGTGGGGGTAATAAGCTGACTTTGTATAAAATATACAAAAGTATGAAGGTTATTGCTTAATGCATTGTAAGCCGCCCTGAGTCTCCGGAGAAGGGCGGCATATAAATATAAATTTAAAAAAAAAATTGTAGGCCATAATAGAACTCACATCAACTGACTGGCCACCTACAAAGTCTCAATTCAGAAATCCCAGGATGTCTTGTCCTATAAATAGAAAGACACCTGCTTTTCCATCATGCCATAAGTCTCCATCCTGCTGTTTGCTGACAAATGAGAAGAGGGTTCACAGCTAGTATGCCAAACTAAAATTGTTTGATCTACTATGTACATGAACATATTTCTTTGACCTTTGTCACCACCTCCTCCTTCTCTTGGGATTTTAAGAACCTTGATCTGGGGTTTCTATATAATAGAAAGCCATTAGATTAACCCCACCCACCTGCCCGCCCAATGGATCTCACAAAACAAGATCATGCAATTGATTATTCATAACATTGGGTATTTATGTATTGCCCAAGTGGTTCTCAGTGAACCAGAACAGCCACTGAAATTGAGATCTAATTGTATATTATCTTTCCAAACCACCAAAGAGTAGGTGCAAGTTGTTTTAATTGTGATGAGAAAGGATGCATGCTGATGTAAACAAGATTTTAGATTAGAATTACAAAACATGTTTGAATGCAACGAACAAACTTGTGTAGATCAAAAAATTAACCAAGTACGAACAAATTCAGTGCATTGGAACTTTTACATGCCAAGCCCGTGAAAAAAGTAGCTCCAAAGAGCATTTGTTCATATTCCAAACCATTTTTATCTCTTTTTAAGAAACAGCCTTCTGCAACACTTTAAAAAAATGCATTGCTAGCATTTTTTGTGTACTCAACTTGCAAAGTAAATGTAATCTCATTCAGAGAATCTTCCACAAATATTCAATAAACAAACCATAGTAAATGAAGAGATCAACAGCAGTTTAAAGCTCCTAGAGCCGTGATGGCGAACCTATGGCACGCGTGCCACAGGTGTTGCACAGCCATATCGGTGGGCACACAAGCTCAGCTCCAGTGCACATGCATGTGCCAGCCAGCTGATTTTCGGGCCTTCTGGGCCCCCTGAAAGTCGGCAAACAGGCTGTTTCTGGCCTCCAGAGGGCCTCTGTTTTCAACCTCCCCAGGCTCCTAGAAAGGCTCTAGAGCCTGAGAAGGGTGAAAAATAGGCCTACCGGGCCCACCGTGCCATCACATGCCAAAAGCGAGGGAAGCGCAGAGGGATCACGCACACATGCATGGGGGCGGGGCACATAGAATTATGGGTGTGGGCGTGTGCACATGCAACCCCCCTGCGCTCCCCCCGCTTTTGGGACGCGATGGCAAAAAGGTTAGCCATCACTGTCCTAGAGAAACCCAGGTATGATTTTTTTTTATGCTGCATACACATTCACAATAGTTTACCACGGATCTTAATCATAATTATATCTGAGGATAAAAAGGATGCAGAGAGTACTTAATAAAAGAAGTCTTCCTTATTGCCGGGACATAGCATTATTATCACTGTTGTGGCATGATGGGGGCATATTACTTATTCAAATATGTAGACACACCCATCTCCCAAAATCAGTCTTCTGTGAGTGAGACTTTCATCGAGGCAAACTATTTCTGCTGTCATTTTTAAGTAACATGTTAGAGCCCAGAGGATCTAACTAGTAAACATTTCTTTCAACATGAGAGTCCACCCCACCCACATATACTTAAACTCCACTCTAGCCTACTTGTGGGGCAGTATTATCATCCTATTTATCAGCCTCCAGGGAGAAAGATGAACAATACATTAAAAAGAAAAAGAATCAGCATGTCATATTGCAGCTGTATGAGTTCCTAGTCCACACTTCAGGCCAAGGACAATATCTGGATTGATTCATTGGGTTGCAACCAGGGAAGTCTATACAAAACAACTTATCTTAGCAGTTCAGGGATAATTTATGTATGGGGAAAAAAATTCAAGCAAATCAGGATGTTCTCATCTTCCTAGACTCTATTGGCTATGCCGACTTTCAGAATACCACAGGAAAAGTATGTGTCTCCAGTCCCCTGGAGTTTGGTGTTGATTATGGAGTTTGGTCTTGATTATTCTGTTAGACAAAGACTTCACTCTGTCTCTAGCTTCAAAAGGGACTTAGAACCACCAGGAGAGAACTTGGCAGGCTTCTTTATTTGCTTCCAAAGCCAAAGGAAATCCTTATTCCTTAATGGGAAATAAAGAGAAGGATGCTTGGTGGAATGATGAAGTAGAGGCAGGGAAAAAATGAATTAATGAAGATTGCTGCAAAAAAGTAAAAGTGAGAGAGAGGTCTTGAATAATAGGTATGGGGAGAAAATATAGTTACAATCAATGAAAACAAAGAGGAGATAAGCATTGAAAGAGGCAAAGAAAATGCAGATAGGGGTTTTAAAATATTTTTTAATCCCATCTTTATTATTTTTACGGACAGTGAACATATCCAATGTACCTTCCTCCTCCTATTGTTCCCACAACAACAACCCTGTGTGAGATTTGTTGGGCTGAGAGAGAATGACTAGTCGAAAGTCACCCAGCTGGCTTTCATGCCTAAGGCAGGACTAGAACTCGCAGTCTCCTAGTTTCCAGCCTCATGTCTTAACCACTAGATCAATTGGACTCTTTGATGGAAATTAAACATTGTTTTGGAAGTGACTGATGAAACAGAGATAATCGAGCAGGATAAGTGGCATCAAAAATAAAAATGCTTTAAATGATTTGGGATGAAAATGAAAGAATACCAGAAGTATTTTAGAGATACATATGAGAAAGGTAGTTGTGTATTAAAAAATGGAACTGAAACAAATGCTATTAAGTGTTAATACCTGAGGAAAAAACAATGAAAAGAAAAACATTAATGCTATGGAAAATATTGAAAAATGATGGTTCTGCAGCTGTAGCTGAGATAATTGGGAAAATCTAGGATACCAATAGACCTCGACTTGTAATGTAATGGTAGTTGGGACCTGGATTGCCATTGCTAAGCAACGCAGCCATAGAGCACAATGTCACGTGACCATATCAGTGGTGGGTTGCCCCCGGTTCGGACCGGTTTGCAAGAACTGGTAGTAAAACTGGCGGGAGGCCACTCCCACTGCCCCAGATGTCATCATCAGCGATCTGCGCATGCACAGAAGCAAGGCGTGTGCGCAAGCAAAGCACGCCCAGATACGTGTGATCCCGTTGCAAACTGGTACTAAGGGTAAGTAGAACCCACCCCTGGACCATATCATTTGGCAGTGGCAATCTCGGCAATCTCAGTTGCTGTTGTAAAACCTCAAGATGCATAAATCATGAAATGAGTCCCAGGTGAGGAGCCTGAGAGGGCAGCAGGGGATGGGTAAGTCCAGTGCAGTCTAGATACAATTCAGAGGCTGGGGGAAGGGGCTGGGAAGACTGGTGCAGGCCGCTTGCAAGTCAGGAGAGGCCAGGAGAAGATCTGAGAGGGTCAATGCAGGCTATATGTGGGTGAGGTGATGGTGCTACAGGCAGAAGAAAAAGCAAGAGTGACTTATTGAAGTGACTTGCACCTTGACTGCTGGCTTCCCATTGAATTTGCCTTTGATAAGTGTCTGCAACCTTATAATTGCAAGACGAAAATCTGAGCATTTGGATTGTAATCAAATGACCATGGGGCTGCTACAATAGCCAGAGCTTCTAGATTCATTCGTACATCCATTTTTTTTCAGCTGTAACTGTAATGGTCACTGAATGAATGGACATAAGCCAAGGACTATGTGTACAAATGTGGTCTCATTATGAAACGGCCGCTCACAACATGCGTATGTGTGTGTACTGTATTTGTGCCTGACAATAAAAGGGATGTCATTATTGTTCTCTGACACAAAGGAAGCAGTAACAAAAATGAATTACAGGGAAATTAGTTTGTTTAGCACACCTGGAAGTTGTTTATCAGAATTCTAATCGAAAGAGCTCAAAAGGGAAATAGCAAAGTTTGGGATGTGTTGTGTGGATTCATGCCAGACAGTAGATGTCCAGACTGTTTTTTTGTTCCTTAGCAGAAGGAGAAGTACATGAATGTGGGAATGTACAAATATTGATTTACAGAATATGTCTGATAATGTGAGATGAATGAAACGTGAAAAATGAAAGTATCTGCATGTACAAATGCACTTCTGTCAAATTTGCTATATGGAAATCAGTATTATGTATGTCAGGAGAAACATAAAAACAAATAGAATGCAATGGCAGTTGTGAGGCAAAATACAAGAAGAGAAGGCTCAAGAATTAATACAGGATTGTATACCAACAAAGTATATGGGGATGTTTTGGTCAGTGATGATCAGATTGCACGTTACATATATCAAAGATGACTGAATGAATTGAGAGGAATGGGAAGATTAAGAAAGTTGTAGTTGGATAAAGCTGATCAGATTATCAAAAGGAAAGAGGTGAAAAATGTAAAGAACTAAAGGCAAGGTAAGAAGCAGCATGAAGATATGGGATGAAAATGAATGAACTCTGTTTTTTAAAATTAAATTCAGCATTGGTCATGTTCCTGTTATTGCTTTATCTTGGTCCCCATTCATCTTTTTAACCTTCCCAGGAAACCATACTTGAAAAATAAATGTAGTTTTCCTCCTCCCAATCCAAAATTTTTCAGGAAGTTATTTATCCCAGTTTGGGTTTTCTAGATCTAATGGGATTAAAATTCCCCAATGTATGCTCGCTGGGAGCTGTATATATTGGAGAGTACCGAATGACAGCGGTAAATTGAGGCAAGCTTGCCTGTGTGACTCTAAAATGGCAAAGCACTTCAAGAACTACTGCTCAGACTGTCTGTCTTTCAGTGGGTCATGGCATGTGAGTATAGTAATTGAGCCATTTCTTCACGGCGTTGCCAGTTTGTTTCTCTCCCTAGCCTCACTGAGGAATTATAGGCCAAGGTCTCTCAAAAGACAAGAATCCCACTCGATGTATTTCTCACCAGTTGATTAAAGATCCAATACACCAGTGGCTCCTCTGCTAGCCTACTCAGCCTCTCAACCTGTCTGCTTGTAGTCAATCAAAAAGGGCGCATCTTGTTGCCATCATGCACCAAGGCTCACAGACAATCCCCCAGGCCAGGCTTTCTCCCACAAAAATTTCCCTCCCCCCCCCCCCCCCCCCCCCCCAACCCTTGCTTTATTTTCACTGCACGGTGCTAACAACACAACGGTGGCATCTGAGAGGACCACAAGAAGTATCTTGCCCTTGTAGAGTCTATAGGTGGCAGGGATGCAGGATGAGAAGATAGTGCTTGGTAAAGGGCAGGGCAGGGTGGCAGAAGGAAATTTACCCTCACTATTCAAGAAATGTTTTCACTCAGGTGACTTGGAGTCCGTCGTTGCAGAGAAACTGAAAACTGGTTCAGGCACTTGTATCTACTAGTGATCTGTGCATCAGAGAACACCAATGCACTTTTAACACACCAGATGGACCTTTCATCAGTACAAGTCCGATCACACTGCCCAGTGCCAGTCATCCAGAGTGGGCAGCGAGGCTACCAAAGCAGCCTTGTACCTCCGTAATTATTCTGGGTGGCTTCCTGCCCAACTTGTTTTCTAAATATTGTTTTGCACACTCTCCTACACATAAGCACTCATTAGACACACCCTCCACCCTCACTTTAGGAAAGCATTGCATAATGTGATCGTGCACGTGCGCGCGCACACACACACACGCTTTGGCTCTTGACAACCACAGCAAATATATACATGAAAAAGTCAATAAACCAAAACAGAGAGCAGAAAATGTAATTTGGATAGCAAAGATGGAACTGACAGACCAGGAGGCAGAAACTGGCTGAAGGCATGCTGGAGCAGAAAAGCTTTCAAGCTTGATCAGGGAGATTGTCATCAGGGAGAAGCCAAAGGATTTCCTGAGGCAGGGCCTGCCAAAGCTGGGCCACGGAAAGACCCTCTCACATACCAGCACCAGTCAAGCCTCAGGTGTCAGCGATGGGATAAAAAACAGGTGGCTGCTTCAGATAATCCCGCTTCAGGCTGCTTTATCTAATATTTAGATACTAGAGAGCAGGAATAGGCTGAGTTGAAAGGAGGTGATTCCGCAGACACGTTTAAGCCATTTCAATTTGCAAAATGAATGACCGAGTATATTGAGTTGAGATTAGAAATGACCTGGAAGCCAGGGGTCATAGATATAAGAATGAAGTCAGCTTTTGACTGGCTGATGGGAATTCCTAAGCATGGCTGGTCTTCTGGTATTTGGTCTTCTTAAGAAGTGATGTTCTGGGTGCTACAACACTGGAGATTTTAAAGAAGAGATTGGACAACCATTTATCTGAAATGGTACCGGGTCTCCTGCTTGAGCAGGGGGTCAGATTAAAAGACCTCCAAGGTCTCTTCTGCTATTATGTTTTGTGGAAGAAACACAACTTTTATATTTAGGAAAACGCAATGGGGCTGTTGCCAATAAAATTACTGTACAAAATCTGCAGCCATTCACCGTGGCTCTGCAGGGTGGGCAGGGTTTAACTCCTAGATGTCTCAAAGGTGCTTTTTCAGGAGGCAACTGGACTTCCTTGTTTTTTCATTTGAAGATGTTTCGCTTCTCATCCAAGAAGCTTCTTCAGCTCTGACAGGATAGTGGGGAATGGAAGGTTTTATATTCCTTGCAGACAGCTGGCCATTTGCATCCTTTTAGAGAGTCCTTGAAGCACTTGGGGATTTATCTGTGTCCTCGGGGTCACCTGAATAGTGCTCCTGGTTCCTGTAGTCCGCAATTTTTTTCCCCCTCTGGAAATCCATTCCTACTCTCACACCATTCAAAGAGGGTCCATCCCAAATTGTATAGCTAAAAGTCCCTCTAAAAGGATGCAGATGATCAGCTGTCTGCAAGGGATATAAATCCTTCCATTCCCCCCAGTCAGAGCTGAAGAAGCTTCTTGGATGAGAAGCGAAACGTCTTCAAAAGGAAAAACAAGAAAGCCCAATTGCCTCCTGAAAAAGCACCTTTGGGACAACCATGACCTGGATGACTGAGAATCTCTACAGATGTCTCCCCTTTGACTGACAAACAAGGCTTTCGGCATGACCCAGACACCCCATCCTTATGATGGCACCTCAACAAGCGTCTGTTTGTTTGTTTGTTTGTTTGTTAAGAGAAAGGTGCCTGTTTGGAGAAATGAAAGGACTGACTTTTCTATCTCTGCATGTACTTTATCTCTGTAGTGTGTGGCTGTGACCTAGCTCAGTCTGGCTTCTTCTTTAAAAATGGGGAATACATCTGCACCCACGACTACCAGCAGCTCTATGGCACCCGCTGCGACAGCTGCCAAGACTTCATCACTGGAGAGGTTATCTCAGCCTTGGGCCGGACTTACCATCCCAAGTGCTTTGTGTGCAGCATGTGCAGGTGAGTCAACTATCTAACAGCAATGTGTGAACCCCTCAGGAATGACGATGGTGAGCAGAATCTCCTTTGGGGAATGTTGCAGTACTCGTGTAAAACCACAGATTGCATTTTAGCTTTGTTGCAGTCAGTAGGCAGGTAATCCTCGATTTAGGGCCGCCGTTGAGCCCAACATTTCCATCGCTAAGTGAGACATTTGTTAAATGAGCTTTGCCCCACTTTACGACCTTTCTTGCCACGGTTGTTAAGTGAATCACCACAAGTTGATAAGTAAGTAAGCCAGTTGTTAAGCAAATTTGGCTTCCCCTGTTGACTTTACTTGTAGGAAAGTCGCAAAAACTTGGGACACAGCATGAAAGTCCCACATGACCTTGGGACACAGCAACGGTCATAGCTATGAAACAGTTGCCAAGCATCTGAATTTTGATCACATGATCATGGGGATGCTGCAAAGGTTGTAACTGTGAAAAACGGTCGTAATTCATATTTTTCAGTGCCATTGTAACTCTGAACGGTCACTAAATGGACTGTTGTAAGTCAAGGACTACCTGTACATTGCCTCTGCATTTTATCAGACAAGGGAGAGTGTAGAGTTGTAAAAATTGATTCTTTGTAGTTTGGGAAAAACAGAATCTAGATTGGAACATCCTATCAGTTGATGCCAAGGTTTGATCTCAATCCAGCAAGTTGCAAGAGAAGCTTGGCCTCAACCCTTAGAATTTGCTCCTTAGTTGGCAGATCTTCTCCTGAGAGTAGGTGGCTGTCTAAATGCATTTTCTTTCTAGCCTTATGTGCTCCTCTGGAATTCAACATCAACAGGTGTTTCATTTCCTTTTCTTCTGCCTTGTTCTCCAAGTAATTTATCCTGCACATAAAAATCTTGCCTTTTCAACAAGTGGTCAAATAACTGATGTTACCAGCATGGCAATGAAGGATCTCGAAGAAGAAAAGTGCAAAAATTCAATCCTGAGCTACATATATTCTCTGTTACTGCAAGAATTACAGGTAGTGCTGTACATACAACCATTAGGGTAGTGACTGTTTGAAGTTACAATGGCACTGAAAAATGGGATTTATGACCGTTTCTCACACTTATGACCATTGCAGCATCCCCATGGCCATATGATCAAAATTTGGATGCTTGGCAAGTAGCATATATTTATGACAATTGCCATGTCCTTGGGTGATCAGCCTTTTTGACCTTCTGACAAGCAAAGTCCATGGGGAAACCAGATTCACTTAACAACTGTGGAGAAAAAAGGTTGCAAATTGGTGCAAAATTCACTGAACAACCGTTTCATATAGCAACATAAATTTTGGGTTCCATTGTGGTTGTGAGTCAAAGACTATCTGCACTAGCTTCTGGCCACCTGTATCTTCTGAAACTTGATATCAGCAGCTTCTGCTTATACTGAGTGAAAGACAGAGGGGTCCTGGGTGTTATCTCAAAAAATGCTTTCCAAAATATGTGACGCTGTCCCAGGCACCACGGTAAGAGCCGTGGTGGCGCAGTGGCTAGAGCAGTTGTGGTGGCACAGTGGTTAGAATGCAATATTGCAGGCTAATTCTGCCCACTGACAAAAGTTCGATCCTGACCGGCACAAGGTTGACTCAACCTTCCATCCTTCCAAGGTCAGTAAAATGAGGACCCAGATTGTTGGGGGCAATATGCTGACTCTGTAAATTGCTTAGAGAGAGCTGTAAAGTGGTATATAAGTCTAAGTGCTATTGCTAGTCTTTATATGGTATATTTCCACGTGTTAGGTTTGAACTGCCATGATCCTTCACCAGCAATGATACTGGAGAAGACTCCACTGAAAGATGAAGCAGCTATACATGGGAGAAATTCTGGGCAGAGGCCTCTATAGAATGCCTAGATTGTTCAGAAGGGAAACTAATGGCAGGGAAATTCCATTTAGCCTAATCATTTCCCCAAATTTGATCCTTTGCCATCAACAAAGTCTCAAATATGTTGCTTGAATATTGTTTTTAAATATTGAGATAGAAATGCAACTGATAATTAAAAAGCAAAACAGAATAAATCCCCGATGGTAAAGGAGGGGGAATATGATGAAAAACTTCCGCTGTCCTGTCTTTCTGCCCTAGCCTAATTAAATTGCCTCCCTGGAAAAAATTGTTGTTTTGCTTTTTTCAATCCCCACTGCAAGTTAAAACTGTAATCTAAAAAAAGGTATTAGAAAGCATAAAGACATGAAGAACATATAACGGCCCTTATCGTCAATGGTATCACCCATACAGTTCTGTAGGTTCTTATAGCAGTTGTCTGATTGCAGCTACCTTTACTGGCAGTGGAGGCAGTTGCTAGGGAAGGGAGCACCAAATTGCAAACTAAGTGCTGGGAAAAAAAAGTGATTTCTGCACAGGCTGCTGGGAAGATGTCTGCCCCTTCCTAACAAAAGCCGTGGTGTACATTTGTCATTTCTCTAAAGGAAGAGAATCACCAATAAAATGCATGTACACAATTTGCAGACAATAACTCGACACGGAGAGAACAAGATGGATATAATTAGGCAGGAACTGGTTCCATAAGTTATGATTATGTGGCATTAATGAGATGAAGAAAGTGTGAAGCAAGCATTGGGCTAATTCTGATTGTAGTGGCGATCTAATGATTAATTGGAGTTTCAATTGGATATCCCTGCAAGAGGAAGGGTGATTATCACTCTCCCAAAGGAGTGGTGAAAATGCTGTGACCTATGAATGATTCTAGGTCTCAGAAACCCTCTGGTAAGACAAGTCTATTACTGTGTCTTTTTTAATGTTTGGCTTGTATTAGAGAAACATTAGAATTAAGAAAAAGTGTCAGTGAATGACAGGATAAGGTAGCCTTAAATTAACCCAAGTAGCTTTACATGTCTACGCCTACAAACTGATGCCATTACCCGTGCCGTATTTTGTCAGAAACACTAAGCTGAAGTTTCTTTGTTGTGGAATCTGCACCACCCTTTCTGTAGCAACCAAGGCTGTTTTCCACTTAGCCTAAATGGCATTATGAGTCCAGCATCAATCACTAACCTTCAAGGTAGGGTGATACCAGTGTGGGAAGTAAGCACGTTATTATTGACGTGATCCATACCATTTGTTTCTTTCAAGCATTACCAGGAAATAGCTGGTAAGATAATCCCCAAGTTGCCCCAGTATTGAATGGCAATAGCAACAAACCACAATAGAGTGTAAGTACAGGCTAAGAGGAATGCTGAGCAAGGTAGAGGTACATTTACAAGTTGAGTAAGGTGGATATGATGCTCAGATTAGATATCCCAGATGATTGAGCAGAGGTGAGCAGTTTGGCAAGTCTGATGTCAATCACTTTCCAAAAGTTTTTTTTTCTTCACAACCTGGGCAAGATAGATAGATAGATAGATAGATAGATAGATAGATAGATAGATAGA
>WNWU01000012.1:13011245-13039791 GCA_012654045.1 Ptyas mucosa | reverse complement strand
AGATAGATAGATAGATAGATAGATAGATAGATAGATAGATAGATAGACAGACAGACAGACAGACAGACAGACAGACAGACAGATAAATAGGGGATTATTGTTTCCACCAATAGAAACTGATCACTTATTTGATCCCATGTTTAAAACAGGCATTTAGTAAAGTCTTAGCCTTGTTCTTTTGTATGGGAAATTAATACATTGAAATAAATTTGTTCTTCTCAGCTTTGGTGTTCAAGGTGTTTTATATACATCCTTACATCTAGAGTAGGGGGTCCCCAATTGCTTCAGCTCATTGATCCCTTCATGAAATTTCAGATTGTCCATCGTCTCCCAAACATTTATTATATAAAAATAAATAAATACTACTTTAACTAATAGCAGCACAAATAGTAGCAACAACCACCCTTTAAATATTCCCTTCAATCCCTGGGGAAATCCTGATCTAAAGGAAATATAAAATCCTTCTCTTCATTCTAATGAAATGTCCTTTGCTGCTAGCTACTGTATGTATCCTCCACTCTGGGTTAATTTCTCCAATTATCTGTCTCTAAGGAGGGGAGTAATTAGTTTGCATTTCTCAACTCAAGCTTAAGTTCATCTTTTCTGCCACTATAATGAATTTAGAGTAGTTGCTCTTCATGCAAAATCCTAGATTTCAATATTAACTCCATTCCTTTATGCTCATAGAGAAGATAGTTTTCCTCTTACTAGTGTTTAACCAATTTAAAGTGAAGTATAGTTAAAGTATGCTAACCAGTATTAATTGTTCTGAGCTGATGTGTTTAAGAATAATCATAAATTAGGATTTCTCATGGTTTTTCTTAGGGTTCACATAGCTTTTGTAGTATTTTCCTTGTTTAATCATATGGAGGGAGGCAGTCGAATACTATTGAAAGTGTTATTTCTATCTTAACTATAATAAGGCAAGCTTCTGTCTTTACATTCTACAGGAAATAAGTTGATCATTTAACCACGCACCTTTAATTCTGTTTCCTGGTAGATATGGACACCTTTGTCTATGTGCACATGTCTTATATTCCAGCCCATTTCATCTCATGTATCTCCTTTTGTATACATGCACGACTTGAGTGCACGTACATAATAGCTGTTGCTAGTTCTTGTAATATCTGCTTATATGGGTGAAAAGGAAACTCTTTGTATTTTAAAGTATACCACTCTCTGCATTACATTCTTCAACTATCCGGGAGAGGCTTGCCAGTTCTTTGACCATGCTATTTGATGTCAAACAGTCAGTTCTACAGGTTTGCCTAGCTATCATCATGCCTGCAAAAAAGTCAGTCCTCTACCACAACTTCTTTTTTTAAGACAAGATAGGGATGTGAAGAAAGCACTGAAACCATCAAGGTGTTGAAGGAAAACAGAGCAATCTCATAGCAAAATAAGGGGAAAGATGGAAAAGAGACCAGCAGGTACTGAAATTGCAGAACTGCCTGCTCTCAGGTATATCTGTCTGTCCCTCTGTTAAACACTATAATCTTATTGGATTTAGGAAGTGTCCCTTTTCAATGGCTGTTCCTATAGCAGTGATGGTTAACCTTTTTGCTGCCGAGTGTCCAAAGCGTGCATGCCCGAACCCCCAAAATGCAGTGTGAGCACCCCCCATACATGCACCCCCCACCTGATTTTGGCTTCCAGGTTGGTGCAGGAGGCTTTCCTGGCCCAAATTGAGGCCTGGGAGGCCTCATGCAGCTCCCCGTGCCCCGTTCTGGGCCTGGAAAGCCTCCTGCACCAACCTGGAAGCCAAAACACGGCAGGAGGCTACTTCCGGCCAATGCGAGCGCACCCGCGCATGCACCCCGCGCATGCACACGTGTCTCCCGCATGTGCCCCACCCCCCATGCATGCGCAGCAGAGACCTGAAGACACAGCTGCGCGGTGGAGCTGAGCCAGGGCGACGGCTGGCGTGCCCACAGAGAGGGCTCTGGGTGCCACCTGTGGCACGCGTGCCATAGGTTCACCATCACGGTCCTATAGTCTGGAGTGATATCTGTCCAATATATTACTGGCTTGCTTTTAGAAAAGCAATGAAGTCCTGACTTGGAGTCCCCTTTTAGTTATTTTAATTGTTTCATTTGGCTTGCTGTTTTATATATGGTACTGGTTTACTTTATTTTTAACAATTTGGGGTTGTTTTCTGCTAAAATTTTATTTCTGCTGTACACTTCTCAGAATCAAATTGTTGAGTAATCTTATAAATGCTTGAAACAATCAACCAAACAAATATTTGCATTGCATGCGATTTCAAATAAATTTCCTGGACATCAAGGAAACTGCAGTTTGGGCACATTTCATTAAAAAAATGACAGCTGTTTACAGAAGGTCCTTCCCCACTGCTTAGTAGAATGAACCAGAAAAAAAAAATCTATGTGGATCTGAAATTTGCTATCCTACTGCTCTTCCTCATCCTTGATCGTTTCTGTTCTATTTCTCTTCTCAGTCCCTGCCTATTGTCTGGTTTCCCTCCAAGTTAATGAGTGACAAAGCCTAACAATTTACATTCCTTTGAAGCTGTTTTTGAACAGTGTCAGAATAAGGGAAATAATACTGTACAGTTATGCATGATTTTGGCCTCTCTTACTACAAGGACAAGATGAGGACACTGTCATAGGAGTAAGGCAAAAGTAATAATAGTAATAATACATATTGCAAGGACATATTTGTACCTTAGTTAGCTATCAGTGAAAAGCCCAAAGCTGCAGTGACCAGATGCCTTTGGATCAAGACCTTTATCAGCTAAAGAAACATGAACATAAGCATATTAATCGTAGCACTGAGTTTCTCTTAATTACACTCATCCACAGGATTTCATGCCAACTCATTGTCTTCTAGAATCTACTAATCATTCTAGCCTAATAGACTCACTTTTAATGGGCCAATTTTCTCATATCTTTAATTGCTTAAGAAAATAGTGCAGCACCTCATTTCCAAATAATGTCAAGTGAAAGGCAATTCGTGGAAATTATCTTTGATGAACATTAGCTCCAGGTGCATTTTAGATCAGAGAAAACCTTGGCTGAATTCATTCAGTTTAAACCAAGGGATAGACTTTCAGGGTTCTTCCGACTCCCCAGTTTTTTAGCAGCCCAAAAGGTGGTGTTGAGGGTCAGTTTAAGTAATACCTTTATTGCAGCCACTGCCCTGGTTTAGTTTCCAGATCTATTTGAAAGAGCTGGTTTTGATCCTTAAAAAGCTCTGTGACAGTTTGAGATAACTCAAGAAGTGGGACCAGTGCCATTGCTTTATGGCTGGCATTGGAGATGCTTCTGCTTAGTTTACTATGGAGGACGATTAGACTAGCAAGAAAAACAAGATGGGATTTTTTCCCCATAGAGTTCTTGTGCATTTGCAAGGGTGTTAAATGTGCACATATTTTTTTTCTTCTGAGTTGATTTTATCTTCCCAGACTTTTAGCTGAAGACATTTCATTCATTTGTTTGTATGCTGTCAACTACTAAATCACTGTTTGCATTTTGCAGCCTACCATGTTTGTTCTGGTGCTTATTTTATTTTTGTTCTAATATTGTGTTGGATTTTTAAGTCCATGCTTGAGAAGGTGTCCATAAAGCATGTATAAGCAAGTGGGTTCTCCCCCCACCCCCACCCCAATAAATCCCAAAGCCACATGGAGCAATAAAGACAAATTAGCAATAATATTTTAAACTCAGTATATCACCCTTCTACATGTGCACATTCAGATATACTCTGTGGCCCACTACAAAACACCTTCCTCCTTCCTCCTCTACATGCTGAGATATTATGGGTCGATCCATCAGCTTAATTAGAAAAAGTCTGTATACAGGAAGCAGCATCCTCATGCTGTGCCTACTCCATCTAAACCAGGGATATCAAACTAGATTTCATTGAGAACTGCATCAGGATTGTGTTTGACCTCAGGAGTGGGAGGGTGTGGCTAAGGTGAGTGCAACCAGCTCGATGTCATTCCTGTCAAGGGCACCTGTGGTGGCCCAAGCACTCTGCCAGCGAAAACGGGCTCCCGAGCTCCATTTTCAGCTGTGATGTCCTCCCTCTGCTGCAGCCCTCCCGAGCTCTATTTTCGTTGGCAGAGGCACCATGGGTCAGTCCTTCACTGTTTCCAGGGTGGCCCCGCAGGCCAGATCTAAGCACTCCATGGACTGGATCCAGCCCATAGGCCTTCAGTTTGACACCCCTGATCTAAACCATCTCCTGGCTCTCCAGGACACAATTGTTTGACTAGCAGTGGAAAGATTATATGCCAAGGAAGAGGGTGACAAGGTGAGATCTTCCCAGATATCCTTCCTTCATCAGAAAATTTGCAGAAACAATGGGAGTGTGGGGGGAAAACTCTGGGAACACTGCAGACCTGCATCAGAACTTACACAAGGTGTTGAAAGTGGTGCATAAGTGACTTACAATCCTGTAAAGATAACTTGAAGTAAATAGTGACAACCAAATGAACCATGGTTGGCTTTGAAAAACTATGCAGTGTTAAACCCAATTAGTGTTAAGGTGACAGATAATTAGGAAATATCTGTAGGTTAGACTTGGAAATCAAAAGTCCATTTAGCAACAAGAAGCTCTTTCCATACTGTTGCCAAGAAAACTATATGGACATGTCCATGAAGTCACTAGCAGTTGAAACTTTATCCCAGTGTTTTAAAAGTAAATAACACTGGACTGAATTCCTGAATTACTGGTTTGAGGAATGTGGGTACATTATTCTCCTTCCCAAGAGATAACCAAGATTTCTTCTGAGGTTTGCAGAAAATTTTGAATCAGACTGTTTCAAATTCAGAACAAATTCATTTCAGTGCCCTATTTTGAGCACAAAGCAGCTATTCTGAATGCAAAATGGGTGGTTTTGAATATTTTTGGAAGACTCAAGCTCAAAACAATGCTTTATCTATCCCTGTCTAAAGTTAAAAAAAACCTCTCTCCTTTTATAAAACAAAACAAAATCCTAAATCATTAAATTTGGGGTTTAAAAATCCATTCTCTGGATTGATGTAGGCAACTCGTTTCTTTTGCTCTTGAGCATATTTTGGAAATACTTACGATTGTTTGTCTCTTTAACTAGGTTTCTTTGTTTTTGTTCTTTTGGAAACTTCCCAACTGGTTCATCTTATGGTAAAAGGAAAAACCTCTTCACTTTGTGGTGATTTTCAGACTCTTTCCAAGAGGTGGTTCTAGCAGATAAACAAATTCAAAGATAGCTCCTGGGTCAGTGAGAATTACTTTAAACATTTTTTCTTCAGAAACAGGATGGGCAAGTTCTCTGAGATCCTCATTTGGCAACATCATGTCAAAACTGTCATCTTTCATCTGCCATGTCTTTGTTTATACAGTATTTAAAGTAGTCAACAAGTAATTAATTCTGTGGTTTGCATCAAACTGCTTTTCTCAACTCAAGCAGAATTAACCAAGAGTGAGAATTGTCTAAATATGAGTCATAAAAACCCACAAAAATAACAAAAAACAATTGAGTTGTCAACAAAATTTCCCAAGCAAGCAGGCTTCTCATACTTCATTTATTTCCATAAGCATTAAATTCCAAATTTCATTAATAGACTCTTTCGAAAATAGAACATACATGAACCATAATAGCTGACTCAATGTAATAATAACTGTTGAAATACCATTCATACTGGTAATAATCTATGCATTTCTGATGTCTTGCTTATTTTTTCTTGTTTTAGGAAGCCCTTTCCTATTGGAGATAAAGTGACATTTAGCGGCAAGGATTGTGTTTGCCAAACTTGTTCCCATTCACTGATTAGTAACAAACCTATCAAGATTCATGGACCAAGCCGTAAGTCATGTTGATTTCTCTTCTTTATACAGCATCCAAAGAAGATTAAGGGAAGAAAGTACTGCAAAGACCATAAAAACCAGAGGTCATCTAGCAACTTAGAACTGTTTATTGCTTCTTGATGCAATCTAGTAGGATTTTTGCCCTCAACTGATTTTACATTTTATAATTTGGCTTTATTTGCTCCCATGTACTGTTAAATGTTAAAAGGCACCCAGCGTAAATTATAACAATACTAAATACAAAGACTTTTTGAAAGGACACATCTCAAAGAAATTCTTTTCCTGATTCAAGCTATTTGGAATTCTTGGCAGAGAAAGGAAAGGTTGAATATCTTATAAATAATGATGATGGTGATGGTCTTCATCATCACTATCATCACCAACTTGATTTATTTAAAGTATTTCTCTATCACTTTGAATTATAGAAAATCTGAAAATAATTTACAATATCCATAGTCATTAAATTCTGGATTAAAACAAGGTAGATGATGATGATGATGATGATGATGATGATGATGATGATGATTTTTAAAAAATCAAAATAATATGCAAATGTGATCATATATATTCGTGGTGGCCAAAATCCGCATTTAACTTTTTCTTTTGGCGGGGGAAGGAGGTTCAATTTACTCATGTTTTACATTAATTGTTGTAGCCTTGCATTTTTTATTCTTTTGGTTATGCTGAACTTCTGGTCTGACTTCTGATTTCATGATTTGGAAGACTCAAAGGGCTAGAACACAGTCTTCTCATAATCTTCATCTCTTGGTGTAGTCTTGACTTGAAGGAGTGCCTAAGGCTGGCATTGTCCCAGTGGGGTAGCTGCTATTTGTTTCTCTGTTGCTGTCAGACAGAAAGCACAATCAGATCAGCTAATTCTACTGCATTCTAAGGTTACATTAATGGAATCCTGCAAGTCTGAAGCTACAATTCTCCTCCCGTCTCCTTTACCCTGAGAAATTTGGGAGGGTCTCTTTCGAGCTTCTATCTAGCTATGCTGTCTCTTATCTGACCAGTCCTAGGTAGCATGACTGGGCTCAGTCTCCCAAGGTCATTCCAACATACCATTATACTTCTTGACCTCTCTTGAACTGAAGCACTGATTAATTTTTGAAACGCCCACAACCCAGAAGCCTTTCAGGCCTCTTCCCATTACCTTGAGTTTTTCCATGAAAGCTGTGGGGTGAGAAAAAGAACTCCTTTGCTTTCTCCCTGTTTCAGCATTGTTTCCTCAATTACGCCCTGAATGAAGCATGCCCCCACTCCCCAGATCAACGGAGCATGGGAGAGAGCTTCCCTGCTTGTGGCTTGGTGGATCATGCTGAAATCTGTGGTTAGAAAAGGGCCCCGAAGCAAAAGCCACCTTCAGGTTATATGATGGCGTCTATGCCCAACCATGCTAAAAAGCTGTTGCTTACTGAACATACAAAGACAGGGAAGCCTTGTAAAAGCCTTGTAATGAGCAATCTCTATCGGGCTGCCTACCAGCTGGATGCAATTGCACAGCAAGCTATGTGATCTCACAGTGGAGGCAATAGATGTTACTGTCTCCTTAGATGCATTGATTACTAAGAGAAGAATGACACAGTATTCCTTGCTACAATCACAAAACAGTGCTTCCCTGTGACAGCGGGCTCTTGGCAGAGCTGTTCGAAGCTGCCAAACAAGAACACAGTGGCCACAATTCAACAGGAGAATTAAGGGCCCATAAGCCTGTTGATTTAAGCTTTTGACACATGCAGAACCCCCAGCTGGGCTGCAGGCTGTATGGTTCAAGGTGATAAAAGTCACATTTCTGTCTTCGTTTCTACAGAAACATGAGAGCTGTAGTGTAGCTGCATTTGGAAAAGGTAGTTCCTTCTCTGCTCCTCTTTTCAATATTTAAAAGGCTGTCTTAGTGCAGGAAAATCACAAAGTGAACAACAATTCCACAGTGTTGGCTCACCCTTTTTCCAGGAAAAAGGGTGGAGGTGCTGTATTTCTTTTCCCAGATCAGCTGAGTTGAGCTAAAGAAAAAGCTGTCCGAGTCCAGGGCTTGCTTTGTTTTTAAAGTTTGCATGAAGATGCAAACACAGATGTTCTGTAGGGGCCAAAAAGAGGGGGGAATGGGTCTTGCAATTTCACTGGACTACAACTGTTAAAATAACAGAAAGTGGAAATGTGTACTCAAAACACTGAGGCCCCTCTCCTCATTACTTTCTGTATTTGTAGTATCTCCAGATAATTGACACCCTGTTGTTGTTGTGCTTTAGTAAAGGTAAAGGTTCCCCTCGCAGATATGTGCTAGTCGTTCCCAACTCTAGGGGGCAGTGCTCATCTCCATTTCAAAGCCGAAGAGCCAGCGCTGCCCGAAGACGTCTCCATGGTCATGTGGCTGGCATGACTAAATGCCAAAGGCGCACGGAACGCTGTTACCTTTCCACCAAAGGTGGTCCCTATTTTTCTACTTGCATTTTTTACATGCTTTCGAACTGCTAGGTTGGCAGAAGCTGGGACAAGTAACGGGAGCTCACCCTGTTACGCGGCACTAGAGATTCAAACTGCTGAACTGCTGACCTTTCGATCAACAAGCTCCATATCTTAACCACTGATCCACCACGTCCTGCTATTGTGCTTTAGTATTTTGATAAAGGATGCCTCATTAATTCACTTCAGAATAGAGCTGGAAGGTACTTTGGAGGTCCTCTAGTCCAGCCCCCTGCTCAAGCAGGAGACCCTATACCATTTCAAACAAATGAGTGTCTGATCTCTTCTTTAAAATGTCTCACTGCTAGAAAGTTTCTCCCTAATCCCAGGTTAGTTTCCATTCATTATTTCTTGTCCTGCCCTCTGGTGCTTTGAAAAATAAGTTGACCCCCTCTTCTTTATGCCAGCCCCTCAAATAGTGGCATACTACTATAATGCCACCCTAGTTCTTTTTTCTTCTGGTCTTTTCTCTAATAATCTTCTTTTATTCGTCATGAAATCAACCAATGCCACAGAAGTTAATAGAATATTAAATGCCATTCTTACCTACCCTTTGGTTCAATGTTTGTCCCTATAATGAACTTTTTAGAACAATGAAAGTGGCAATTCTCCTTTTAGGTTTAAATACTTCAGGCTGCCTGCTCATGGATAAGATGATGTGGCTTCTTGAGTTAGTTTCTGATCATGTTGTTAGAAATACAATGTGTTGGATCTACAAATGCCATTCACAGGATGCTTCTTTAAAACCAATGGGGATCGTGTGCAAAGCCTGACAGTTTGTGCAGGTGTCCCATGTTAGCTAACATCTGAAGGACATCACTGGAATTCGTTTTACATCAAAATGCTTTTATCTGGCTCTGCTCTAGTGTGATATTACATAGTAAAATCAGGGTGCTATAGGACAAATAAAAACTCATTAAGCTGCTAAGATACTTTGAAGCTAGCTAATACTTTTTCTATAATATAGGATGGGTGTGTGGATAGATATGGACATCCTATATTATCTCACAGTAGATATTGCTTTGCTCTTTTTTTTTCCTTCTATACTTTTGTTCTGTCCAATTTGCTTGTTTTTTCAAAAGTCTGCTTTGTACCCGTTTTTCTTTGTATTTGCCATTTATGCACTTTTTAGAATATCTGATACAAGAAATCTCTCCTGGTTTAATACATTTTGTTTGCACCTCCCTCCTATATGTATCATTCCCATTATTTTTGAGTTGCAAAATATGTTATAAAAATTATACTGAGAAGTATAGTTATGTTCCAGATAAGTTAGAGGCTCCATAAGGATGAATTAGATAAGCTTTCATCAAATTGTGACTGTTTAAGGCAACCCTGTAAACCTACATGAGAGATAAGAAGAATACCCAGTTCTCAAAGAGAAGAAACTTTGTCACTGCATCCAACCAGATAGCCCAGCTGTTTTTGCAACCGAAAATTCAGAAACAAGCCACAGTGAATAGAACTGCATAGGACAAACCTGCTGAATCAGCACACAAAGAAAGGCTCATCTCTTCCACCCCTACTCAGTTTCCAGGAACCTGTTAAGAAGCCCCTGAGAAAAAAACAACAACAACACAAGACCACAATATCTTTTTTGCCTCTCCCCCCCCCACCCCCACGCTTATCCTCCTCATTCTCTTTAATACTATCAGGTCATATGAAGCCTGCATCTTCCTCTCTGAAATTCACTCTTCACCTTAGATGTACAGCTCAGGTTACACAAAGCCTCCATGGATAATTCATAACTACGGCAAGCAACATTCAGGATATAATGTGCAAAGAACCGCATCTCCCCAATATCTTTTTTTCTGAATCCGCTCCTGCTCTCACTGTATCTCCATGGGTGATGTTTGGTGACAACTAGCTGTGACTTCAGTAGGCAAGGCAGGAAGAGAACCTTGTTAGCATACAAGATTCTGGGATTAGAATATTGCTTGATATATGTGCATGGCAAAAGTTCCCTGGAGCTACCCTAGCAGTGGAATCCACTGCCAGGACAAGTGGCAAACCAGGGATTGTGTTGACAGGTGAGCAATGAGAGAGAAGAGTGATCAGAGGAGATTGTCAGTCTGCCTTGCATTTATAAACAACTCCTCCGGCACTTAGAGGCGTGTAAGGTGAAAATGCAGCAATGGTTAGAATTGCTTCATAAAATATCTTTGGCAACAGCTTGTTCCATAGCATGTACCAGTGAGATTTTTCACAAGTATTGACCATGCCGATGAGCACCCTACAAATTAGTGATTCCTTGACAATCTAAGAGCTGTTTGGTGCTGAGGAGACTGAAAGAGCCAATCATAGCTGGGGCAGCCACCCCTTTCAGGCCCATGGGCTTCCTGCTACTGAACTAAACAGCAAAGGAAACATGAAAGGAAGGAAGAGAGATAAATACCTAGACACACACACCAAAACCGACTGTGGTAAAGGTTAGGAAGCAGCTTTTACTACACTGGCTAAAACCCAAAAATCTTCTCCTAGTCCAGATTTTGTAAAACAGAGGAAGCCTTCCATAAATATTTAACTAATATATAATAAATAATCGTCCCCATCCCAACTCCACCATTCTTGATTTTTAGCAATTCAGCTTGGTCTAACCATTAAACCAGGTGATCTGTAATATCCTTTGGGTACTACTACTCTGGTATTAGGTCAACATTCAGCATAGCTGTTCTTTGCTTTCCTTGGCAAATATGCCAGGTTCTCCTTGAGTCTTGGTTAGATGTTTTGGGGTTTTTAATTTTAATTTTTCTTTTTTGCTAAAGCAAATTTTACACCTGCGTTATCCTATCTAAATTGGTTCAAGCAGCAGGATCAAGATTGAAATGACAATCTGTAATTCTTCAGGAGAGGAAAAGGCCAATGCGTCAGTTTTTTTGTGTTAACATAATTTATACTTGCCAGCAGTCAAACAAGAAAAAACAATTCCATAAAAATGAACTAAAACAGAAAGTCAGTCATTTCTGTATAAACTATATGAAATATTTGCATCCTACAATTAGAATTATTCAGGATAATTAAATCTTTTAGTGTGAAAGAGGTAAATGTATTCCATATTGAAACCATTTTATCTATTTATGATTTATTTTATTCAATTGGTATAGCCACCCATCTTACCAAGGAAATTGTTCATTAATTTCTGTTAATTCCCTTCAGGTGAGGTCTGAACAAGAATTTACATGTATAAATAGTTTCCAAGACTCCCAATGTTATGACTCATAATGTGGATGCAGTATTGAACATTTTACATATTCCACTAGGTTTACACACTCTGATAGCAATACTGCTGATGCTGCTGTTAGCAGCTGCTCTATAAACAATGTGGTGTTTGGAGTTACAGTGATTTATCAACAAATCCAAGAACATATAGAGAGACAAGGTATCCATAAAAAGCATTCACATGACTTTCATATACAGTACAACCTGTGGTCACGAACACTTCTGACCACAACCAAATTGGGTTCTGACCATAAAATTCACAATTTTTTTAAAAAAAAAATTTTTGTGGCTGATTTCACCTTCTGCGCCATTTTTTTTTTTTTGTAAGCGCCAAATTTCCAAAATTAGGTTCGGGTCACGACCAAATCGGATTGCAACCAAAGTTATGGAACGAATTATGGTTGTGACCATGTAACTGGTTTCTCCAACCTGAATGGTCTCAACATATTATGGAATCAGCTTATCAACCTTTTTCTTAACCAGTATGGGCAGTCATGATTGGGGATGGGGAATCCATCCTATGAATAGCACAATCTTGGATAGCTGTCTGTCCAAAGAGAAAACCATGCAACTTAGAGGAAATTACGCAACTGAGGTTCTTCACATTGACTTTTAGGCAAAATAAAGGACCTTTCCTACTAGTCATTTTGTTTGTTCCTTCCTGGAGATAGTCCTGTGTATCCCAGATCATTTCAAACACTGGAACCTTCTGCTTCAGGTCTGTCATTCATATTATTGTTATTTATGGTTCCAGAAGGCATGCTATTTGTAGACACTGTTGTCTTCTATACAGATTTTAAATCTATTTGGGACTTTCCTACTTCTGCTGTGTAGTCAGTTCTCTGTGTTTCTTTTGTTCCTTAGAATGTGCAGGTTGCAAAGAGGAAATCAAGCAAGGTCAGTCCCTCCTGGCTTTAGAAAAACAGTGGCATGTCAGCTGCTTCAAGTGCCAAACCTGTGGAATCATCCTGACTGGAGAATACATTAGCAAGTGCGTGTTTCCACCTCTTCCTTATGCACATTTCAGCTGTATAAGCTAGATGGGTGGGGATTCCTTCAAAGCAAAGCATCAGATGGTATTCTCGAAGAATTCTGAGACTTCTGTACAACTTTGTATATTAGAAGCGAGCAGAGAGAAAGAAAGCAAAAGAGATTTGTACTTTCTCTTTTACCGTTCTCGGCTAATGCACAGAGAAATGAGATGTAGATACCTTCCTAGAACAAAACTAATAATTTCGTGTAGAAATGGAATGTGTGCATTTCAGGGCACATAATGCATCACCTTCACTTCTGGAGGAAGCAAGAGCCACCTGTGCTTCCTTTTGCCTCACTTTTATGGATTTACTGGAAGGCAATAAAGGCAACCTTCTGAGAACCCCTTATTCCATAAGGAAGAGGCTTTTGAATGCAATTTTCCAGTTTTGTAAAATCCAGTTGCTCAGTAAGAATTCCAAAAGTGTCTTCAATTTGAACTCTCTGGGCTGAAATTCTGAAACTCTTCAAGTTACACATGAAGGCTCTAGGATGGTTGCAAGTACCTGGTTTCTGGAATCGTAAACTAGTCTATTTATCTATTTATTTGATTATTTGCTAATCCAATCAAAGATTATATAGTCCAACCCCCACTAATTCAGAAATTAGTCCCGATTCATTTATTACCCCATCCAACCATTCTATTTTCTACATCCTCAACAGCACTGGCACATTAACTAATTCTTGGTAAACATTATTTAAATTTTGTATTTAATCCTCATTTACAATAGCTTTGCTTAGATCATCCATCATAGCAAGCTTTCTGATAATGATCTTGCTGTACGTACACATTTCAATGGGTAATCAAGCAATAATGGTGGCAGAAAATAATTCTCTCTGGAGAGAGAATGTAGATCAAGTTTTACGCAGGTGTCATTCAACAGAGCACATAAATGCTGCAGTATAAAATGCTTATATCTGCACTATGGAGATGAAGAGAGAATTAAATAAATGATGTTGCACAATCCCAGTGCCAAATAATATCTGAAGCTGTTTTAACAAAAACAGTGTTTTGTCTAGACTAAATAAAACAGTGGATTTCCTTTTATTGGGGGTAACATTATCTATAATTCATTAAAAGATAATTGTTTGTAAAACTGCCATTAGCAATGAAAGTCATTGGACAACTTCTGTTAAAACCCAATTTAAAAGCCACATTTATGGTGCAATTAATGATTTTATTATTCTGTCTCAATGATTAATCGGTGAGTACCTTTAGCCCTGGAGCAACCTGTGAGCATATTCCACCAAAGGATCTCTTAAAGATGAATGGATTCTGCTAAGTAAGGGAAGAAAAGCAGACAGAGTAACTTTATGCACCAGGTAACAGGCAGAAAAGTGGCTCACGGTGGTTCTACATTCTGCTTTCCTGTACTAAATATGAACAATTGTGCAGAAAATAGGATACAGGTAGTCCTCGACTTACAACAGTTCATTTAGTGACCGTTTGAGGTTGCAATGGCACTGGAAAAAAAGCGACTTTCACACTTATGACCGTTGCAACATTCCCAAAGCCGTGGGATCAAAATTCAGGTGCTTGGCAACTGACTCACATTTAACATCATCATATGATCCCCTTTTTGTGACCTTCTGACAAGCAAAGCCAATGAGAAAGCCAGATTCACTTAACAACCATGTTACTAACTTAACAACTGCGGTGATTCACTTAAATCTGTGACCCAAAAAAGTAGCAAAATAGGGCAAAATTCACTTAACCGCTGTCTCACTTAACAACAGAAAATTGGGGCTCAATTGTGGTTGTAAGTCGAGGACTACCTGTATGTGAAACAGCCTATCTCAATTGTATCTTGGTCATGCACCATATCGTCTTTTCCTGTTGGCTCCTCTGAGCCTTCGTGCTGACTCCAGCTTGCATCCGAGGCTCGCTGTCTCCCGGAAGAAACAAAACCATCCTTCCACCCTCTGACTTTTGTGCTGGTGGGTGTGCTGCCTTTTCATGACATACATTTGCCCTTCCTGTGTTATTTCTGAGTCAATCTCATCCAACTGAGCGAGCAGTTAGAAAGAATTCATCAAAGGACTCCCTCACGGCCCCATTCCTGGATTCAGATTCTGGGATTTAAGAGCCTGCTGCTGTCAGGCAACTGCAGATTGACCCGAAATGAAACCAGCAGATTAGGAGCAAAAAATAGATTAGAAGGCAACTGACTAGTCTGGGAAAATTTTTACAATGCCTTCACTTTAGTATGAATGGTGGTCCAACATCCAACCATGACAAACTCTATAACATTTGTGCTTAGGGTGGGAGGAATGTCGAAGCTTCAATGTTCCTTCCTTCTTCGAAATCTCACTGCCTGCTCTTTTCTCACCAGGGATGGTGTCCCATACTGTGAATCAGACTATCATGCCCAATTTGGTATTAAGTGCGAGACCTGCAACCGATATATTAGCGGCAGAGTCCTAGAGGTGAGTCCAATGCAAAGAGATGTCTTTATTATGACAGGAGTTACGCAAACAGGAAACAGCTAAGCAGTTGCCTATAGTCAGAAGAGATCATGCTCTTTTTCCTCTAAGTAAACCAATCTGAAATAATGTCAGTAGCATGCATGGCATGCTTCTTTATCAAGGATGTTTGGATAACTGTGGAATGAGCTCACAAACTGCTATTTGCCCCAAAATGTTAGGATTTCTCCCCCGCCTGATATTTTTATAAAGAGGTTGGATAAAGGACTAGCTCCTGATAAATGGAAGAATCTGCACCACAAGAGGAAAATAAGCCGTGGGACAAATAATACAGTATATGGGGAAACCTAATGGATGTTAAAAATTGCTGAATTTATTGTTGGTGCGCCAAAATTGAGCATGGCTGGGTCAGCACTATAGAACAAGAGAACATTCGTGCTTATTGGACTCTGATTGCTATCAAACGTTACCTACCTGCATTTGGGGTTTTTTTTTTCTTTAGTTTCATTTCAAGCCCTCACACGTCACAGAAAAATCCTATGAGGACAGATCATTTGCTAAATAATGAAGAATGTCGATACTAGTTCCATTCCATTTCAGAACATCTGCCAGTAAATCTGTCACCTCATTTTGCAGAAGGAACTTCCATTTTTAATTACACATAATTGTGAATAATATTTCTTTCTCTCTGTTCTGAATTTCCTAGTATTAAAATTATTTCATTGACCCTTGCTGTAAGTATGAGGTGGGAAGAAAAATTCATTCTTTCTCACTCCAAGCACCTATCTTCAGTCATACTGTCATTACAGCAGTCCTCCAGTTATGACAGCAATTGTGACTGAGATTGCCATTGCTAAGTGATTTGATCATAAAGTACAATGCCACGCGATCACCTCACATAGTGACAGCAATCACAGGAGTTGTAGTCCTATCATGATCTCGGGACCATGCAAATTGCTAAGCAAAAACGTATAGGAGTTCAAGGCAAGGAATGCAGGAGGTTAGGGACGCCACAGATGGACTCTAGAGAATGCAGATGGGAACCGGGAAAAATGGGCAGACAGGTGATATCAGTGGTAGATGTGGGACTACAAGGATGGGCTGGCAAGGATATGGCCAGGTGCTGGGGAAGCCTGGTATGTGTTGTGTCTTGGTAATGGGACTGCTGCTTGCATGTGGGCACCTGATATGGAATGTAAGAGAGTGCTTGGCAAAGTAATTTTTTCTCTGGCTGCAGTAAGTGTCAGCGACACCTTTTTATTCAGATGCTCCCTCAATCCATCCACCTGGAAGAACGCTTTGTAGCTAAATTCCACCCTGCTTCTCCCTGTGGTTTTGGCAACAAATTCAGTACACCTGCTACCTGTTTCATATAAGTCATCTGAACTAAGGAACCATAACAGTAGAAGGCTTTGACTGCAAAAGGGCACTTTGAACCAGTCAATGGAATTTATAGAATTGGGTAGTAAGTGTATATTCTTCCTGGGTCTAAATTCATCCTTGCTCGGATGAGTAAAAAGGAAGGTTCAGCTAAAAACTGAAAGTCATCTGGAGGGCATTAAATTGCAGAAGTTTGATCTAACTAAATAGAATAAAGCAAAAGGGTGGCTCACCTTAATCATGAAACATTAATAAGAAAAACAAAATCTAGTCTGGCAAAATTGCTGTGTGTATACCAAAATAATATATTAGGAATGAAGCAAGTGAACCAGGCATACTTTAACATAATGAGATAATTAAATAAAATAGACATTAATGGCAAAGAAGGGAAAATGTTACCATTTGCACCAGGAGAGGTTCCTGTGTATATTAGTTTAAGTAGAACTTCCAAATAATTCTATCTCTTCTCTCTAGCACCATTGCTTCCCCAATAATAAACTGCAACAGAAGTAGTACCTGAAATAAATAATGAACAGAGGCTTTCTAGTAATGCTGACAGAAGTAAAATGAATTAAAATGTTGTTGTTTTCAGTATTAATTATGGAAAATCACTCATCACTGCATTTGTTTCAACAGTTGCTCTTGTAATTTATTTTCCTGCTACTAACACATGCAACTAAACTTAATTTCTGCAGCAGTTAACATGGAGCTCTGATTCAGAGGTAGAACTGGTTTTCAGTACCATATCTAATTCCTGGAATATATGAAGTAATAATAATAAAAAGTCCTCTGAGCATGAATTGATAATTGATCTTAACAAGTGGTTTCATTGCAGCACATCTAAGTTTAATTATTAGTAAAGGAGCAGCAGGCAGAGGCTAGAATCTTAGGTTGGCTTGGAGCCTAGCAGTGCTCTGTTCAAATATTTAAAATTGAGGAGAAAGGAGTCCCAACTTTGAGCAAGAAATGGTCATTTCCTTGTTAGGTGTTTGCCCATTTTGTGCCATTTTCCCCTCCTCTGATTCTGAGTTAACTATTTACTTTGGATTTAACTAACCCTCATCCAGAAATAAATTGATGTGAACTTGCCAAGGATCTAGTCATTTAATTTAGTACATACTCCAAAAAAGTTCTTGAAACTCATTGCATATTGGAAAAAAGCCAGGTATTTAGGTTTAAATGTTGCTTGTTGGCAGTAATTTGATCATGTTTTCATTTTCCACCTTTCTGCCCAAGACAATCAAACCAAGATAATTTGGAGCAGGTTGTAAAAATAATTCTGCCAAGTGATTGCATTCAGAAAGGTGCTCTTGAGTTGCATTAAGACTTCCAACTTCCTGAAAATTGCATCGGCTTAAGACAGAGATGCCCTGAAAGGTTTTCTGGAACAGAAAGTAGGTTAAAGGACAACTGGATAGCACTTTTAATTCAAAAGGATTTTCACTCCAGATCTATTTTCTATTTATGCACTATGGCTAACAGTTGTTTCACAGGAATGGGAAAGCTAATGAAATTGTCTTTAAGATAAATCTTAGAAATTGTTACACATGGATTCATTCTAGTCATGTTTGTCTTTTCTGTACATTACTGAGTACCAGGTTTAACTCGTTGACTGATAGTTATCTTTGTTGAACTATGTGCTGGCCTTTGAAATTCCAAGATCTTGATCAAGGGAAACTACAAAAATCATCATGATAGGAGTAACTGCAGGTAGGTCCGCAGATAGCCTGCAACTTGGTATGAAATCAGGAGGTATGTTTGATACGTTACATAGGAAAATCTACAAAGGCCATAGGGTAGTTTAGAAATCCCACGGGCAAGATTCAACCTATCTTTGGAGACATTCGTGACTGAGTTATTTTACAGTCCCTTCCAGGAGTCTCATGGACTACAAGCTCAACTTCTCGGGATTTTTCCTGATTGTGCTGGTGGGAGCATTTAATCTCTAAGTCAACTAATCATGATTATAAATCAAACCGGATGGCAGGATACTATAGAATATGATACCTATTGAGTGCCAAGATTCCTGATTTCCCTCAAGATAGGCAGCTGCTATTTTCCCTTCTCCTCAATGAAACAGGGTATGAAAGCCTTCTATTTCAGCCATAATCAGCCTTCATATGTTTAAGCCTCTGGCTGTCCCAGATGGCTTTAAGCTGTGTAGCCAGCATAGAAGATTAATGAATCTTAAAGGATGACACACCCCCTCCCACTTTGAATTATAATTAGCAGTCTGTCTTCTCTGTTGGCAACATCAGACTCATACAATGGCCTGTAATTTTCATCAGTGTAAAATAAACAAGATTGCTTGTGGTTTGTTCTAGTGGGCAGTTGCATCCCCTTCATGATCAAACTATCTACCATGATGGACCTTTAGAGGGTGATTAAAACAAAACCAAAATGCAACCACTTATGATACTTTGCCAGGTAGCTGAGAGGTTAAGCTGCCACCGGCAGTCGGGCAGCACATAAATTTAATAAATGATGGTGGGCTGCCCAGATGTTTAGACTGTATTTGACATTTTTTTTGTCCACCTAACAAATCCTTCTGAAGGACCTAGGATAAGCAGATTTTTTTGTTTAATAATGTTAAAAGAAATGCTGCAGGATACAAACTTTTGCAAGAAAAGCTGCCCTTTGCAATTGACTAATGGTGATTTTGTCAGTGCTGATGGTGTTCAGATAGTGCTTCAGATGTTTATTATTAGTTACATGATTGCTGAATTATAAATTCACAAAAGGTAAACTGAATTCTATGTGTAAGATAGCTGAATTATGAAGTTCATTTGGTCTTTCATGGAAGGCTTTAACTGGCTGCAATTGGATAAAATGAAAAACATTCAGTATTAATTCTGTGCATGTTCACCTAAAGATAGACACTGATTCAATGGCTTTACATTTTAATGCTATATACTGCAGCCTGCTCCACTCATATATTCTAGGTACATCATCAGCATTGTCTATCAATCAAAAGGCAGAAATATTTTCTGATCTCATAATCTACAAAGCTGGATTGCTGATATATTTAGTTGCAGGACTCCTTTTGAGAAGGTCATATTGGTGCATTGGGTGAATGCTTACATCATTTGTTTTTGAAAATATTCATTCACACAATGTGTGTCTCACTACAGCTATTCCATACATCCAAATGGTGAGAAAAACACATTTTATATTTTGTATCTGAGATAAAAATAGTTTAAATAAAAAAACCAATGTCTCTCTTAAAGCTCAAGACTAAGAAATTGGAAGGACCAAAGACTAAAAGGAACTATATTTCCTGGTAAATTATATACACCAACTATACTTATAACAGTGTAACACCATAGTTACAGCAAGACCAGCTGTAACCTATATTTTTGTGGCTAAATAGAAATTCTTTTCACAGATGGCAATAGATCTGCCAGGCATCTATTTTTTATCTTTCTTTCTTTAGATATTGATGGTACCAATGAGGGTTCTTCCACAATTTAATCCAGATTGAGCCACAACTTTTCGTCAACTTTAGGATTCCCATGATCAGAAAAGAAAGTGGCAAATGGAGAACTTAGACTTCTGCCTTCATGGAGCAATGCAACAATGCTTTGACACACTAAACAATGGCAAAGAGAAAACATAAAAAAGTGAATTCACTGGTAAAGTGAGGACTTCTGTTTTCATAGGAAGACTAGAAGCTTGATACTTGATCCATTGACCCGTTACCTGCATCCAGTAGCTCATTGGATCAGGCTGTAATTCCCATAGGACATTTTCATTTTCTTCTGTGGATACCTCCTAGCCAGCCTCCTTGAGACAATTGCATTCAACAACAACAATCTACTATGAGATTGGAGACTATATTATTATAGCGATGGTCAAATCCAGCAATGGCTCAACTAGTAAAATCTCATAAATCTCAGTGGAGTTTTGGAAGATGCATGAATTAGAAAGAAACATGTCTCGCTCAAGGCACTGAAATATTTATGAAGGGGGGTGAGTTGAGAGAGAAAAAGAGAAACATTTGTTGCTTTCAGCTGCAAGTGTTTCAATGATTCATTCACTCCATTTGCATGATCACCATTGATTTCCAAATTTCCTCCCTTTCAAACTATAAAACAGTGAGGCAGAGACATCAGATAATGCAGCTGCCTGAAATGCTTTGCTTGGTTGGTTTTTGAACAGCTCAGCCTTTTTTCTTTTCTTTTTTAAATAAGTTGAATGAATCTTACATTATGGACAAATTGACTGTAGAGAATGCCTAGATTAAAAAAAATAGGCCGGCATTTCTGGACAATGGGAAGTGGAGAAATAAGTTTTTGTCTGATCCATAAAAAGATGTTTGCTTTGGGTGCAAATGGGGATAAGGCAGGACTGGTGTTACCTGCAGAAAGACAAAGGAAGCTATTGCAGCATAGCAGTAATCAGGAAAAATAATAAACACGAAATATGGGTAATGTAGAAGTGATTAAAGAAATCATATCTCAGTCATCAGAAATGTATTGCTGATGCTCATTCCCCAAATTATCCAGGTAAGACTGGCAAAAATTCCATCTCTGTTATTAGTTTAAACAATGAAGCCTGCTGGACAATTTGTTTGATACAATGAAAGGAAACTCCTGATGATCCAGAAGGTAATTGTGATTGCTAACACGTCTTTTCTTCTCAAAAGTCTAGTGAAATAAATGCCATGTCACATTATTGCATGCAAGGTTTCTCCTCCTCTATTCCAGGTCATTGGCCCTCACATTCAAAAGGAGTGGAAGTTATGAATGAGATTATGCATTTTAGAAGGAATTAGAAAGATGTCTATCTTCACAATACTCAAGTGTCCCTTTTCCTTTGTGGATTAGGATTGGAATTAGAATTGGATGAGTTAATTGTGTTTGTTCTGCTTGTCCTTCTTTTTCAGTGGAGTTCTTGGTGTTGGGGACATGTCTGGAAGATTAAAATACATTTGAGTACCTGATTGCTAATTAATAGTTTATATATCTCTTTTTTTAGCCATTATTGATTATTTAGTTTCTGGCATCTTTGTTGGTTTACAGTACGCTAGCAGAATCACATTATTTGAGGTGGGCAGGCCTATAAATGCTTTTAATTCATTAATTAAATTGGATTCCTACATAGATCTTGTTACTGAACTTTCCTCCAGACAGCACTTTCCTGGAGCAGTGATAAAATTGTCAGTCAGAAGTAGAAAAAAGTAATTTCTTTAATAATTTACATTACATTGGCTATTTCCCCATCCAACTCCAGCAACTGGATCACTCTTTATTTGCTAATATTGCTCATTTACAGCAGCCAATATTAGCGTAAGAACTGTCCAAGTTCCTGAGTTTGTGGATGTTGCAATATTTCATGCATCCAAACTATATGTAAGAAATATGCTCATTCAAATACAAGTTGCTGTTTAGTTCATAATCATATTCTGTCAATGCACACCTTTTTATTTTATGAGTAAAACTGAATAAACCATGATTTCTTAGCTTGTACACAAAGAAAGCTAGGCCCTTATTTGAATGATTTCTAATTTGAACGAGCAGTAAAGTACTAAATTCTTGCAAAAAACAAAATTGCAACAGAACAAAGCTGCATCAGTAAAAACTGTCTGGGTTAATTAGATTTATGGTTGAATGGGCAATAACCACAATCTTTTTCGAATGGCAAAATTGGGGATAACTTTTTGATGGGAAGCATTTACTGCCTTTCAGAAAAATCCCAGGGGTGTAATCCCAATGACTTTGATATTATTGGCACATGATCATAAGATAGATCAGGAAAGAGATTGCTGTTCCTGTCAATGGAGATTCTCAGCCATCCTGCTCATGGTTGGCCCAAAGGTGCTTCCCCCCACCCCCAAAAGGCAACTGGAGTGAGCTGAAGAAGCTTCTTGGATGAGAAGCAAAATGTCTTCAAAGAAAAAATGAAGTCCAGTTGCCTTTTGAAAAAAGGACTTTTGGGACAGATTGTTATACCGTAGAGGCAAATCTAGATGTGTGTCACTGACCTGAAGCAGAAAGCTAGTTTTCATAGGCTGAGAACCAAAATATTATTGCAGGGCAGCAAACTTTTATTCATGCTTTTGGCTAGCAATATTATGACTGAACTGACAAGAGTACTGAGCTATTGCTAACAATCTGACCAAGAATTCTGCAGATGTGAAACTCAACCCTTTCTTGAAACAATTATTCAAGTCAATTCTGGCCTTAACTTCAAAGTTCAGTCTCTAATTAAAGGCCATGACTGTCCTTTTCTTCCTGGTACTCTTTAATAATCTCTTATTCTTTCATTATCATCATCATCATCAATGCAACAATCACCACCATTATTATTTTCCTGTAAAAGCCCCTTTAGGAGTCGTTCTTTGGATGGAGTAGTGGTGAGGGTAACAAGTTAAACCAGTGGCTACAACTGAGTTCTGGTGCTCAGAAAGCATGTCTGTAATTGAAATCCAAAATTCCTTTTGAAAGGAAACAAGATACCAATTAAACCTATTATCTTTGTTAAAGAGCAGAGAGAACACCCTTGATGCATTGCAAGTGGGCGAAATAATAGGCTGTTATTTCTAATCTTGGCGTATCAGAGTCACTGAAGGCAGCAGAAAAAGTTGCCTTCTTACAGGAATGTCTCAAGAGACAAATAGGACTGGACACTTAATGAGAATACATTCTTTTTATTCTTAACTCAACGGCAGATCACTCCACTATCCTGAAACAATGACAGTTTACTTAGTGACAGCTTGTAAACAGGCCTGTCAAACTATTCCAGGGATAGCTTACATTTTCAATATCTCTCTGGACTTGATCATGCTGTTACTCAGGCCAGCTCTAGCAAAGTCATTAGATAGAAATAAGTGGAAAATTGGTCAAAAATAATGGCCCCTTTAATCAAAGTGACAGCACTGGGCACTTGGCCTCTCCCTACAACAGTGTTGATACCAGGGTGGATCCAGTAAGCTGTCACTCATTGTAATCCTTGGGTGGCTTCACTGATTTCAAAGCCATCTGCGCTGATAAAAGCTTGAAATACAACTTTAGAGTTTCTATGACTCGCCACCATCCTGATGCCATATTTTATAATGAACTTACATTCAGTTTCTCAGGTATAAGACATGATTACATGTAAGAACTAGGATTGGTGTAGAAGAACCCCTTTGCATTTTGTCTACTGCTTATTTCAGTCCTCTTGAAATATTTGTGCAATTTCCATGTATGATTTGTACCTTTTATTAAGACAGTTAGTTGCTCAATCATTGAGCTATGCACCTTAGTTCTCACCAATTGTACCATTTTTTAAAAAACAACAACAGCATTCTCCGAAGATGCTTTTTCTATCTGATTTTAGGTTAAAAAAAAGGCAGATATATTTGGCACCAATTTGGGGGTTCCCCAACAGTTTGTGTTCCATCAGAGAATTGTGTAAAGTAAGATGAAGGGAGATGCTTGTTGGTTGAGATTGATAGGAACATGGTCAGGGAATCCCTGTTTATGTTGAATAAGTTTAATTTGTGTAATTGCATGTGGGAATAACCAAGAGGGACTAGGAGAAGCAGTGCTGCCTAAGGAACAATCCAGACAAAGTGGGTGGAGAGAAAGACTCTGCTGTTGCTTAGAGAGCTGCAGTAAGAACTTTAGGATTCTGTTAATATTGCTTTTCAATAAAATAAAATTAGCTCAACTGGTTGTTTTCCCTGTTGAATTTATCTGAGAGTGCTGACTTCAATATTGCTAGTCTGAAAGTACAAATCTTCCACCATCATTTTTTTTTACAGCCTCACCAATTCGGGCAGGTTTTTACTGAATTTCTTTCTCTACCCCCCTTTTTTAAGTAAATAAGCTCCTTCATATATAGAGAGGGATGTGGAGAGGTTCAATCTTAAGTCCTCTACTCTTCAATATTTTCACCACTGATTTAAATGAAGGGGTGGGTGGAATATTATCGGATTTGCCAATAACAGACATTTGGATTGGAAGGCAGAAATAAAACAAAATGATCTTAATAGGTTAGAAAAATAGGCTGAAAATAACACAATAACATATAACAGAGACAATGGAAAGTTCTGTACTGAACGTGCTTCTGTAATAAAGCAAGACTAAAATCAGTAAGTATATGATGAAGGACACTTAGCTTAATACTAGTACTTCAGTACTAGTACTGAAAAAATATTTTGTACTAGTACTCAAATCAAACTGGATATGAATCAGCAGCGTGACATGGCTGTAAAATAAAAACAAAATAAACAAAATGCAATATACTGGAGTATACTTTCCAAATGATGGGAAGCAATAGTTCCACCTAATTCTGCTTCAGATAGACCAGTGGTGGGTTCCTCCCGGTTAGGCCCAGTTCCGCCGAGCCGGTAGTGGTGATATGATGTCACCGAACCGGTTCTGCCCCCCCACCCCCCGTGCCCACCACTGCATTATTCTTACCTTTTATTTGGCCCCACCCCCAATCTATTGCTGCCTCCTGAGTCCCAGCTGATGGGCTATAAGGAAAAACTGTTTAAACTCTTGCCAGGGGGCTTCAAAAGGCCGCCCTACAGCTGATCAGTGGTAAAAGGCAGTTTGGTGGTAGACAGATGCCTCCAAAAACAAATAAGACAAAATAATAAATGGGTAGAACAGTGCCTGCAAAAATACATGAGTAGACCAGTGCCTGCAAAAATAAACGGGTAGACTGGTACAGCTCTGCAAGCGGTTAAAAGCCTGGCAGACCAGTACCTCTGTTAAATCCTAAAGAATTGTCACATGACCATCAAGCCATGCCCACAAAATAAGCCATGCCCACAGAACCGGTAGTAAAAAAATTTAGAACCCACCCCTGAGATAGACCCATCTTGAATACTGTGTCTAGTTCTGACCACTATGCTTTAATAAATTATAACATTTTCTGAAAAGAGCACAAAGAGGACTAGAAGCTAAATCCTATGAAAGGAAGTTGAAAAAACTGTTTGTCTTTAGCACTGAGAAAAAACAATCGAAGAGGAATGAAGTAGGTCTCTTGAAAGGATAAGGCATAGAAGAAAATCAAGACCTATTCTTCCTTATTCCAGAGTGAAGGACAGAGAATTGTGGATTTAATTTACAGCAAATTCCAACTGAATGTTGGAAAATACTTCCAGCAACAACAGGAGTTTCACAGTGGATCTGTCCCAAATTTAAATGGTTCTTTAAAATGTTATGATTTTCAGCAATATTTGATAATAGCCAAGATAATTTTTTTATTGATTAAAATATTCTTTCAAACAACATAAAATATAATGATAAAAATAATCATTGTTAGGAATAGAATTACACAGATAAGGGAATATCAAAATAATATAACTCAAACCCCCTCTATTTTCCAACGTTACAATTCCAATGCTATGGCAATGTTTTCTGTTGCAGAAAATGTTCTGTTGTGTTCTGTTATGATGATTGCGGGCTTCAGATAATCTTTAAAAATCGTATGAGTACAAAATGAAACAGGCAACAAATCTATTGAAAAGGAATCAGGGGAAAATAAGAAAGTAAAAAATTTATGAATGCATATAGCTCATGTTGTTCCAGAAGCATAATAAAATGTAACATTAAGTCTTGCGCAGAACAATCCACTTAGATTGCTACAGGATTCTAATCTCAAAATGCTTTGATATCTCTGAATTTTCCTGCAACAAACCACATGGTGGGAATTTAGATGAAATTATAAGAGAAGATGGTAAAAAATTGGAAGCCTTAAAATTGAAAGCAAATTTCAGGGGAATCAGGTTATTTAGTTATTTCAGTGTTTATACTTTAGAACAAATCAAGCCAATAAGCCCAATGGATCCATTAAAATATTTTAAAAACTTAAACTGAGAGATATAGAAAATGCAAAATATTAGTGTTATAAATTACAGGGAATTCAAAGCCGTATGGCAGAGTCTATTGTGGAGAAGACAAATTTAGCACAATAATGGAACCACTGAAACCATTTAAATTTTCTTAAAAATAAGAGGAGGCATGTTAATAATTAGGTAGTATCATATAATTATACGTGGTACATCTCCTTGATTCGAAACAGTATTTATAGCAAGATTATCCTGATGTTTTATGAAAATCTAGCAACAAACTTTAATGTGTGGTTAGAATATAAAGTCATAAAAGGTTTTTGGGCAAAAATCTATAATAAATACAGCCAATCAGTCATGTGAGATGGGAAAAAATGACATAAATTAGAGTATTACTGCCAAATTTTGATTCATCTAAATCAAAGAAACATCACTTTTCCTAGACAGTCATGTGTTTGGCTAGAACATTGGCGTGTGGATATTTTGTTCAACAACTCTTTGTTCTCACTGATTTCTGTAGGCAGGAGGAAAGCACTATCATCCCACTTGTGCCAGATGTGTACGATGTCACCAGATGTTCACAGAAGGGGAAGAAATGTACCTCACAGGTAGGAACACCTATTGGAGGCAAAAGATCTCATCAAGAATTAAAAAGTCTGCCTCTAATCCATAGGGGGCAAATTTAATGCTTGTCCTTGCAACTTAAACATGATACAAACATATTTTAAGAGCCATGCTGGGCCTCTCTGAAGAACATTCAGTTTTTCATTGTGATAGACTCAGGTTTTATTAGCGAGAAATGGATTAATCTTCTCTAAACATTACATGAGACTGGAATTCGTATTGTCAGTCCCACTTCAAGGAGAACGTGCTGAAATTTTCAAACAGAAGGCATCTGACTCAACTTAAAACAATATTTTAATTTTCTGATTGCAACAAGCTTAGTGTATTCACATGTTCATGGAATATCTAGTTGCAATAAGAAACGAGATGACTAGATCTTAATATAAAGTTAGGGTGTTCTCCTCCCTGTTCATCTATTTTCAGCTTAGAGAGGGAGTCTCATAGACAGTTGTTTGGTGTTTGACATTGTGAGTCACTAATTACCCTTTGTATATCAACCTTAATTGCTGGGCTGGGTTTTTTTCCCCCACCCTCACACTCCAGGAACTGTTGGCTTAGTTGCTGGCAGCTTTCTGCGTGGGATGGCAATTAACAATTTGTTTGTTTTAGAGGAGTGCAGGCATCATTAATGGCTCCTTGGCTGATCAACTAGTAGAAAGCCTGCCACAGTGATGGGCATGAATTCTCCAAACTGTTGCACCTGTCCCATGACCTTAAAGGGCATCTAAAATTGATCCTGTGAGAAGATGGAAAATGGTTGGGATGATAATTGCTGGAGAAGGTAGAGGTTTATTCTTCTCCTTATGATACTGGGGTGATTCCAAGGATAATAAATAAACAAATTGCTCTCAAAAATAGTTCCCTGTTTTGCTCGCCAGCCATCTACAGTAAGTGGAACTTGACAGCAAATGTCAGGTATGGTAATGTTATATTGCTGTAATTTGACTCAATTAAATTTAGAAACCTCCATGTTCAAAGAAGCCATATTCATTCCCTCATCTATCCTAGAACAAACAAGAAGAGCAAAGGTAGCCAGAGCAAACTTGGAACACATATATGCATTTCTGTCTATAAGGAATAAAGTCATAGCAACAGAAGAAACATGAAGGGACCAAGATGGAGGATTTCTAATAGAGAATCATTAGAACTATTTGAGAATTGTTCTAATGTTGGATTAATATCATTTCTGGGCTCTTCTACATAGTCACTGACGTTACTTCCCAAGCCAGTATTTGCCATCCTCAAAATGCTCATTACTTCCCATGAGCTGACTACTGGCCAGTGAGAGAGAAATAAGTTCTTGTAGAATTCTCTCCATCTTCCTCTAATGTTTCTTGTTGCCGCCTTGCGTTTGCCTTCCCAAACAACAATCTGGTCTTTAAGAAACACAGTGAATGGGTTCCAAGGTGGCTTGATCTTAGCAGGGAAAAAGAGAACTCAGGAAACAAGATGAGGTAGAAGTTTAAAAAGTTGCTACCTTTGGAAAACCACCTGCTGGACAGCTTCAGGGTTAACACTTTTCTCCCAATGGAGTTTCCTACATTGCCGCTGAATCAGATGTTACTCACCTCCTCAACAGAAGGTCGATGGGAACACAACATATGTGATCCTGATCATGTGTGGGACACAAGCCATAGGTGGAGGAGCCTTCTGTTACATTCAGGGAGAATTGGCAGATTGTCCAGAAAAATTATTTTCATCTCTTGCAATCCAAAACACACTTTTCAGGCTGTAAAAATGGGAGCTGGCTCTTCTCTTCTCTTCTCTTCTCTTCTCTTCTCTTCTCTTCTCTTCTCTTCTCTT
>WNWU01000012.1:12950155-13011235 GCA_012654045.1 Ptyas mucosa | reverse complement strand
TTCTCTTCTCTTCTCTTCTCTTCTCTTCTCTTCTCTTCTCTTCTCTTTCTTTCTTACTTTTTTTTTTGGTCCTATCTCAAGCAATTCATTTGACTTAAGAGTCTCTGAAAAATTATCCAGGAGGACGAAAAAGTTCTCTGGGTGAACGCAGAGAAGCCTATCTAATTCAAACTGTATAAAGATCTTTGTTCCCATAAGACAAATAAGGAGGGGGGGGAAGGAGAATGCTTGCGATGCTACAATGACCTCTATTATCACACAACTAATTTTGAAATTTAATACACTGAAAATATTCCCAGGAAGATGATCTGGCCACAATCTTGAAATATGTGATGTGATAATATTATATCCTCATTATATTTCTTTCTAGAATCCTTCAAGTGCAGGTGATAATACAAGTCAATAAAGCCCATAAATTAAAATCAGGGAACACCATCCCTAAATCTGAAAGCATTCTCTCTCTTATGGAGCTCAGAAACAAGAGGGGAGGCTAGAAAACGGGCATCATTAGATTGACTATTATTCATTACATACATACATCAAAGACACGACATGAATAAGCAAACGAAAAATATATGGATGCGTAATATATGTAAATAAATATTCTGCCAACAAAACCAAAATGGTTTATCACACTGTTGTTGTTTTTTACATGGTATTGTCTATTCTTCTCAAAGGTAGCTTTTACATAAATCATTATTACTAGACCACCCCAAGGGCATTTTTATTTATGTATTTATTTTGCTTATTCATATTAGGTCTTTGATTCATTTTTCTATCTCTCAACATACCTGATTCTTCTCTATTGTTCCAGCTATTGTTCCAACAGGCAATGTGACCAATTTGGAAAATATCCAGGAGTAAAGACTGATTCAAAGTTGATCTAAACAATTAGTACTCAGATGTATTTATATTACAGCCTTCCATCAACTTTTCTCAGTCAGTCAGATCTAGAAAAATGTGATAAGCCCAGAGCTGTGAGGGAGAGACAAACAGCAAAATTAAGTTCCAGTGAACAGGAATATATCTTGTCTGGCTACTGTGGTTGGGTAAGAAAGCATCTATAAGCAAACAACTAAGCTCAGAGACCACCAAGAACTCCACAATCAAATTAAGCTGCACACCTCCAACAAAGATGGCATTTTGTATGAGATCATTAATTCATATTATCCTCTAAATGGCCATCCTTGATTATTTTATACACCAATAAGGGAACAGTAGCTGTGAACAGTATCAAAAATTCAGTATTTTGTTCATTTCTTCCAATTACTGAGACCTAAAACTCTCGAACCATTTGACAGCATTTATTTGTTTGCTTAATGCTACATTAGCAATGAATGCTCCTAGTTTCCCCACATTCCCCATAGAATGTCAACTAGCAAAAAGGTGAATGATCAGCCTTCATTCTTCTTTTGCATTATAAACAGAGAGATTGTGCCTTAATAGCTTTTCCATTTTACCAATAACACTGATTTTTACAGCTTAGTAGAGTCAAAAACTATGTTATTCTCCCCCATTGGTCAACTGGAAGGGGTTATTTTCATTCTGAACTGGGCTATGTTGAGGACAATTCTGAGTTACCTTGAAAATGCTTTTAAGGGTCTGAGGAATTAAAATGATGACAGTGGGCAAAGGATCAAGTTTTCCTAGTGCCTGTTTGCAATTCAAAACTAGTCCAAACCAATTGAATCTTTGGAACAAAATTACCCATGGCATTATCAGCTGACGAAAATGAATGGATCTTCTTGAAAAAAAGGAGAACTGCTTATAAAAGAAATATTTCAAAATAAACATTTCGATGTTATTTTTTCTTTACAATCTTAGGTAATGTTGGGTAGGGTAGACATGCAGATGGGCAGCTTGTAATTCTGACACATGTTCCTCCTTTGCAGGTTCAGAAGTATGGCATCCTATCTGCAAACAAGCAGCAAGAGCAGAAAAAAAGCTAAAGGTAAAATAGGGAAAGAGTAATTAACCAAATTTTACTCATGGATGCTGCATGCTGGTATTAGCTAAATAATGATACTGCAAGTTAGTCAAATAATTTATTTAGATAAATGTGAATAGAAATAAGTTTGAATTTTAGGATCTGAACTCTTCGGCCTACAGGGAGATGCATGCATGATGAATAAGATAAAAGTGATCTTTAAATTATAGTCAAGGGGTCTGAACCATAACTTGCTTATTCCTGAAATCTATATATTTTGTAGTGTGGCTGTCTTTACCAGATTCTGTTGTAAATTGGTAAATACGAAACCAAGATTCTCATACCTCAGCATTTGTTGGGTATATGTTCATTGTCTACCTGGAATGCAAAGCTTCAAATCTAGGTGTAACATCAGTGTAGCTATGGTAACCTCATTTTTGGTCTAAGCCAGGGATGTCAAACTTGCGGCCTGTGGGCCGGATGCGTCACGTGCTGGCCAAGGCCACCCCTGTTTTAGCGAAGGGGAAAAAAGTTGTGATACATCACATGATGATGGGACAACGCGAATTTGACACCCCTGGTCTAATCTTCAAATTTTCTACATAATATTGTACAGGTGCCATCTTTCTATCTAGGCCCATAAACTAGAATTGTTTTGTATAGCCAGTCTAGTCAGTTATCAGGGAGAATGGAAGACAATTGCCTGGGAGACTCAGGATACTATTACAGAAGATGCATAGCTGTTTCAGTTTCATACACAAAACTCCTCACTCTGTAAAGGTAGTCCTTGACATACAACAGTTTCTTTAGTGACCGTTTAAAGTTACAATGGCACTGAAAAATGTGACTTATGATCATTTTTCATAGTTACGACCTTTGCAGCATTTCCATGATCATGTGATCAATATCCAGATGCTTGGCAACTGACTCATATTCATGACCTTTGCTGTGTCCCAGGGTCATGTGATTCCCTTTTGCAATCTTTTGACAAGCGAAGTCAAGGGGGAAGCCAGATTCATTTAACAACTGTGGCCAGAAAAGTTGTAAAATGGGGCAAAACTCACTTAACACATGTCTCAATTACAACAGAAATTTTGGGCTCCATTATGGTCCTAAGTCAAGGACTACCTGTACTGTGTCTCCTCAATAGTATCCAGGAAAGAAAACAAGTGACATTTCAGGGTAATACTCAGTGATTGCCAGTGGCATGCAATGAACAGGTGCCAACTGGTTGGTTTTTACCAAATGTTACTGGAAAGTAACATACTGCAAAAGGAAAGTTGATGACAGGCTCATCTACACTACAATATCTTGTTAGGCCCTCCAGCATACTAGCTTTAATTGAAAGTGATTGAGGGAGATGTAAGGTGTAGTAACTGATAGCATTGGTTGGAACATTTAATTTTGAAATTGAGTGTTCACGATATGCATGGAATGAGGAAGTGAGCTAGCAGCCTAGAGTGGCAAGTAGCAAAATGCAGCCAAATATATATGATAGGGGATTAAGGCATTTTGAGCAGAAGGAAAAGATACATTACTATATTGGAAACTCTGGTCAGCATGAGTTGAAGTCTTTCTTCAATACTAAGCAAAGTCTTGGAAACTTTAACAAGTATCTTGTCGGTTTCTGTGTACACAGCACAGAAGAACTTCAGAGACATCCATATCCCCTCCTGGATCCAGCATTGGTTCCCCCAACCGAGTCATTTGTGTAAGTATACACAACATGGGGCAGAAGCAACATGGAAAACCGAGAATTGAGGTTGGCAGCCCCCCGTAGGATTAATTTGGAAATGCATGCCTTGTGAACCCCAGAGGAGATGAAAAGAAGAGATCAACCAATAAAATAAAATATCTATTGAGGACTGTTCCCTTTTAGACTTGGAACAGATTTCCAAGCCAGATATGTGCCAAGGAAAGCATTTGGCAAATTCAGCCTGAGTTGTCTGTTCCCATCCCTGAATATCTGTCTGCTTAACGCCACTATGCCTTTGAGCATCATCTGCCTTATAGAAGAACTCAGATGCATGTAGTCAAAGCAAAGCCTGGCCCCACTTTCAATCCTGAGCCAACTGCTCCTTCCCACTTCTTCTCCTTCATCCACACAGGGAAAGCTCTGGCATTCCCTTCAAAATGCCTTCCTTTCTTCTTTTCACCTTCCATCATAAGTATCTGTCCTTCTTTTGTTCTGAAGTTTCCTTCAACCTTGCATTCTGATGTAATCTTTCTCCTTTGCATTTCAAGTGCCTGTTCCTTTTCTTTCTGTGGTTGTCTATTGTATCTTTCCCTTTCCATAGGCTAAAGTGGATAATGAAATCCTTAATTACAAAGATTTGGCTGCTCTTCCCAAGATTAAAGCCATCTACGAGGTGCAACGCCCTGACCTCATTTCTTATGAGCCCTATCACAGATATACTTCGGATGAAACACTGGAGAGATATAGCTATGGGGAGGTACAGTTTCTAAGGCATTTCACCTGGATTGTACACAATGAATGACATCTCTGTTGGGAGCGGAGACTTGTCTCTATCCTCTGGCTGTAAAAACCCATTAATTTCAATGAGAATGCTTGAGATTCACAATAACTATCTCTTACTCCAAAAAAAAAAAAGAAACATCTAAAATAGTTTTCTGATGAGACTGGTCTGAAAGCATAGTTCTACTATTGGCATGGAAAACACAAAAGCACTTTACAAATATAGATTGGAAAGTGGAATGAAGACAAACATTAGACCATTGTTTATTTAATCATAGATGGTTGCTAAATCTTATATATATATATATATATATATATATATATATATATATATATATATATATATACACACACACACACACACACACACACACACACACAATGCCTGGATAGACAGAACATACAAAACCAAACCAAAAAAGGTTTGAACACCTGAGGAGTTTGCATATTACTCATTTAGAGTAACATTTGGCCAAGGATGAATCAAATAAGAATTCGCTTCTGGTTAATAGAACAAGCACAAAACATTATGCCTCAGTTTCAAATGCACCTGGACAACTCTTATGTCCAACATGTCAACACCTCCTTGTTGAACTGAGAAGGATGGACGTCTCAGTGGGTGCAATGGAAAACGAGGCAGATCTGCTAGTGTGAATCTGTACTTTATGGGGCTAGAGATCAGATTCTGACCTACCTGGAAATGTTACTGTGCTATCTTCAGTCTGTTTGTAAAAGCTTTTGCATTTGCTTTAGGTTACTGATGGGGTATATGTCTAGGCTGAGCCAGTCCAGTGTCAGCCTTCTGGCTTCTGCTGAGAAAAAAAGGAACTGATAATTAAACGGAGGGGTTTCTGACAGGAGCATACCGGACCTTTGGCAGAAGACAGCACTTTTGGACTGCTACAAAGCAGTGGGATTTTTAGTATAATTGGCAACCACCCTTTCTCAGAAATGTTTCATAGCAATAAATGACTGAAGCAACAAAATAATACAGCTCCTCCTTTGGCAAGGCAGTGAAAAACTCAGGCCAGAGACCCCATATTGACTCCTTATTAATCATCAAATCACAAATTTGTTAAGCTCCTTATCTCAGTTTCTCACAGAAGATATCCATTGATCCAGCTGCACTCCTATATCTCATTGGGGACTGGAAGCATGATAGAAAGAATCAATGGGTCCTATGTTCCATCTTTCCCTGGCAAATGAAGGCATGACCTTCACTCCTGGACAATTTTTGGAATTACAAAGAAGTGCTATTAGTAAGGCATGAGGCTTTTGTTTTAACATCTCCAAGGAAGCCAGGATATTTTTAAATCAAGCACAATGGAACATTTGGAGAAACTTAAAAGCAGAGCTTGGCAACAACAGTATTCTTGTTTAAAATATTGTGCAGAATGGGAGATATAGCTTTGTTTTTATATCTATAAACACTTACATAGTTATGTTTTAACCTACTGTATTGGGGGTTACCCCTGAAGATTATACAGAAGCTACAGATGGTACAGAATGCAGCCATCCATTCAGTTCTAGGGGTCCCTAGAGTGACTCATGTAATACCACTGTTGTACAAGCTGCACTGGTTGCTGGCCTGTTTCCAGGTCCAATTCAAGATATTGGTTAGGACCTTTAAAGCCCTTTATGGCATGGGTCCAAGCTACTGAGGAACTGTCTCACTTCAGTGATATTGGTCTGCCCCACTCCTTCTGGAAAAAGGGACATGCTTTGGACTCCATTGGAGAAGGAATTCTGCCTGGCAAGGGTCTGGGAGAAGAGCCTTTTCTGCTGTGGCTCCATTCCTTTGGAACACCATGCCACTTGAGATGAGATCCACCCTCACCCACTTGGCCTTCTGTTAGAGTCTCAATACCTAGCTCTGTGGATCAGCCCCAATGAGGGCATTCTGTGTTGGCGGAATGTTGGTTAGCGGACTAAAGAGAAGATCCCGCCTCCACCCCATAGTATTTTCTTTTTTTTTTTGACTTATTTAATCTCTGTTTCTTTTAATATTTAATCTTTTGTACTTTTGTTTCATGATGCTTGTAAGCCACCCAGCATCGCTTGACAGTGAGATGGGCGGCATATAAATAAATGAACAAACAAATAAAATATTTCATTATATTTATCCATACAAAGTTTACATTGCATGCAATATGCTTATACGTAACAAGTGTAATCAAATTTTCAATCCATTGAATAAACGGAGCCATACCTTTATCTTTCCAATGTTGCAATATGAGTCTTTTAGCCACAGTAAGGGTGCAGAGAATCCATCACGTTGTCCAGTTGTCCAATTCCATGGACGGGGAATAGATCAAACTTGATAGGTATTGCAACAATGCTAACCCAAACACACCCCAATGCTACTTTTTCAGTAGTCATTAAAGTATCCAGTTTCCCCAAAAACTCTTTAGAAGACATAGGCTGTCCCTGTCTCTAGGAATTGGCTCTTCCAGAGAAGATGGGTTGACACATTGAAGGTTCATTCTCAGAGTCCCCAATATCAGTGGGATGAGAGCAAGCCTTTTCTACCTTACTAGGTGGGTGCATTCCACCAGAAAAGGCAATTCCACACACATCCATGTCCTGAACCATAAAGGACCCATATGTCTAACAACTTCAATTCCATCCAAAAACATGGCAGGAACTAATGTAGCTTCCAAAGTAATGGTGTAACATGGGTGAACCACAGCACACATGTTGATACTCAACCCACTGCATTCTGAACCAACTGTAGCTTCTTAAGAACAGTCTGATGTACGGCAAATTGCAACTATCCAAACATGAAAAAAGCATAGGTAATTATCGTCAAAGCCTCCCAAGATAGAAATGACAGTAAGTGATGCACAAGATAGTGCTGTACAATAGTCTCCTAGTCATGGCCTCTATTTGCTCTTCATACAGAATTGTATGTCCTAAGGAACCCAGATTATAGATGACCTCTGCATAGGGGAACACAAAGTTGTCCAATGTCAAGGATGGAATTCTATTTAAATCCTTCAATTTCTAAACCTATAGTCAGGCTCTCTTGCTGGGATTGAGACTAAATCCATTTTTCTCCATTCAGTCCACAATACCCTCCGGGCACTGGGAAGGATCTTAACATCTCCTGTTCAGCCCAAGGTAGCAATGTAAAACTGAGTATCATCCATATAGTGGCCCAATCCCAGTGGCCTAAAAAGAGGATCAAATTATAATGCAGGGATCAACTTTATCAAGGGCTGCCTCAACCACTAAGTTACTGTCAGCCATTCTCCACCCTCCTGTTCCCACCCTCCAGCTCTTGGATAAAGAACAGGGGGATTGGGATGGTGGATAGTTATATATTCAAGTGCTGACTTCTTGAGTAGGGGTTGCATCAGAACCTGTTTCATATCTATGTGCCATACCTATCTAGACATTTAACTATCTAGTCTATTCTGCTTTCCTCTCTGGAGGTTTTCGGCCACCTGGAGCAGCAGGGATCTAATCCACAAGTGGCAGAACTGATGTCACAGAAGACTCTGTTTCCTTCATTAGGATCCCTGGGGAAATGTTGCTCTTTTGCCACTCATCCAATCATGGTGTAGGCTTGATGGTGTAGTCTTGAACCTGAACCCTTAATCTGTATGCAGTTGTAGTGACTTCTTTGCCAGCACTACTTCAGCTGCCTCTTCTGCCACTTCAGAATTCTTATTTGCACAGCAATGCAGATAGACCTCACTTACTGATTGCCTCATTTAGCAATCTTTTGAAATTATGATGGCCCTGAAAAGGCAATGACTTTTTCAGGCATTTATGACTGTCACAAGATGTTGTGGTCAGACAACTGCCATTTGTGTGCTTTGCATCTGGTTTCCAATAAACAATAGACAATGGGGAAGCCAGCAGTAAAATCACAAGTTGCAGTCATGCGATTTCTCACTTAACGGGCTGTGGTAACTCATTTAATGATTCAAGTGGAAATGAAGCCATAAGTCTGCCACAATTACATGATATCTTGCTTAATGACTATATCACTTAGTAACAAAATTGTAGTCATTAAGCAAGGACTATCTGTGCTCTGGACTATGCCTGTAACTTAAATGAACCAGTTTGGTGCAATCAGACCTTCAGAAATGGTCTAAGGATTTTTTTTTTAAAAAAAAGTGGTGCCACCTAATATTTTGCCTTTTGATGTCTATTTCTGTATTAGAACTAGTCCTACTTTTCCAAAGTAAATTTTACTAAAGACATATTTTAATATTTTAAGGGGAGCATCTTAAATGAACTTATAGGCAAGTGTCTGCGCTAGTTTCAAAAATACAATTAAGAGGGAACCATGCAAATATTTAATTTCTACATGTTTGTCATACACAGCTAGGAAGGCGTGAGTCTGATACAAAAAAAGTTGTGGCCCTCCATTGTTCTCTTACATTCACAGTTCAGCCCTTGTCATATTTATCCATATATAATTGCTCTAAGAGAATCCCTCTAAGCTTCATTTCTTACCTTATGAACTGAGTATATCTCAAGTCCTCTTGCATTACTTTTAAAACTAGATTTGTTCAAAGGCAAAAGATTTGGTTCTCCGTGACTTAAACCACTGTAAAATGGAGAATCTAGGAGAAGAGGGCTCAATAGCATCTGATTAAACTAGATTAATCCAGGCAGGCACACACATCCCTTTGAGGTGACAAGAATATAATTGAAGGGAAATGAAACCCTGAGCTGCCTTTTCTCACAGCAATGGGAAAAGTTATGGAATTGATCATCTCTTTCTTTGGCGTTCTGGAATCTCTTTCTCCCAGATTTCTCAATGCCTTGGCAATTTCTGAGAAGGTTGTAGTTTGGGGGAAGATGAAATGACTTGTGGTACAGAAACATTAGATCAATTCTCTAATAACCAATTCTCTCTTTCTTTTCCTGCTCTTTATTCCCTGGCGGCTTGTCTCTGACCTTCTGTCACTTGTAGTCTCTTGGAACCTTGTCTCCATATTCTCAGGTAATCACACAACGCTTAAGACTAATTGGGGTTTGGGGGTTTCAGCAATACAAGCTGGTGTTTGTATTGCTGAAAGAGAACTTGAGGAGAGCTGTGCTTGGAAAAACCTGTGGAAGGTCAAGGAAGCTGATTTAGCGTTCCTGCTAAGCCTTGGGGATATAAAAGAAGTCTCTTCTCCCCCACTCCCTATGAAATGAAAAGTGTTCTCAGCCAGGGGTGGGTTCTACTTACCTTTACTACCGGTTCGCAATGGGGCCGCTCGCGCTCGCGCTTCTGCACATGCGCAGATCACCATCTATGATGTCCAGGTGGGTGGGTGGAGCCTTCCGCCGATTTTACTACCGGTTCTATAGAACCGGACAGAACTGGGAGCAACCCACCACTGCTCTCAGAGGGCCAGGATGCATGCTAATGTACATACATACACCTTGACCCTCCTGGGACTGGATCTTTTATGAACAAAGTTTTGCATTTTTTGCAGGATATTTATGAGAGCATGGACATCAGGCAGAGGCGAGCATCCAGCCCAGGCTACATAGATTCACCCACCTACAGTCGCCAAGGCATATCTCCCACCATCCCACGCTCTCCACATCATTATTACCGCTCAGGTAGGGCAATGCTGTCTCCATCAGGATTCAAATAAAGACATTTGTCCAACGGACTTCGGCTTTAGCACATCCAAGGGACACACACATGCTGCCGAAACATTTTCTATATCCAGAACAGGCTGAACATGAAATCAGAAAGACAAGGAGGGTTCCACACAGGTACAGTGTCGCCCATTGCATAGGATCCATCCTTAACAGAATGGTAGGCAAGTGCCTAGCTCTGTTTTTTTTATCTGTCTTCGGGATACGAATGAGTTGTGATGAACTTCACTCCGTTGTCATGCTCCGTTTTCTTTTTTCCTACGCAAATTCAGAGTGGCAATTCTGTGGCAGAGTGGAAATGGAAAGAAGCAGATGACACGGGAAGCAGCAACTATAGATGTGCAAAATACTTGTCCTGAATTCAGGATGGGTTCTTCCAATCGATCTAATAGTGTCCTGAGCTAGGAACAGCCCTTTTGCCAGCTCGGAAATTTGTTTCAAATTCAAAACCCGTGTTATTTTGAGTTTAAAATACTTTAGGAGTGACTGGAACAACGCAGGCTTCTTGTTATGTGTACAAATCTGCACCGTTATGATCACCACCTCCCTCCACCTATGTATTCCCACCATAAATTCACAGATGGCTTACTAATTTTCTAAAATACTGTTTTTAACACCAATTTTCCTCTACCTCTCTTTTCTTCTCTGCTGCTCCCTCCAATCTGCTCTTTCAAGGGACAGAGAGTGGGCGCAGCTCCCCCTACTATAGCCAATTAGATGTGAGGTCTTCTACACCAACCTCATACCAAGCTCCTAAGCATTTCCACATTCCAGGTAGGCTCTGGAGGCCTCTGGCCAGCCAGTGAAGGAGTGCTATATGGGATCTTTTTTTGGTTTTTTAGTCTGCATGCTTGTGCCAAGTATGTTATTTGCATGAGTAGTGCTGTTGCCAGCCTAAGGTAAGCTGGCCGCAGCAAGCTACAACTGCATGGTAGAGGCCATCCATAAACAAGACCTGCAGCCTTCTCTCCTTCTCCTCTAAAATCTCCTCCTCCTCTGCCCTGCAGCTTCTTTCCCTGCACAAAGGAAAGACTGTCTTCTTCCTCGCCTTCTCTTCTCCTACCTCAAGGACCAGAGAGCAAAGCTTGTCTGTCAGCTAAGAGCTTTTCTACACCCCACATCTTTGACACATAATTTATCTTATACTCCTCCTGCTCCCCTCAGGGCCCGCTGCACCCTTCCCCCAGATCTTTCTGGACTTGCCAGGTGACTGCTCCCCTCCAGCAGAGACCCAGGTAAGGGCCACTGCCCCACCCCTCCTGCAGAGGGGGAGGGAAGGAAGTCAACCTCTGTCTCTTATCAGTGTGGAGGTAGAGACCTGAATGCCCTCCCCATTTGCCTGCCTGCACAATCTGCAACCAGCTTTGCTCACAAGGTAAATTGAGCCTAATTTGTTTGGTCAAAACAAGTAAATACCATTCCTGTGCCAAAGCTGGCAGCTGTGGGAGCCCTCCTTCATTCACTCTAGAACAGGAGTCCTTGGACTCTTCAGTTCAATCAATCCCTTCATGAAGTTATAGAGTGTTCATCAACCCTCAAACATTTATTATATTAATATAATAATTAATTTATTAATTAATTTAATAAATGCTAATTTAACTAATAGTACTATGAATAATAACAATAAAAGTAAAATAATAGTAATGGTTAGACCCACATTAACCACTTTGGAGAACCCTGATCTAGAATTAATGCAAATTAGGATTGAGATCTATTCCTTTGCTACACATCTTCCTACCGGAATGAAACCTCAGTCCACTTTCTAGGTTTCGCTCTTTGTCTGTACTGTTAACTTTGGGCCAACGACAAAGCCAAGAAGGTGGCTCCATTCTGGCAGTTTAAACTTTGATCTAGGCACAGAAGAAGAAGAAGCTCTTTGTTTTCCATGGATTCCATTAGCGTCCATTAAGGTCACATATGAAGAGTCAGTCAGCTGATAAAGTTCATCTTCGGGATTTGATTATTTTTCATTCATCTCCTATTCAAACTCCCGATGGATGTTGGTTCTTGTAGAAATACCTGAAATTTACAGTTTGAGATTAGGTATTTCCACATGTTTGTTGCAATTTCTTGACCTTAATGTATTCTGCAGGGAATCTCCAGAGATACATGGAGCAGGAAGGTGAAACTGACCTGAATTAGGCAAGATCAGCAGATGTAATTGGCCTGAGTTGCCTTAATTGGCCTCCTAGAATTTTCCTTGCCCTAGTATTTCCCTACTGAAACAGGCATTGTGATGGCTACTGCTCCTGTAGCTTTTGCTTGTGTCTTTTATGGATGGTCCTTTTGCCTATACATTGGGTCAGCCCATCACTAAGCTTCTGTGCTGGTAGAGTAGCTCCTATTCCCAGCTTGCTTTGCTTCTCTCTTATTTGAAGAGAATATGGCTGACTCCTGGATGAGGATGGGTTTTTGTCCCTGAATTTCTAGGTAACCACCTCATAAATCATCCTGTGCCATTGCCAGACAAGGAGACAATGGCCATTAGTACTCACCAAAGGAGGCCTTCCTATCTCCCAAGCTGAGGCCAGCTACCAACTGTGCTAGAAGGAAAGCTGTCTGCCTGACCCTGCATGCTGTCAGTAGTGAGCATGCTCACAGCATGACCTCTTGTGCACGCACACATTCACTGTCTTAAAGCTGTTGAAATAGCACACAAAGAGGATTAATTCCTTCTCTCCCCTCCCCAAACCATCTCCCAACCTAAGTTCACTCGGCAGGTATTTAAGATAAGGCTGTTTTATCTTAAGATGGGAAAGTACTGAGTAAAGTAAGCAGGCAATGTAATCTTGGATAGGCAATTTTATTTGCAAATCTGGTGGTTCCTGTGCTTAGTATAGGGATCATGCTAACCTTTTCTATATCATATATGTTTTTTACTTGTGCTGCCAAAATGATACGGAGAAGATTCCCACCACCCCTCTTCAAGAATGACAGGCAGGTTCCTGTATCTCTAAGCTACACACTCTGGCTCCTCCCTTTTGCTATCTCCTTCTTTCCTTCATTATTTTTCTTTCTTTACCTCCAGCTGCTGCAGAGAGTAACATCTATCGGAAACCACCCATCTATAAAAGACACGGTACAGTTTGGGCATGGCTTTAACATATATTTGGGCATGCAACTTAGAATAAACCAAAGTTCGGCTCAGGTCTGGTGGTGTGCATTGGAAGTGGCTCGATAAACTGTACAAAAGTTGGTGGCAGTGCCAGACCATCAACATAATAGACTTTGAAAAGAAGGAAAGTATAATGGCCTTTCAGAAACCTGAGATGAGGGTTGAGCAGAAAAGTTTGGCTTGCTAGATCTCTTATCTTAGGGTGCCTCCATGTGTTCAGAAAAAGTAAGCCTTCAATAATGTAACTCATGCAGGCAAATAGCATGTTGCTTTTAAAGTGTATAATTATTTTCAATTAACTTTTAAAACATAAGGATATGAGCTGAAGCAGGACCATATACTTACTGAGATCCTTTAGAAGTTGTGGTTGTGCTGCTGCTACTACTGCTGCTTCTTAGCTTGAAACTCTGCAGGATATGAAAATAGATGTTTTCCATGGAGGGAAGAACAAGAACCAAAGGGAGCAAAGTATTTTATGAAAGGAGCTGAAAAAAGAAGAGTAGGGGGGAAAGGGAAGGCAGATTGAGAACTTTGGCAGGAGAGAAGAACCTTTGAACAGCAAAGTGAAAAATCGTGAATTTTAGAAATTTTAGAAAACAACAAAAAAGTATTTGTGGAAGGGGGATGACAACCCTACAGGATTTTAAATCTACACATTAGGGGGTTTATATAATTGTGTACAAGAAACCAAAGTATGTTACATAAAGGAGTGTCACAAGAAGTCAGAGTAATGATAGAAATGCATGATTTGGGCAGCAAAATGTCACATAAGTATTGAGAGATCAAGCTGAGATCATGGGAATTAGAGTGAAGTCTGCAGTAATCAAGAAAAGAGATGTCCAACACGTAGAGTTTCAACCAAGAAGATGAACTAAAAGAGCCCCATTGTTTTAATATTGTGTGCAAATTCAGAAGTGACTTAGTAGTATGATGAGCTAAACATAGGAGTACAGAAGAGAAATGAATTTCAATTTTTTAAAAAAGGCTCTAGGCTGGCTTAAGGAGATAGTTGGATATGATGGCTTCTATATTAAAAAAAGGTGATGAGAGAAGGAACAGTAAATCCAAATTTGTACTTGAAAAATATATTGAAGCGAAAATGTCACAAAGTGAATAATATATGGACCTCGCTGTACTTTTCGGTGGCATTATCTTAATGTATTAATATGTTTAAAAGTACAAGCCATATGAATCTATCACAGATCTTTAAAAATTGCTACAGCAAAACTCTTTGTTGCTGGAGCAGTTGAGAATAGGCCCAAAACATTCATAGGGGCCTCCACTCATTTATCTCTAATTTGTACCTGCCTACCCTCCCAACTAAGCAGAAAATTCATGTCTGTTTACAAGTCCTTAGAAAAGCATAGCATAATTCTAAGAATCATTAATTTAGAAGACTCTATAATATGTTTGAAGAGTAAAGCTTAAGCAAAATGTTTAGCAAACGATATAAAGAATTGCATGAATCATGATTACTTGGCTGCTTTTGAAGACCAATGAGCACCACCAGAGTATCCAGTCCAATTCTCTGCCTTTTACTGTTTGTAAAACAGGCCAGAAACATAGTTTGACTTCAGGTTAGGATGCAGGCACAGATCGTGCAAAAGGCGCAAGGCTGGATTTGCTTCAAAGCTGGGTATCCCATACTCTTGTTGCAGTGGTGAAATCCAAATTTTTTTACTACCGGTTCTGTGGGCGTGGCTTGGTGAGCATGGTATGGTGGCATGGTTGGCGTGACTTGGTGGGCGTGACAGGGGAAGGATACTGCAAAATCTCCATTTCCACCCCACTCCAGGGGAAGGATACTGCAAAATCCGCATTCCCACCCCACTCCAGGGGAAGGATACTGAAAAATCCCCATTCCCACACCATTCCTGGGGGAAGGATATTGCAAAATCTCCATTCCCTCCCCACTCCAGGGGAAGGATACTGAAAAATCCCCATTCCCACCCCACTCTGGGGCCAGCCAGTGGTAGTATTTGCCGGTTCTCCGAACTACTCAAAATTTCTGCTACCGGTTCTTCGAACTGCTCAAAATTTCCGCTACCGGTTCTCCAGAACCTGTTAGAACCTGCTGGATTTCACCCCTGTCTTGTTGTATGGCAGGAAAAGTTATAGGAACCAATTCTCTTTGTCACCTTTGGAGACAGAGCTCTGAAGTTATGGAAGGTGGAGCTCTGAAGAGGAAAAACTGTTCCTCTGAACTTCTCAACAGTCTGCTTTTGTTTTAGAAGAGTTGTGACATTTCCTTTAATGTGGTAACCAGGTGTCTCCTCCTCTCTTTCTTTCCCCCCTTTCCTAATGTGCTATCTTCATAACTCCCTGCCTGCTGGCTGACTGCACCCCACTGCATTGTAAGTAGCTGCCTTTGGCTCTATCCTTTGAAGCAGCAAGTTTCTGAGAACCTTCTGACTTCCTGCAGCAAGACTTAGAGTTTGTGTACTTCACATCTCTTAATTGTTCATTAAATGAACTCTTGGCAGTTTACAGATAGAACTTCTTTTTTTCTTTTTGGATGCAGAATCTTTTTACCCAAAATCATACAATGAAGATGAGTTACTTTGTAAATTACAGGCATGCAATCCAAAATATATGCTAGGGGGCATATATTTAAGACAAAATCATTATAATTGGTTATCTATTAATTCAATTTACATATTCATTTTAGAGCATCACAGCAGGAACAAATTGCATTGATCTGAAATAAAAAGAACATGGATTAATTAAAACATTAAAAAAAAGGAATAGAATTTTGTACATGCACATGAAGTCTATTGCCATAGCTACATCCAGATTGGGAGATTAGAGACTTGCAGCTGCTTATATAAAAGAATCCAGTTTAGCAATGCTGATGCATGTTTCTCATAATGCATAGCATGGGCCCCCAAATCATGTCTAGCTTTCTCTCATAGTATTATTATCCCCTTCCAAACTTACAGCCCAAACAGATGAGGCATAAATGGATAAATGTTTTTAATTGTGGGTGTTTGTGTTTGGGCATATGAAGACAGAGAGGTGGGAAGGGGAGAAAATCTCCATTCAGTTTTTCTTACTTGCTGTTGATCTTTGAGATGGAAACTTGGAATGGATACTTTCATCCCATCTTGAGTAGCAACTAACTTCTTTTTTTCTACCCTTATTCTGTAAGGTCACCTTGGACTAGATCAGGGGCGTCAAACTTGTGTCATCACAGTGGCATCACGTGACATATCAGGATTTCCCGCCCCCCTTCACTAAACCAGGCATGGGCATGGCCAGTGCTTGACGCATCCAGCTCGTGGGCCGCAATTTGACAGCCCTGGACTAGATACTATTCAAGCAATCAGAAATTTAAAAAAATAATTAGCTTTCAGGAGAAATAAATCAGAATTAAGATCCTAGTTAAGAGTAGGGGACTTTAATATTTATCCAAACATAGTTCCTAGATAGGTTTCTGTTTGCTCCACTGCAAAATTTCTCCTCATGAAAATAGCAAATCTAAGGAACCAAATCCCAAGCTGCGATCTGAATTCCAGCATAGATAAATTCCTTGTTTATGTTGTATAGTTTTCAAAAACAACACAACTGATAGTTATTTAAGTAGTATCTGATCACTTTGACTCTAAGATTAATGTTTCCTTCCTCCCTCTTCAACTTGTTCCCTATCAATTTGGCTTCAAAGACATGGGTTGTTGCTGTAGGCAGTGAGCACTCAGTGTGCGGCTTCAATATCTTCATGGGTGTGGGCCGCAGTGGCTCATGTGGTAAGATGCTGAGCCTGCACTCCGCTGATGCTAGCAGCTCGGTGGCTTGATTCCCATGAGTGAATAAACCAAATAGGGACAGGAAAGGAGCCTCCCCCGATTGCTTACTGGCATTCAGGCATCCCAGCATCTCACGGGTAAGATAACATCACCCAAAAAAATTCCTTTCATAGAGGCAGCCAGCTGCTTCAGTGATCTCTTGCTAACAAAATGTCTACAATAGCTGACATCACTTGAATGATATCAGCAAGGAGGTAAAAGCTCATCTAGGCTGTGTGCTTTGGATTGTAAATGCTCTAGTGGGATTCTACTCTGTAAATCCTGGAGTGAATTATAGATTGATAAATGGCATACTAGCTCTAACAGATAATGCTTGTTGCTACCACAGTTCTGCTAGCAGTTAAGAGTGCCCCTTTGTCACTTTCGTCCTCCTCCTCCTCCTCCTCCTCCTCCTCCTCCTCCTCCTCCCTCCTCCTCCTCTTCCTCCACCACTACCACCACCACCACCTCCTCCTCCTCCTCCCTTTCTGCTACCTCGTGAATCTAAACCCAACATTTTTGGGACATTAAAGCATGGAAACTTGACATATTGCCCCATACCAAGTCAATCAATTGGTCCACTTAATGAAAGGATGTCTACAAGGAACACCTGGCAGCCGGGCTCCAAAGTTTCAATCAGGAGTCTTTCCTGGTCTTCCCTGTTGATAACCGAGATTGAATTCTCTGCAAGGAATAAACTATAACCCTCCTGAATGCAGAGAATTAAAAATGGCACCAGCTGACATGGAGTGCAGTCTGTTCTATTTTTAAATTATGTGCAATTCCAGAACTGGAACCATTCCCTGGCTACAGCTACAGTTTGGCCAATGTAGATTTTGCTGGGCAAGTTTTACTGGCAAATGGCAAACTGAGTAATTTCATTTCTCTATGCGCATATCCAACTTTCTGCTTGGCGCATTGCCAATATGGACCACTGACTGCTTCCAGACTGTAGCAACAGATGACATCAGTCTTGCCGCACTCCCAACCCTTCCCACATGCACCCTTGCCTGGAATTTTCCAGCTTCCATTCAAAACAGCTGTTCTCAGAGCTTTGTTTCAGTCTATCAGCAGCTCCAGTTCTGATTGGCTGCAGTGTCTGTCATGTTCTCTCCCCTCCTCTGGCTGGTCACTCAGTTGACAAACATAGCGAGCTATTATGTTCTACAGTTGCTGTTTGGGTTTCTTTTTAATCTGTTGTTTATCTAATGATAGTTCATTAACTCATTCAAGTACCTTCGACCTTGGAGGTTAATGGCCCATTTGAACACCTACAAGTAGGCAGCCTTTTTCTGTCCAACTGGGTGAAGCATGGTTCTCCTGCTTTCCCAGTCTGCCTACAGGATTGCAATGTTTTGTTTTGTTTTTCTTTTTTAAAATATGTTTAAATTGCAATACAGGAATATTGCAGCTTTGTTGTTATGAAGCTAAATTATCAATTCTCCCTTGCTAAGAAGTTTTCTGGAAGGAAAAACATGAAGGAATAATCTCTGAATCAAAAGCTGGGCACATGCCTTTCCTGCATGATCTGGGAAGGACACGACCAGTCAGTGGCCATAGTGCAGACTAAACACCAGCTGGTTCCATTGCAACCCACTGCAATCTAGACTGGAATTTCTGAAGTTGACTTTGAAAGCAGCCAGAAACAACAGGGAAGACGAGCATCTTGCATTATAGTACAGAATTGTTCACTATTACTTTATGAAGTCCTGACAGGAGTAGAACCACTTGGATCTATTGTAATTACACATAAAGATCAGGATTCATGTTTAATTATAAGGGTTTGGGCAGGAAGGAGATTCCAAATCTGAATCCAGCTCAGTTTCTCCCCATCGATCTCCCAGTCACTGTTCCCATATCTCAAGTCCAACACCACAGAACACTTATGGTGACATACCAGTGGGTAGGAAGTGAGTTTTGCATAAAAAGTTTTCCAGCTGATCCTCCAGTTTATATATTGGGATATCCAGGATGAATGTAAATAGAGCTGGTCATCTGCTTTCTTATATTACTTGAGCCAGAGCATCTAATGGGTTTGGTTTCCACTTCTGCTGATTCTTTCCCTGGTTGCTTTTTCAGATTCCCACTCTGCAGCTACAAAAAGCAAAACTAGTGAAGACATCACCCAGACCTCCAAATATAGTCCAGCTTATTCTCCAGATCCATATTATCATTCTGAAACAGAGTATTGGACTTTTCAAGGTTCACCAAAAGGTAACACTCTCTATTCAGGACACTAAAATCTTTATATTCCAATTATACCCCATATGTCAAGGACTTACTGGGGGAGATTATATCTGAGATCTCCAAAAGAGGACAAGGTGCTATTTTATGACAGATAACCCTGGTTCTCTGAAAAGCCTTGGATGCAGTCCCCAAAGAGGTCCAAGTTAATTACCAAGTTGAAATATGATATAAGGAGGGAATTATAGCTTGTATGGCTGGAGAGTATATGTTCAATTTCTTGAAATATGAACATAAATAATGTTAGAAAGACAAAATTTATCTTTTATTATGTACCCACCTACTTTCAATTCTAACAGCACCTTGACTTCCCACTCTCACTCCAGTGCACATCAAACTTTGATGGCCCTGCTAAAAAGAATAGATCACACAGGGCAACAGAAATCAGTCTTAGACTTATCCCCAATAACTTGTTGCCTTACTCTGACATTGGGCAAACTCCAAACTGAATGCTTTGACTATATTTCCATGTAGCTCCCCGAGTTCGAAGATTCTCATCAGGAGGAGAAGAAGATAGCTTTGATCGAGGGATGCACAGAGTGAGTGTATAGCTCTGATTAACTTTTCCTCCTGCTGTCATGCTGGTGTAGACAATACTATTTTTATTTTCTCCTGTGGTAGTGAAACTTTGGTGTTCTTTCTATGGGGACCTCTAGTGCATTGGAAAGGAGGACTCACAACTTGGCAAGGACCCCAGCTATTTTCTGTATAGCCTCAGATAAAGCCACCTTCCTCTGTGATGAGGTTGACCCGCCTGATGACTATCAGATATGCTGGTCTTCCAAAATTCATATGGTTGGTTGGAAAATATGGAAAATTGAACTCCACCTCATCTAACATTGATAGTTACTGAAAAAAACAATGACTTCATCAAGCCTATCTCATACAAGATGTTACCTTTGGACATTATTATATTGTATTGTAATTGTGTGTCTGCTTTAGGTCATTGTATTAATATTAACCAAACATTAGTCTTAAGCAGACCTTTCTTGTTTCTGTAAAAACAAGAGGCTCCTTATTAAATGCATACATATATGCATGCATGCTTTGTATGCCTAAAATTCTACACCAAAGCTGAAAGAAAATGTTTGTGTCTACGACTCTTACTCTTTTTTTACTCCTAACTTTTTAAAATATGTAGATCCAGACAGGAATTGGCCGATTGATACTGAAGGAAGAAATGAAGGCCCGTGCTAATTCATACATGGACCCTTGGACACCTCCCCGCAGCTCAGCGAGCAGCAGAGAAGCTCTTCATACAGCAGGCTACGAGGGCTCCTTAAATGGCTGTAAGCAACAGCAGGCACATCACAAGCAGCAGAGGGCTGTTTTTGAGAACCCTCAACAATGAAAGATTGAGTAGTCATCAGTTGATTTTCTGTAGGAACCCTGATTGTATGTGAGGATCCCGGAACATTGATCTCCCACCAGAGTGTTGAGATCAGTTGAAATCAAGTATTCAACCTGCTAGCGCTGGAAAGCTCCAATGCTAGCAGCTCAATGACAACCAAGAATAGACTTGAAGAAATTTGTACAATTGAACAAAACTATGGATGTGATCGTTCCAGCTAGTTTTTACTTGCGCCGTACAAAAACATAATAAAGGGGGATGAGATGGGGGCTAAATGCCCATTAGCCAATTATCATAATTTCTAGTGATGTAATAGGAATGAAAACCGCTAAAAATTACCAGTTGGAAATGGCCTTAGAGGTAAGAGAGCTCTGAAAACAAAGAAAATAACAGCAGTCATGGAAGAGGAACTTTGTATGTTCAGAGTGATCAAACACAATCAATCCATTTGCTTAATTCTGTTTCTGGCACTTGTACTGCATTTCTTCGACTGATCAAACCATCTGATTTTTTTGCCATGCTAAAAAAAAAAGGCCAAAGAATAAGCTCTTAAAACCTTTACCTGGTAATAATTCAAATCTAACTTTGAACTTGCCCTTTCCCACATGCATGTGTCCAACTCATGACCACTGTCTCTACTCAATCTCTATTTTCTCTATAACTTAATTGCCCCTTGACTCCCAAGCATTTTTGCCTCTGTTTTGATTAGGGAGCTCTGCCCTCATAGTAATTCCTGCAGATCCAATATATCCCCTACTAATGCTAAGGAACATCCAGAAGTAGCCTTTAAGTACATCCATTTCACTACTTAGATGAGCTAGATGTCTGAAGAGATCCCTAGTTGTTTCCCTATTGGTTGTGTGCCACACACACTGTACCAGGCTAGGTGATGCATATGTCTGCGTTTTGTTGTAGTTTTATATTTCAGGATGCTAAAATAAAATTCAAGAGGCTGCTCTCTAGCGTTTGAGGTCAAAATAAAATTCAAGAGGCTGATCTCTACTGGTTGAGGTCTAACAATAAAAACATACTCACCAAAGCCAGATATTCCAAGACACTTGAATTTATTTGACGATATGAATCACTTTGTATGTATCTCTGTGTTTCAATGATGCAATGTGAATTGACTACATGCACTTTGTTGCAACAGTCAACTTTCGCATCCTAGTACACCTGAATGACCTTACTACAGCTGGAATCAAAAGAGATTTTTATTGCATGAACTACTTTATCTCACCTACATTATTTTAATAGGCAGGTAGAGAATGAATGAAAGTTGAAGAATTACAGATGTGCACCAATAATAGCATCAACTGACCACCAGATGGGACTATTGTTAGCTGAGCAGTTGTTCAATTTTTAAATTATTATTAAAGTCAAACTAGACCTGGCATGTGTGTGCAGCTTTTTGCCATTCTTAAAAAAATAAATGCAAAGCAGTCTTAAGGGCTGTTGGACTGAGTAGATAAATGAGATAGGAACATGGCACACCTAACACGAAGTCTCACTCAAAGCTCATTCTTTTCAACTCTTGATCATAGAAAAGGCAAAAGTACACTGTTTGGGGAAGGTTTTAAGCAGCAAATGTTATATAAGAGCAACAATTTAAGAAAGAGACATACAGTATACTACAATTGTGCTGATATTGTACATGGAAGTATATAAAACATGGGGTCCCGTGTCTGTATATGCAATCATAGTCATGTGTAGAGTCATATACATGTACATGCATGCATTTATATGTAAGTACTCATTGTTCATCAATGCTGTGTTTTCTGAGAGATGTGAAACTCCTGCAAATAATTCCTTCCGTGAACCCCGTAGGCCCATTTGGTGGCCCCTCTGGCCAGTACTCTGTTGCAAGCTCTTTTTTTTTTTTTTTGGTAGATCTTCTTAGTGCAGAAACTGGATTTGCATTAGTGATTGGTCTGGCTTCTGCACTGAGAGGGTCATTGTAGTCATTGGCTGATTAGGAAGAGTCCCAATTAATTAAAAGTAGGATTGTGGCAAACAGGCAAGTGATGGAAAGTATTCAGGATGGACTTTAATTAAGCTACTGCAGAGGTATGTGCTGCACTCTGAGCAGCAGTGGCCTCTTTGATGATTGGAAAATTTCAGGATTGCTGATGTTTTTTTAAACTTTAATAGAGACCTAAAGTTCATTATCCAGAGCCAGGTGAAAAATAATGGCTTGGATCCAGGGCTTCTGAAAAACAAACTCTGCCCAGAAATCTGTGAAGAATATCAGATTGCACCGACAAATGCTTCCATACCAAATCTCTCTCTCTCTCTCTCTCTCCCTCTCTCTCTCTCTCTCTCTCCCTCCCCCCCCCCTCTCTCTCACCTTCCCCAGCATTCTTTTCCACCAACTAGTTTGTGGGCAGGAACATTTTGGAGGGAAGGAAGGGGTGTGGGTGTCCCTGTGTCTTATGGCTTTTGTGACGTGGGAATCAGAGAATCTGCTGGCAACATATAATCATCCAGAGTTTTCTGAAGTCATTATTATTTATTTTGTGTGCACTGTTGTTGATAGAGCTTATAGAGTATATCAGGATAAGAATATTATTATCATTCTGAAAGAAAATAAGAAGGTAAATGAAACTCCCAACTCTGCCCAGATACAAGAAGTCCAGTGCCACCTACCGCTTGGACAGTATGATGACATTATTCTCATAGTGGTGCCGTCACCTAAGACAGTTTTTTTTGCAGGAGTGTATCTAGTTTAATGCTCTTAAGAAAAAAAAAATATGCCAACAATGCATCTGATATCTTGGTTTGTCTTCTTTTATAGCACCCCGGTCACACTACCTGGCAGACAGTGGTATGTGCTTCTTGATTTCCTGCCTCTTTTGCTTTGTGTTCTTCAATCCACTTTGCCTCTCTAATAGGGTTTGATTGGACTCGATGAGTTATGAGACTCTTTAGCCATAATTAGGTGGTGATATTTATGGACTGCTGTACGGCTTCACATATGTGCATCCATAATATTCAAGAGTATTAAACAAAGTGAAATAGGTTATTATGCTCCGGTTGAGATAAACCTGAGGTAAACCACCTAGGGAGGCAGTTCTCATGGGATTATTATCTGTGATTTACTTCATTAATGTATGTTTAGAACTAATAGGAATGGGCTTGTATGTTCTGAATAACTTCCCCTATCATGCCTTCAGTGAAATTATTCTGCTATTCTGGGGGGTGCAGTTCTTTCAGAGAAAATGTGGTGAAATAAATGAGTTAGTCAGACATAAGAAAGAACAAAATCACATCTTTGGTCTGACTAGGCACCCTTGGACTAGTCACCTTTTAGCAGTCATACCAGCTGATGAAGAAGAAATTGTAAAGAATCACATAGTCTATGGCACACTTATTTGAAGAAAAGCAAGATTTTTTTTAAAAAAAATATCAATACAGATAGTCCTTGACTTACAACACTAACAGAACCCGAAATTTCTGCCATAAATCCAAATACTCACATGAACAAGTGCATTTCTGGACATCTTTTGTAGCTGTCTTTAAGCAAATGCTGTGATTGTTAAGTGAATCTATGTATTCCTCTGGGTGTTAGTTTTTCTTTTTGCTGGAAACTGGCTGAAAAGGCCAGAAACCAGCAAAAAAAGTTTGTAAATTTCAATCATGTGAGAGCAGAACACTGCAACCGGCCATCAAAGCGAGCTGGTTGCCAAGCACCCAAAATGCAGTCACGTGACTGCAGAGGTATGTCCAGCTATTGAACAGGGTCATAAGTAGCCTTTGGGTGATCCGTTTTAACTTTGAACAGTCACTAAGTGAGCAGTTGTTAAGCAAGGACTACTTATAATAGCAATAATTATGCTGTGGGTGGACATTCTTTCTGTTTCTTCTGATAATTAGTACTGTTCTGTAGCTGGCCACAAGAAGGATACTTTTCCTTCACTGGAGATATTAATTCTGACTTGCCAATTCTCTTTTTTTCCCTCAGATCCTCTCATTTCAAAATCTGCTTCTCTTCCTGCTTACAGAAGGAATGGACTGCATAGGGTAAGAGTGGCCATAGATTTCAGCCCCAAGTGAAAGTATTTCCAATTATTTGTTTGAAAACTGCCATTTTAATAAAATTAACATTGCCCTCCCCATCATGATCATTTCTGAGTGTCAGAGTCAGGAGTTCTCTAAGCTAATGTTGAGAGCCATGTCGGTGTCAGAAATGGGACTGATGTCCTTCTACAAGCGTTATGCTGAGAGAGTATTCGGCAGTTGCTAAGAAACAGTTAGGGAGACTCCTGGTGAAGATATGAACATATTAGATTACGAGTGGGAGTTTGGGATTAGAAAACCACAGCCACTCCTGAATATATAAGAATAGCTGGTGCCTCTGAATGGCTTCTTTAACTAGAGTGGAAAGCATTTGTCCAGTGTATAAAGTTTCCGCTGGAGAAGCAGTTTCATGATCTAAGCTCAGTCCTATGTACTGTATTCCATAGAGCCTGCTTATGGCTTTGTAGCACAATCCATTGCTAAATGAGAGGAAAGTTTACATCATTGGAATACATCCTGGATCATATTCCCTCTCTCTTGTGAGAATGAGGAAGCTCTCTGACACAGCTGAGAGATGGAAGGGATAAAGAAAGAGTTATATTGTGCCCAGCATCTCTTAACAGCCTGCTGCACAGAGATAGTGGTGGGACACTATCCCATTGGTACTGTTGAAATTAGGATCTTCACAAATCCAGCCTCTTTCTGTTATTGGAAATTTTAAAAAAAAGTTCCACAAAGGGTACAATGTATTGGGATAACACTACCCATGAAATAATCTTATAACTTCAAAACTATTACAATTTTTAGCTAATGTGTAACCTATTTCAAAACCAAACAATCTCATTAAGGCTTGAGAATTATTGAAATGCTAATATATCTGACTTTGGACGATCAATAAGATGACACTTAGATAAACTTCCTCAAAGGATGATTATGTGAATAACATTAAACATTGTTATTGTTATTGTGGACATTGTCTTGAACCAGACTGGCATACAAAACTGTATATAAACAAGCAAAAATGTTATTGGTTCCTGGGGAGAATATTCATATAAAGGCAAAATATCCCAAATTGAAGTCAACTTTCATTTCTAAGATTAATGTGCTGTTACCCTTCTGGAATATTTTCTCTAGAAAACACTGATTTTGAAAAAGACTTTTATTCTTTGTTTCAAAGGTACTTTTTCAAAAGAAGAAGAAGAATGTTTTGGGAAGGAAGAAGACGACATTTCACTTCTAATCCACAAAGCTTCATCGGTTCTGGCTAGAACCGATTAAGCTTCTTGGATGAGAAGCAAATCTTCTTCTTCTTCTTCTTCTTCTTCTTCTTCTTCTTCTTCTTCTTCTTCTTCTTCTTCTTCTCCTTCTCCTCCTCCTCCTCCTCCTCCTCCTCCTCCTCCTCTTCTTCTTCCTCCTGCTTCTCCTCCTTTCCTTTTGAAAAAATATCTGTGATACAACTATGGCCCGGATGACTGAGAATCTCCACAGACATGTTTATTCTTTCCTCTTAGCTCCTCCTCATCCTACACTATTTTTCTGATTAATCTCCATTAATTGATTGATTGATCGATTGATTGATTAACATCTTTATTGAACCAAGCAATTTCATATATTTCTTGCTGGAAGCAGCTATAAAAGAATAGAATAATTTTTAACTGGATTCTGTTCCTGTTCCATTTACTGACCATTCCTTCTTCCATACTATAATTTTCTATGCAGCCTCCCAGCGCGGAACTCTTCCACTATGACAGCACAAATGCTGTTAACTGGGGGATGCGAGGTGAGTGGAATGACCTTAGGACGGAAATTTGGGGTGGGAGATGATTCATAGACTTGCTGACTGATAGGTTGGATTTTATCACTGTATTATGATGATGACTGCTTTTAGGCAGGCTAAGATTGGGTGGCAGATCCATGTGCTAAATCGATACTGTGTTCTTGGGGCCTGTACCAGAATCTTAATTTGCATATTCCCAGATTTTCTCCTATCAGGATTTATACTGACCTGAGATAGTGCTGTTAATATATTAGGGAAATATTTCTGAAAAACTTTATAAAATTTTACAAAAGAGCAACAGAATTGGCTGTGGTTATTACAAGTTAAATTGGGGTGCCTCTGAATCTTCAGTTCAGAGTCTGTCCAACAATTAATGGTGGGAAATATGATACTGATTAGATTCAAATGATATATGAAGCCCACATGTTGTTGGCTTCTAATATAAAGTTTTTAAAGATTTAATGTTAAGGGAAATTGTGATTAGCAGAAGCAAAAACACTCATCCTATTAATCTTTTGTTGATAATAAACACAGTTGTAGTTGACACATAATGGCAGTTGCAAGAGAAAGCACTTGCGACACTGAGGTCTATTGTTATTAGCTTCTACTGTTTCAAAGATTGAATTGTTCATTCTTTAAATATAACCTTCTAATCAAATGCATCAGGATAAAAGTCTTCTATCTCTGGAAAGCACATGTGTGTTCTATCAGTATATTCAAATCCCCCAATGGTCCATGGCCAAATAAGTTTAGAAAATACTGAACTACATGACTAGAGAGTCCCATCCTCAAATTTAGCTTTACATGAATTTCTTTTAGATTGTTTTAAAGGTAGTCTATAGTGCTACCTATTATGGTCAAGCAGGCCCAAATAATGCCTAATTTTGCAAATACCACAGTATCAGTGGGGGAGGGTATTTTGTTTCGTTTTAATTTTTAAGTAACAACAAGAGGGTTTGCAAATGCCAAAGATGCCATTGTTGAACAAAGGGGACTGGAGACTGACTTATCTTTTTTTGTCTCCCACCCTCTCCCTGTCTTATTTTTTTCAGAATACAAGGTAACATGCTCTCAAGAACCTTACGAGATTTCTAGAATCATGGATGCTCTTTCTTTGGAAAGCAGGAAGCTGTCACTATACTAAATAGCAACCAGGAAAAGCTGCATTAATAGTCGAGTTAAAAGAGAATCTGATCTTGGTCTCTTTTGCTTTTTTGGTGCCTTGAGTAACATCTATTTGAATAAAGGCATCATCAATGCCTATTTCTAAGTCAGGAGCTTCTAAATCTTTTGCCACCATGCTTCCCTTTAGTGTAGTCTTAATGTACACCACCCCTAAAAATCTAAATACCAAAATGTACAGATGAACAATGAAAGCATTGCAAGTTTCATTTTATTGTTTTCATTGCGTTCATTTTGGTGTTTGGATGGTGGGTTTACTGTAATAAAGTAACTGAAATACATCCTTCACATTCCCTTGAGCTCTGTCTGTACCTCCCCCCAAAAGGTACAGCTCACAGTTTGGGGAACCCAGTCCTAAACTATGAACTTCAGATGTACTGAATTTCCATGATCAGAAACTATCATAGCCTTGGAAGATTCTGACTTTGGGTTATGAAACTTTGGACTAGTATATATGTGGATGATTCTGAGCTGAGTTTGATGATTTATAAAGAAACCTTAGTCCTCCTTATATTTGAGACATATAAAAAAGAATTGTTTGATAAAAAATAAGAAATGAATGAATGAATGAATGAATGAATGAATGAGGTCTTTGTGAAAATGTGTGCTTTTGAAGAATTAAATCGATATAGTTGTGGAAAGACTGAGTGCTATAGGAATGCTAAGAGAAGGTAAAGTATAAAATGAAGTAAAGAAGGAGGGTATTTGAGGAATTAAGTAAAGGGTATTAGAAGTCAAGAAAGGTGAAAATAAAAATGTTGCTCTACATTGCTTCTAGTTTTTATTTTTAACACTTGTTGGAACCTTCTTTTCTACGTGCCAAGAACACTGACTGCCATTCAATTGCTAATAAACAAATGAAAACAAATCATTTCCCATAGATATTACAATTATATCCCATCTGGGTAGTAATATCATAATTCACCTTCAGATTCCTGGATTCCCCTGACCTCTTCTGGTAACTGATATCTGGCTCTGTTGCTTTGAGGCAATATCAGCCTGAATCAGATTCTCCCAGAGCATCTTCACATTGAAAAGGTATAATTAAAGGTTATAAAATGTCTTTCTGCAAATTAGCATTTCGTGACCTGGTCCAGCTCAAATATCTTTGACTTCAGTTCCTAAAGTATATGCTGACAGAAAAGTATAACAATTGAAATTCAATATATTTAAAAACTATTATGATGTATGAGCTATGCTGACTGGCAGGATTTCAAACAGAAATCTTTTCCTGAGTCTGACTGAGGCTGAGAAATGAACTTGATTTTTTTTTTAATATATGTAAAACACGACCTTTGTTACTGAGCTCCAGCCTACCATGTTCTACAAAGAAAGACATTATTTTATTATTATTAATAATTACAGCATATTACTAATAATATGCTGAATTAATTAAAGGTAAATTTCTGCATCAGGGAAAGAAGTGACCTACAACTAAGGAGGAATTTCCTGACAGTGAGAACAATTAATCAGTGGAACGACTTGCAAAAAGAAGTTGTGGGTACTCCAATACTGGAGGTCTTAAAAAGCGATTGGGCAACCATTTGTCTGAAGTAGTATAGGGTTTCTTGCTTGAGCAGTGGGTTGTCTCTTCTAATGTCCCTTTTGTTATTTTGTTATCATTATGGCATCACTTGTACTGTTGCTATCCTGAGCAAATAGAAACTGTAAATATCAGTGTTACACTGAATAGAATCACTGTATTGTAATCACAGAAAGCAGTAATATTCTCCAAAAATATTCTTGTACTTCTCTTATGGCATGTGTTAAATTGTGAGTTGCCAGATTCATATTACAATTGGGAAGTGCTTAAATCTAATTAAATTAGTAAATAAATAAATATTTTTTCATACCCACCAGCAAATTTACCTCGACTCCTTCCCAAAGAAGTCTGGGAACCCTGCAATGATTACGGTATCTTCACTTCTATTGATTGCAAAACGTAGAAAAAAATGTAGGGAATCAGTACTCACTCTCTTACTTCATAGCTGATTAATAGGAGATGAAAAATAAGACATCCTACCAATGTCCTAACTGCTATCATGGGTCGTGGTGTAATAAAAATCACATCGCACCATGTCACACAGAAAAGGAAACAAATTAATAGCATCTCAACCCATATTTTACAGTATGTGAAATCACTTAGTGTTTCCAAAACAAAGAATCCCAAAAGGTTATAATGGAAAACTATCTGAAGATAAAACATAAAGAAAAATGCTAGTTCCCTGTAAAAGCTTTCTGACCATCTTCCACTATTCCTCTATGGCAATTTAAAAAATGACAATTAAAAAAAAACCCTCTGAATTTGTAAAGGTGAAATGTTAAGCGTGCTGGCAATTTTGCAACCTTTCCAATAGAACACTGTTGGACACAGGATGCTAAATCTCTATGAGCAGAATTTAAGGATGGGTACTAGAAAGCAGTAGTAGACAAGCATTTTGTCCAAAGGGAAAATGGACTACTTATAAATTTTACAGAGTTGCTGCATTTCAATAGGTAGGAAATGCCAGCATTGCTGTGATTTCCAATAAACTGGAATAGATTCAAAAATTAATAAACTCACTTCCCAACATAAAAAGTATTGTGAGATCGATTGGATCCAAGGCTAAATCCTAAAATGATGCAAAGTGCTGGTGTGGAAGCCTCCATACATTTTCTCAAAACTATGTTCAGCTGATTGTTATTTTTCTGATTCTTTCATCCAGCATCATATTTTCCCCCCTTTCTTTTGTAGATATACCCTTATGAGTTGCTTTTGGTGACAACTAGGGGGAAAAATCGCTTGCCCAAAGATGCGGACAGAACTCGGTTAGAGGTAAGTCAAATCCAGCATCTGGAAATCTCCTTCAAATACTTCTGGAACCTTTGAAACTGAATCTTCCCATTCCTTGGATTTTTGATGTCAGCGAGATCCAAGAAGAGGTCTACCACAGCGGTGTGAAACTCGCATCATCACGGCATCATCACGTGATGTATCGGGACTTTTCCCCCCTTCGCTAAACCGGGCATGGGTGTGGCCAGCATGTGATGCATCCGGCCTGCGGGGGTGCGAGTTTGACAACCCTGATCTACTGTAAAGACATTCTGTTATAGACAGATGCTTTCAAATTCAGATCTGTGACTATATAATATTACTAACAGACTATTAAATTACTGGTAAATAGTTTTCAATTAAATGAAGGGTAAACTAACAGACTATTAAATTACTGGTAAATAGTTTTCAATTAAATGAAGGGTAAAGTAAGCATTTTTAAACTAATCATACATACAGTACCTAACATACCTACCTATATTCAGCCAAACTATACAAGTAACTATGGTAAGCAGTGCGCTGTTTCAGGGCCAATATTGCCACAATATTGAGATTGTGGCAGCTTGTAAATCTGATTTATTTATTTATTGATAGATGATAAAAGATGATAGATTAGATAGCCAGACAGACAGACAGAACTAATCAAGAAAATACTGAACCCACTGCAAGCAAGGAAAATAACTGCAGTTTTCTTCCTTCCCCTACATATTAGATGCCAGCCTTAACAACCAAAAGATTCCCTGCCTTTACACTGTTTTCATAGCTGCCTGCATCATATATGTATATGAGATGACTAGGCTGAGCCTGAGGGAGGGGTCAAATGCATCATCAGTCATAAATCCCTGCATGCCCACAAGAGATCTAAGTCTAGCTCACCTTAAATGCCTACTTAAGTCCCACCAATTTCCTTCAACTTTTAGTAGTGCAGATACTTGTAGAGAGCTTAACCTTGCAATAAATCTTTATACTCATTTGAACTGCCTGAATCTCCTGATTTTTCTGGTGCTTGACAAAATGTTCTTTCTAAATCAGTTTCTTTCCTCATTTGTGGAATACAAGGCGAATCATTTGTCCTTGCAACATATTTTTCCTGACTGTAGGTAATTAAGACTCAGGTTGTTTTCAGATGGACCTTTTGATCTACAGTTTGCTGGTCCATCCTGATAATTTCTCAGTGGATACAAAAAATATAACTTATATTTCTTTAATAATCAGCTTAGATTTGGCCTTCCTTTTGTCGATTTTGTTCTAAGTAAAGAGAAATATTTGGAGAGAAAGACCTAAAACGGAAATACAAATCATCAAAGATATGGATGTTTTTGACTGTTTCTGCTCCTAGAAGCTTTGCTTGGCTTTGCTTTGTTTATCACCCTTTCTTCCTCCATTCTATTCCTGTATACCAAAGTTGTGAGCACACAAACTTGTGCATTACAGGAGTGTTAATATAATAACAGGAGAAGGAGGATACAATACCTTGAGCCTAGAAGTATTTTGTAGAGAAAAATAAAAATGCATAAAAAGAAATGCATGCAAAGACACCAAATGTATGCTTGGATGTCTGTAACTTTAGATGTGTTCATGGGAAATTGGAACAGGTAGGTGAGAATGGGCTGGAAAAGAGGGTGGGGTGAATGACTCAGATATTTAGATCTCCAAATTCATCAAGGCCCATCTCTGGTATAAAAGTCCTTTCAATAAACCACCAAAATGGACTGTGTGAATAATTGTGCTACAAACTCCAACAGATTACTATGAGAGAAGGGTCATATCCGGATGCAGGCTCAAATGTAGAGCCTGAAGATACAGTGGTGTAAAATAAATGTTGCCTCAGATCAGGTGCCTGTTGTCACACTTGTACATTAGTCATATTTGTATAACAGCATACCTCCCTGTTCTCTTTCCAGCGCCATCTGTCCCCAGAGGAATTTTACCAGGTGTTTGGCATGACTATTGCTGAATTTGATCGCCTGGCTTTGTGGAAAAGAAATGAGTTGAAGAAGCAGGCTCGGCTATTTTGAAAACAGTATATACAAAAACTATATAAATATCTCTATATAGAAGCTCTGTATAGTACAGAGTAGAATTTCTGGCTGTTCTCTTTGGAAGCCTGTAGAATGAACCGAAGTCTCACAGATATTTTTATGCTCTTTGTTTCTTTTATTCTTTTTTTTTTTAAGAGTAACTGTTGTTTGGGAAACTTTTCAAGTGTGGGGAGGATGTGGGAACCTGTTTTATACTGAGCTGTTTCTTTTTCTTACATCAATGTTGAGAACCTTGGGCATTATCATAGTTCACCCATGAGCCTCTTAAAAGCAAGTCTGGAGAGATAGGATGATGGAACTGGGGGCATTTTTGATAGAGCCAATCATCCTTATACGCCTCCCCCACCCCCACCCCATGACTTAAGAATATCTGAAGTATGCTGCTCAATCAGGCCAAGGATTTATCTCAACCTGCCTTTTGTTTCTAATAATAGCTCAACAAATATCTTTTGCATTTTTCTATTATTTTCCTCACTATCTTAATCATCTCCGAGGCGCTATATATATATATATATATATATATATATATATATATATATATATAAAAGAATCTTGGCTGGATAGATTTTGGTTTTATTTGTGTCCTTTTCTACCAGCATGTTTAAATCTTGGTGTAAGATATCACAACACCAATATCTTTGCACCGAGATTTAAAGATGCTGGTATAAAAGGACGCAAATAAAACCAAAATCTATTCAGTCAGCATTTTCTTTTCCCCTTACAGCAGACATCCAAATGACTCTTGGAAATTAAAAAGATGGGCTTTAAGGTGATGAGCATCCCTATGCTTTATGTTCCTCCCTGCAGCATCCATCAATCAGATTGATTACCTCTATGTATGGAGGCTTTATATAGCTATTATTGAGAGTAACCATCTTTAAAATGGTTTTTCCATGAATAAATATTAGCTTCCAAAATTTCTTTTTTCTCTGAGTTACAGTGACATGCAGGCTGTCTTCCATTCCTCTTCAGAGATCTGTTGAAAGCAGTGCACTGAAACACTTACTAAAATTCGTTCTGGTTCAGCAGATACTCCTACATTCAGGGAATAGGAAGTTAGGTTTCTTGGAACACAGAATTATATGCTTACCTAAATATTTAGGTACTTTAACACAATTTTGGATATCATTTACATTTGCCCAGGCCTATATACAGCCTTCCCCAATCTAGTGGTCTCCAACCATGCGGGACTAAAACTTCCAGAAGTCATACTGAACTATGGACACCATGTTTGTAGAGGCTAGTTTGGAGGTACAATCTGTGATATGCACCCAATTATATATTATCTTCCTTTCCATTATTTCAATTTCGTCTTCTATTGCTAGTCACTTTAAGCAGTCAATTTTTTAAAAAGCACTGCTATGAAAGAACTTAACCTTACAAACTTAAGATAAAACTTTTTTTAAAAAGGGAAAAAATCACAGGGAATAACTGGCACCACTGTCCAATTCTCAAACAAAACAGTTCTATACCCTAATCAGTGGTTTGTTGAATAAATCATAATAGTGGAAAGCCATTAATCATAGTTTAGAAGATACAGTGACTTGATTCACATATTATGCTAAGCTAAAATCCAATAAATTATATTATGGCTTAGCACAATATGTGGACCTTGTTGCTGTTGTTCTTTAAATAAATTTTGGCTATAGTTGCTAGAAAAAGAATGAAGCTTTACCCAGGCAGATGTGATGTTCAAAGCATTACATCTGAACTTTTAAGTGAGTTTTATATATGTTTTCCGAAAACAGCAGTCATATTAGGAATCAAACTTTGAACTTTCAAATATGTATAAAAACTGTTGGATTATAGGGAAAAAAGAGTTTGGAGAAGCCTTGGCACTTGAAATGTCTCGTTCATCTTTAATTTAACTAATTTAATTGCATACAGTATGTCTGGCCTTTCATGGTCACTAGCCACATTTCTGATATTGTGTCAAATCAGTAGGATCAACTCCTAAATGAAGAAATGTTCATGGAATGTTTTGATTTGGGAGATTGTATGTTTGTTCTTTCTTAAAAGAAAAGAAATTTCTTACCTAATACACTGTTTGAACAAAATAATTGTGAGTTGTCTCGTATTGTTTTCCTATTGTTTCTTTCCTCTTTGAATGAATTGGCTCCAAAGCTGAATCTATTACTTCCAACAAGGTGGGCAAATGCATTTCTCTCCTGTATGAACTGACAAACTGCTCAGAGTTCCTGGAAAGGCAATGGCATCTAAATTAATGTAACAAATACATTCTTCTTTTGTATATTAGAGACTAATGCCATATTAGTGTGGTATCTTTGTTGATATCCAGTTTTGATTCTGTTTAAACAAAGGCCATTTTGCTAGTGATGTTTTTCTACTTCAATGTCAAGTTCACAATTGGTGTAGATGGTCAAAAAGGCCATCTCCAACTCATAATTTTAGGATTCCATTGTTTTATTTCTCATTTCTGAAATCAGTGATTATATAAGAATACAACACGTTTTTCCCCAGGAAGAAATGACTTAATTCTATATTATACATCTACTTATTCTAGCTGAGAAAATGCTGATTACATATAGAAAGTAATGCTGCTTTTTACCAGGTGAAATTGTATATTGTATTACTCACATTAGCTAAGAAAATCTTGTAATCAGCAATTTCCACACTCTTTCTATACAAAGGTATAACCCTATTCTTACATACTGTGGGTTAAGTGCACTCAAAGAAGCTTATTTCAGAATTGGCAATATGCAGGTTATGTCAAAGTATTGCTTTAGAGGTGCCAAACAACAAAACAAAAAGAAATCTCTAGCTAGTAACCACAGATCCTAACTTCTTTATGCGTTCAAATAATGTTTACAATATTAATAATTCAGTTTCATTTAGTGCATTAGTGAATTTGTCTGGTCATATTTATATTGATTCGTATTGATGTCAGAGAATTCTGAGAAGTATAAGATCTAAAATATATGCTGAGTTCCAGGTGGGCCAAAGCTGCTGTAAAACATCTTCTGCTCCATGGAAGAAAGCCATACTGTGATAAAACAAGACTGGAGTGTAAATGCTTCCATTAAATAGTTGCCTGATTTAATATTTATGGAACATTTTTCAAATTCAAAACACCTTTCAGACGTTAGTTTATTCCAGAGGAAAGTTGGTTAAATTTAAAGCTAGAATTGAAATTCTAGATAAAAGGTGAAGTTTTTGGATAATCATATCTTTTTCAGCTCTAATGCCTTACTTTACAAAGTGCCCTATGACAACAAAAGCAACTAAGCCTTCCTGTTTGACAAGTAAACGTTACATATGCAAGATGAATCTGATGCTGTTTGCCTATATCCATGAAATATGCAGAAGCAAACATTTTAAAACTTGCAACTCCAGAAAATATTTATCAAACCAATGGCTGTATTCTGCTTTACCAATGTAGGTGCTCAAAGACTACCCAAATGCTATGATTCCTGTTTCAAGAAGTTTACAATGTAGAAACTGGGTGTGTTTGGTGTGGGCATCATCTTCTTCACTAGCAATATGATGGATTGAGGCCAATAGCTTCTAAAATGAATTTATTCCAGGGGTGAAATCCAGCAGGTTCTGGAGAACCGGTAGCGGAAATTTTGAGTAGTTTGGAGAACTGGCAAATACCACCTCTGGCTGACCCCAGAGTGGGGTGGGAATGGAGATTTTGCAGTATCCTTTCCCTGGAGTGGGGTGGTAATGGAGATTTTGCAGTATCCTTCCCCTGCCATGCCGACCAAGCCATGCCCACCAAGCCACACCACGCCCACCAAGCCACACCACGCCCACCAAGCCACGCCCACAGAACCGGTAGTAAAAAAATTTGGATTTCACCACTGATTTATTCTTTTGATAAGGACATTAATAATCATGCTTCATTAAGCATGCTTAATTCGTCATTCAAATGTCTTCAGAGGAGCTCCTACCTTAAGGGAGTCTTCCCCAACCTTAAATTCTTTGACGGTGCTTCTTGAGATGATTGAAACTGTAGCCCATCACCAGAGGATGCAGGGACAGAGGGAACCACAGGGCAGGCAAAGCTTTGCTCAAGGCCTCCTTGTGTTGCAGGGTGCAGGAAAGAAGGATAGGGATAGGGAGCAACTATAAGGCAATGTCTCTTAGGAAACCATGATGCAAAGGAGGCTGAACATTGTTACTGCCAAAAACTACAATAACAAAGATGCCCTCTGGGAGGGAGACGTTCTGCCTGCTATACTCTGCCTCTTGGGGCCAAGATGAAGAAGCTGCTGAATTCTCTACAGACTCTCTCAAGGTATCTCACTTATAAACCAGAAGGCACGCCCAGCCTGGTCTATTCCGTTCCTGACACTACGTTATCCTCCTTGTGTCCAAAGAATCCAGTCACACGATCTTCCCCAAGCTGACTGCTTTCCATCTCTGATGGCCGTAAGACAGGGGTCTCTAAACCCAAATCCAGGAACCAGCACCGGTCCACGGTATGCCAGTAACGGGGCCACACAAACAAGCAAAGCCCTATCTGCGGGATGCAGGCAGCACGCGAAACTATGCCCCCTCCGGTCCATGAAAAAACCTTTCTCCACATAAAACCTGGTGCCCAAAAGGTTGGGGGCCATTGCCTTAGGTCAGGGGTTGGCAACCTTAAACATTCAAAGAGCCACAAAGGTCCTAACTGGAAGCCCCCCTCCCCCATTCAATTCTGGAGCCGACCAGAAGTCCAGTTCCCCCACCAGAGACTCCTCCTAGTGCGGCATCCTTTTTCTTCTGCTGACTGGAAGTCAACTTCCCCCACCATAGAGTCTCCTCCTAGTGTGGAGTCCTTTTTCTTAACCCTACCTTACCTGTCCTAACCCTATCAATTGTGGAGCTAACCAGCAACAGGGAGCTGCAGCAGAGGAATGAAAGAGCCACATGCGGCTCCAGAGCCTCAGGTTGCTGACCCCTGCCCTAGGTGATATGAGAGACTTAAGCTTAAATCTTAAACTTGATGTGAATCCTCAAACCTCAATGTTTCTCCATTAATTATAACTGCCGAAAAATGGCAAGTTGGGTTTTTTTCCCCCTCTGTATGACCAAAAATATAGCTAGTCAGCTTTTGGTCCACTTTCTATTAAAGGTAATTTGAAATGGACCTAAATTTGCAGGAATCTTAGCATCATATGAGAATATAATATAGTGAATTGGACATGAAACATTTATTTTCCTTTTAAACAGAAGTGTTAATATCATTTTTTTAAAATGGCACAATTGAAAATAATTTTAAGCATAGTCAACTTTTCAGAGAAGATAAATTCTACCAAGCTTCAGATGATTAGATTCAATAGTTTTCTATTGTTATTGAATACAAAGCAAATGAAATATTGTTGTTCTGGGTAATGAAATTTGTGGCCAAGTTTTAGATAAATGGCAAAAAAGAAGTGTTTTCTTTTATAAAATGTTTTGAATGTAGGTTTAATGGCATTGCTTAATATTTTTCATTTTATATTTAGTAGAGATGTTTGCATTGATGGAGGATTTTTATACATATTAAAATGCAAATTATCTCCCCCCCCCAACCTTTTCAGGTTTATGAACTAGTTTTTATGTGAATTTGTTAGCCTTGATTTAAAAAAAACTTCAATGTATTATAGGACATGGATCACTTTCTCAGCTGAAGAAAACAAGAAAGTAATACTGGAAGCAAAATTCTATTTTCCAGAAAATAAATAAATACACACACACACACACACACACACACACACACAGTGGAACCAGGAATGAATTGGAAATGCTATCCCCAAAATGAGGATGAGCTATTTGTGCCTAATCTCAGCCATGAAAATCAGGTTGGGTGGTCTCTATACAGCTCTAGAGCTTTGTTTTTTTCATAATTCCTACTGCTGTTTTTGCTTCACTTCCAATGGATTAGTTGAATGGATCTCTGACTCACAGCATATGATGTATGTCTGGCACATATGGATGCACTCACAAAATAATCTCCTTCACAAAATCTACTAATCCATTTAATCTAACCCTAATGTACTTCAGAAAGGTTCACAAACTGAACCATGAAATCATACATATATATGAACATAGAGTGATCGCTTATCAGACAATGTTTAGGTTAGATATTCCAGTTTAGTATAGTCTTTATTACAATATACGTCTTTGCAATATACTGCCGTACAAAATACAGTATACTAGCTGATTGTTAGCCCTTTAAATGATCTGATGTTTTGTAAAATGAGGTTGCCTAGAATTGTGGAATACCAATAGGTTTATTTAAGACCTCTCTTAATTTTAAAATCTGAACCGAATACATTTGTCATTCAGAAAACTTAAATTACTAACATTATTGGAAAAATATGTTGAGAGTTCCAAATGTACAGTCAATACTACTACTAAGATAATAGGTAGACAACTTGCAAGTAATGTGAAATAAAGAATTAGAATCTCCCGTTTTGGCAAATCAATAGCCTAGAATTTTAATGAATGTTAAATTGATGTCCTATAATCTATTTTTTAAAAAGCCAGTTTGGTATAGTAGTGAAAGTGGTGGCCTAGAAGCTAGGAGATAGTGAATTTTAGAAACCCTCTCCCTTAGATATTAAAACCACTGAGCTTTGGGCCAGTGACTTTCTCCCAGTCCAATCAACCTCACAGGGTTGAGAGGAAAATAGGAAGCAGGTCTCTAAATATTTTCACCATAAAAAAGATGGGATAAAATAATAATAATAATAATAATAATAATAATAATAATAATAATAATGATTGTGATGATGATGATGATGAAGATGAAGATGAAGAAGAAGATGATGATGGTGATGTGAGTGCAGCTATGTGAGTGCAGCAAAATCACGCAAATTGATTCCAAAGCTAGACATGATCAAGTTGCTAAATTAATCCACTGATCATTATGTAAAAATACACCCTATCTGTATCTGAAAAGTCATGGGAACATAAAGTGGAAAAAGTTGTTGAAACTGAGATGGTGAAGAACTTGTGTGACTTTTGAATACAGACAGATCGTCATTTGGAACACAACACGCCAGATATCACGGTTGTTGAGGGCTGAAGTGTACAATTTATTGATATTGCTATACCAGGAGATGCCAGGGTCAAAGAAAAAGAACTGGAAAAAAATCACATTAATTCCACTGACAATAATCCTACAAAACAAAACTGGGCTACCAAATCTCAAGCCAACATGGCAAAATAAACCTCCTACTATATATGGATGACTTAAAACTGTATGTGAAAAGCCCCATTGAACTTGAATCAATACTCAAAAAGTATCCAAAAAGTCATGGGAGCACAAAGTGGAAAAAGTTACCTAAAAAGATACAGTGAAGATCTTGTGGGACTTTCGAATATAGACAGATCGTCATTTGGAACACATCATGTCAGATATCACGGTTGTTGAGGGCCGAAGTGTACAGTTTATTGACATCACTATACCAGGAGATGCCAGAGTTGAAGAAAAAGAACTGGTAAAAATCATGAGATATCATGACCTGGCCATCGAAACTACACAGCTATGGATGAAACATGTAATAGTGATACCCATTGTCATTGGGGCACTTGGTACCATGTCCAAGAATTTTACAAAATACATCAAGAAATTGCAGCTTCCTGCAATAACACCAGCAGAATTGCAAAAAACTGTGCTACTCAGAACATCATATATTTTAAGAAGATACTTGGTTGATACCTAGGACGCTGGCTTGGGTTTTTATTTCAATGTAACGGAATTGATACCTTTGATTAGACACTAATTTTTTAGCTTATTTATAGTGGCACTGTTAATTCATAAAATTGTTAAATGAGTATTGGGAAAAGAAACAATGATTATGATGTTGAATGTGGTGTTAAAAAATCTTATTATCCTATAGATTCTTCTATTCAGTTCTATTTCTCCTTTCCTTTTACAGTTCTTTTTTTTTTTTCAATTTCCATTTAACTTTTAATTGTATCAGGTCAATGTGTGCATATTAAAAGCATGTAAAAATGTAAACAATAGATGCCCAAAAATGTAGCATAGACAAAATGAAGACAAACATAATGCACTATAAATCAATCAATGTGGTAGTAAATCCAGGCTCCCAAATTCAAGCTAAATTTGAAGTCACCCTGACAATAATCTTGTAAAGAAACGTATGGCTGACTGAAATCTAGCATATTTACCTGGGATTAATATTTCATATAAAACAGATTTGAGTTTTGCCTCTCAGACGGTGAATCACTGCCAACAGGATGACTGCACCACTGTTTCCCTGTGGGAGAGATTGCATGACCACAATATGAGGGGGGGAAAGGGGGGAGGGGGGTGACAAACCCTCAAGTGAATGATGAGGTATGACTTCAAGCTGAGTGGTCTGTGAATCATACCAAGAATCTGATTTTGTATTGCTTCTCAGTAAGGTGCTGAGAAATGCTGAAAAGTAGGGTTTTCTTTTCCTTTTCTCTCCTTTCTTATCCTTCCTTCTCCTCTCCTCACCTTTCTCTTTTCTTTTAACAAGCCTGTATAGGTAGTCCTCGACTTACAGCAGTTCATTTAGTGATTATTCAAAGTTACAATGGCACTGAAAAAAAGTGAGTTAAGACCATTTTTCACATTAATGACGGTTGCCGCATCCCCATGCCCACGTGATAAAAATTCAGATACTCATATTTATTTATTTATTTCCTCATAATATAGGAAATACTAATGCTCTGATGGTCATTTCAAAAAATCCTTTCTTAATGAGCACCTAGATGCCAAAGGAACATAAGTGGCAAATTTCAAGTTTGTAGGCTTTACGGTTCTGGAGATTTCATGATTCTGGCATGGGTGGTTTTCGCTTTTATATATATAGATTATATGAATCTTAAGCTTATATTTATTTGAACAGTATTTTGCATTTCCCCCCAGAAAACAACGCGAAATGCAAGTTAAGTAACCAATATCAGCCTGGGCAAACATAGCTGGAGATGGGCAGGCACGCATCCACGGAGTGAGGCTATGGGAGTGGGGGTGGGTGGGATGCCCTTTTAACGTGAGGGAGGGGGGGAAAGCGCGCGCCACGGAGCGCGGGCAAGTGGCCCACGAGGCTGGCCGCCCCCGCACACACGCGCTCCGGGGAGCGGAGACTATTGTTATTGTGTACTGCACAGACGGTCGCACCTGGTCCGGAAGGGCGGGGCAAGCGAGCGGAGTCGACCCAGCACAGGCGGAGGTTCGCTCCGCGAAGTGCGCATCTTGACAGAGACGGCGCTAAGACCCGGCAGTCTTCCCGAGGCGGAGGAAGCGGGAGCTAGGGAGGGACTGCTACTCGGCGATTGTTTGAGGGAGCCGGTTGAGAGGTTGACATTTGTGTGTGCCGTGCAGCGGCGCGCATCCCTCTGCTTTACTCCGGGCCGGACAGAGCCGAGCCGCACCGCGCTGAGAGCTCCTCGCGCTCAGTGGCCGGCTGTGGGCAAGCGATATCGGCAGAGTCGCACGTGCCGCCCGACCTGTCCCCCGCCTCCCGCCGTTCATGCTCCGGGCCATGGACAGACTCAGCGGTAAGCCTTTGCCCGAGCCAAGGGTTGCTCCGGCTTAGCTGCGAGATGTTCTTTTAAAAAAGAAAAAAAAATCTGTTTAACGGGACCGGCGGGTTGAGGGAAACGTCAGTTGTGGCTCCTGGGAAACGGCGCCGCTGCTGTTGTGTTGCTGCCGAAGATTGAAACGCCGTCTCCCCTGGCTCCGAGGGACTCCTGCAACCGCTTTGGGAGGAAGAGAGGCTAATCGGGTTTGGTGGTGGTGGTGGGGGGGGGCTTTAAAAACCAGCGTAGGCTTGCAGCGCATCCCGAAGACACCGAGCGCTTCCTTTCCCCACGGATCTGTTTGCACCAGTTTATCAATAGGAAGCTTTTCGTTTCTGGGCACAAGTGCCTCAAGTTTGCCCCCCGAAATGAGAGCCATCGGTCTGGTCCGGGGAGGGGGGGGGGGGTGGCGAGCCACGCCCACTCGAGCTCGCATTCACGACACGTTCCGCGTGGGGGCAATTCCATTGTAGGGCTCGAACGCGAAGGGGGGGGGAGAGAGAGAGCGAGAAAAAAGGCGGGTGGAAAAAACATATAGGTGGGCACGGGAGAAGCGCGAGATTCGGGTGGGGGTGGGGGTGGGGGAGAACGTCGGAAGCCTAAATGGTAGGATTGCCAAATCGACTCGCGCGCGTTGTCTATACACAGAAGCGTTGGCGTCCGTGCGCGTGCGTGTCATGTTTACGAAGGGGCGGCCGGGACCACCTCGCGACAGGAGAAGCAGAATTGTGGGGAGTCCCCCAGGTGTGGAAGAGACCTAAAGGATGCCAAGGGCGAGCTGTGCGCGCCCAAAAGCTTCCACCGCGGCATTGTCTTCTTAATAGGGCTTTGTGTGACTTGTGCGCCGGAGGCGGAGGCGAGCGGTTGCCAAATGGCGCTCCTAGAACTTCCTTGGCAGGCTGTCTGCGGGCCTCGGCGTTGTTTCTTTGCCCTTTACTAGATCCGTCGGGGGCTGCGCTTGAGATTCGGTGCAAAGGCTGTCGAAACGTCCCGAGGTTGAAATGCCCCAAAGGTGCTTTTTTTTTTTCCAAGAGGCAACTGGGCTTTCTGGTTTTTCCTTGAAACTGGTTTTGCTTCTCATCCAAGAAGCATCTTCAGCTCTGAATGCATCGCTAAATGTCTGTGGAGATTCTCAGTCATCCAGATCGTGGTTGTCCCAAGACGCAACTGGATTTTCTGATTTTTTTTAAAATCAGCTCCAGTTGCCTCTTGAAAAAGCACCTTTGGGACAACCATGACATGGATGACTGAGAATCTCCATGGACGTTTAGCGATGCACTCAGAGCTGAAGAAGCTTCTTGGATGAGAAGCGAAATGTCTTCAAAGAAAAAACAAAGGCCAGTTGCCTCTTGGGACAACCATGACCCGAATGACTGAGAATCTCCACAGACATTTAGCGATGCACTCAGATCATCAAGCATCAATGTTGAAGTGCCCTGTCTTGAGGCAGAGAAAGCAAAATGATAGAGCTGCATGTGTTGTTAGGCAACCTGTGCTCCAAAAGACAGCATGTTCTTAAGACCACGGCTCCGTCTGTGTACATATTCATTGTGCATGAGAAAAAAAAATCCTCAGAAAAGGGGTCAGGAATGTTATTTCACCCTTTGAAGTGGGGGTGTTAGTGAAGATCTAGCCATATCGACTCCATATTTATTCACTATTGTAAGTATAAAATTAGATAAGCCAATCCAAAAGTATTTGACAAGAGGAGATGAGACTTTTGACCTGGGTTATGTGATTCTACAAAGGGATCAACCTGGTTCCTATTTCTGAGTTCATTTGGCTACATTGCTTTGGGGTAGCTATTGAAAATGATGGTGTTGGTGCTAGGTAGAGAAGCACATCGGAAAATCAATCTGGAGTGAACTCAGTTCCCATTGACTTCTAGGCAGCCTGTCTCCAACTTGGTGTCTCCCAGATGTGTTGAGGACTCTGCCAGAATTTCCAGACAATGTTGGCTCTGCTACCGAGAATTTTGAGAAGCTGTAATGCAAACACACCTGGAGGCAAGACCCCTGTTGGGGAAGTTTACACCAGAGGTCTGCTCTTAATTTTGAATGGGTTTTTTTTTTAAGCTGTGTGTGCTGGGTTCATGTATAACTATGCAAAGTATCCATTTAGCTATTATGGTGTTATAAGAATCTGCATCTTATGATCACCTTTCATGTTAAGAGAGCCTCTTTGATCTAGTGATTAAGGATAGAAACCCAGAAACCGTGGGTTTTATTATTTCCTTAACCCTGAAAGCCAATTGGGTGATCTTAGAAAGGTCACTCTCAGCCAACTTTTTAAAATAGGTTTATTGTTGTAGGGAAAATAGGAGGAGGAGGGTGTGTTGTATATGTTTGCCACTTTGAGTTATGGTGGGATACAAATAAATAAATAAATAAATAATATGCCTCAGGTATCCACATGATTTCATTTCAGACATAGGTAGAAGAATAAAGGGGGGGAAAGGGTGGGGGAGAGAAGGTCAATTCAAGTATTCTTAGGCACACTCACAACTAATTGTGCAACCAGAAGATCCTTAAATTGGTTTGCGTATTTTAAGACTATCAACAGAAGAGAATATTTGTAGCTCAGGATTGAACTGTTAGTGCTCTCTGAGTTTGGTTGTTTTCTTGCAGACGTTTCATAATCCAACTAAGAAACTTCTTCAGGGCTTTGGGGAGTGGGTTTTACTGTCTGTTTTAATACAGTGGCTTGCTTTGTGACAAACCCCACTCTCTCCTATCATTGAAGATGTTGCCTAGTTGGGTAATGAAACAACTAAGCTCAGAGGATCCCACTGTATTTTAAAATTACATTTCCCCAAGATGTAATAATCCTGATGTTTATAACTTCAATCCCCATAATTCTCAGCCAGCATGGTCTAGAACAGTGATGGCTAACCTTTTTGCCATTGTGTGCCAAAAGTGGGGGGAATGCAAGGGAGGTCACGCACGTGTGCCCACACCCATAATTCAATACCCACCACGCCCTGCCCCCCCCTGTGCATGCATGCACGATCCCCTGTGCTCAAAAAAGTTACCGATAGGCCCGTTTTTCACCCTCCCTGGGCTCCAGACACTTTCTTGGAGTCTGGGGAGGGTGAAAACAGCCTTCCCCACCTGCCTGGAGGCCATCCAGAGGCAGGAAACAGCCCATTTCTGACTTCCGGTGGGACCGGAAGGCCCGAAAATCAGCTGGCCAGCACGCACATGCACACTGGAACTGAGCTAGGGCAACACAGATATGGCTCCACAATGCCACCTGTGGCACGTGTGCCATAGGTTCACCCTCACGGGTCTAGAAGTTAGATATAACAACTGAAAGGTCCTAAGTTGGTAAATAGTAGTTGAGATGATGTGTCCATATTTTGAGGAGGTGGACTTTTGCAGCTCAATTACTGGACTAAGGTAAAAGGATATTGTACCTTTATTTTTAAAGTTATTTTGGGGTTGGAGTTTACACTTTTAATGCAATATTTCAGTGAAAGCATGAAATTTCCTTTTATCTCTTTATTTGGAGAGAAATTGTAAAGGAATCATGGTATAACCATTTTCCCCTTTTTTCATCTCATTTATGGGGCAGTAATAGACAAATCTGTTCACAGAACCAGATCTTGGAACTGGTTAGACTAGGAAATTAATTCTGGCATAGGTTTTTGCAGGCTACATCCCTCTCATAAGCTTCACAAAGCGTCATTCTGAAATAAGTGGATGAATGGATGGATGGATGGATAGATACAGTATATGCTCATACTTCATAGGAGGGAAACTTAGGAAAAATTTTGATGGGAAGGATACAGAGGTAGTAACAATTGCTTTATTACAAGTGACCATCCACAGAACAGTTGTTGGGTGTGATATAGACATTCTTGTCTTGGTGAGCTGATTAACAGATGTCAGCATGATTTTTTAAAAAAATCTTTGCAGCAGATTACTCTCTCTTTCTCTCTCAACTGGCATTCAATGGAATCTTAACTGCTCATGTCTGGAAATGCTATGTATATCTCTTCTGTATATGGGGTGCACATTCCGACAATAGTCTGAGCAGCTGTGAGGACAGCCTTGATGAGTTCCTTGCTATGATATGTGACTATAAATAAACCCTCTTCTGCACTTGACCACCATTGGCTTCTGCTGAAACATGCAATCTTTTTGACTGGAGATGAGTTTCAGTAGAAAATAATAATATAGTACTGTAGCAGCTGTATTGGGTCTTCAGGGCACTGGCACCAAGAAATAGGAAAATAAATTTCCTCTTTCCTGCTTACATGGGTGGTATTCATATGATCTTACTTACCCTGGGTGGTATAATATGATCCTTGGTTTGGTGGGGTTGAAATCAGAGTGGAATAATACTGCAATCCTGGAAAAGCCAGCCTTACTCCCTTTCCTTACAAAGAAAAAAAGTCTATAATGGCACACTTCCTTTGTGGAACATGGAAATGGTGATGACTCTGGCCCTATTTCATACCTGGGAGCTGCCATCTGATTCTATTCTGGCTCTTATCCTGTTACACTGTGTATTGTTAAGGTAAGAGTGAAGATACAATGTACTTTAGAGGTTGTGATTATTATTTCCATTATCTCTGTTCATAGCCCTTGCAGGTTGGGGATGATGGTTTAAAGTCCATCACTCTCTGAAGTGACTTTCCTCATCCTGAATTCAAGGCTTGACATTCAGAAGCTCAGAATAACAGTGTTGGAATTCAGTTTCTCGGCTTCATTTTTGCAACCCTTCTGAAATAGAAAACATGTCTGTTGCTTAGTAATAAGAGCAGATAATAGGACACTTACAAATATTTTACTTACCACCTTGATCCCTGTAGAGAAATGTCTTAAATACTGAAAATGTTCTGAAATATAATGAAATAGTTCTGTAAGTGACCAGATGTATATATCTTGGTTACTGGCACAAACTGTTTATATATAGATTGTATTACACATTGCTGTTATCATTAAATTACATTGTATTATAATTATAACTATCCTTTTCTATTAAAGCTCTAGGCAATTTATGTGACATATCTTCTTCCTTCTTAATCCTGTAAATGAGACTGGGAAATTCTGACTTGACCAAAGTAACTTAGCACGCTCCATAGGAAAGAAATATTAGTCTATGGTTACAGAAATCAGCCCACTTCACCTGATTTCATCTCATGAAAGTTTATGCCTTTTAATTAAAAAAAATGTTAGTTACAAAGGTGCTGCCAGATTCCTGATTTTTAGCAGCTTTTGTGTTTGAGGGCATTATGCAGTTCCCATGCAAAACCTTAAACACTACACTGTGCCAAATAAATGGTAACATGGGTAGTTCTCGACTTCAGGTCAGTCACTTAGCCAGTGTTCAAAGTTACAACAGACTTCCCTAGAGCTATTGATTTCTTTCTAAAGTATGTTATTTAGAGTTGGGAGGTAGAAATGTCTTATATTTTCTTCCTCTTCCTTGGAGGCACCAGTTTTTTGCAACTTGCAGCATCTAAAGTAGCATTATTGTGAACTTTCTGCAGGCTAACGGTTCCAACAGCTCTTTAATACAGTCTCGCCTTCAAAAAAAGTTAGAACCAATTTGTGTGTGTTCCTCTTGCCTTTCCCTTGAAGAAGTAGTATATAGATACTCAAGCCCAAATCTCTAAAACAAGTATTACAGAGAAGTATGAAACAGAATCCTGAGTGAGCTACTGAAAGGGCATATCAAGAACAGGGCATCTCAACCTAAGGTGGTAGTCTCTAATCTTCTCTGCAAGACTTTTATTACTATGGCAACCTCCTGTTGAAGAGCCTCTGTTTATAGACCTAGCTTTATTTATTTAATACAGAAATGCCTGTATTTTAGACTTCTTTGGCATTTGCTTTTATTCTGTGGTAAGTTCAATGGCTCACATACTTAAAAGGAACAAGATTTATAATAAATTGCTATTGGCATCTGGACTGCTCTAAATAGGGGGATAATGTAAAATCTTGATATCCTTCCAAGACCTACCTACCTATCTTCCTTTGATGGAAGCCATGTGAGAGGAACAGAGGGTAATAAGTAAATAGGGTAAGTTGAAGTCTTTCCAAAGTGTGTAGAAGAATAGACTTCATGCATCCCTACAGATTCATGATTCCCCTGGCTATATAATTAAATGCCCAATTAATGGCTGTTGCGGGTATAAAAATATAGGTTAAATGTGACATTAGCCCAAATCTGGTCATTATATTGTCTATGATCTAGCTTTCTTGAGATATTTTCAGTTAGATGGTATTGCCAAAATATATTATAGCTATCCTGTGTTTTAGTTTTAATAATTTACAGTTGTACAAGAAAATACAAGAAATGGGGAAAAACACACAACAGTTACAAATGAAAGGCGGTGTTGGAGTGGATTGCATGATAAAAGCCTTGTCTGAAAATATCAGAGTCATAGAGTCCAGACATGTTGTCTGTGGAGGGATTGAAACCACTTAGTAATCATTGTATTGATTCTTAGATTGAACTGCTATCTCAGCTGATCTAACTTTATTTCCAAGATAAAAGGATTTTTTAAAATGTCTGAATGCAGGTAAAGTATTTGACTACTAGCATATATAGACTGTGGTAGGGAAAGGAAATGTTTGCATAACTATTAGACTGGAGCAAAGGTCATGGTTGGTTAAAACTACTGGTATGTAAGTGGATTTTTGTCATGATCTTCCTCAGTTTCAAATGCTCACTCCCAGCAGAAACTGGGAATCTGGTTGTAAATTGTATATAAATGTGCTTAATTACCGGTAGTTATCCCTTCTTCATGGAAGCACGTCAGTGTCACTGAATGAGCTCAGCCTAAACCAGAACTGATAGAATAACTGTAAAGTACAACTGATTCCAACTATCTTTTAATTAAACTCTGAAAACAAGTTACTGTGTCTGTGTAAAATGGGGGTGTCCTTTGCCTGAATGTCCTGTTGTTCCTAAATGGATTTTACTTGCTCTTGGGAAAATTCCATAATCTCCTTTCATTATAAAAAGGTTTTGGATCAAATAATGAGTTATGTTTGAAGAAAAGGGGCCCATGGTTATGCTGGCTGGCTGACATGTTGATAACTTACTGTATTTCTATTCCCCACTGAACTTGTCCCGCTCTTGAATCCTTTGGTATGTACAAATAATGGGGAAGAGGAGGACTGCACCTTTGCTTCACCATGCAAAGAAGAGAGTTGGAATGCTTCCAGACAAAACAAGAAAAGGTTGGTGTTGAGGTCCCTGCTTTTGTCTAAGCTGCAGATACGGATAGTCCTTGACTGTTCAAAATTACAGTGGCATTGAAAAAAGTGACTTGTGGCTGTTCTTCACACTTATGATTGTTGCAACATCCTCATGGTCATGTGATCAAAATTTGGACGCTTGGCAACTGGAATTTATTTATGATGGCTGCAGTGTCCTGATGTCACGCGATCAACGTTTTCCGACCTTCTGACAAGCAAAGTCAATGAGGAAGCCAGATTCACTTAACCATGTTAACTGAATCTGTTAACAAGTACAGTGATTCACTTAACAACTGTGGTAAAAAAGGTTAAAAGAGGCAAAAGTCACTTTTAACAACTGTCTCACTTAGCAAAGGAAATTTTGGCCTTGACTGTAATTGTAAGTTAAGAACTATTTTTATTCTCAGAGAATAAAAGTGAGGGGGAAGCCTTCATCTCTTCTTTGTTGAGTCGCCGTGGCACAGTGGTTAGAGTGCAGTACTGCAGGCTACTTCTGCTGATCACCGGCAGTTCGAATTTCATCAGGCTCAAGGTTGACTCAGCCTTCAAGCCTTCCGAGGTGGATAAAATGAGGACCCAGATTGTTGGGGGCAATATGCTGACTCTGTAAACCACTTAGAGAGGGCTATAAAGCACTGTAAAGTGGTATATAAGTATTCTTCCTCAAAGTGGTGTCTTCTGGATCAGCTGTTCTCAATTGGTGGCAATATGGACTATTGGGGCTCTAGGATATTTCAAGGGGGCCACAGATCAAAAACATGTAACAGGGCAACAGCACATGCTGAGGGAGGGGACCCCACAAAAGCAAATTGTATTATATTGTTAGTACTATCTCGATGATGCCAGAAAATGCACCAGTCACTGCCCCATGTTTATACCCAAGAATGATATCTGGACAGGGGGAACCAGAGGAGAAAAAGTTGGAAGGAGGTCACAGCACAGAGCAATGCTGTTCTAAATGACGGCATCCACAAACTCTTGCTGTTTTCATTAGATTGACGAAAGTGGTGTTGAAGGGTAATGCTACAATCCCTGCCTGTTTTGTATTTGTATCATGTGATCACACAAACTTATAAAATGAGATAGATGTAATACTGCTATGAAAGCTCTGGATCTTGTGGATGCCTCTGAACGTACAGCATTGTTTTGTTTGTGATTCCTTTCTGGACATACTGGTCAAAACAGACTTATCTGCTTCTGTTTTGGATGGCTGAAGTATAAGCCTCGAGCATTTTTATGAGGCCAGAGGCTATCCAGAAACTTTTGATAGCATAATGAGAATTATGTATTTGGATTTGTGTCCCTAGTGAGTCAGCCCTTATGTGGCATGTTTTAAGTTTCAATTAAGAAGAATGTAGAATGAGAAAGCCTATGAAAAATACTGTTTTAAAATGCCCTACTGTACAGACAACTGCAAGTTAAGTACATGGCTGTGGGGACTAATATCCAGATTTGTGTAAGAGAGTCACAAGCGAATATCTTTGTATTTACCTAACGGTAGTTGTATATATATATGTAAGTCTGGAGAAGTTACACAGCTGCAAAAAGAAAATTCTTTCTGTTTCGCCATTTTCTTGATTTAATCCTTCCCCAAACTGTGATTAACTTTGCAGTATATTTTAAGAGCATACCTCCTGACTTTACACATATGCAGGAGAAAACTGCTGTGGCCAAGAATTAAGCAACTGATTCTGAAAGAAGATATATTCTGCCTATTGTGCTGTCGTTCTGACAAAGTCTTGATGTTTTAATTGAAGGACAATGTATGCCTTTAATTTATCACATATTAATTTTCCTAGTTGCATATTCATGTTTGTTTTATCAGGAGCTGAGTGATGTCATGTAAGCAACCTTATAATTACTTGCTTGGGTTTAACATTTTGGACTATTAAGCACATATGGAGCTGCCCAGCCCCAGAAGAAGGGTGACACTGTGTTGGGTGGGAGGAATCCTGAATCATTCTTGATTAGTTGCCTAAAATCCACTATGGGAATTCCACCCTCTTGTAAAATGTAGCCAAATGCAAGGGTGTGTGTTATGAAATTAGAAGGGAAGGGATAAGATCACCCCTCAGCTGTTACTGAGAACAGCAAAAAGCTCTCCCCCACATTGTTGCAATGTTTCCCCTAGATATTATCCCACTGCACTACTCAAAAACTCATTGCAATGACAACTCTTTACAATATATCCCCCCCGCTCAAAAAAATTAGAGGGATCTAAGGCCATTTCTCTCATGTTTGTTTTTCTCTATATGGCTTTGAAAATTTGTATTGAGATGTAAACATGAGTACTAGGGGGAAAAGGGAAGTGTTAAATGAAAAGTCATCTGAATGTTTATTCACATCAACTCAGAAAAGCTGTCCTTGCACTATTCTATCATGTAGATTTCATGACACCACAGAGCTCTTCCTTTTTTTCTAAAGGTGATATGACAAATCTCCCAAGAAATTTGAAATACTGCTATTTAACTTTTGCTCCTAATTCTATTTATGTACTTAAGGGCAGTGGTGGGATTCAGCCAGTTCGCACCACTTCGGGAGAACCGGTTGTTAACTTTCTTAGCAGTTTGCTGAACTGGTTGTTGGAAGAAATCATTAGAGCAGAGAACCGGTTGTTAAATTATTTGAATCCCACCACTGCTCAAGGGTATAGGTATATGATGTATACCTACATTTCTGCCATGCAAATTCCAAAAATCTAACCTTTTCCATTTCCATTATTCTTTTCCCATGTTTTGCATTTTTCCAGGGATAGATTAATGGAGGGTAATCTGTAGTGCTACTCAAGTTATATTTATGTGTAATATAACTTAAAGTAATTGTGGATTATATAGTTATGTAGTCCTTGATTTACGACCAAAATTTCCACTGCTAACCAAGACAGTTGTTAAGTGAATTTCTCTCCATTATATGACATTTTTTTACCACAATTGTTAAGTAAATCACTTCAATTGTTAAATCAGTAACACAGTTGTTAAGTGAATCTGGCTTTCCCGTTGACTTTGCTTGTAAAAGGTGATCACATGACCTTGGAACACTGCAACTATGGTAAATACATGCCAGGCGTGTGAATGTTGATCATGTGACCATAGGGATGTTGCAATTGTTGTAAGTGTGAAAAACAGTCATAAGTCACTTTTTTCAGTGCTGTTGGACTCTTGAATGGTCACTAAACGAATGATTGTAAATTAAGGACTACCTGTACTAAATATATGAGTAAGAAAATGTTTCCTTTATTATCAGCTATGCCAAATAAGAACAAAATTGTGGAAATAAATCCAAACACTACTGAAGATCCAACATTTCACATGTGGGAGAGCTTTTAGCCAAGAATAGCATAGCTTTTTGATTACTCTGTAGCACTTATTTCATTGTCAAGTAGGCAAGCCCTGCTTATGCTTTCAATCCTGGTCTCTTTAGCTACAGATGCTGCTGATGTCAGCAAAGTCAATCAAAGAAAAAAAACCAAAGTATCCTTTGGAACCTTCTTTCTATTTGCTGATAACCACAGGATTTGGTAATACAATAGAGAGACTTATCAGACCTTGTGTAACCTCGAATGAACAATTTTCAGAAGGAAAATGTAGTCTAATTGCACAGCTGAAATAGATGACAGGCAGAATTTCTTGTTTAGCTGTTGCTGATACAGCACTGATGAACATTGTAATCATGCTTGCATATAGTTATACCATTTTAAATTAGGACTTGAATCAAGAAATAAGTACTATTATCACGGATGTCTGCAGGGGAAAGTAAAAGCAGCAGATGATGAAATGTGCACAGCTATCAGGATGTAAATACCATGAGAGCCATCCCTTTGTCAGATATCAGACTGCAAATCCATAACTCCATAGTTTGCATGATGACATCTTTTGCATGCATTGTCATTTTGATATCATCATGGTTTTCTGTGGTCCTCGCAGACGCTGATAATTGTTATTTGAACTGTTGCATTCTTTCAAATATGATTTGGAGAACTGCTTCAGACCTTCAGACCTTGTACATATCTGATAGCACTCCTATTCTGTCTACTAAATGATCCCACCATTTTTAAACTTCTTCATTAGCCTGAAGAAAGTTGTGTCTGCTTTTAAACATCCTCATTTGCTGGCTTGTGTGGGAGCCAGAACAAAGAAAGACTGCTTTAATAAGTATCAGAGAGGTGCTGTTTTGCGTGATATATGAAATATTTCTTCTATATCATGTTTGAAGGTGTATATCTCAAAAGTGTTTTGCCTTTTACCTTATAACTGGGGAATAGAACATGAGCATTTTTTGTCCAAACAGGTGGACAAGAAGAATGTTACTGTTGCAAATTGTGCTGACACTGTGATTTCCACTTAATACCAGTGTCACTTTGCTAACTTGATTAAGCTCATGCCCACTTATCCCTGAAGCTAAATGATTTTGAACCAGGAATAATATCTTTGCCTAACTTATCTCACAAGTTGCTCTTGGAATAATTTTGGGGAGACTAGGAGACAAACACGTCTTGTGCTGATTTCCTTGAAAGGAAATGCACAATGTAAATAGATGAATATATTTTTGTGGTGTGGGAAGTCGTATCATTAGATGCACCATGAATGATTCAGATAACTGATGGTTCAACTTTGCCCTTGTCAATTTGCATGCTCACACTATAGAAAAATAAAGTGAGATAATAGGAGGCAATGTATGGTGGTCTGTGTTATAAAAATAAGTCAACACGATCAAAGCTTCTAGATGTTTATCTGGAAAACATTCCTCTAACTTTATTCACAAAATCCAGTGCCATTTATCAGAGCTGCTGCTGAAAGGCGATAACCTTCCTCACAATTGATAGGAAGTACCTTAACAAGCGGTGGTGTTCATGTTGCACCTGACTGGTCAGCAGTGCTCGGCAAGGGGCGGATATGACAGGCCCAGCCAGGAAACAGACTAAAACTGCTTCCCATCCTGTTCTCAGCCGATTTGAGAACTACCTCATACAATACGACTGGTAAATTTGGATGCTTCTGTACTTTAGGCTGTCTACCGCTGTCTGTGAGACCAGGAAAAGTGTTTAGTTACCACACAGCTGTTATGGGTAGACAATATCTATCTAATATATGTGGATTTCAACTCTCAGAATTCCCCAGACAGTTGGGAATCCTGGGAGTTGAAGTCCATATATCCTAAAGCTGCCAAAGTAGAGAAACTATGGTTCATTTTATGAAAGACCATAACACAGTATTGTCAAGGAAAACCATAGCACAAGCCACATCCATATTCCAAATTGCTCTGACAAAAAAGCTATGGGGGATTTGTCATCCCCACGTGACTACTCTGCATGGAGACGTAGGACTCCTGTAACTCCTATAACTATGTAGCCAATGGAAGTGTATGAGGATATTTGACAAAGAAAAAACAATTTTTTTATTTAAAGATAACAGCTTCAAAATTATTCTGTAAGGTTACCGGTAGATAGACGTCAGAAAAACATATTTATGTAAAATTTAGAGCACCAGCGTCAGGGTTTCAGGAAAACTAGTCAAACCTTACCAAGGCAGAATATTAAATGGAGTCTTGTACCTCTTTGAAGCAAATCTGTTTATGGATCTTTAGTTTTGAAATAGCTGTTGTCCTTGCCTCCATTGCATTTGGCCATAGTAACTGGGATGTCATCAGCCCCATTACAACTAAAGAAACCAGGGTGAGGAAATCATTACATTCATACAGGATGTTTATGTCATCTTTGCTCCATGATCTATCTTGGCCTGCACAATGCCAAGGGATGTCCTGGAGAAGCCCTGTTTGCATGAATCTAGTTTCTGATGCTTGGTGTAGGAAATGTCCTCCCCTGCCTAAAAGGGCCTTTATTTCCTGTTTGAAGGCAGATGGAGAAATCTGTCACTTTATATATTGAGGCTTAACTGCTTTATCCTTTACACTCAGACCCACAGTCATCTTCTGCTTAAAATCTGACAGTGAGATTCTGATTGTTGATGGTCCCATTTATTTGTTGTTCTTGTATTTTCATTTTATGAAGCAAGAAGTGCTTATAAAAACCCATTTCATTTTTAAAAATTGGTTGGGTTGGATATTGCTTGGGGAGCATAGTTTAGCTGGAATGCAGGATAATTTATTTAACAACAACAAAAAATCCTTCTTTGGAGATTAGGGGCGGGACAGTGCTTTACTCTGTCCAACAGAAATTGTAATTGAGTACTTTTCCTTACCAACAAATAACTTACTGTTACTCACAGGACTAAAAACTTACCCTTTTTGTATTGTTTAATTGAACGTTCAAGATTGGATGATAGAAGATCATGGGTTTTTAGGAGAGTAACATCAAAGACATAGATTCCATAAACTACTGCAACAGCAAGATATTTTTGTTCTATTAATCTCTTTCTTTCTGCTATCTTGCATTTGTTGGCCTTGTTTTAATAGCAGCCACTGTTGCCACTAAAAGGATCTGGTTTTTGTAACATAATACACAAATGCAAGACAGCCTTTCCACATTCCTGGGGCTTTAACTCCTTTTTAAACTCTTATCAACTTTTCACCAGTGTTTTCACTGCTTTTGATAATAAACTCTTTCTTATAGGGGTGGAATTCTAGGGAAAGTGCTGCCTACACTCCAACTTATCATTGCTTCAAGGCTGGAAATAAGCAAGCTTCAACATGCCTGTGGTTTAACATTCTGAATCAACGCAGTTACAAATATTAAAATGTGGAGAAGATGATCCTGATCCTGCAACATTAGCCATGTCTCCCAAGAAGTAAGGAGACAGTTAGAAATAAGGGTTCAAGGAGACTTGCTCCCAGGTAATTGAATAGAGGATTAGAGGTTTACTGGACAATGCAAAAAAGCCACAGGATTTGACCACCAGCACTTGGGAAATCACTGCAAATTAGCTAGGCCCAGAATATCAAAGCTTAGCTTGAAGCTTCTACTCCACAGGGATTGAGTGACGTTTAAGCCATCAACTTGGCAATAGCATTCTTAAGATAAATAAAACCCTAAAATGAACTAAATCCTAGAATTGGGTGGAGCTGTTCATTTAGATGCCCCGAGGAAGCATCAGCTAGAGCAGGATTTCCTGGTATTACATCCAAGTTCTTTCAGTTCCTGTATCACTGTAGTGGAAGAAACTTTTGTGTCTTGGGAGCTACTGGGTTTTACAGCTCTCAGCAACCCAAACTGAGTCTCCATTGCAGACATAGCTCTTGAAGCCCTAAAGACCAGTATCCTCCTATCTAAAGAAAACACTGAGCTTCAAACTACACAGCTAATTTAAAGTTAATTAAATCTAGAATGCTGGTATATCCCTTCCCCCAAATAAACAAAATTAATTATTGAACTGCCCCAGAGCTTGGGTAGATAGAGTTGTAGGCTTGACAATAATCTGTACAGCTCAGGGAAAATATTTGAGAGCAGAGGCACTAACTAGAAATGTAGAACACTCTTTTTGGTGTGAGGTAGAATACAACTTTGTGTCAGAACCCAATTTGAATAACCGCCCCATAGCATGACAAGTGTTTTATCACTTTCTGACAAAGGTGTAGAGAACCCTTTATTTTAAACAAATAAAAGATAATATAATCTGTCTATCCTCCATTTACAGAGTTCAGAGAAATGATTGGCAAGCAGAATTAGGAATATTTTGAAACTCTCACTAAATTTGTTGTATGTGCTGGTGTTCTGGAGGACAACTGTAGAATGAGGGAATTACCTGAGAATGTGGCCACAGTAGAAGTAGTTTCTAAGTAAACACATATGATATTGCGTTAAAAGAGGATCCTCATGATCAAGTCCAGGTAAAATGTACGGGCATATGCTCTTTGCAAGGTGGATGGATGCAATGTTGCAAGGCCAGGTTAGGGTCACTTTATCAGGGAAACTACCTATTGATCTTTTAAGAGTAAAAAAAATGACTTTATGCCACATAATCACATGCTCCTTATTAGTATACTAGGTTTCTTTGCACCTGGACTTTAGCTTTCAAACACCTCTGCCTTTCCTCTATATCAGTCAACTCTTGTGAAAAACATAGAGGGCATTCCATGGCAGATCAACTGATACTAGGCTTCTGAAATACAAAATAATACCGACCGGCAAGTTATTTAAATTCTTCTGTCATAGTGCAGAATCATAGTGCCGCCTTCAATCTCCTCCCCAACTCAGAGAAAAAAAACCTTGAAGTTGCTTGTTCTCCTCTTGAAAGTGAAAACTTCTCTTGGTTGAGCTCTTCTTCAGTTGCTTCTCATTATGTCTGTTGTCCAGGGCTTTTTACAGATTCTTTTCTGCAAAAATCCCTAAATGTAAATAACTTTTATTCTTAAGCTATTTACCCTGTACCACTTCCCAAAAGCAAGGCTGCTACAGGGAAGAGCGAGTGCCCCAGAACAGGAAATGTCATTCCCCTGAGCATCTTGGGGGAGCTTTAATTGGGGGGGGGAGATTGAAAACAAAACCAAAGAGGGGATGGCATTTCCCTCCCATCAGGGGTCTGTCCTTTGGCACTGACTTCTCTTTCAGTTCTGTGCCAAGAATCTGTTCTGGACTTCAGTCTCTAATCTCCCTTGTGTGCTCTTATCTTTGAGTCCATCTCCTGTCAACTGGAAGGGCATGGCTCCAAAGCCTTGCAAGCCTGCTGCTTTTCTCCATTCCATGGTGATTGTTTTTAAGAGGCCCACACCAGAGTTGGCTTTTTAAAAAAAAGCTGGTTTATTCTAAGTTGTGTGTAATATTAACATTCTCTCCTTTGGTCTTAACGTTTGTTTTTATACATTAGTCAGAGCCGACTGTTTCTTTAAAAGGATGTATTGGTTGGCCCTCTCTTCCTCCAAGCCCCTTGATTCTTCCTTTTGTTATGCAAAATGTCAAGGAACAGGCTAGAAGAGTTTGCAATAATGTATACATATCTTTCTATTTAAATTACACTGGTTGATGCTTCTCTAGTATCAGGTTTAGGGTGTTGGTACAGCCAGCTAACATTTGACCTCAAACCAGCTGTAGCCCTCCCATAGCTTTGTTCCCCAGCATGGAGCAAAATGTGTTAGCCCAGATTGCCAACTTCAGTTTTAAAAGATTTGGGAAACTGGGTGTGTTTCAGAGGAACAGCCTGGATGAACCAAAGAGTACTGTTACTAGGATAACTACTTGTTCAGCAGTTGAGGCTTTCAGAGTGGACCCAGTCTTGGGCGTAGCTGCTTAGGGAAATGGATGAAAGAACATCTCCTTACAGTTGTTGTTATGAGTCTTCTGGTCTATGCTGTACCTTGTCTCTTTCAGTTCCTTAAGGTATATGGAAAATGCCTTTTCCATAGACGAGCTAATTTGTACACACCAGCATGTGAAATGAAGCTCAATACAATCTTGCATCAGGAGTGGCACAGTTCCAATACAAACTAAATAGATATACTACTGAAGATATTTTCTAAAACTCTAACTTTCTCAATGGGGATTGGGATAGGATAGAAATAACATAAATAGTAATTTTCTCTCCTTCCCAATTAGACATCAGCTGTGGCACAGATCTGATGGGAGGTGTCTATGTCATAGTTTTACAATGCTATCTGGGAACAGTTTGAACATGTTGGGCCTGAGAAAGTGGACAAGGTCCTTATAACCGCACGTTTGGCCAGTTACTCAGTAAATCTATGCCCCTTGTGGTTAGCTAACACTGCCTGGTAGATGATATGTGGTTCTAGTGGTGATGAATTCACCTTTGAGAGAGGAGATTGTTCCTCCACATCTTAAGGTAAGCTTTTGGTTTACCCCCTTCTCAAGAGACCATTGCTGGATCCCATCTTACTGGACAACTTCTGTCTAGTGTCCCCTTTTTAGGAGAGATTGTGGAGAAGCTGATTACCCAGCAGTTTTAGTAGATCTTGGACTCTTTCTAGTCAGATATCAGGTCAAACCTGAGATGGAAACTTTATTGGTTGTGCTTTTGGATAATCTCTGGTGGGAGTTGTGTGACTTGACCTCTTGGCGGCTTTCAGTACCATGGTACCAACTATGATATCCTTGTGGAATGGGTCCAAGAATTAGGAATGGACACCAGAGTGTTGTGCTGGTTTTCTTCTTTCTTATGGGTCTGATGCCAATTGATGTTAACTGGGAGTGTTAACTTGCCGTCTCCATCTACTTTGTGGGGTGCCACAGGAGTCAATGCTCTTTCCACTCTTATCTAAATCTACATTCCTGGGATAAACACATTGTCTATCATCTGACAAAAATTAATCAAATTAATTAAAAAAAATTAATAATTAAAAACAATAAATTAATTAAAATAAAAACAAACAAACTCAAATAGAAGATTTGATTAATCATTGGATCTTTTTCTACTGCCAATTTTCTATGTTTCTGCATGAAACTGCTAGGGGAGATCATCTGTCACCATGGAGTGAGGTATCATTAGTACAATGATAAAACTCAAATTATATCTGTTTCTGTCCCTGGCAAATTAAGTGGTGATGTTGCTGTCCTGTCTTGGGGCCTGGGCCTGGGCCTGGGCCTGGATGGGGAACTAGGCTTCAACTGAACTTCACCAAGACTGAGTGGCTTTGGGTTTTAGGGCCTTCTGTATCTGGGACTTTGACATCATTAGTACTAGATGGGGTGACATTGCCTCAAACAGACCTGGTGGGCAATCTGTGAGTCCTGCTGGATTCACAGATCTTGGCCAAGATTGGTCAGGTTGTGCAACTTTATGTCATGTGTGAGTTTGCCACAATGATTCCTGGATTGTGAGCCTCCGCTCATGGTAACTCATGCTCTGCTCATGGTCACCTCCTGAATGGATTATTGTAATGAACTGTACGTGGATCTGCCCTTTGAAGAGTATCTGGAAGTTTCAAGTGGTACAAAATACAGCGGCATGGGCAGGTTATGTGTGCCCCTGGAAGGATGCAAGTTATGCCTCTGCTCCATGAGCTGCCAATTTCTGTCAGGGTCCAATTCAAGGTGCTGGTTTTGACCTTTAAATCCTTACATAGCATGGGGCCAGGTTATCTGAGCAACCACCTCTCCCCAAATACATCTATCCTTTGGAACATCATCCCCCCTGAGGTGAGATCAGCCTGACCCTCTGACCTTCCACAAATCCCTTAAAACATGGCTTTTCCAGCAAGTCTGGAGCTCTACCAACAGGGAGCCTATGTGTTGGCTGCATCATGCTTAACATTCTACTGTGTTCCCTTTCATCACCTTGTTTTTTACTTATATATGTTTTAATTGGTTTGTGAATACTGTTTTAACCCTTAGTGTTATCCTATGCTTCCAAGAGTTACCTTGCATGAGAAGTGCAGCCTTACACGTTTGATAAAAAGTTAGTTTTGAGCAAGTTCAAACTGTACCAATAATGGTGGGGGCCGGGAAAGTAAAAAATGGGGAATAATTAGCTTTAAAAAATTGAAAGATGAAGAGAATTGGGATGCAATAGGACTCAAATAAGCAAAAAAATGGAACCTTAATAGTAAATGCTTTTTGATTAAATGAGGCAATACATTTGTTTAGGCATCTTGGAGGCTGTATGTACACAGGACAATAACCTATTGTTAATTGAGCAATAGCTTAGACTTGGTATCTGACATCAAAAGACACATTATACAATTATTAGGGCTGTCCAGGGAACTAGATTCAAATGGCAAAGTGATTTGGAGCTCCATGGGCAAAACACATAAAGCCTATAGGTTCCCAGAAGGCACTCCATTCATATCCATAGTGCTGTTCCTGATCATTTGAATCATTACTATACTAGCTGGGTTTGCACAATACCCTAAGTCATAGTCTATCCAAAACCATTTCACCTTAGCATGCCAGTGTGCAGTATGCTTGAATTTGCCAAAAGATTCAAAAGCCCCTAAAGTGGTAAGTATTCTTAACAGCTAGAAGCCTTTTAACACCATTTATTACTTCTTGCTGGCTAACTAACTGCAAAAATGTTTTAAATATTTCTTTTTTAAGAAGTCCAATAACTTACTTTTTCTTTCTTTCTTTCTCCTTTCTTTCTTTCTTTCTTTCTTTCTTTCTTTCTTTCTTTCTTTCTT
>WNWU01000012.1:12853371-12940130 GCA_012654045.1 Ptyas mucosa | reverse complement strand
TTCCATTCCATTCCATTCCATTCCATTCCATTCCATTCCATTCCATTTACTGTTCCTATCTCACAAGTTTGTTGTTATGGGAATAAAATGAAGGGTGAACCCAGGTAAATTGTCCTAAGTTATATAAGAAAAGGTGAAGTAGAGCATCAGAAAAGTCAAGCTTGAGTATGGGGGAGGAAGGGGTGATAACAAAGAGAAATAAGATCAGAAGTAAAAATAAGTTATCAAGTAGCATGTACAATCCTAAAGATTTCTACATGAGAACAGTAAATGAAACCAATCAGTAATGGGAAACATCAGAAAAATCCAAATCCAAACAAAACACACATTTGTGTTGGTCTGTGCATCTTATAGTAAGCAAGTGTCATTTGAAGATGAAATTACTAGTTGCCACTAGGCACGAAATTGCTAGTTGTGGCCATTCTGTGTATAGTTTTATTTACAAATAAATTACACATGTAATACAATAATTTTAACTAATTGATCATCTGCCACTATTTGATTTAAATGGAATTACTCTTATTATCAGTATAATTCCATTACTTTATATTGGTGCTTTAAAAAAACCCTCCACAATTTATTCAACAAAAATTGCTACTTGACATTAAAAGAAGTGTTATTTTAAAATTTCCTGTTAAAGTAAGACATTAGATTCAATAAAAATATTTGAGCAGCGAACTCATGGCTATCAAAATTCAGCTTTGCAAATAAAAATTAAAACTACTTTTTGAATTAACATGTATTTCTAAAGGACTCCAATATCTTTTGAGGTCTGTAATTCTTAAACAGGTATCATAGGCACCACTGTGGACAAATAGACTAAACTATAAGGTTTCATGAAAACATAGTGATATTCATTCTGAAAACACAATTCTTAAATAAGATCATTTTTAATTGGCTTTTCCTCTGTTGTAGTGACAGCTTTGGAAAACCTTTGGGCCATATCTGACTTTATGTTGTGCTTAAATAATTGGGTGGCCAATATACATCAGAGTAGAAGGAAAATAATGGGCAAAAAGCAGAAAATATGGCCATAGAACTAGCCTTTATCTTTTAAGAAGTTCTTAAATTGAAACAGAAATTTCTAGAAAAAAATAATTTTGGATCAGAGCTCTCTCTTTTTATTTGCTTTGAAAGCAGACAAAGTAATCTGAAATATATCAGAATTGTCCATTTCAAAAATTAACTATATTTTGCCTTTGGTTGAATAAATCTGCACATCTTAATGACTGGTTTCTTGCTTTTTCTCACCATTCCCACTCAAGCCTTATTTTGTGTATGTGTGTGGTCATCACTACGCAGTCTACTCAACTAAACACAGGAGAGAAGAACAATTGTGTAATTTCTATAGTTTTTTCAATGTACGTTAGCAGACAATGGGCAATAAAATAGTTTCATTCAGCAAACTGGAATTTCAGCCAACCTAGGAAAACCACAGGCACAAAGGAACAATTCTGGGAGAGTTATATTTCCCCTCGGTGAAGGATTTCCTAGAGGTTCTGGCCTTAATTCACATTCTTCCTTTCTCATTGAAAACATTTTATGAATGAAAAAGACCCAGAGGTCTATTGGAAAGAGAGATAAACTGCCTAAAGCTCTTTAAGGTTAGTTTATAAGGATGAGCCCAGGGTTCAGCGTCCAAAGGTGGGCACTGAGACTAAAGTCCTAAAGGGTTAGAGCAGGGATGTGAAGTTTGCATCGTCATGGCGTCATTGTGTGACGTATCGTGACTTTTTCAACCTTCGCTAAATCGGGTGTGGGCATGGCCAGCACATGATGCATCAGGCCTATGGGCCATGACTTTGACAGCCCTGGGTTAAAGAAATAGCTGAGAATACTTTGAAAGATTAATTTAAATCAAGGTATTGAAAGGTGGTGTTGTGGTCAGTTTCACAAATCTCTGTAAGAATACTCTTCAATATTCTTAGAAATTATACCTCACCCACTGTATTTTCGCAGAAATAAGAAATGCATCTTATCCGAAGATACCGACATGTCATGAAATTGATAATATTTGCTTAATTTTCAATGTTATATATTCAAACACCACTATTTAGGTTTAGAAAAGCAATACAGAACTTCTTTCTCCAAAGGCTTGTTTTGTTAATGTCCATGCTAGACCTCAGTTTTTAGGGTGGCTAATTATTTTGATGCCTGAGCATCAAATCAACAGGAAGTCCTTTGTACTAAATTAGAAACAATGCATTATTCCCTGGCCCACCCTTTCAGCCTTCACCTGCAACTGGAAGGAAATGCTTGCAACAAGGAAGGAAAACAACAGGATCTGGGAGCTTCCAAAGTTGAAAGAAGAAGTTGAAAGATTCTAAATCAAGAAATCTGCAAACAGTCAGAGAACACTATGGACACATGCATGGGGATGATTACATAATAGCTCTTTCCAAATCCAATCTTTTGTGCACCCTTCCTCTGAATTTAGCATCTTTATGGATCCAATCAATTTGTTGGTGCTCAAAGGCTCCCCCCCACCCTCCTTATATCATAGAACATAGAACACTTTCAATTTATGTTGCTCTTGTTTGCAGCTTAATTTTTAAATTGGCTTAAGGGAAAACATGTATGGCTAAGATAAAACAGATTTCAAGGTTATTCACTCCACACGGCAGACTACCCTGTGCACAATTTCCCTGCTGCTGTGTTCTCTCACTAACTTCTGAACCTTTATCATCAGTGATAGAATGACACTGGGAGTAGAACTTTGCCTAATACGTATATGAGTGTTTGCTGACTTGAAACCTACTAGTGTCTCTTTTTTTAAGTTAGCTAATTAAGAGCTTTTATAGAGAAAAAAACAAAAGTAGGTGCAGGTGACACCATTTTGTTGTTTCTTCAGTCACTTGAGGTAAATGGGTTTCAGATATCTAAAACCAACAGGCGCATTCAAGGCAGTACAAGAGCAATACTATTTTAAAACCACATCCAGAGGTCAAATTTGAGGTGGAACACTGAGGAACAAAGGCTTATGTCACCTGTTATCTGTCCTGAATATTTTTTTTGTTCTATCCTGGCATCATGGCAACTAGACATGTGGATTATCTCACAGTTAACTGCTTCATTATGAAGACTAAACTTTAAATATTATTCTAGGATTAAAAGTTGAGCAGTGTTCTGGGTTTTCCTTTTACCTTGTTTTAATTGTTGGGTTGTGGATAACCTAAAATCTGCTTGTGATAGAAATAGGATGTAAATCTAAGCTTGACTCTGAAAGGCTTCTTGTCTCAGCAAAATACAGGATAAATTTATGAACTGGAGCAATTTTGAGCAGCTGGAATCCTAACACCTGGAAAGGGAGGGAGACATTCCTAATATTACTAAGGTAATTGGGTATAAGCATATAAAAAAGAAGTCCATTTAGGTGTTGAAATGTTCATTAATGCTATAGGGCACGGGTGTCAAACTCGCAGTGTCATGTCATCATGTGACATTTCATGATGTTTTTTTATGGGGTGGTGTGGCCCGCGCATGACGCATCTGGTCCAAGGGCTGTCAGTTTGATACCCTGGCATGATAGGGAGCCAGAGAAGATACTTACAGATTAACAGAGTTGGAAGGGACCTTGTAGGTCATCTAGTCCAACCCCCCCACCCAAGCAGGAGACCCTACACCATTTCGGACAGATGTCAGTCCAGTCTCTTCTTGAAAGCTTCCAGTGATGAAGCTCCTACAACTTCTAAAGGCAAGCTGTTCCATTGGTTGATTACTCTCTGTAGATTAAGATTCAGGGAGTCTCCTGCCTTGACAATTGCTCACCTGCTTAGATCTCCTTCCTTCTATCCCACTCACTCTGGTCTGCAGTTGAGTTCATCTAAAGGATGCAAAAATACCTTTTGATGTTTTCATTTGTTTGTTTGTTTTTAACTTCTGAGATCATGCCGTTTATTGACATAGTTGCTTCCTGCATCCTTGAGAGAGAATTCCAAGCTGGCTAGAGCCTTGCTACTTTGACCTTTATCTTTTTGGATTTTTGGTGGTCTTGTTAATACTAGATAAGCGGCATTGCCTTTGGCTGAAAATTTCTTAAAATCACCCCATAAAAATACTTTTAAAAGAAAACTATTAAGCTTGTCCCATTAAGGAGTATCATCTAGAAGCTATTCACACAAGATAATTATATGGAAAAATAAGAGTATTAATATGAGAAAGCTACATGTCCCTAATATGATTTGGATCCAAAGTGTCCTTCCAATTATTGAAGAACTGTTTCATACTAGATATCAGATCAAGTAAACTCAATTTCAGGAGTTGTATGGATGGTGTCAACCCTAGCATTCTTGAGTAGCTCTAGTGTACTAAGAACCTCACAGAGTGCATTGTTGATATCTATCAAATGTTTCTAACCAGTTATTTCAAGCAGCAGCATTAGTCACAGGCATGGTTTTGTTGACATCAAATGAAAGAGCAGGCACAAGCTTTTTTTTCTCTCTTTACAAAACAATTGGGTAGAATAGTGTTTGAGAGTTTTTCTTCCTATAATTAGTTTTGCAATAATCAGAGACCTGCTCTTTTTGTATTTATTTAGTAACTAGAACCTATGATTAAGATCCACTTTTGAGGAGATGAACTGACTTTTAACAGCTATTTTAGCCATAGGTAATCCACATATAGGCAGAAAGCAACATTTCCTCATGCTATTTTCTACCTGGAAAACAAACAAATATTCAGAAATACACTTGGTATATGTTCACCCTTTTCTTTACTTCTGCAATAGGTCTAATGTATATCAAGAATGCATTAAATACAAGTTGACTGTGCAACACATATCCACCAATTTTAAGATATTCAGATGGATTTTTACTTATATTGTCCTATTCTGCTGGCTATCATACAAGAAGACCTGTCATAATTCTAATAGATTCACCAATATTTAATGGTATAAATAAATATATGACTAATTTAAGGCACAATTTAATAAGTACTAGCTGAAGTGAGAAAAAAGTTTCAGTAATTTTCTAAATACTGCAGCAGGAACAACTTTCAGTTACTTGATCAGTATAGTACTTTTTTTTTCTTTTCTATGTCAAAAAATGTTTTCATTAAGGAGAAGATTTGTTTTATGTACAAAGGCTCAATCTTTGAGACCCTAATTCTCCAGAGTAATTGCAAAGATCAAAGGAGGGATTTTCCCAGTTAACACGAAAAACAGTATATGTTTTCATTGTGGCATTTTGTTAATATCTTAAAAAAAATGAATGCAGAGGCAACATTTAGCTTTTATAGAAAACTAAGCAGAGTTGGTTGTAGTTAGTATTTGACAGAGGACTACTTGGGATTTCCAGGGCTGTGGCCTAGACTGTTAGAAGAAATCAGTAACAAATCACTTCTGAATCCCATGAGGAAAACTGATATGTTCCTGCTAGTCACCCTGAGCCAAGTTGACTTAAAGATGAAAAAAACTGCAACCAAGTACTGTATGATATGTAGAATTGTTCATACATAGTACATTTTACATGGCAAATTAAACTGAGATTTTAATGAGCTCTAAAATAGCATAGTGAAGTTACACTGGAATATCTAGAAATATGACACCCATTTTTAAAGTTAGATTGGTATCAGTTCAGAAGAACACTCAAAGATTTATATGTAATTATTTTGTAATAGGTTCTTTCCAGCAAGATAAAAGTTCTTAATACTATCTGGGCTGCTTGAATTTCCAAGTGAGCAATCCTGTGATGGAAATAATGTTTGATATACAAGTATTAAACTTGAGTATACTGGACACAGCGCTATATGTTATGTATGTATGTAATCTGTATGACAACCCATGTCACAAAAAAGTGAGATGCATAATTAAAAAACAATAAATACATAAAAACATTGATTTCACTGATCACCTAGCCTGAAGACATATCCATATCTTGAGGGACTTGGGGTTAACAGAAATAGAGCTACTCTCACTTCCAGGGAAAAAGATTCCATAAAATGGATGCAATGACAGAGAAGACCCACTTCCTGGGACATGCCAACCTGAGAATTGCAGTATACATTCTCTTAGGGACAGGTGAGGTTGTCCCTTAGGTAATCTGGCCCTCATGAAGTGTTTTAAAGGTACTTTTAAAGGTTAAAAGTAACACCTTGAATTGGATCCTGAAATCTGCAACAAATGCAGTTCTCAGAGCAGAAGTATAAAATGATTTATTATAGGGGCACATATAATTGCCTTGCATTTTGCACCAGCTGAACCTTCTGAATACTCTTCAAAGGCAGCCATAGGTCGACCACATTACAGTAATCCAATTGGGAGGTAACTGGACATGAGTGACAGGGAGCAGGGGCCCCTGATACAGGAATAGGGAGTAACAGCCACACAACACAAAACTACAAAGGCTCTCCAAGTCATGACTTCCATCTGCTCTTTCAGCAGAAGTCATGAATCTACGACAGGGATGTCAAACTCGATTTCACTGAGGGCCACATCAGGATTGTGTTTGACCTTGGAGGGCTGGGGTGGGCATGGCCAGGGTGGGTGTTGTCAGCTCAACATCACTTGTGTTGGGGGCGCTGGTGGTGGACCGAGCATTCTGCAGGGAAAATGGGCTCCTGAGCTCTGTTTTCAGCTGCAACGGCCTCCTGCAACTCTCTGCCAGTGAAAACGGAGCTTGGGAGTGCCACCCGCAGCCCTCGCAAGCTCCTTTTTCAGCTGCAGTGGCCTCCTGCTACTCTTTGCCAGTGAAGACGGAGTGCCAGAAGGCCACACACAGTCCTTCTGAGCTCCATTTTTGCTGGCAGAGGCACTGCGGGACAGTCCTTCACTGTTTCCAGGGTGGCCCCGCAGGCCAAATCTAAGTACTCCACAGGCCGGATCCATCTGGACCCTGGGCCTTGAGTTTGACACCCCTGGTCTAGGAGGATCCCCAAGTTGCAATTTGGGTCTATCTGGCAAAATGTCATCCATTCCAACACCAAAGATACATAGTCTTAGAACCAGAAGGCCCCAAACCAAAATGCCACTTAATCTTGCCAGAGTAAGCAACCTCTGGGTGCAACCTCTGGGCACCAGGATAAAATGTTCACAGCACTGTTTAATTTGCAAGGGGAAGAGATATATAATTGGTATCAACAGCATATTGCTGATACCTTATGCCACAGCAACAGATGAACTCACAGAATAGTGCCATATAGGAAAGGGAAAAACACTGCACCCTGTAGCACCCTACATAACAGTGATCAAGTGTGAGATTTCTCCTCCACAACTACCACTGATTGGAATCGGCTTTGGAGAAAGGAGGCAAACCAGTACAGTTGGTACAGCCTTCCCCCAGTCTTCTGAGCCAATCAAGAAGGATACCATGGTTGATAGTATCAGTAGCCGCAGAGAGGTCAAATAGGGCAAGGGTGATGCATAATCTCCATCCCACCATCAAAGATCATCCAAAGCATGACTGATACTATTTCCATCTCAGATCCAAATCATAGCTGAAAGGGATCCAGATAATTTGCTTCAGGTCCTCTGAAACTGCTGTACAACAACGTTTTCAATTATCTTCCCCAAAAAGGGAGGTTAGATACAAGTCAAAAATTGTCCAATATAGTGGTGACCAGTGATGGCTTCTTGAGAAGTGTGATGAACCAGGATCTTCTTAAAATGTAAATAGTCAATCCCCTCACTCAAGGAAGAATTAACCACCATTAGAACTCCCCAGGTTGCTTTAACCAGCCAGGAAGGGCACGGATCTAAAAAGCAGGTGTCTCAGCTCATAGTCCTAATGCCCCTGTCCATAAATTGATGTGGTTTCCTTTTAAAACATAGCTCAGACTCCATTTTGAATCAGTAGATATGCTTCAACTTTTCTTGGCTGTTGTCTTGACAATAAGTAATGTTTGTCTTTTCCTTTTGCATCTCATTAATTGTTGCCCATCCATCTTAAATGTTGGTGTTCTAAAGAAATATCCTCATTGGAGGATCAAGAAGCCAGTTTATTGGTTTATTTTAATCTGATGGTTACAGATCTGTTTGATTTGGGGTGGGCAGTATTGCAGTCTAAGCACATTTGAAGGCAACACATGGGAGAAGATTGCACTATATCCTTCCTGAATCTTTCTGATCCCATTGTCTTTTGGATGTTGTTGGGTTCTCCCAGCCACCCCAGATAATCATGGCCAGAGGGTCAAGATGATTGATAGAAAGTCCAATGTAACCTGGGGACTACCGATTCCCATATTTCTTGATGCTTAAAAGGGTTAGCTCAAATAACCCAACAAATAACTAAATTCTCTTAGGATATGCTGCCCCAAATAATGTTTCACAAACGTGTATTTCAATATATAAATTAGTCAGTCTTATCAGTGGATGGAGATTGCCCACCTCTGAATGTTTTTCTCATTAAAGTGACAGGATTCTAGTTCTCTAAAATATACAGTATGAAAAGAATTTATTAAAAGCCACTCAGTAATTGATTATAGACATGTACATGGTTAATACTTCATTGACAACAATCTTGTATTAAGAATTTCCATGCTACATTTTAATCTTGATTTTTTTTTACTTTCTCTATCTTCTCTACTATTTCATATGAGAGGGAGAAAACGCACACATCCAAGACCCTTTTTCATACTGTTTTATATTCTAATGCTACCCTCTTGTGGAACACTCAATGACTACAAAATATGCAGTGTTATATTGTTATACTGTGGCTCTATAGTTCATTTAAGTACTCTTTGATTGCGGTTATCAGTAAATTGAATCTTCTACTTAATTACTTGATTTGTGTCTGTCTAGAGACTCATTCAAGTATGAACAGAAGCTCTCTTCTGGCTAGTTCTAGGCTAGTGGTGATGGATGGGAACAGGAAAATAAGTGTCCTGTGTCATGCATCTTAAATCATGCAATTTCCACATCACTTACTATGCGACCTAACTGGAGCACACAAGGCACAGATTTAAGAACTATATATTTCTATTCTTACCCTTCACAAAATGTTTATTGACCACAACTGAATCTAAGGAGAAAGAGGTGCCTACCAATGCTTGTTCAAACCTGGCATATTTGGGAACGAATGTCTAATGAGGCCAGGTATGAAGTATTTCTCCCTCTCCTTCCTCTCTTTGACTGCACATCTAACATAAAGACACTTTGGTATGGTGCTTTGCCCATTCTTTTCTTAACCAGAGGTATACCTGCTGTTTCAGCTATTTATTAAAATATGGTCTTTTCAATTAAATGGAAATGCCTAATTAAATGCTGATCCCTCCAATTACCATCTTATAGCAATGCCAGAAGAGGAAAGGGGAAGAGAAATTTTAGATTTAGGGTCCCCTCTTATTCTTGCTGAGGCAGCTAACTCAACATTCCTGATAGGCTTAATAGGCCTCTCTTAGGTATACCCCTTATTTGGAGCTGCCCATATCCCTTTTCTGGCATGTGCTGTCTTTGTAGCCTCCTAACCTAAAACTCTCATATTTTGCTTGGCTGTATTGAAGAAGGAGGAAACAGAAGGCTAGGGAGATAAAGCACCTCAGCGGAGGTCGCAGGAAAACATTTATGATAGAGGCATCCTGAGCCTGCTGTGAACTCAGGTTCCGAATCTGTTCCCAGCAACAGGAGACCAAGGATTTTTGCATCCCAAATGTAGGAAGAGGAATAAGGCAGAATGAAAAGAAGATTTTGGATATATATATATTTAGGATCACTTTCATCTCATGTTGCCATTTTTATAGTGCATGTAGGGGAATTTATATGAAGGATGCAACAGTGGAAGAATGTTGACACTTTCAACCTCTGCTTGGAAGTTTTCCAGATACATCTGGTCAGCCACTGTTTGATATAAGATGCTGACTTAGGTAGTCCTTGTATAATGATAGCAAAGAAAACCCTTCCATTCTAGCCTTAACCAAATACATTAAGGTTGAGATGGAAAGCATCACGCTGTATGTGTACATGTGTGTGTGATTTTTTTTTCCTTTTCAAATTTTCCTCACAAATACTGTATTGCCATTCCCAAATGGCAGGATCCACACAACATACTTCAGTAGGCCAATGATGGGGCAAGCTATTTGTGAACCTGCTACTCATACAGATCAATACTTGGCAGAGAGGAGCAGCTTTAACTCAAAACTTTACTAAGGATTTGCAAGGCAAAGCCCCCTAGTCAGCCATACTACAGACCCTGCCAAATTCGGACAATTTAGGGCAGAGTCCAAGCCCCATCCAATCAGTCCTCCAAAAAAAAGAGGGAGTTGTTCAGCAGCTGAAATAAAAGGCCTGGTTACCACAGAAGGCGCATTCCAACATTGATTGCCCACAGGAGCCAAACTCTAGCCCATTTGCCAAAGTGGCCATTGGGGAGGAATCATTGTTCTAATGAAATCTTGCAAGTACCATCTTGGTGGGTGTGGTCATGAAGTTACAAAGCCTTAACTCAGTTAACATAATTAAATGCTTCCAGAACTAACTGTGAAGTATTATGATTTTACTTGAGGCATGCTATGTTGATGAACCCTGCATATTTTCTAAGACCTAGAGTGGATCCACAAATAGTCTGTCTCCAGATTTGGGAGATACTGTATTCTTAGGATCTGTAGTGAAGATCTACATGAAATGAACAGGACGGCAGTTCACATGCCTCTCCCATAATTCAGAAAAGGACTTAAGTTTTCCTGTTCTTATGGTGTTTCTATAGGAATGTGCAGTATGTGTCTGAACAACCCTGCTTACCATTTCCCATAAAATGCTGAGTCAGCATTCTGGAATTCCCAGCGTGGCAGCACTGCTGAAATCTTACCTAAATGTGGCAGAATTTGTACTTACAAAAATTTGATATTTGTGGTTGTGACATAAGCTAAAATTATCTGATTCACCAGGAATTGTGGTTTATTCATATTCATGAGTTGAAGAGATTAAAAATCAATTCTTATACCTGGCTCACTTGGTTGGAGTATCTTGAAAGAAACTACAATGTCCAGTTGCAAAGTTCTTATAGTTGCAGCTTCTCATGCAGAACATGGGACAATTCCTTGATATTCATGTATTTGGTCTAAAGCCTAAATGGAACCTGTGTGCAACAGATGATAGGATCTGGGTCTATTACTGCAGACTTCTTCCTAACTATCTGGAGAAAACTGGCATACATATTTAGAAGAAATAAAATGAATGATCTTAACACACATACATATGTACAGTTTCCAGCTCTGCTTCTTCCTTCACTTCTATTCTGGTTACGCTCTGTTGATTCACAGTATGCTTTTCTTTATTGAGTTTGTAAATATCTTTGCATAAAATTGGATATAATAGGTATTGGACCATGCTGCTGTTCATATGATGTTAAAGAAATAGTGAAGACTGAATCAAATAGTTAGAAGTGGATGATCTATAATGTAGCAATAGATTTTCAAACAAAAAGGCAGCTGTTTATTAAATTGTCCTGGAGTGGATAATGTATATTTGAAATATACCAGATTAGATTCTAAACAGTTATGGAGATATGATTGATCTCTTATTAAATGAGATGGTAATGGAAATAAATGTTAAGCTGCAAGTAGGAGATTATAGTATAAAGCAAGACTTCCAAGATAGCTTTATTGAAATGTTAGTTATTCCAGATAAAGGGTGTGTATGTGTGTATTTTTATATGTGTGGTATCTCAGTGTGTAAATTAGGTGATAGTAAATGGTAATCAACCAACGGACAAGTGCCTTAGCTAGCTCTGATGATAGACTAGAGAAAATAACATGCCACCAATGACTTCATGATTCAGCACTGATGATGGACTTCTTGATGATTTGATGGTTACTTTAGAGGATATTTCCATTCTTCTACAACAGGGGTGTCAAACTCACTGTTGTGGCCCGCCAGCTGCCAGTGGAGCTGGCGGCAGACTCGGATAATGAGAAGGTTGGGGAGGAACTTGGGCCAGTTTTGGAGTCTGCGGAAAACTCTGACGGATGCTCTGCGTTGGACGAGATAGAGCCAGGGCTTTCGCAGCCACCGGAGAGGCAGCTGCCTTTGGAGGCTGATATAAGTTAGGAAGAAGAACAGCTGGGGCCTGTTCCAGATGCACATATGTGCAGAGCAGTTAAAAGAGGTGAACAACAGAGGACAAGGAGTTGACTCGGGAAGCAAAGCACACATGGATGCTGAATGGCCCCTCCCTCGCTGGGGAATAAATAGAAGGAAAGGGGAGTGGTTGTCATAGGAGACAAAAGTTCGTATTTCTGAAGATTTTGCTCATTGTGTTTCATGCCACAAAGATTGCTTGCCAGAACTTAATTTGCAGCCTTTCGGCTGGGAGCTCACGGCCTTGCAGTTATCACAAGGAACTGATAAGATCTGTACTGCAGTTAACTCCTTGAAGGACTATTGCCTGGACTTTTCGGTGGGTGAATGCAATTAATTCACAAGAGGTAAATAAAGAGGGGGTTTTCATGACAAGGAGTCTGTTTCTTGCTTCTGCTAAATCTGGGTCAGAACATTCACAGCCCACAGGCCAGATGCGTCACATGCTGGCCAAACCCAACCCTGGTTTAACCAAGGGGGGAAAAAGTCCTGATTCGTCATGTGACAACAACGTGACGATGTGAGTTTGACACCCCTATTCTATAATATCAAGCTAGAGCAGAGCTGTCAAACTCCCAGCCCGTGGGCCGGATGCATCACACACTGGCCACCCCCACGCCTGGTTTAGTGAAGGGGGGGAAAGTCCTGATATGTCACATGATGCCGCCATGACAATGTGAGTTTGACACCCCTGGGCTAGAGCATAAATAGCCACAGCTGCAATTGTACTCCAAAAATCCTTCATTAGAACTCCTGAGCAAAAGCAGCATATTAAGAAGAATTAGATAAATTCATGAAGGATAAGTCTCTAACTGGTTATTTGTTGTTATGACTATGTATTGGGGCTGTGCCATATTCAGACTGAAAAAGAAAAAAAGTGCTTCAGAGCATGCATGGATAAATGTAAACACTTGTTGGTAACTCCTTAAAGCAAGTTTGTCTGGGATTGTGCTACAGTTCTGAAAGGCACAGCTGGTTTAAAGAGCTGTCAACAAGTGTTATGTGAATACTTCACTTGTCCAAAGCAGTTCTCTGCTGCTTTGAATTTGAAGCATTCCATAGCTCTAGTAAACATTATTTCTACTGTCAGGTAGTATATAGGATGTAATTATGCATATCAAATGTCATAACTTTTCTAAAGCACATAGGGTGAACTCTGTCTTTCTCAGTTAATCATTCAAGGACTTTCCTTCACATTAAGCCATGGAAAAAGTCTTTAGCCTTTTTAAAAGGGATGTGATAATGAAAGGATGCAGATTGACAGAGGAGTGGAATCGGTGGGGAAAGGAAGTGTATTAATACCGTTACAGAATTTACAGAATTCTGGCAGTGTTACAGAATTATTGTTTCAATGTCCCTTCCTGCCCCTTCATTTCAAGTTCTGATAACAGATAAATGGCTCTGAGCCTTTAAATGTGAACTGGAGGAGAGCACATTTCTATAAAATACCAGAAGGATTTCTCCACCCTTGGACTTTAAGAATCTAAGACAGAAGAGGATTAATATGGACATGAGCTACAGCAACATTATAAATGAGCAAATGCAAAAATGACAAGAACTTGAAAGGCCAAGTAAGTGGTGCCTTTGAATGAAAGGAATCTTTCATTCCTTCATGTCCCACCTACCCATAAGCTTATGAGACCTTTTCTAGAACCCAGTGCCAATGGTTTAAATGAAGGAAGCTGCAATACCTGTCCCGCTCCCTCATTAATTAAATTGCCTTATTTTTCAAACTTTTGTTCATCTGCCAACTGCTGTAAGGTCCAGTGCTGGCATATAGTTTCTTCTTGAACTATAAAGTACTGTCCAGCATATCATGTGGGGAAGAACCCAGGCTCACATGAAACTTATCAGCACTTCCATCCCCATTCCTCTGTACTTTTTTTACTTGAACAAACTTTTGTGTCTGTTACAATATTGGCTGAAGTGGGTGAACTCTTAATTCTAAGATCTTCCTTTCTGCCCACAGTACTGGATCAGCTTCTTCCCGAGCTGAACATCTTGCTCAAACTCTTGGACCATGAATACCTGAGTGCTACCACAGTGGAGAAGAAAAACACAGTTTCAAATATCTTGCAAAAGCTACAGCCTCCTACAGGTTGGGAAACCCTTGTCATATTTCATCACTATGTCTTAATTTACTGTTTTCCTTTTTTTTTTCCTTTTTGTACAACCGTAACTATAAAAAATATGTTTGGCATCTTTTCTTCCTCGATTGTGACATGTTTTGACTCCTGACATGTCCTGGCAGGTGTCAGTCTTTTGTTTAGGTATTGGGGAATCACTGGAATGATTGCAACATTTTTCCAGTCGTTTGCCTCCAGTGACAGTTGACAGTAATCAGTTGCCTGGCCAGCAAGTCCTGTTTTGCTCTTTTAAAAGCAAATGTCTCAGAATGGTTTCTTGAAGGCAAAAGGCAAGTTGAGGCTTTGTTATCAAGGACTGTCCATGATGCCAGAGAGGTAGAAACTATATTTTCATGAAAGATGAAAATATAGTTTTATACCTCTGCTCACAATAGAATCCCTTACGCCACCAGGCTTGAAATTTTGGGCTTGGACAACCTGTAACTATGCTGCCTACGGTCTGACCTAAGTATAGTACATAAAATTGTTTGCTACCATGTCCTACCTGTCAATGGCTACTTCAGCTTCAACCATAGTAATACACGGGCAAACAATAGATACAAACTCAATGTAAACTGCTCTAAACTTGATTGTAGAAAATACAACTTCTGCAACAGAGTGGTCAATGCTGGAATGCTCTTCCCAATTCCATTGTTACATCCTCAAACCCACATAGCTTCAACCTTAAACTGTTTACTGTGGACCTCACCCTATTCCTAAGAGGTCCGTAAGGGGGCGTGCATAAGCTTTTTGGGTTTTTTTTTTAAAAAACTATTTAATAAAAATATTTTTTTAAAAAAAAGATGCCAATTCAGGCAAACGAACCGTTCCTTTACAATCAGCTCTTCACATTCTCTAAATCCAACTGCTAGGTAATTGCTCTGAACATTAAACAAGGAGGCAAGTACCAACACATATAGGGGCAGATGATTAAATGCTTGTCCTCCAGTGCTCTAATTATTCTGCTCCAAATAGTTTTGATTGAGAGAAAGAGAGAGCTGACTCCTTATAGTAACCAAAGGATGCCTAAAGCATCCTTTAGGTCTTCTGATTTCACAAATGAAACATCTGTACATTATCTTTGTCTTCTTTACAGGAACAGGAGATTGCAGGTGGGGGGGTCTATATCCCAGAAAACTGAACAGTTATCTGAGGCAGCTTATCTCTAACAACTTCTTCATATCTCTTCCCTCCTCCATCTGTTTCCATTATGGTTTTCATAAAAACCATACCAGGATCCTTCATAAAAACCAACCAGGATCCTTGGTCCTTTGTTGTTACAAGTACCTGACTCCCTCTGGTGGAGCATTCCATGCTAATGGACCCTTCCAGCTGACCTTGAGGAGCAGAAATAAACAGACATTAAACAATGACTGGCAAGAGCTGACTGTTCTATTCTTTCAGCCATTTGAGCCTTAGACACAGGGTTTCTTCATATTTATGATTGTTCCCAGTACAGGACAAATGAAATTGTAAGCCTTTCAGGGTGGATATTTTTCTACGCTTAATTTTTGGTACTGCATCTCGTGCTTTCTCAGGTCAGCCAATTACCTTTTGAAAATTTGTGTCATTAGTGCTATACTAGTTTTTCCAGACGGGATGGGCTATCTGTCAGAATCCATGGAGTGTCTGCATCTCTGTGTGTATGTGACTTTGTGTGGGCATGCTCGTGTACGTATGTGACTCTATACGCGTAGAACAGCAGAACCCTCGGGTAGTGAAAATAGTGATATTATTTAACCTTGCTTTAGTTGGCCAGGAATTGTTATTTTCTTTCCTGTGGAAATGTGTGCTTCCACTAGACTTCCTGCTGGCTGATTTCTGCTGAGACAGAAGATTTCCATAGGAAGAGCAAATGGTTTGCATTGTCTGATCAGGAGATTTCTGCCTTCTGTCCTGCAGCAACACCCAGCATATATATTCTTCATAATTTTGGATCACTTGAAGCAATTCTGAAATGGCCCTCTCTGAAGGAAAGTGATATCTCCTCATTCTTGCCTTATACTTTTCAGATATCAAGTCTTTCTTTTGAAGATAGGCATGACCCTTCTTAACCTTCTTTGAAGTTTGCATGAAATTGCTATTTTTTTTTTTTATTATTTGATTTATATGCCGCCCTTCTCCGGAGACTCAGGGCGGCTTACAATGCGCTAAGCAATAGCCTTCATACTTTTGTATATTTATACAAAGTCAGCTTATTGCCCCCACAAACTGGGTCCTCAATTTACCTACCTTAGAAAGGATGGAAGGCTGAGTCAACCTTGAGCCTTGGTGAGATTCGAACCTGCAATAATTGCAGGCAGCTGATGTTAATAACAGGGCTTTAGACCACTGTACTATCCAAGGCTCTTGGATATTTAATTAGACTGGCTGAAGTTCTGGGAACCATAGATACAGGAAGTGAAAATTTTTCTTTCAGATAGCTGAAAATATAAATGCAGTATTTGTTCCGATATTGTGCATTTTACTGCTGTCTTATGAAATCATGATACAAACTGACAAGAAATTAACACGATGGGCAAATCTGGATGGTCTCATATCTATTCTGTGAACTCGTGTTGGCATATTCACATCTATGAATCAAATCTACAACTTAGTAAGACAGTACAGATTTGAGGGATAGGGAATTCAAAGTTCTGTAAGGACTGAATACCTGTTTTGCTAGATTGGATATTTTTTCCTATAGATCTAGAACAGGGGTTTAAGCTGTTCTAGAAAATCTTTATGTTCCATGGATGCTCACCAGTTTTTATCTGTTAAAAGATCACACATGGCAAATACATTTTCATAGGAAAAAATGCTACCTCATTACTATTGATTGCTCCTTTAAAATGTACAATAGGAAATATTGAGTATATTCTGGAGTCATTTGTGTGCATTGCAAACCAATGAGAAGCTGAAGAGTTTAGGTTCCTGCATAAAGGAAGCTAAAGTTGTACTAGCAATGACTTGTAACAGTGAGAGGGAAGGTCAAATATTAAACATTGAATGTCACTTTTTGTTTATTTATTGTATCATTTCTATCTTTCAGGGAAGGATGTGAATTACATGAATACGACAGCACTGCATAATGGCACTAGTTTTGTGGAATCACTGTTTGAAAAGTTTGGTATGTACAGTGGATTGATGTGATTACATTGTCACCTATAGGTGTGGTTATTTTGGTCCCATTCAGTACCTGAAATAGAAGAGTAATGGAAGTACTATAAGTGACAGAGAACCCACAAGGTATCAGAAAATAAGGAGGAATCTAGTAGCATCTTTTCTGACTAACACATTTTATTTAAAAACTTAAGCTTTCATGAACTGCAGTTCACTTCATCTCCAACAGCTGATTGATTTGACATACATATTACATATTGATTATTTACCTGTAGATTTTGACAAATTTAAATACTACCATTGTTTTAGTATTAGATTATAGGTTTGGGGGCGAATATATATCCCTGCTTTAGTTCTAAAAGGCAATAGCTCTTCTGAATTGAGAAGAACTCGCTTATCTGGTCGGATCTTTTATTTCACAGTCAAGGTTGTGTCCAACTTGATGCATTCAAATTATAACCCCCCCTCCAGTCCTAACATATCACAGAATCAACATAGATTGTCATCAGCATAACTATCCAAGTTTCATCCAAGAAGTCTTTCATTCTTCTTGATCATCTGTTTACTTCAATAAGAGGACAGCTGACTCTCTCTTTGTGTCTTCCTTTCTCTGTCTCCCATAGTGACTCAGAAGAAAGAGGCTACATAAATCTCATGCCCTATACATTTGTGGGCCCAAACATTAAGGTGTGGTGCAACAATGAATATACATGTTACTGTACTATTGAGTCTCTGGCTTCTAATCTTTCCTCAGACTGTGACTTGGGCAATCTTCAGGACATGCAAGAAGATGATGGAGATGGTAAAGAAGGCATCAGCTTGGAGCTTTCAAGGAGTCAATCAGCTAAAAGTGTAAGTTCCACCAATTCTCAGTTCCTCATTCCATAACACACAAGAGTGTTTTATTCTAAGGACAAACACCGGTCAGCTAGTTCAGTGCTGTTCATTTTCATTTTCTCTAATTTGGTGCTCTCCAGAAACATTGGAACCATAGTTAACTATTGTATGCTGGTTGGCTACATCAGCACTTTCTATCCTAGCAGAACTGATGAGCACCAAGTTGGCGAAGGCTGGTTTACAGTGATTGACTGTGACATTTAAAGTTTTATATCTGAGACTTTCTTAGCTGATAGACTGAAGAGGCCACTTGTAGTCTAAACAGGTTTGAACTCTGCAGAGGAGACATTTTCTCTAGATTTTCAGTTCTTTCTACCAGGCTCTTATAAGATGGCTTGTGGTAGATTTCTCTGGGCACTTGATGCCTGGGGTGGAGCTATATTGTAGATCTCTTCAGATAAGCAAAGAGACAGAAAGAAATGCTAAGAAGCAAAGAACTAAGGATCACATCATGTCTGAAAAATTCTGCTTATTCTATGCTTGCAAGACACATAGCTTGGAAAGAAGCCATCAGAACACTTATTTCATCAGCTATTTTCAAAGTTCTGGTTAGATGAGAACCTTCCATCCAAAGAGAAACAAAAAATCCATCCCTTTTTTATAGTCAAATTTATTTCACATAAAGACCTGATATGCAATCAGATGCAAATATATAGTCATATGGAAGAAGCATAATGAGGTTGGAGACAAAAAAAAATAGAAAGGCGGTTTTTCTTCCCTTTAAGCCAGAAATAGTTGAAAAGAAGCATTGTTACACATGAAAACATACTCACTCCACTGAAGCAACAAATGTTTGCAAATGTTAGTATTACTTTTATCCAACTGTGGTAGGATAAAAGAAGTATATGTGTATGCATTTTAGAGAAGCAAAGAATTATCTCTTATTTAGATAGAATAGTTCTTATTGCTCAGAGCAAGATTAAACAATGGTCTACATAATAATTTCCCCTTGTTTCCAACTGATTGCTCTAAGGTCACACACACATCCAGCGTAACACTATGGGCCCTTAAAGGTATTTTATTATGCAACTGCTCTACATCACTCATAGAGTGATATTGGGGTAGGTTATCTACACTAATATCCTTGAATTTTCCCATTGTTTCTTTTATCTATTTTCCTACCTGAGAAAAATCAGTTAAGGTTAGAAAGCTAGATTGGGTATCTTCTGGTAGGTAGTTTAATGGGGTCTTCCCATGGCCATTGAAACTGCATTATCCACGCTGACGCTATAGACCAGTGATGGCTAACCTTTTTGCCATCGTGTGCCAAAACTGAGGGGAGCGCGGTGGGGTCACACGCACGCGTGCCCACATCCCTAATTCTATGCGCCTCGCCCCCCCCCGTGCTCCCCCCACTTTTGGCACGTGATGGCACAGTAGGCTCGTTTTTTGCTCTCCCCAGGCTCCAGAGCCTTTCTAGGAGCCTGGGGAGGGCAAAAATGGCCTCCCCCTTCCCCAGAGGCTCTCTGGAGGCCGGGAACAGTGTGTTTCCTGACTTCTTGTGGGCCCAGAAGGACAGAAAATCAGCTGGCTGGCGCATGCATGTGTGCCGGAGCTGAGCTCGCGTGCCCACCGATATGGCTCCGCGTGCCACTTGTGGCACCCGTGCCATAGGTTCGCCATCACGGCTATAGACACAAGAGCAGAAGGTAAATGGCTTGAACAAAAGCTTCTGAGCCTGAGGAATTTCTCTGCAGAAATATCTCCATTTGGAGGATGCATTCAGGGACAGATAATAACAGTGCAACATTCAACTCCACTTGAATACTGCATTCTTTTTCTCATAGGTTTCTGGGGAGCCACCTCCACCATTGCCCACGACTCCTCCTCCAGAAGATTATTATGAAGAAGCGCTGCCGTTGGGCCCAGGCAAAGCTCCTGAATACATTACATCTCACAGTAAGCCTTAAAGAGGGCCAGCTATGGAAGGAAACAGCTGGTATTTTGGCACTCTCCTATCAGCTAGGAAAATAAAGGCTCCTCCCAGAGGTGTCTGGCAGCTGACAGGGTTATAATTGGTACCGGGGGCAGACTTTCCTGTTCCTTTTTTGGGGGGGGGTGTTCTTCCTCCCCCATCTCTAGTTGGTCAGATGTCACAAGCAGTTGTTTGCACAGACTTGCCTGGAAATGTATAGTAAATCTTGAGTGACAAGGAAGGGAAGGGCCTGCCTGAGAACAATGTTGCTCTGTCTCTCCCGTAGCTTGTCTGAGAGATTAGGGGAAGGCAGAGAAAAGGGCTCAACACCTGTTCTTGTAATCACTGAGCCCTAGTGAAGCCACGTACAGGTCTAGCAACAAAAACAAGAACATTATAAGATTTCCTGCTGATGCAGCTGACTCGTGGCATAAGTGTCATGAGAAACATGAGGAGAGAGTAAGATCCTGTTACAAAGATTCTGGAAAGACCTTCCTATATTAAAGTCAAGAAGCTGTTTCAATGGGGGTTTGGCTCTGGGACTCAGCCCCATGGGAACTCTGAATGAATGTGAAGAACAACCGAAGTAAAGTAGATGAGATACTGAGGTTGTTTGAAGGCAGAGTATGTGCTTTCTACTAATGGTTGCAGTAAGGAAAAGAATGTGAGAGTAAGAGTCAGAAAGCAGAAAACAGTTGGGAACAGATAATTATGTCTGGCACCCAATGAGCTCTATTTTATATTTCCTTTGCTGTGGTTCCCTTTAGAGTATCTTTTTAGAGATGGGCAAGTAAAAGTGAAAGAGAATTTGAAGTTATGACAGATAATTTATCAATGAGATGGGTGGCATAGAAATTAAATAAAAAATTGTCTGAACTTATTGTTAGTCCTGACTTATTGGTAATAAAAACTTGCCTATATCCTTCAAAGTTGACTTACAGTACAGCTCATACACCTCCCTGCAAATTCTTTCTCACTGCTTAATTTGTACAATTTAAAATATTCCTTCTGCTTTCTGTACAGACAGCTCCAGTCCTCCCAATTCAATAGAGGATGGATACTATGAGGATGCAGATAGCAACTATCCTGTCACTAGAATAAATGGGGAGCAGAAAAACTCTTGTAAGTAACACTGCAACTGTAAGTGTTGTGTACATCTGTTGGGGGAAGAGAATCATCCTGACTGCAGAAGATTCAGGCAGTCAATACAATTTTATGGAAATATTATATTCTTATATGTTTTTGTTGTTAATTTTGTTACCATTAAGCTACTGTAGCTTTAAGAAGAAAAGCCTCTTCTTATTTCTGTTGTTTTATTCATAACCATCTTGGATTTTAGGAAAGGACAAGTCTATAGCACCTCTGTATTTTCTTCTTTCTTGTCCTTCTACCCTTGAATTTCTCTCCCAGTTTCTCCATTGTTATTCCAATGCATCCACAGTGTTATTGGATCTTTCTCCACCATTAAATAGATTAAGTCTCTCACATGAAACTCATTTGAAGTTGACTATTACTAATCACATATATTCATTATTTAAAGTTCTTCCTTCCTCACAGTCCTGGAGATTTTGTTATGTACCTAGCACTTTTCTTAATCACTATTAGTAAATCAGCCTCTTATCACTGAATTATATCATGATGTTCCCTTTGTCATTGTCTCTCCTTTGTCTGTATTGCCTTATTGATTTAAAGTTTGCCTGTGTTCAAAAAAGAAATAAAACCTTGCATGGGGGAGATATGGCATGGTAAACAGAAAGACCACTGTGCTATGCTTCTCCCAATTCCAGGATTTAAAATCTAGTATCATTACTTTTTGCTGTGTTTGCAAATTTCTGTAACAGTGCCATAATCCTCTTGTTTTGTTCTTTTTCCATTCATAGCTCTCCTTTCTATCCATCTAGGGCAGCCCAGGTGGCGTGGCATATACATATTAAACTATTCAAAGCCTCTACTGAAAAAGGTGTATTTTTTTCTACACATGAGAGTGTGGGAGCCAAATATATTTATCAAAAATAAGTAGTTTGTATTTTGGAAGCAGCACTCAAGAAGGCTTAACCCAGGTGCCTCAAAAAGCAGCAGCATTTTTAAAAGTGACCTTTTTAAAAATGTCCAGGCAGGTTGATAGCAGGAGAGACCACATGGTCTATTTAAGCAAAATCAAATCAGTCATATCTTAGGACGCCATATTTTGAGGATCTCTCAACATGGCAGATAATAGATTATAATTGATTTGGTTTAAAGAACTTTCACATACTATCCGCCGCATGAGTTTTGAACCCTGGCATCTCTGTCCTGATCTACACCCAAATCTGACTCTTTCTAGGACTGCTGATTACTTGCCTCTTCATACATTGCCTAACCTTATCTGAGACCTCAAGAAGAGATTATGGTTGCTGGCCCACCAATGCCTAGCTTGGCACTAGAGCCCTGTGCCAAGCTAGGCATTGGTTGTACCAAACATTCTGTTCTAATTCACCATCCAAAACCTTCTAAATACCACAACACAGACTTTAGCCCAAAGGGAGTTTGTGTTGGAGAACACAAATATTAGGAAGATATATCTACTTGTCTAGTCTGAGGTCTACTCTAGACAATTTGATAGCATCCTGGGCTATGCAAAAGTTGAGGGTAAACCAAAGAAAGTGGCTGAATATATCTGGCCAGCTACCTAATTTGCTTAGTTCTTTTGCAGTTATTTCGACTCTAGTCTTTCCAGCAGCAAGGCTACTAACAACTATTTTTTTCCAAATGCTTACAATGGTGTTACTTCCTCTGTGACTCTTCCTTAACTGTAACCCCCAGCTACTATATTTTACTCATTACTGTTAAATCTATAAGTGATCAGTTCCTCCAAAAACTAAATCCGTTTCAAATCTGGACTAATCCTTGTCTGCATACAAACCTTCATAATTTATCATAATTTATCATATCTTATATGGCTTTATTCTTTTAAAATCACATAAATTTTTCTAGGATGTAAAAAAGGGAATGGATAATATAAGTTAGGTTTTTTTATTCTGTGTATTATGCTCTACTTTATACAGTACTCTTATATTATTTTTATCTTTAAAAATAGAATGCATTTTCATTTAAAGGTACACAATGATACAGATAGGAATATTGCAAGATATGATTTGTTCAGAATATCAGTATTAATTTTTCATTACAGACTATATTACTACTTCAATTAATTACGTTCTGATCTCTGTGCTGCTCTTTTGTTTCTGTAAAGTAAAATTATTCAGATTTATATCTGCTAATTAAAGTAATAAAACATTTGATAATAGAAATAAGGCATTTTTACAAGAAATATGTTCTATTTAATCAGGAGTGGGATTTTGGTAGCATCTCCTACTTATATATGCAAAATTAATGGGTTATATTTGCCATTCTCTTTTATTTTCATGATTTATATTTTAAGATATAGGAGTTCTGAAGCTAAGCATAGTTAAATCTTCATCACGTCTTAATCTTGCCTGCCAGATGCAATCCCTTAGATAACCAGCATATGTAAAACATTTAGGACTTTGTTTCCAGAAAACAATAAGCAAGGATATGTTACAATACAAACAGGGACCAGTTAGCAGATTAGCTAATTTAGTATTTTTCCCCATCTTTCCCTGTTACGTTTCATGGGTAACCTCATATAGAGGTAATTGCAATTACTTTGGGGTGTAATCAAGGCACAAATAATTGAATGATTGTAGTTAAATCATGAGATAAAACTATACAAACACAGTCTTTGCCTGAAGATCTAGAGATAAGGTCAGGAAGCATTTTCAGACAATATCCTTGCTCTTTCATGGAGTTATACAATCCAAATTCATACAAGCTGAATCCCAATCCCTTTTCATTGCCCAACACCAACTTCATCTGGATTTAATTTATCCTTGTTTTCACCTCTTCCACCTTGTTATCAAAGTTGGGCAACATTCAATGGCATGGTTAAGAACTTTCTTGGACTTAATATGGCAGGAAATCCATAGAAAAGAGGAATATTAAATATTTTTACATAATGAATAAGGAAGTTTTCTATTAGCTTATGGTAAGGTTGGGCAACTTGTTCAATAGTGTGACATGAACTATTGAGCATCAGCCAATATAAATGTCTTCAAATATAATTTTCATTAATTCGGTATAGAAATTGTTGCTTGCAATTTTTGGGCCAAAAATAGTAATAGCACTTAGACTTATACACCGCTACATAGTGCTTTTACAGCCCTCTCTAAGCAGTTTACAGAATCAGCATATTGCCCCCAACATTCTAGGTCCTCATTTTATTGTCCTTGGAAGGATGGAAGGCTGAGTCAACCTTGAGCCGGTGATATTTGAACTGCTGTACTGCAGCTAGCAGTCAGCTGAAGTAGCCTGCAGTACTGCACTCTAACCACTGCGCCATCTCAGCTTTAGGAACCATATGTAGTCATTGTTATCAGCATTTTTATTTTCTGTTCTAAAGTCAGTGACCAGGTTATAGCCATTACAGCAACAATTCATGCTATTTCCAATAGCTTGTAGAAATCTGTCGGTTTGTCTATGCCTTTCCTTCAACTCTGTAAAATTATTTTGGTCAGAGGTTATCATACTTTACAGTAAAACAAACTGAATCATAGAAGTGATCTGAACATTTACTCTAGCTTGAAAGTTTATATGTTTTTCCCCCCTAACCTTGACCAGAAGAATGAGGAAAATGCAGGGAAAAAACCCAAACTTTTATGAAACTCAGTACAGTGGGGTACTGAGAAGAGATAGCAAGTATGTGCCTGTTTAGATTGTGAAAAATGAAAATTGTCTCACATTGAGACAGAATTCATATCTGCAGGTTGCTTCACTATGAATCCTAGTTGGACAAATAACTATAGATACTTTAAGAAAAAGGCTATCACCTGAGTTTACCTATTTACAAATTGGTGGGCAAAGCCAGCCACAAAAACCAATTTACCAGATTGATTCTTTAGTTCCCCATACAGTACCAATTTATTTGTATGCTTTTTGTAGGAGAAGGCAAACTTTCAAAGTACTGCTCAAACTCCTTCATTTTTTTTATTTTCTAAAAACAGTCTAATGTAGGTTCTCAGACACAGACTTAGAAATAAGACGAGGTTACAAACTGGTGGGTGGTTTTGTAGAATGCAAACTTGGATTTCATTTTTTAAAAACTAAAGAGTTTCATAATAGTTCTATGAGAGGCATTCGGAAACTGAGGCACATTTTAGACAAATATTTATAACATTGAAATTCCAAAAGTTTGGAAGTTGTTTTGCATGGCAGGTTGCACTTGGCCTCCAACTATTGCAAGACAAGTTTAAATAAAACAGTAGAAATCTTGTAAACTATTAGTATACCAGAAATCAACATATGATTCTTGCTTGCATAACTCTAAAACACGCACATAGAAGGGGTGTGTGCATGTGTTTAGGAAAAATAGCCCCTCAGGTAGAGATAGTATTCTGTTACATATATTAGGGATATTGATGATTCCTCGCATGTCTAGGTAGGATTGGAAAGCTTTTATACTGAAATCCTAGAGACTCTTTGTTAGTCAGCATAGATCAGGGGTAAGCAAATTTCTGACTTTATAGTGTAAAGCAATTGAGCAATAGTGCAGATACAATTTTTGAAAAACAAATTGAAATCGTGTTAGATCCTATGAGAATTCAGCCACTCCTTTTTCTTTTTCTTTTTTAAGAAAAATAATTTACTTTAGAACTCTGTGGATTCAGATAGTTGTAAGCACCTTGATGTCCAAGGACACTGAACTGATGATCTTTATTGTAGATGATACAAAATTAGATTGAATAGTAGTCTGTCTCAATAAAAATAGTCTCTCTAATCCTATGGGATTAGCAGTAACATTATGGAAGATTAAATTCTCTCTGTTTCCTCATAGACAATGACTCTGATGCAATGAGCAGCTCCTATGAATCTTACGATGAGGAGGAGGAGGATGGGAAAGGCCAGAGGTTAACACACCAATGGCCATCAGAGGAAGCTTCCATGAACCTGGTGAAGGATTGCCGGATTTGTGCTTTCCTGTTGCGTAAGAAGCGCTTTGGACAGTGGGCCAAGCAGTTGACAGTTGTTAAGGACAACAAGCTTCTGGTGAGTCAGTGATTTTTAGAATACCAGTCTTCTTGCAGTGACAGGTCTTTTTGAAGAAGACAAACTCCTCTCCAAATTACATACTAAAATTAATTTGTTATAGCACCACTGGTTATAATGAACCCCAATGACCTATTGATAGAGTGATGTTTTCACCTACTTCTAGAATACCATAAATACAGGGGTCCCCTTGCTACAGGGAAAAGCTATTCCAAAAGAGGGAAGCTGCTATCTATTTCCTGGTGGGTAAGGACCCTTAGCAGATGCTCACTAGATATTCAATGGGATAGGTGGAAATTGTTGGAAAAAGGCAGTCTCTGGGATAAAAGAAGCATGCTGGCTATTGTTTTAAAGGCTTCTGATGTACAGTGACAACAGCATTTTATTATCTGGGATTTTCTAAAATCCCAGTTTGCAGGCATAAAAGTTTGCAGCATAAAATCACAGATCTCTTTATAATTTTGGTATGATACTCCGATTAAAATATCTAACAGTCTTATAAATGCTAACTAGGTTATTTAAGGTCAGTAGGAATGATGCTGTGCTCAATTTGATGTTCTGTATCATATATTCATTGTCTGAACTTCTTCTTGGCTATATCATACACTATTGCCATTAATGTGTTGGGAGAGGTGATAATGGCACAGCTTCTCTTCTAGCCGCTTTCCCCATTTCAAATAAAGGGTCAGCTAACACAGATGTGGCTAGGTCTACAAGAAAAAAAAATAACAAGTCTGTACAATAATTTGAAAAGGTTAATTCATGCACTGGCTTTAATTTCAAATAGTCTTCCTTTTACATGAAGAACAGCACTACATACACCAAAGCATTTGAAGAATATTTCTTGGGCACTTTGCCCTGATAGATGGAAAATTATTCCAAGGGATTTAATAAATTACTAATTGTAAATTGTGTCCATTGAGTGACCAATTTAGTGCCTATAATCTTTTGGTGAATACCATTATTTTTATAATGAATCTCTAAGGATTGATTGTCAAAATAGGGAGTAAGAGCACAGAATGTTCTTTGTAAACCACTTGGGTTTGAGGGAGAATTACCACAACAACCACGTAAAGATATATGCCAAGATGAACACAAGTGAATTAATATGTAAATTGAACAATAATGGAAGCAAGATGCAGTTCTACCTAATTCTCCTAAAGGTTGAAATGTCTTTGGTGAGATGCTCCACCAAAATGGAGCATTTATAAGTTTTGATATTAAAATTAGTTCAGTTGCTATTGAGAATAATATATGCCAGAATTTCTTAATATCAGGTTGAATATATATCTAAATCAAGAAACACGGTATAAAATGCAATTGAGGGATCAGTTCTTTGGCCAGATGGTGAAACATGAAGGCTGAATGTAAAACAGAATGGCTTGGTTGAAAGCCAAATTGTTCTGCCAAAATATTTTCAGACTCCATCCAATCTACTAATCATTCATACAGATTTGCTGACTCTACTGGACAGACTTTTAAGTTTCTTAATTTGGTGGCGGCTTTCTCTCACTTTTTTGTACATTGGAATTATTATTGCCATTCCTCCCCCACCCCCACCCCCATCTTTAGGGATATGCATGATGCAGTCAATGAAAAAGGGAAAAGAAAAGCCAGATTTGGATTTCACCACTCCAGTTTTTTCCTGATTATCTAGTGTAGTATTATGTATTACTACATTATTACGTAGTATTACATAATGATACTCAGGGACTTTACCAGACTTGATCTTTACCATTCAGATTTGTTTCTGAGCAGGTTACTGATGCCCACTCTAGGAGAGAGTCCAGGTCCAAATGTAATGGCATAATGGTTTCTTCAGTACTCTTATATAATGGTCAGGATTGTTCCTTTCAAACCGCTGAAGGAATAAGACCATCAGCCTCCACAGAGTAGGTCATGATTTCCATTGCATCTCCCAATGGGTCCAGGAGAGAAATGTATAGCTGAATAGCATCAGCTATACATTTTGATGCATATTGATGATACCTTTCTCTGAACCAATGTATACCGTCTCACAGTCCATTCACTAGACATTTTTGATACCTTTGTTCTTCCCTGTAAGGGGTTTATAGGTGGCATTGACTGCAAGATGTACTTGTCCAGTCTCACCAAATATCACTTTTAAGATGAAAATGAAAAAAATCCAGTCAAAATTGTCTAATTGGAATTTTTTCTTCAAAGTTCATTATGGGCTAGAAAAGTACAAATAGGGGAGTTTAAGTCTTTCTTCATCTAACATTTTCTTTTACCAATATCACTTGGGAAGACCCTATTTGATCAGGAAGTGTACTAGCTGCTCTACCAACTATGCTTTGCTGCTTCTTGATACCCCTCTGGAAGCATATTTTTTACTTTCTTTAAAACAACCTGAGAAATTTAACATACGTTGCTATATTTCATGACATATGTATGTGTCAAACAGAACATCGGGGTCAATGTACCTTTTCCTTCATGTAACAAAGTGTTCTAACTTGAAGGCTGTATTGTTAAGCTGTGCGAATCTTCTAATTTTTCTTCTTTCTTTGACTTATGTAAATCCCAGCCATTTCCAAATGGTCAGCAACACTATCATGACAATACTCGTCTGTTTGTTCTTACCACATGGAGAACAGGTGTGAAATGTGCAAGAAAGACCAGCTGAATGAAATCTCAATTGTCCCTTCTTTCTAATGTTAGTGTTACAAAAGCTCCAAGCACAGACAGCCACACCTTGAAGTGCCTTTGAGCACCAGCCACGTTGTCTACGTGCCAAAGGACGGACGCCGCAAGAAACACGAGCTGCGCTTCACACTACCAGGAGCTGAGGTCCTAGTGTTAGCAGTGCAAAGTAAAGAGCAAGCTGAAGAATGGCTGAAGGTATCTCTCACAACTACAAAAGACTGTTATTCCTCTGCAAACCCCTCTTTATCTGTGGCTCATATCTTCTACACTTGTTATCTTTTTGTTGACTTGTTTATTTACAATGTCCAAGATATGCTTAGCAATCAGGCTGTGGCTGGTTTTTTGGAGATGAGCAAATGAGAATGGATCTCATAGGAAGTGGGATTTATCTTCCTCCTGGGGAAAGGCTTTCCTTCCAGTCCTCTTATCATGCTTGTCTGATTGCAACACCAGCTGTGGAGAGAATATCCACCCACCAGAGAAGACCTTCCCCACCCGATATAGAACTGTTTGGCAGGGGAGATGTTTGTTTACCCCCACTCAGCCTTTCCTGCTTTTGTTCTCAAGCATGAGCTCATAAACTCAGGGAATCTCTGGGAAAGGTAGAATTTGCCTTCTCTTCCTGGAGAACCAGTCCCTTCAACTCAGTTTTCTCTAGTGACACCTCTGCCCTCCCCAAGAGTAGCAACCATGATATACTTGGAGAAGGTAAATTGCAAAATACCAGCCTGATAGATATAAAAGTAGGCAAGTCAGTGTGATTAATCACATACCGTATCATGTGGTTAGTCATATGCTATAGGAAACAGTTTAATAAATCATGAAGATTTATCAGGCTTGGATATGGCTATTGTTGTTTTTGGTAAATACCTATTCTAGGAAGATAAATGCAATATGATCTATAAGAAAGAAAAATAATTCCCTTGTGGATCTAACGAGTTTAGGACAGAGAAAGGAAATCTACACACAGCCTCTCCATGCAGCACCTATTTTGTGGCTTCTCAACACCCCAAGAATTCATTTTCCTGTGGCAAGATTATTTGAGTTTTGGTGATTTTGCAAACTTGATGGAAGCAGGCATATTGTTTCCATTGGCACCTTAATCCCACCTATCTACTGATAGCAGTATCTTAAAATTATACTGCTGAAATTCTGCCATTGAAAACGGAGATACAATGGGGAGGGGGCATTTTAAAAAATATCTATGGTAATTCTAAAGTAGGAATGGAACATGTTTGCCTCACAGATGTTGTTTGTTCCTTTTCTACTCTTGATCCTCACTGAGAACTGAGGGGAAAAAAATCAATGTTCTCTAGAAGATTGGAAAGTGTACACCTAGCCCTTCAAATGCTCCAAAAGGCCTTGGCTATATTAATATTCAGTAAAATATCTACAGTATACTTATAAACAGAACATAGTGGAAACAGCCTTCTCCTTCTTGTTTTATGTTTAACTGATTTCCCATTATATATTCCCAACAAAAGCAACAGAATTATTTGGACTGAAATATAACACCTGTAGAGGGCAGTGTTTGAAGAAGATTTCTCTTATTTACTGTAATACCTAAGTGCCACCAGCTGATCACACAGTAACCCTTTCTTATGTAGCTATGAAAGAAGAAATGTGAAGTTAAACAACTAATGGCATTTGTCATAGACAGTAGATCTCTACAGAAGGGGGTTGGCTGATCCTATATAGGCTCAATTTTATACCATAAAGGAGAATTTGCGACATGGGGGTGGGCTTGGCTTTGTAGTTTGCCCATCCTCACATGAAGATATGTACTCTTTGGGAGATTTTATGGGGCATTTATCTGGGAGAAGTTTAATGAAATCTATAAACTACTGGTAAGTAGTTTATATCAGAACTGCAGGGATGGAAGTTTAATGAGTTGGAATTTGATTTATTTTTTGTTTTTGCAGAGCCAGTGTTCTTTGGCTTGAGTACTGTCAGGCAATTAGTATTAAAAGTCTTTGTTCCTCCTTATATTACTGGCTGATTTTTTTTTGTTATTGTTTTTAGTATTTTCACATCTTGCCTTTACTGCATATATTAGTTAAAGCATTCCCCCCCTCCTGGCTTGGAATGAAACTGTTCAGATCCTCCCTTCCTCAGAATGTTAAGTACTCTCCTGGCCCCAGTCCACCTGATTCTTTAATGGGCTGGATAAATCCAACTTTCTTTTGAAAAACCACCTCCCTGAATTAAAAATACCTGATAATCAAGTCAAGGGTTGTTTTGGGACCAGAGTATAACCCAATGTGAATGAGATAGAGCAGGAACTGGATGGTTGTGCTCATTCAGTCTATGAGGAAGTTATTTAGGCCATACAGCTTCAGGTTCAAAAAGTTATTTTATTTATTTTATTTTATTTTATTTTATTAAATTTATATACCGCCCTTCTCCCCGGGGGGACTCAGGGCGGTGAACAGCCATAAATAAAAAACATATGTACAAAATTTAAAAACCAAATAAAACCGAATTAAACATTGGCCCCAATACTTTAAAATCCCAATTTACAATATTGAAATATTAAAATATTAAAATCCCCAAATTAATTTTTTTTTTTTTTTTTTTTTTTTTACAATTAAAATTTCTAAATTCTTTTACGACAGAAGGGGAAAAGGGAAGAATTAGGCCAGGCCCGCCTGGTGGAACAGGAAAGTTTTTAACTCACGGCGGAAGGCACGAAGATCCGGGATCCTCCGTAACTCTGGGGGGAGCTCGTTCCAGATAGTGGGTGCCCCCACAGAGAAGGCTCTCCCCCTGGGGGCCGCCAGCCGACATTGTTTGGCCGACGGCACCCGGAGGAGCCCCTCTCTATGGGAACGTACCGGTCGGTGGGAGGCTATTGGTGGTAGTAGGCGGTCCCGTAAGTACCCGGGTCCTAAGCCATGGAGCGCTTTAAAGGTGGTAACCAACACCTTGAAGCGCACCCGGAAGACCACCGGGAGCCAGTGCAGCTCGCGCAGGAGGGGAGTAACATGGGAGCGCCATGTCGCTCCCATCACCACCCGCGCGGCCGCACTCTGCGCCAGTTGGAGCCTCCGGGTGCTCCTCAAGGGGAGCCCCATGTAGAGAGCATTACAATAGTCCAGGCGAGAGGTGACGAGGGCGTGAGTGACCGTGTGTAACGAGTCCCGATCCAGAAAGGGACGCAACTGGCGGATCAGGCGAACCTGATGAAAAATCCTCCCGGTCACGGCCGTCAAATGCTCCTCAAAAGACAGCCGCGAATCCAGGAGGACGCCCAAGTTGCGCACCCTCTCTGCCGGGGCCAATGATTCACCCCCGATAGTCAGCGATGGTACCAGCTGGCTATATCAGGACGTCGGAAACCACAGCCACTCGGTCTTGGATGGGTTGAGTCTGAGCCTGTTCCTCCCCATCCAGATCCGCACGGCCTCCAGACACCGGGACATCACTTCAAGGGCATCGTTGGGGTGGTCTGGGGTGGAGATGTACAGCTGGGTGTCATCAGCGTACTGGTGATATCTCACCCCAAAACCACGGATGATCTCGCCCAGCGGCTTCACATAAATGTTGAACAGGAGGGGCGAGAGGACCGACCCCTGAGGCACCCCACATATAAGGGGTCTCGGAGTCGACCTCTGCCCCCCTGTCAACACCGACTGCGACCGGTCGGAGAGAAAGGAGGAGAACCACCGTAACACAGTGCCTCCCACCCCTAACTCTTCCAACCGGTGCAGCATGATACCATGGTCGATGGTATCAAAAGCCGCTGAGAGATCTAACAGGACCAGGACAGAGGAACAACCCCTGTCCCGGGCCCTCCAGAGATCATCAACCAACGCGACCAATGCCGTTTCCGTGCTGTACCCGGGTCTGAAACCCGACTGAAATGGATCCAGATACGTCGTTTCATCCAGGTACCGGGGAAGCTGTTGCGCAACCACACTCTCAACAACCTTCGCCAAAAAGCGAAGGTTGGAGACCGGACGATAATTTACCAACATTGCTGGGTCCAGGGAAGGCTTCTTGAGGAGAGGCCTCACCACCGCCTCTTTCAAGGCGGCGGGAAAGTCACCCTCACCCAGCGAAGCATTTATAATCCCCTGGAGCCAGCCTCGTGTCACCTCCCGGGAAGCCAGTACTAACCAGGAGGGGCACGGGTCCAATAAACAAGTGGTCGCGTTCAGCCTGCCCAGAATCCTGTCCACGTCCTCAGGGGTCACAGGATCAAACTCAGTCCAGATAACACTCACAAGACCTGCCCCTGTCTCTCTCCCCGGGACTACCCAGTCGGAGTCCAAGTCTTCCCGAATCTGAGTGATTTTGTCATACAGATACTGAACAAAATCCTCAGCTCTACCCTCCAAGGGGTCCTCCCGCGCTTCCTGATGAAGTAGGGAGCGGGTCACCCTGAAGAGGGCGGCTGGGCGATTATCTGATGACGCAATAAGAGCAGCAAAATAGTTACATTTAGCTGCTTTTATCGCCACTAAGTAATTCCTAATATGGGATCTCACTAGTGTCCGGTCGGATTCAGAACGACTGGTTCTCCAACTACTCTCTAGGCGTCGTTTCCGGCGCTTCAACTCCCTCAACTCCTCAGAAAACCAAGGAGCCAATTGAGATCGGCGCCGGGTCAGAGGCCGCAAAGGCACAACCCGATCCAGAGCACCCGTAGCCGCCCTATCCCAGGCGGCCACCAGGTCTCCGGTCGAGGCGTGTGCCAGAGCCTCAGGAAATGGCCCAAGCTCCATCTGGAACCTATCAGGTTCCATCAGGCGCCTGGGGCGGAACCAACTAACAGGCTCCGCCTCCCTGCGGCAGGGTGCGGCGGTTTGAAAGTCAAGACGAAGGAGAGAGTGATCTGACCATGACAAGGGCTCGATGACTAAGTCCCCTATCTCAAGGTCACTCAACCACTGTCCAGAGACAAAAATCAGATCCAGTGTGTTTCCCCCCGTGTGGGTAGGGCCATGAATTAACTGGGTCAGGTCCATAGCTGTCATGGAAGCCATGAACTCCCGAGCCACCTCCGACGTCTCGCCGACAGATGGGAGGTTGAAATCCCCCATGACCATAAGTCTAGGGGTTTCAACTGCCACCGCGGCGATAACGTCAAGGAGCTCGGGCAGGGCTGCTGCCACGTGGCAGGGAGCCAGGTACGTGACCAGCAAACCCATCTGAACCCCATGACCCCACTTCACAAGGAGGGACTCACAACCGGTCGTCTGAGGAACTGTGGCCTCCCTCGGTCTCAGACCTTCTTTAATAACAACCGCTACTCCCCCGCCCCTGCCCTGTAACCTTGGCCGATGGAATGCGAGGAAACCTGGTGGGCACATTTCAACGAGGGGAACCCCCCCCTCCTGGCCCAACCAGGTCTCCGTAATACCTGTCAGGTCCGCTCCCCCCTCACAAATAAGATCACAAATGAGGGGGGCTTTATTTACTACGGACCTGGCATTGCATAACATCAGCCGAAGGATCGGGCCCTGAGGGTCTGTGCAACCTGGGGAACGGGTGGAGTCTTGGGGGCCGGAGCGCGCTACCGCTCGTAAACAGCGGGCGCGCACTCCCCTAACTCGATATGGCCCCCTACTCCCGCCATGTCTACCCCTCCCACTCACGGTAGTGATGTTCCAGGCACTATCCAGACAACCTCTAGCTCCCCTCTCAACCCCAGGATCCCCTCCTCCCATGCCATGATTCCTTACCAGGCCTGCCCCTCCCCCTCCCCTCCCCTCCCTCCCCTCCCCCTCCCCAGAACCCCTTAAAAATTTAGTTAATTTAGTTAATGACAATTTTAAAAAACCCCTTAGCCCCCTCTTGGCCGCATGCCAAATTTACAAATATACAATAATGAACAGGGTGTCCTGTTGCATTTGTTACCCTAACTGTATGACTCAGAGGTTGAGAGGGAGAGAAGTTCACTGTTGTCTTGCTGAGATGGATGGGAAGAATTAGGGAAGATATCCAATTGATTTGTGGGTAAGACTCCAATAAGGGAGTTCATTGGTTTATACAGTCATGTAGGATGTCTGTAGACTTAGAAGACTTAACCCCTTCTGGTCCCTGACACCTCCTGCCCTATAAGGAAAAAGCTACTGCCCTTTATTGAAACTTCTTATCTCCTTAAAACTTGGGTCAACATTCTCTGCTGAAATATTAGAGAAACTAGAAGTAGGAATTTAAAAAATCAGCAAAACCCAGTTAATGAATGAGCTATTGAATGAACTTTATAATTTTGTTTCCTTCTATGTTACAAGGCATAAGAAAAACATTATCTTGAGTTAGGACCTGTTAGCCAAATGATACTCTTAGGCATAAAACTGGTGTCAGTTTAACATAACTTAAACAGAAATAGCTAGCATTAGAAACTAATCCTGCAAACAAGCTGAAAAATTAGGTGTAGATCTTGCCTTTTTCAACCTGATGCTGACCATGTACTCGGTTTCTAATTTCCAGGATTCTTAGCTAGGAGTGGTCCCAAATTATTTGGAGGACACTCATTTTTACTAGTCTTGTATATATTAATTTCTATTCCTCAAAAATTGATCACAAGTTTTTTTTTCTTTATTCGTCAAATTTGATAAATGGCAATTATAGTTCATAGCTCCTGGATTAAGAGTTGGCTTTTCGGCTGCTAACCTGTGATCCCAGATGGAGTTTGCTGTATTATTTTGTAAGGCAAGGAAACCTGGAGGGCATTTCTGTGCCTGGGAAACCGCAACCTGACAGTTTGAAATGAAGTGAGCTTTTTATTATAGCAGAGGTGTATCCCTGTTTTTAAAGTGACGGAATTCATTACTGTCATTCTAAACTCTATATATTGCCCAGGTGATAAAGGAAGTAAGCAATCCCACTGGAGGAGGATTAAATGGAAATGAAGTTCCTCTTTCTCCTACACTTACCTACAAGATGGATCATGATAAGGTAAAATTTGTTTTATTCCTGGGACAAGCTGGACATTATGCACGTAACATTCATACTATTCAAGTGTAATTTTCCACATGTAACACCAAGTGGAAGAGGGAAGAATATAACATTTTTTAATCTGTTGTGATCCTACACTTAATTTAAACAATACTCGATGCTCAAGAGAAAAGGCTCCATCCTGATGCAAGAAGTAGCTGGAGGAAGAGACTTTCATTGGAATCAGAAAAAATATATAGGTAGTCCTCAATTTATTACCATAATTGAGCTCAGAATTAAGGTTGTAAGTTGTGCTGGTCATTAAGCGGGTCCCTACGTGACCAAGCACAATTTTACAACCTTTTTCGCTATGGTAATTAAGTAATCACTGGTTGTTAAGTGAACACAGTGGTCATTAAGTTAATCTATTGTCCACGAAAGGCATTTTTTGCTGGAAACTGGAAGTAAATGCTGGTTTGGGGCAAAATGTGTTGTAAATTGTGATCAGAAGACCGCAGGACATAGCAAATGGCCATAAATGTAAGTCAGTTGCCGGACACCCAAAATGCAATTGTGTGACTGTGGTGATGTGAGGGGGTTGTTGTTGGAATTTCAAACCTGGTCATAAGTAACTCTGGGGAGGTCCATTGTAACTTCAAATGATCACTAAGCAACTGGTTATAAGTCGAGAACTATCTGTAATTGCATTACATTTTTTTAATCTCCCCAACTCCTTTTGGAACACTTTCCTAGCCCACCCACCCACCGGCCTAGTGCCAAGAGTGGTTCTCAGTCTCAATAAACTGTGCAAAAATATCTCAGAGCTGTAAGATCAGCATGAGGCCCATTTATAAAGGAGACACCTGGCTCTGATATGAAGATTTTGGAAGAAGGCACTATCATCTTCCCTGAGGGAGCATAAAGCAAACTCTTTTTAAATAATCCAGTTCTTAAGTAACCAACAGCAACACTACACTACAGTTGGAAATGACTAATTTCTGTCTGTTTGTTAATCAAAGTATCTGTGCTGCTCTTCAAAACTAACTTTTCCCAGAATGACTTACAAGTGTGTATTTTCAAAGTAAAGAGCATTTGAGTGCTCTTTTGGATAGTAACCAATATCACTTTCTTCAATGAGCTTTGCTCAGTGAAGGCAATTAATCTATAAGCATTTTGAGCCTGGAGAGGAAACCCTGGGGGGGGGGGGGGAGAAATACTGACAACCCACTGGATGTATGTTCTTCTTTGACCAGAGGTCATCTCAGGATAAACATACTTCTGACTCTGACAGCATAGCAACAGCAGAAAATGGTTCTTCTCTGCCCCAAAGGGAGAGCCACGAACAAGGTAAGTCTAATATCTTCCCACTTTATAAGAGGAAAAAAATGGCTGAGAATTAGAGCACATACAGTAGAGGACTTAGTATAGTCACTAGCACTGATGATATTACCTAGTTTGGGTAATGAAACACCTTTAAGAAAACAAGTAAGGTCAGAAATACCAAGGACCCCTCATGTCAACTCTGAGCTACAAATATTCTCCTTTATCCCTCTGTGGGGATAATTAAATTATCCCCACAGAGGGATAATTTAAACCTTATCCAGTGTGTCTAAGAATTCATTACTAAAAGATAATATCAATATCAATAAGCTGTCACCTATCAGACTTAACTACTTGACCCATTCTAGTTTATCCACCTGGGAGTTACTACTCTTTTTATTCAGGATGTCTCCCTTCAGCCCAACTCTAGGTGAACTACAAGGGATACAGTTTTGAATCTTCCTGCCCAAAGCCCAGTTACACAAAAACTACAAACGTTGGACAAATCCTAAATACAAGAGGTAACTGGGTAATTGTACAGTTATAATCAATAAATATTTTAATGAAAAGATTTAACCAGACAATCCCTTCAATAAGACATATAAAGGGTTTGCTGAGGAAAAGGAATATAAGGAAAACAAAGGAAGGGATTCACACAGAAATCCAAGTAGAAGCAGTGCAGTCTTGTACCTATTTTGAAAAATCTCTGTGGCAAAGATGCTAAAATGACTTAAGCTTAAAGGATATATACAAAACAGATGTTTTCCTAAATGGTTTCCTGCCTCATTTTTCTGTACTCCCTTATCTTGTTCCCACTCATACATACATACATACATACATACATACATACATACATACATATCACCTAATAAAATAACTTTTCCTAAAATTTATCTCTGGTCCTATCTTTATCACCATTCAATGAAGCACATCATGAAACTATCATCAACTTATAAATTTGTAGTTTTACTTGCACCTTCAATAATCTAGATAACACCAGTTCATACCATCTAATATACATTTTACCCCTTTTGTCCCTAATTACACCTACACACTTTTACTTCCATCAGCTCAGCTCTGCAAAATCCAACACCTTCATCCAGATCTATTAGACTTTTCATTATTATTATTTTTCATTTGACAAAAATACAATGTACATGCAGCTATCCTGCAACATCCTGTTGCCCATTTTCACATAGAAGGTAAAACGAAGCAAATACTTTTTTAAAAGTTAGACGTTGAAATCAGTATTTTTTAAAATAGAAAAACAATTAAGAGGCAAAAGCATATGATATCCCAGGATACTATTTATTTGATATATGGCGAGATATGCTCTAGATAACTATGGAAGATGGGAGGGAAACCTTTAATCTATTTATGATTTTTTTGCTGGCTCAGATAAATCATATGCAAACTTCATGTTCTGTTCCTTCTCCAAGGGAAAAGCAAAAAAAGTGGCTTGGCTGAGCTCAAGGGTTCTGTGAGTAGAGCTGCTGGGAGGAAAATAACCAGGATAATCAGTTTCTCAAAGAAAAAGGCTTCCCCTGAAGATACCCAAACATCCTCTACAGAAGAAGACATCCCTTGCTGTGGTTTGTATTAGGACATGAGTAGGAGCACATTTAAGAGGGAATCAGTCACCGGGGGTAACTTGGGGGTTGGGGTAGGGATAGAAATGCTTGCTCAGCTATTTCCTTGCATGGCAAATAGATAATAAAAGTGACAGATAAATGTACACTCATTTCTTTATGAAGTTTCAAAGGGAAATCCAGCACATAATAGTCTTGGTTCTTATAGTAATCTCATGCATCCCTGGAATAATTCCCTCCCCTCTCCCCTTTCCATTTTCCTAAAACAATCAAACAATTATTTTGCAAGACCTTGCTCCTGACATCTACATATTCTGATTTGTTCAATCCAAGGGTCTTACAAAACTGCCTTATTTCTCTTACTTTAAGATGTACAGCAAATCATTTAGAGCAAAGATGATGCTATTCTGAATTCATGCCCTCTCTCTCTCTCTCTCTCTCTCTCTCTCTCTCTCCCCCTCCCTCTCTCTCTCTCTCCCTGTGTGTGTGTGTTGTGTGTGTGTGTGTGTGTGTGTGTGTGTGTGTGTGTAAAAAATGAGAGATTTATATACTCAGGAAAAATGTCTCATTGATAATAATGCTGGGAAGGGGAAACTTATAACCATCCAGATGTTATTTAACTCCAAATGTCCAACTCCAATGTTAAAAGTCAATTACATCCAGAAAACTTCAGGTTTCCCCTCCTTTAGTCTGAAGTAATTTTGGATTTGGGAACCAACTGCATCATATCTAAGTGCAACATTTTCTGATTGCCTAGGAAACAATCTCTGGAACTTTTAATCTCTCTCTCTCTCTCTCTCTCTCTCTCTCTCTTTCTCATGATGATCATTGAACTAATGCTGATCTTCTTTCAAATTTCCTGGCAGGCTACTTGCATGTTCTTGTTAACCAGTGTTGGAAGGAACGTTGGTGTCGTTTAAAAGGCAACATGCTTTATTTCCATAAGGACCGCACAGATTTAAGGACCCATGTAAATGCCATTGTCCTGCGGGGATGTGAGGTGGCACCAGGACTGGGCCCCAAGCATCCCTTTGCTTTTCGTATCCTTCGCAATGGACAAGAAGTCTCTGCCTTAGAGGTAAAGGAGTTTTTAGTTTTCTTAAAGAATAAGAATGCTTTCATTTACACCTCTACGCATGTACATTTAGGAGTGATTTTTCATTGTGTAGGTCAGTGTTTCCATATCCTGTGATCCGCCATAGTTTATCTTCATTATGATTTCTTGAATAAGCTACAACACATGGCCACATTGCACTAATCCATAACCCATTATTTCTAGATCACAGTAGTTCAATTCACACAATACACTAAACCAAAATTAGACAAATGATTTAGCATGCTATTGAATCTATTCACTGCAGTGGTTAGAATGCAGTACTGCAGGCTACTTCTGCTGACTGCTGGCTGACTGCAATTTGGCAGTTCAAATCTCACCAGGTTCAAGGTTGACTCAGCCTTCCATCCTTCCAAGGTGGGTAAATGAGGACCCAGATTGTTGGGGGCAATTTGCTGACTCTGTAAGCCACTTAGAGAGGCCTCTAAAGCACTGTAAAGCGGTATATAAGTCTAAGTGCTATTGCTATCTTTATTTGATTAGGTAGTACTGCTGTTAAGTTATATCTTTACCTTACTTACTTGCAGGAAAAAATGTTCCATGTTGCTTCCCAGAGAAATATTTATGATTTTACTTTTATACATCATCTACTCATTTAGGCAAACAGCTATGAAGATCTGGGACGTTGGCTTGGATTGCTGCTGGTTGAAACTGGCTCCCAGACCACTCCAGAGACCTTGCATTATGATTATGTAGATGTTGAGAAAATAGCCAACATCATCAATGCTGTGAGACACTCTTATATGTAAGAGCTCCTCTTACTGATACGTTTGTGACATAGCTAAATTGACAAGGGGTTCTGTGTCTGCCTCTGCAGATTGCTTCCATACTTTCTCCTGGTCAATGACAATAATAAATTTTCTGATATTTCCTAAAACTTTTTTGAATCTAAGCAGCAAATGGATAAGCATGGCATATAGGTGCCTTTTAGGCTACAAATATAGCAATGTCAAGCTAAGAGTCTCTACTGCTCTCCCTCTTCCTTAAATCAGTAGAACATTATTCTAGAGTGACATTTGATGTTATCTGTGTCAGTTTCAGTCATGTCTCTGTTCCCAGTCAGTACTAGTCACTTGATGTTCATTCATAGTAAGAAGTGCCTAGCAGATTTTAGATTGCCTTGAGGCTGCCCTTGGGCAGTGTTGGAATTGAGGGAATGGGGTGGGGAATGTTGCTTAAACATTGCTAAAACGAGTGACTTAAGCCAATCTTACTCATGGGCTTGAGATATAATGAATGCAACATCATGGGGGCATGATACAAGAGATTTGCTAGATCATCTGTCACAGGGTTAGTGGAGACAAAGCCCAGTACAGATAACTCTATATTCATGATATTTGACTTACTCTTTGATTCTTAAAAGTAAGCTACAAAGCTTCTTCTTGCCAAAGAAAAAATTTGGAACTGTCTGCATCTAGAAAAAAATAAGTGCATACTACTCTCTAATGTGAGAAGTATAGAGATATAGTCTTTAATTTATGACCATTCATTTAATAACCATTCAAAGTCATTGCAGTCTAGGAAAGAGTACTTTATGGTCCATAAAACATGTAAAACATTAAACTATCTCCCTACACCTCCCCGTAGTAATGTAACTGCATGTCAGGCACTTGGCAACTAACTTGCATTTAGGACCTGTTGCCAGATGCCCCATGATCATGTGATTACCATTTCCAGTCTTATCTGCTGGCTTCCCCAGAAAATCAATGGGGAAGCCGGCAGGGAAGGCTGCAAGTGGAGGTTACAGAGGAGAGGGGGAATCTTTCAACAGACTCCAGGAACAGAGCTGAAATTTTCAGGATTTCAACTCCATTCCTGTAGCTGCCCACCTCACTCCCTCTCAAAGGATTTTCCTTCTGTGAAAGGAAGGGAGAGTAAATCCTTCAGTGTTTTGCAGGAATATTTGAGAGCACAAGAGATGGGAGTTTCTGGGAGGATTTCACCTCTGTGAGAGCTGAGGTCCTCTTGGTAAGCTGCTCTTTAGCTGTGTTTTGATTTAGTTTGCTGAATCAGGTCCTTAGATAACAGCAAGCCCAGACTTGTCATAGGGACAGGTATCCCAAGGGATCCTGTCTCTATTTTGGATGTGCACTTCACATATTTTATATATTTCTGTCCTCCAGAAATGCTGGATTGCAGCTTGTAACAATTCCAGTCCTATGAACAACTATTACAGGGATTCAACCTTGATGCAGCTAAAATGTCTGGATAAAGGAAATCTGCATGATATTTCATGATCAAGAATCAAAGGCTAATTATGTCCTCCTATTTTTGGGGTTTTCCACTTTTCAAAAGGCATGTTCTCTCCTGCCTTACCAAAAACACTAGCTTTGGCTAAATACAGCAAGATGAGGTGACATTTGTCATGGAATTCCAGAAAAAGTGTTTAGATTCAGTTAACAGAGGGTAGAGAAAGATCCTTATCATCTTTACTTATTAAATACTTGCTTAGAAAATTAAAGCTGTTTTTAATCTATTTCTTCTTCTTCAGATGGGCCAGCTCCTCTCTTGAGAACCAAACAGAGTTAACTCGTGTGTTATATGATGAAGTCCCCTATGAGAAGGTGGAGGTAGCAAAAATATTATCCTGTTTTCTTTCTCTTTTAAAATTTCCTTGACATCACTATTCTTCTAGCTTGCATGTGACCCTCCCTTCCCAGTTGCTTGGCAACTTGTGGAGAACTGTTCCCAGGCAGAATTAGTTTCCATAATCTAGGGAAAAACTGGTTTTCTTACTGAGACCTCCTTGGTAATGCTCTTCATGACATCACAATTGTTTTTGCCCTCCTGTTTCCTTTGTGCAGTCAGAAAAATCAGGGTGGCCATCAGGATCCCAGGTGAAGCGCCATGGCTCTTCTTGCAGTGAGAAATCACGCCGTATAGATCCACAAGTTAAAGTCAAGCGTCATGCATCAAGTAGGTTGGATGGGGTTCATCTGTCATATATTTGGCATAATGCCCTGGATCAACCAACAAAGAAAGAGGGAATGGGGGGAGAGGGATTTGTTAGGAACTCACATTCCTAAAAAATAAAATAAAAAAAATCCAGCTGCATAGCACAACATATCGAAGCACAGAACTCGTTCTTTATTTGATGTTTCTGCTTTTGTCAAATTTTTGATTGCATATGATTTTCACGCCACTTCTTAATGACCAAGGATTACTTACATCTCTGATAATGCAAGACTCCCAATTTGCAGGCGTGGCCAACATCCTTATAAACCTAAGCTAATACTATATTTTCCCTTTTATAGTGTCCCCTTCTTACTTGGGATACAGTCTTGAAATGGCAGTGTGTGAATGAGAGTCCTAATTTTCTATTTGCAATTTCCTACAATGCTGTAAGAATGCTGGGCAAAGTCCACCTGGGATTCCTGTGCTGCAGTATAATCCTCTGAAATTTGGTCTATGAGAATGGTGCTGTCCAGACGTACCGCCACAGTCATTTTCCTAATAGCTATAAATCATTTTAGCAAGGATGCTAGGTTATGAGCCTAGGTAATAGGCTCATTAATAATTCATTTATCGAGTGTTAGAAATATCAATAATAAACAATTTCTGGAAAACAATAAGGCAGCTATGTTGGAAGTACAGGAGTTACTGATGACACTTTGGTTTGAGTCTTTAAATGGGGGAATTGTGTCTCTTTGAGCTTCATTTGCTTTCTTTGCTGCTAAAAAAGAGCTCCCCTCAAGAACCTGTCTGTTGTGTGTGTATGTTCGTGTAGATGCCAATAATTATAAATATGGAAAGAACCGGGCTGAGGAAGATGCTCGGAGGTTCCTAACAGAGAAAGATAAGCTGGAAAAGGAGAAAGCGTCCATTAGAAATGAGCTTATTGAACTGCGTAAGGAAAAGCGGGAACTACGGGAGGCCATGAAGAGCAAATCAGGTACAGTCCTGCTTCAAGGCGAGGGCAGTGGGGCAGTGCCTTGTCTATTGTCCACATTATAAAAGCTGATATTTCAAAAGTCAAGGTTCAGTAGGTTTATGGAAACGGGTTTTTTGTTCAATAGGTAAGAGGATCTACATCTAAGTCTCCTCCCCTGGCTTCTGGAAGATTTTCTTCATTATCAGTTTGGCAGACATTTCTGTTTGAAACTGTGCAGCTCAAAGTTGCACCCCACCTGCTATGACCTCCCCAAAACCACCTGTGCTTTTTGCCTCCCTCATTTTGAGGGTTCAATGAGTTAGACTCACTATGAGAGTCTAACTATTGATGAAGAAGAAACGGTGTCAGGTGATTCCTGCAAAAAATTACAGGTAGTCCTTGGTTTACAATCATTTCTTCAGCAACCATTCAAAGTGATGACAGGACTTGCAAAGGCCCCTCAGAGTTCCAGGTATTATAGCATCCCTGCAGTCCTAAGATTGCAATTTCTGATGTTGTCTGCTGGCTTCCAACAAGCAAAGTCAATGGGAAAGCCAGCAGGAAGTTGAAAACCATGATCATGTAAGGTCCTCAGTTAATGACCTATGCAGTCCTTGTTTAACAATGGCTAACCAAGACTAAGTAATGCAGTCATGTGATATCATGCTTTACAACCACATCAGTGAGAGTTCCCAATCCCAATTGCCTTCATAACCTGAGGTCTACCTGTACCTCCACATTACTCAAAGGTAGAGCATGCTGTTAGGCTTTTTTAATGCTAGATATATTGCTAATATCTCTTCAGTCTGCCAAATCTACACAGCTTCAAATTGATCACTGAAACTAGTCCTGCCTTCCAGAAAAGAAAGCTCAGGTGCTCCACCTACTGGAAAAACCATGCTTTCCATTTAAAAATATCAACACTATTATCTGAAAGCTTGGAAGGTAGAGGACACTAACATTTATTATATGAAGTCCTTGACTTATGACTAAAGTTGAGCCCTAAATTTCTGTTGTAAGCAAGACATTTGTTAAGTTAGTAACACAGTTGTTAAGTGAATCTGGCTTCCCCAATGACCCCTGAGGTCACAAAAGGTGATCACAAGACCCTGGGACACTGAAATCGTCATAAATATGAGTCAGCTGCCGAGCGTCAGCTGCCAGTGCTGTTGTAACTTCAAATGGTCACTAAATGAAATGTTGAGGATTACCTCTACCTTAGTTTGCCACATCCCAAAGTACTTGTTCTAATAATAGAAACATATGGAGAACTTGAAAGGGTTTTTTATATATAAATTAGGAATAAAAGACATCCATAAATATTCCTCATCCAAGTACAGTGAAAAGGTGAAGAAAAAAAATATACCCCCTATATCCACTATAAACACACACACTCAGAACATCTTTTTCAAAAGCTATCATGAAATGAAGAAAAAGTAGGATTAGGGGAGAGAAATAACATCAGGAAAATAAAACCACAAACTGTTTTCCTAGAACAAAAAGTATAAACAATTAACAAAGTTATTAATCTTCTGTTTGTTCAGCTCTTTATCATCAATATGACAAGAATAAATTTCATTTTTATTTCCATGCAGTATTAGTCTTCTTTAGCAATCACTTTTATTCTCTCTCGCTTCTTCTAAATTTAAAACCATATGTGGTATTTCTGGGCTCACTCAAGAAGCAAGGGATTATATGGAAAGTCTAGCTCAGTATTCTGCTGGGCCCAGGAAATTCAGAGCTAGAAATTAAATGGAGTAGATTTATCCTCAGGGAAATGGGGAACAATTTTTGACCACTTATATTCTACCCTCAAAATAGACCATTTCTTTACATTGTGATTTTCTACATAAATCACAATTGTGTGATTTATGATTTTTAAATCATAAATCACAACAAATCACAATTTATGACAGATTGTGATTTGTTGTGTGTTATTCTTGAACTTTGTTAGGTTCACTGGAGAACCATTTTGGAAAGACGTATGAACTCTATAACCTGCATAGTTTCATTAGTTTCTTTCAGATTTTGCTTGATGTAAGTTACCCTGTGGTAAGACGCACAGCAAAACAAATGTAATAATAAGTAAACATTTCTATGTTGGTAACAGGGAAAGACTTGAAGGAGCTGGAACAGCGTGTTGCAGCCTTGGAGGAGCAGTGCAAAGCAAACGAGGCCAGACGGGTAGATCTAGAAATCAAGCTGACAGAAGTGAAAGACCAGCTAAAGCAGTCACTAGCAGGAGGGCCAGCTCTGGGTTTAACTGTAAACACCAAGACTGAAAACAAGGTAAAGAAATAGCTGTCTGCTTTTCCAACCTCATATTACAGCCATTTCAACATGATAAGTAACCTACGTAAGGGCAGAACAAAAATGATGATGGTCATGAAAATCCTACAACTGTTTATTTTGCTGGATATTTACAAAGACAACTATTTGAAAGAACATGCAATCTTTTTTTAAAATATATGTTTTATTGGTGCATTTTTTCATTAAAAACATAAAAAATTCCATCTCTATCTGAACAGCGTGTTGTCTGGGCATAATTAATTTTAAGCAAAGGTACAACCATAACCACAATCATACTAGTAATCTTAATAAACATATCAATAGTAAACGTAAAATAATAAAACAATAAGTTTATCCATCTTGCAATATTTTCAGTACAGATTTTTATTATCTCTTTGAATTCTTTTTAAGTTCTAACCTCTGTTTTTGTTGGTTAACCATTGGTAAAATATATCCCATGTTAAAAAGTATTCTGCTTCTTTCTTTTCTTTTATCTCAAGTGTCAATCTATCCATCTCAGCATATTCTTTTTTTTTTATTACACTTTCATCTGACGGGCATCATCATTTTTCCATTGTGCAAACACTATTCTTGCTGCCATTCCTACATGCAAAACTAAATATGTATTCCCTTTATTATACTGTTCTGGTAATATCCCCAGCAGAAATATTTCTGGTTTCAAATCTATGTGTTGTTTTATCATTTTTTCTAACCAAGTATGTATTTTAGTCCAGTATTTTTATTTTTATTTTTTTGCCTTTGGGCATGTCCACCACATATGATAATATGAACCTGATTACATTTCTAACATTTAGCTGATAAGTTTTCTTAGCTAACCTAGCTGGTGATAAATGGCATCTATAAAACATTTTGTATAGATTTTCCTTATAGGTGTTGACATTGTTAATTTACAGTTTCTATCCCACAATTTCTGCCATTTGTCTAATTCTATTGAGTAACCAAAGTTTTTAGCCCATCTTATAATTGTTTCTTTCACTTGCTCTTCTTCCATTTTAATACTCAATAAATAGTTATAAATATTTTAAATTAATTTTTCATTTGTCCCTAGTAATATCTGGTCTAGTTCTGTTGGTTCTTTATAGAAACCATGCATTCTTGCATCTTTCTCATATCTTGATTGTATTTGCATGTATGGCCACCATGCAAAAGAACATGCATTCTTGTGTTATTTTCTATGTTGAAATAAATCCATTGTATCCAACCTCAAAATTGAATATTTAACTGTGCACTTACTGTGCATCAAGAAAACCAAAGTGCCTTTAGGTTCTGAATGCACAGCTTTCCACTGAAGGAGAAACAAAAGGCATGGTGTGACTTTATAAACGTGAATAACTCTATTTTGCATCCTTTCCTACATCACTTAGCAGTAAATGTACAGTTTCTTTTGCCAGGGTTTATATTGTACTGAATATTTTTTAATCGACAAGTTTCTGCTGTAAGCACCTGCCTTTGTTAGACTTGTTTATTACAGCACGCTTAGTGAGAGGCATTGCAAGAAGTTTGAAGAAGACATAGTGTACATGTGGGTCTTCTCTCGTCTCTTCAAACATTGTCCTGAAATTATTGCAAGGTGATATTGCCATCTGAACTTTCAGGAGGTGCAACATCTTAATAGAATAACAGAGTTGGAAGGGACTTGGAGGTCTTCTAATCCAGCCCCCTGCTCAGGCAGGAAATCCTATACCATTTCAGACAAATGGTTGTCCAATCTGTTAAAAACTTCCAGTGTTGGAGCATTCACAACTTATGAAGGCAAGTCGTTCCACTGATTAATTGTTCTAATTGTTAGGAAATTTCTCCTTATTTTAGGTTGGTTCTCTCCTTGATTAGTTTCCATCCATTGCTTCTTGTTCTACCCTCAGGTGCTTTGGAGAATAGCTTGACTCCCTCTTCTTTGTAGCAACCCCTGAGATATTGGAACATTATCATGTCACCCCTAGTCCTTCTTTTCATCAAACTAGAACTACGAGTCATAAACTAGACATCTTAGATGAATCTGATTTTCTCAGGCATCTCTCTGGAAGAGAGAGGTTAGCTGGCCTTTGGGGAAGCAAGCAGAAACCACAATTTGAAACTAGAGATATCATTTTAGGGTGTTTATAGAGAGGGTAAACGAAAATATTCCATGATGGAAATGCATCCAGGAAACTGCTACTGGCTTGTTAGAAGAGCAAACATGGGACAAGATATCAAGACATACTTCAGTATCATAGAGATAATGATTGCATAAAGAATGAAAATTATTCTTTTCATTTCACTCCTTTATTTGTATCAGAGAAAGAGAGTATCAGAAGGTACCTTTTTCTAGGGGAGTCAATTAATGACCATAGACTACTAAATATAAAACACATAATAATTGTAAAATCATAACAGCTGATTAATGGTATTCATTTAATAAGTCTTTGCATGATATGGGGAAAGAGGTTTTTTCTCTGATGTTGAAAAAGATTTTTAAACCTCACTAAGGAAACCATTCCAAAGATAGCTTAACCTAATACATCCTAATTGAGAAGGCTGTCCCTACTTATCAGGCCTTAAAAGGGAGAGACAATTTTTGTCATGGCCAATTTATGTTGGAGAAGGTAATTCTTTCCATTTCTAATTTTCTTCACAGAGATAAACAGTGCCTAGCGAGTAACTCCTTGGAATAATAAGCATCTGTCTTCTTCCAGTCTTCAATAAAGTTTGCCAAATATTTTGAGATTAAAACATTCTGATCCTGAACATTCCCCAGAGATCAGAACAGCCTGGTTGGCTCTCTTCCAGTTTGGAACAAGCTGTTCCAAGGTCATTGTGGCATTCCAGGATTGGAACATTTTGACTTTGAAATGGCACACCTATATGGCTGTAACTATTTCTTTTTACAGGACACTGTTACCCAGCCAAATGGAAGTCCCCCAGACCATTTGGTCCCAGTTAATTGTGCATCAGAAATGAGGAAGCGAAGCCCCTCTCTCCTTCCCGCCAACAAAGGAACTGTGTTGCAGAAAGCGAAGGTATGGAGTCCATCTTCATACAACAATTTCAGGCCTTTCCTTCTCCAGAAATTTCAAAGTCCTTCTATTATGTCCCTTTCACATAACCTATTGCTTCCAGCTACTTTATAAATAGCCTCATGCAGATATCTATTCTGCTGCCCCTATCCCACTACTGCCCTGAATCTATTGGGAAATGGGTACATAGCAGGGGTGAAATGCTATCGGTTCACACCAGTTCGGGTGAATCGGTAGCAGTGGCGGCGGGTGGTTAGAAGAACCGGTAGCGGCGGCAGCACAAGGCTCCGCCCAGACACCTTTACTTCTTCGTTTTAACCAGGAAGTAACCTGTTTTTTACCCTCTGCACATGCGCAGAAGGGTTTGCGCATGCATAGAGGGTCCGAGCACGCATGGTGCATGCACTTCTGAACCGGTAGGGAAGGTAAGTAGATTTCACCCCGGTACATAGAATGGCTTCCCTCACCTTCTTTCTTTTTCAATATGAGTTTTCCAACTTGCCTCCAGAAATGCTGGCCAGTTAGTAGAGAATTTGGATAAGGGACCAAGGATCAACCTTCCTCCAGCTATGTTAAGTGAGTTATGTCTGTGAAAGAGATTGGAGAGTAGGTCTGCAAGGTGCCCTCTTGTTTCCCACCACACCAAAAATTAGCCGAGCCGAAGTCTGGGACTAGAGGGGCTAAGTGGGGTGGTGTTCTCTTAATTTCCTTCAGCTCCTCCACCCTCACTTTTTCTGATTTAATGGTCTCAGAATGATTCCAACAAGCAAGTTACTTTTGGCCTAGTTACAAACCTGCTCATTGGTTATAGTCAAAGCCCATAACACCAAGTGAGGCCATTGACTCAGAGAACTGTTGCTAGGGGATTGGAAACAAGGCAGCTGGGTTTGCCAACTTGCCTTCTTTTGAAATGAAATTCAGATGCTGGTCCTGTCAGCTCTACACATCAAATAAAAGGATGTCATCTTGCCTTTTGCTCACAGTGCAGTAAAGTTAGGGCCAATCCTGTCAGAGATTGCTGACTTTTTGTGGCAGGGCAAAAAATATACGATCTCTTTACAGAGGTTATGACATTTCTATAATAGAAAATATATGGTAAATATTTGATCATAAATTTTGGTGAGAATGCCATTGGTGAAAAAGCAAGTTACAAAAGTCTCTAAAGCAGTGACTGCTAACCTTTACGGCACTGAGTTCCAAAACTGGAGCACGCCGGAACCAGAAGAGAGTAGCTGTTCTTCCGGGTTCCGTCGTACGCATGTGTGCCAGATGCACGCATCAGAACCTGGAAGAGAGCAGCTGGTCGGTGCACATGCATGCAACGGAACCCAGAAGAGCAGCTGGCGACAGCGCGTGTCCCCCCCAGAAAAGGCTCTGCATGCCACCTCTGGAACGCGTGCCATAGGTTCAGCATCACGGCTCTAAAGAATTCCTCAGCAGCATCCAAAGGATATTTGAAAAGCAACATTTATCCCGGGTACATAACTGTGCCTCACTAAATTTTGCCTCTTTTATGAAAGTTCAGCTAGACCTAAGATACCTACTCTACTCTGGCTTCAGGACTTAATTTCCTCATTTCTTTCTTCAATTTATTCAAGCATGGTTATCTCCTTTGTAACTCAGTGGCCCACAATATTGTTTCCCCAACCCCCCTTTTTTTCCTAGGAATGGGAAATGAAGAAAACATAAAGGATATCTGGGCCTTCATCCCTGAGGCGTACTCCTCTCAGATACAGGGACACCCTTGAGAAAGGCTAAAGCATCACAAGAGTCTTTCACCCTGCAAAGAAATTGCAGAATACTGAGAAACTTGGTTCCTCCACAGCGAGAGCAGCCAACTTCCACTAAATGAAGGATTAACAAGCAGAAGAGCTTTTGAAAACTGGCATGGGTAACAGGGAGGGAGGGGACATTGGGAAGCAGGGTGGGGGAAGAGAAATCTTTTCAAGGATTTGTTTGTTGTGTGTGTGTCCTTAGAGTACTCTTTGTTGAGTGGCCTAAGAGGAGCAACTCAGTAGGGTTGGCCTGCCAAGCATCTGGACTGATCCTTTTGCTTTTGGTAATAAAGCAACCAGAGAATAGATATTTTGATGATGGGGATGGTGGTGGTGGTGGTGGTGAATTTGTTTGGAGATCCTCATTAAAAAAAAAAATCATCTAAAACCTTGGACAAATCTTGTTGCAACTTCTCTCACATGGAAAGCCAGATGAACATCCCTCAGTGCTAGGAAATGAGGCATGACATGGAAGTGCCTTAATCAGTCCTCATGGAGGATATTATTTAAGCCCCCGATTCTGTCAGCCTGATTCAAATCTTTTTTTCCTGCCAAACCACATCAGGGCAGCAACTGTTGAGTAATGAGGGCACAATAGAGTCCCAAAGAGAGAAGACCTAGTCAGAATGATGTTTTTAACTCAGGACTGCCAATTAGGAATATTCTCATAGTCTCTCTTTCTCTCTCTCAGGCTGCTATTTAAGATGTTTAATGTGTTAAATAAAATCAGTAATGGTTAGGAGGACATGGAAAGTTTTCTGGGTTTGGTTTGACTCAGGAGATATTATGTCATCCTGCCTCAATTATTTGTACAATTCCCCTTTCCATTTTTTTCTATATAATCCAATTTGTAATGAGAAAGAACAGTGAAGAAGTTGATGGCTATAGCAAGAGAATCGGCTTCTGCAAATGTATATAAATTGCTCCAGAGCTATATCTTTAAAGGTGCTACCTCTGGTCAATGGGACTGCTGCTGAAGGACTTCCCCCATAAATCAGCCACTGGAAGATGTTATGTTTGTTCATAACATAAGTTATCTTCTACTCCCATTTCCAAAAAAAATCCTTCTTTTAGGGAACAGTGGACAAGTTCATTTTACATTCATTTTGCACTACATGGAGGTTCAACTGCCTTAATAAGCATAAGGTCTCCGGTCAATTTTAGGCTTACTAATTCCTGGAAGATGTGAAGAAAACTAAAACTGGAGCACAGCCTGAAGAGGAGACCTCAAGGAAAACCCCAATCAATGTCTACAATTACCTTCCTGTTGTGCTATTCCAACAGACCAGAAGATATAGTGGTTTGTCTTTCATTCACAAACATGAAGTGAATAGGTGCTTTTTTCTTTCTGGATGCATAGTGTGACATATCTTTGATTATTTAAGAACTATCTGCACTTTAACATCTGGATCCTCTGCTCCCCTGTCTTTCAATAAAATATGATCTCTGTACAGAGCAGTATGTATTCTTCAGTTTTTCTTCAAACTTTTAGGGCAATGTTGGGTTGCAAAACCATACACTGCTTCAGTCTTTCCCAATTTTGTACTTTCCAGATCTATTTAATCTGCTCTTTTAATTCGCCATAAGCCTTCTCGCTGGTCATGCTGGGAGATGCTTATGGGAGTAAGTCTAACATCTTTGAAGGCATCAGGTTTGAGAACACAAAACCAAAGCTACAGTTCCATCACAGATCCATCACTTAAAGCAGGGCTGTCAAATTCGCATCACGCTGGCCATGCCCATGCCCATGCCTAGATTAGCAAGGAGGGGGGGGGAAAGTCCCGTTATGTCACGTGACACCACTGTGATGATGCACGTTTGACACCCCTGACTTAAAGCAAACTTTACGTTTGGTGTTATGGGGAAAGTGCTGGCCTAGAAACCAGGAGATTTTGAGTTCTAGTCCTGCCTTACGCATGAAAGCCAGCAGAGTGACTTTGGGCCAGTTACTAACTGGCCCCATAGGGTGGTTGTTGTGGAGAAAATAGGAAGGAGTATTAGGTATGATTGCTGCCTTGACTTATTTATAACATAATAAAAGCAGGATAAAAATCCAATAATCTCCACAGAGAGATAATGAACATGTTAGTTATTCCCTTTTGATTTTGGGACACAGAACAGCTGAAAACATTTACACAATTATCTTGACTCAATTATGCCATGTAATACTTGCTTTTCAAATCCACTTTCTACAATAACAGTTCCTTAGGGCCTAAAATTGGAGAAAGGAAAATTGATATTTTTAAAATGGCCCAAACTTACTACAGAATTATGATTATTCCTATATTCACAGATAATAGTATTATTATCTGAGATTAAGTAAGATTAAGAAGTTTACATATGGTCACCCAGTGAGATCTGAAATCACAAAGAACTTAAGTTGGATCTAATGGATCAACCATTATAATACAGTAGCTCTAGTGTAGGTTAAGCTAAGCTTAATCTATATGGGATGCAATACCTCCAAACGGCAATAGAGACACAGAAAAACCTGATTGCCATCCAAAGATCCTCGAAATTCTTGCACTTCAGAAGTCATGAAGTCATACTAGTCATAAGTCACCGAGGACAGAGCTGAGAAAAAAACATGCAACAGCGGAACTTGCTGAAACCCAGTGAGTCTTATGACGACGAGTCATAGTTGCTTCCTCCTAGCTAGAAAGTGTGCCCTACAATGGTAATTTCTTCGACAACATATAATTGACATATAATTCTTGGCGCAAGAAACAATTTTAGGATGTTTGAAAAACGAAAGGAGCCGAAAGGGTTCCCAGAATAAGAAGAGTCCAGCGTGCCTACCGTCCCTGTGCTAATGTTTTCTTTTATTCGTATCCTTTTCATGTATTTATAATTATGTTTACACTTGTATCTGTCATTAAAATACATGCTTGACGAAATAAAATAAATAAAAATAAAAAATAAATTTACAATTAGCTACAACGATGGCGGAACCAGGGAAGTATTACAACCGATCCAGCTGGAAGACGCCCTTGCAATATTCTTATTTGGCTGGAAGATAAAACATACCCAGTACGATTTCTGCCTGCTAGCATCTTATAACTAACCTCCTTCGGCCTAATAAATACCCTCCGTCCCACGAAGTTCCCGCCCTTAAGGGCAGAGCATTCTAATGTAGCGCGAGGCCTGGCGGGAGTCGCAGTCCGGGCTTTAATCAAGGGGCGCAGTGGCCGCCGGTTGTTGTAGTCGGTCGCGTGTTCTTCTTTTCTCCCGTGGGCGTCTGGGAATCCGCGGGTTAGTTTCGCTCAGTCTTGGCGGAGGCGACGGTGACGGTATGGCAGCGGGCAGGTCTGTGCGAGCGGCCCGGAGTTGCTTGAGCCCTTTGCTCCATTTGAATTATCCTCGGTTCCACTCCAACAGGTACGGGCCACTCACTCTTTTTATTCATCGTCCCTTGGCTTTCGGGCTGGTTATCCTCCGACAAGAGCCGCGGGCTCTTGGGTCGCTTTTTTTTTTGCGGCTTATCTCAAATGCGCGGTCCCTTTTTGAGGTTGGACGGGGCGGCGTCGTGCAGCTCTATTTGCTTGGTCCCTATTTGCAGAGAGGGTCTTCCAAAGCAAGGCTCCTTGGGGGGGAATGTTTCGATTTAAAATCGTTTCCCCTTGGATGCCCCTTGCGGCTCTCGGAGAAACACGAGGCGATGCGGGAGCCACGGCTGCCGCCTGCCGTTCCTCCTGCTGCCTCCCAGATTCCCTCGCTGTGGTTGCTCGCCCGTACTCGGGAATGAGCAACTAAGAGGAGGCGGGGGGGGGGGGGGCGTCCTGGCTCCCGGGTGCATCTTTTGCCAAGCGGCCCCTTCCCGAGAATTTGGGCTGGCTTGTGAGTTTCCTCCTCTCCTCCGCAGAGAAAGGAAATATATATATATATATATGCAAGCAACTGCTGGACGTGGCATGATTTGGGCGGCGCTGAAATGCTGCTGGAGCCCCTAAGACGGCCTTTCTTGAGATGGATGCGAAGATGAAAGAGAAAGGCCGTGTCCCATCCCTCTTTCCAATCGGGTGAAAGAGCCGTTTTTGCTCAGGGTTGGGTAGGGAGGAAGCGTGGGGGCGACATTGATTTCGCATGACTCCCTGCGCTATAAGAGCCAGAAGTGACCATATCTGACATCACTCTCCAACCCCGCCTGGTCTTTTCACCTTTCTTTCTCTTAACTTTTCTCTCCCCACAGGCTTGTTTCTACCTGCACACTTTTAAATGAGCTAATGTTTTACACACACACACCACAGTTTTCAGGTTTACCTCCTTCACACTGATATTTTATCTCCGAGGCTGCCTTGAAAGCAGGAGAAATCCCTGCAGAAGAGATTTGGGGGGGGCGGGGGGATTTTCAATGAGAAGACCAGGCTGGAGTTTCTCTGCCACATGTCTTTATTTCTGAACAGTAATATTTATTAATTCAATTTGTATGCCGCCTCTCTCCGAAAACTCAGGGCGGCTGATAGAGTAGTACAATAGAGTTGTACAGCTGCTTTCAAGTTTTCTGAGCAACTTGCAAACCAAACACAATATTAAAATATAATACATGAAACCTGTTATATTAAGGTATAGCTTGTAAAAGACTAAGCTTTTATCTTTGTTGATACAAAGGTAACATTGATCTCCAAATGAGTGATGTTTGCAGGCAAATGCCTCTGAATATGCTGATTAGGGTAGCCATTATGATACCGTTCATAGAACCATCTAACCCCTTTTATTGCTATTCCAGTCAGTATCTCTTTAATTGTATACTTGACAATTAAAATTGATCAAGAAATATTTAAAATGACACTTGATTTCATAAGTACTAACATTAGAATAACTTGGACAAAATGTCAATGAAGACTCAATCATCCAGGCCAAAGGTATCTAAAGGTTGAATCATGGCAACTGGACCTCTCTGCCTAACTAATTTTGCTTTGACTAGCGAAGTTGCTTGGATGAGCAACAAAACAGATTAACAAAGTTTGGTCTAGTTGCCATGATTTAATCTTTAGATAACATGGACAAAACTTTCAGGGGGTGGGGTTAGAATGTCAGGACTCAGGCTGAAAATAGATCTCTGTGACACACTTTTGAAACCCACAATGAAAACCTTTAAAATACTGCTGATCAACATGATTTTTAAAAATAGTTGGTCTTAATACTTTGGAATAGTTGTTTAGTTGTTCAGGTAAGTTCAGACACTATATATTTTCCAGCAACTCCACTGTTCTGCAATACTATTGGTAAGCAAGCTATGCATATTAATGTAGAGCATAATTTATAAATGAGGAAACAACTTTTAGGGGCTTTTGTTGAGTGCTGAGATATAGTGCCATCCAATTATCTACAACAATATTATATTGGCATGAAATTTGCTGATCCTTTTCCTGCCTCTATTCCCTCTGTTTCACCCGAGTACCTCCAAACATAAAACCTAGCAGATTTTGAGACATTTTGATATCTTTAAATGACGTCAAAATAAGATGAGCATGCTTCTATGGATGAATAAGGCCTGTCTAGCTCATGGGCCAAGATAAAAGCAAGATCATGGAGCCATGGCAGCAAAAAAAAAGATGTAGGGACATGTTTATGTCATTGTTAATTACAAGTGGGGAAAATCCCATGTATTGTATATACATACACAGTATATGCATATGTGCCTTCTCTGCCATGATTCATGCCTTATAGAATATTCTTCCCTCCCCCCCAAAATTAGATTAGGTCCATTCCCTTTTGACATTCCAGAAGTCCCTCGAGAACAGGTTATGTCACCAGGCCTGGAGCTTCCAGGACCTGGAGATATATTTAAGTAGCTCCATTGCTAAGAGACTGTTGTTATCCTCTCTTTGAGTAGTGTTTTTTGTTTGTTTTTATTATACTTTTTAATATGGATTTTATATTTTTATATTTCTTGTTTTTATATGTGTTGTTGTCCGATTGTTGTATGCTGCCCACAGTTGTGGTTTGTGAGATAGGTGGCTATACATATTTGAGAAACAAAAACTTCACAAATGTACTGTCCTGTGTGTAATGGACCCACAGGTGAATAAACCAAAGTAGCAAAAAAGCAAACTTCTTATCCTATATGTAAGTAAATGATTTCACAGCAAATTCTAAAGTTAAACATTGAACTTCCCTTTTGACCTTAGTACAGGATCGGCAAACACCCAGCATGTGATAGACTTATGTCAACTGTACAAACATCTATGTTACAAAAGACATATGCATTCCCTAGTTAGATAGATTTCAACACCATTCTGAGGGTCTGTTGTTCCACTTCAGCTTTATTGTGAGGATGTTCACCGGGGCGGGTTCCAAATCCCATCGCTACCTGTTTGCTCATGCTTGCGTGCAGCGCTTCTGCACATGCGCATAAGCATCCAGGCGGCTGGGCGGAGCCTCCCGCCATCACCGCTACCAGTTTGCCTGATCTGGTGCGAACCGGTAGCAACCCATCACTGATGTTCACCCCAGTGTATCAAGCATACTATCTCTTGGAAATGACTATTGATCAAATTAAAAAGGTTTCTTTCACTTACTCATCCCTACTGTATGTCTGATGGCAGAATGCCTAAAGCAGGCCTTCTAGAACTGAAGAAGATTCTTGGACAGGCTCATACAGAAGGAATCGACTGTTGAGATTTTAAACTTGGGTTTTTAAAATCCGGATCAAAAATTCACCATCCTTTATTGAACCCTAAATTAAATGGGTTGCTAATACTTAGAAGCATCCAGAAAGAATTAACAGCTGTACTGAATCAATGGAAGCTTTTGTATTGTTTTCAAAGATAGCCTCACACGGAGCACAGTACTGTACAGTAATCCGTTCTAGAATTGGAAGTGCTATAGTAATTAAAAACACAAGAGTGCTCACTGTGATTTAGTGTTTTGGAATATCTGACTTGTTACTCTGACAAAATAATTCCTCAGACTCTGTTCAAAAAAGGGATCCTACTCCAGCTGTTGTCATTGAGGCAAGTCCCTTACCTTTCTTCCTTTTCTTGTAACTATGGTTCACACCCAAGGCCATAGATAAGTAGTGCAATTTGAATATTTCACCATTTAGACAGGTTTTTCTAGGTGCTGAAGCATATGACAAAGTAAAGACAAAGGACAGCTCTCATATATTAAGTATTTTTAGGATCTGGCCCTAAAGGCCAAAGAAGTTGATAACTTGAAATAGCAGGAAGTGTTATAAATTAAGCGGGTAAGTGTTGCGCTGCAGAATTTACTGAGCTTGGTAAAAGAGAGTGCATGTCTAGACAGTGATTTGCTTTAAGTAAGTTTTTGGCAAAGGCTCATTCAAACTCACTGTCACGCAATAAACAGCATGTACAGTTATGTTCAGATATAAACAACCAGCGAGAAAATGTAAGCATTTAAAGGGCAGCTTGTTTTAGAGAAGAGATTAATGAGCTGTTCTGAATGTTTGTGAACTTATTTTAAGCTTGTGTCCTCCAAGTGGCTGCCTCACTAATCTAAGCCTCATTCAGGTGTTTGCCTGAACCTGTGGAGAAGAAATGGGGCTGCGCACGACCTGTCCTTCTCCAGCCTTTCTGCCTTCAAGTGAGACAGCTGAAGAGGGCCTTTGTGTTAAGAATGGAGATAATTCAAGGGATCGGGAATCCTAGTTACCTGCTATTAATTTGGCAGGTAAGACTTCAAAATTTGGTTGATTTAATCACTGTCGATTTATAAAAATTCTAATTGCAGATTAAGATTTGCCTTCTGGAAAAAGCAGAAAAGAATTAAAAGGCAAAATATTCCCTGGTAGTCTAGGTACTAACCAAGCTCAACCCTGCTTAAATTCCCAAGTCCAGATACAACCAACTTGATGGTTCCCTTCTGATATTCAAATATTGCAATTTATTATTATTATGGCACGAGACCCACCATCTACCAAGCAGAGGCATGTCCAACCTTTTGACTTACCTGGGCCTCATTGAGTGAAAAGGAATTGTCTTGGGCTGCATATAACTATATATAATGTTAAAAGTTTATGATCTTGTGGGGTTGCATTACTAGCTGTCCAGGACCACACGCAGCCCATGGACTGCAGAGTGGACACCCCTATACTAAACTATAACCTTTCTTTTAGCAGCTTATATATTACTTTTGTTTTTGTCTCTCAAAAGAAAATTCCTCTTCTATCTGTGGGTATTTCATGCACAAGTGGTCCTCATTTAGCAATTACAATTGGGATTGGCAACTTGGTTGTTAAGCGAAGCAAGTGAAATTGCAACTGTGCTTATGATCTTACTTCAGCTTTCCTTTGCAAAGGTCATAAATGCAAGAATTGGTCACAAAGTTAATTTGTCATCACCACTGTAACTACAATGGCTGTATGAGGTAGGCATTAAAGAAGAACTACTTATGAGGCGGTGACTGCCAATAGCTCATTTGCCATTGAATGAGTATATAACTGCGTACTTGATAAAGGTTGTTTGTAAGTGATTCTTACAGAAATCACTTAGAGAAAGTTTTGGCATTTCCTTTGAGTGCTTATGTAGAAGGCAGGGGTAGTAGCAACAGAGAAGGTACCCACACAATGACATGTTTAAATGAAGAAACCTGAAGCATATCCACTCTGCCAGAATGTACCCTAGCAGGCACAAATAATTGGAAATAGACTTTCAGACAACCAGGCCCTATGTCTTGAAGGACATTATAGGTAATAGCCAGCACCTTAAATTGCACATGGAAGCAAGCTGGCAACCTATGCAACTTTACGCATTGCTGCTCACACAGCTGCATTTGGAACTTGTAGCTCCTGGATGGTCTTCATGGGTAGCCCAGTGTGGAATGCATTGCAATAATCCAGTTGTGAGGTGACCATGATATGAATGACTGTCTGAAAGGCCTCTCCAGTGAGGAAATTTTTATTTAATAGTAAATTGTTATCAGTACCTGGTAGTATAACTGCATATGTACTGGAGAGGGACTGTGGAATCTAACCTTTACCTAATGCTTTTTTGTTTTTGAGAAATTGTTTTTTTCCCTTTAAAAACTGGCTGTAGAGGAGATAAAATTAACAAAATCCTAAAAGCGAAGGATTTTGTGAGCTGGAAGAGATTGCCTGGAAATCTGAATTATATATACACATTACATTCTTATTTATTAATGTTTGGCTTCACAAACTCACTTGCTGCCATCCTTATTGCCCAAATTATTAGCATAACCTGTCAGTGGGCTTTAATAAAAATCAGTTGCCCCACTCAATTATTAGCTGAATTGCTTAAAATTAAATGTGAATTTAGGCAATATCTAAGCATCTAAAATATCATTGGGAAACAAATTAGAATTCCAAATAACATTAGCACATTTAATTAAATGCCTTTGTGACTATTTACCATACCGATTCCCATGTTGCTGCAGCCGAGAATTAAATGTGGATTCAGAGCCTTTTCATAATTGTATGTGCTTCTACACAAAGAAACAGCGGCAAAACTGAGTTTTCCTTATTGAAAGCAAAGTAATTTTGTTCACTCAGGTTTTGTATATTGAGTTCTACCTTCTCAGAAAATTTGTAAGTCTGCATTTGCTGCAGCTATTTCTCAGCTGAGTGAAGTCACCTCTGCTAAATAAAGTACATACCGGTAGTTGACTGTTGCATTACATAGGATTTTGATAGAATCCTTTGTAGAACAAGACATTCCTATTTCTGAAATTCTAATAAACATAGAAAATAGATGCCTGCTCTATGTTTCCATTTTCTATGTTTCATATACACAGTGTTAGCTCACAGTGTAATTGTAAACATTTCTTTGTGTTATAAATGACAAGGAATGTAGGGCTCTCTTTCCTTGTCAGGCAGTTGCTTTCTTATGTTTTGTGCCTATGTCTTGAAGGTGCTAGACAGGTAAAAAAAACTATCATAGTAGATAATGTCTTATGCCCATGATAATAAATCCAATCTGTAAATCAGCAACATCTGAATCAAGTTTCCAAACTAAGTAGAAACTTCCTAGCTATTCATTTTTCAGTCTTAATTCTATAAATCAATCCTTTTTCATTTGGCAAAAAAGTGAACAAAAATAAGAGCCGCGGTGGCACAGTGGTTAGAGTGCAGTACTGTAGGCTACTTCTGCTGATCACTGGCTGCCAGCAGTTTGGCAGATCAAATCTCACCAGGCTCAAGGTTGACTCAGCCTTCCATCCTTCCGAGGTGGGTAAAATGAGGACCCAGATTGTTGGGGGCAATAGGCTGACACTCTAAACCGCTTAGAGAGGGCTGGAAAGCACTGTGAGGCAGTATATAAGTCTGAGTGCTATTGCTATCCTTAACTTGTAGTACAATGCTACAGCTAAATTTCTTGATAGAAACCAAAAGCTTTCTAGCTACCCCAGTTAATAAGTGAATCTTTATTTTTAAAATGAATTTGAAATGGAAAGGCTTTTTGAAAATGTATACTTCACTACATTTTTGGTCTTTGTTGTTTTAGAGGTTTGCTCTTCGCCTTCAGTACTGCTGCACAACAAAAGAGCACAGGGGATGATTGTGGCCCAGAAGATCCTCAGAATGAACCTAGACAGAATCTGAGGGGAGAAAATTTAGAGCACAAGACTATCAAGCTAGAAGAACAACTCCGTGTCTTAACAGTGAGTAACTTTTTTTTAGTTTTGACATCCAGAATAAGGGATCCACACATCTAAATTTATGTGCATTTTCTTTAAAGATTCAGCCCTATAACTTAAAAGTATTTTTAAAAAAATCTTATGGGACCATATAGAGTATTTGTCATTGACTAAAGCTTTATAATGCTGCATCTATCAAATTGCAACTGGAACTGAAATACATTGATTTAGAAATACATTGTTCCAAATAAAATAGCCAAAGAGCAATTTGGCTACATCTGGCTTCTCATGCCACAGTGTTAATGAATCCACTTGATATCTATTTTACTCCACCAGGATGCCAGTGGGAGAGATGAAGGATACTAAGAGATCCAAGAAGAGAGAGTAGTTAACAATTTGTATATTCTGCACAAGGGAATCTTGATGAGATGATAGCAATCTTAAATGTCTGAATTAATGATACTGAATAAAGAAGGAAAGAGTTTTATTGGCCCTAATGACCATGGAGCAGCCTGGGAATTTGGGCAGCAGCTATCTCTTCCATCCTTGACCAAGCTTCAGTTTTATGAACATTTAATGTTATAGATACACATTTATGTAATATAGATGTGTATCTAATATAGGTATAATATACTCGATACACCAGAAGAACCTAATGATGCGATAATCCCTTAAGGTTGACTAGATCAAAAAACAGACTCACACAATGTTTAGAACTGTATTTTATTGAGATAAGCCATTATAACAGAAACTTGCAAGTTTGACTGGTTTCCCTCTGATACCAGAGGGACTTAGGGAGGAGTCAGTTTGAGTCTCTTCCTAAAACGCTCTGGCTCTGAATAGTTTCTTCAAGTTAATCTCTGTGGTTCCCCACCTGATGACAGCTATCTCTCTAGATTCTCTATAGTTGCAGCCAGATTTATGGCAACAGAACCCGTTGTATTGGCAAGGGTTGGTCCTATAGCCCAACAAGGCAGCAGAGAGTACTAACGCACCCTAATGGCATCATGACTGAAAGGACTACACTTTGTATTCCTGCTTTCTTTCATTTTGCTACACAAGAGGATGTGCAAAGGAAGTTACCCAAAGCACAGTTGATTCTAACAAGCTACTGGTCCAGAGTAGCTCCAACCTTGTGCCTGGAAGCTAAATAAGATCAGTTGCTGAATATGGATCTTCCATATTTGTGGTAAAACCATCTTGGTCACAAGATAACCTGGTCCAAGAATGGTAATACAAAAAATAGAAACTTGTGACATGTGAACAAAAGTTCTTGAAATATTGGGTTTCCTACAGATTGAAGATCAGTTCCTAGATTCCATTATGCACTAGAGATTGTGCTTCTCAACATCAGTCCAAATCCAGCTAAGTCTATCAAACAAACCTGGCTCAGAAATAGGTGCAGTGCTCTTAAGAATCTATCTTTGGAGAAGAAAAATACTAAAACTTTTATCTCCTACAAAATTTCTCACTCTACATTTGGCATTCAAGTTGGAAAACACATTGCTATGGCATATACAGCCAGCAAGAGACAGCCTTCCTTCCTTCATAGTAATTCTGTAAGGGACACAGCTATCCAGGTGGAACTATAAGACATTATAAAATAAATAAATTCAACTTATTTGATACTATCAATTGTTACTGGGAATACTGCTGTAATATGTCCTTTTCCTGTCAACTGTGTCCCAGTGAGCAAGAATAGTAGTTGAGTTTTCTCTGATGTATCTCTCGTCACTGGAAGATGGAACTGACAATCCCACCCTATGTGGAATAGAAGAGGATCAGGAAACCAAGCGGGGTTGGGATACAAGCTACCAGTCTTTCACTAACAGTTACATATTATTCTTCCATCTCCATGTGTCTTAACAATTTTGTTATAGTGGAATATACAATAAAGGAAGAATTGAATGATACTCAGCGGAAGTCAATACATGTGACTGAAGGGAAGGAATTTCCTTCACGGGACAAGAAGAAGTCTTAAGTCCAGCTTCTAGCTAGAAGAGGCAGAGTTAACCTTTTCTTGTCCTGGCCATCTTCCAGTGACTTACTCCATGGTAAGTCCAACTACTGTTATTGGGCAGTAAGTGAGGAAGAAGTCTGCAGAGTTTAAAGTTTCCTTTGAGTCTAGCTTGACTCCTGGATGCTTACAGGATACATGCAAGCAAGTTTCTTGGTATGATGAAAAAGTGGTCTCCCATAGCTGCCTTTTAGGATTATTATTTTATTTTAATTATTTTTTGCACTCTCTCTATCCTCATCCTTTTTCTTGCTCATTGTTCATGGTCACAAGTAGAATTCTCAACTCTGCTTACCTTTCTAGATCATCTATCCATGCTATTTGCTGAAGTTACTAAAATAGCCTTTAAATAACTTTGTTGTCTATTACCTTGGAAAATAATTTCTTCTTGCATACATTTTATCACAGTTGTAAAAAACAATTTATGTAAGAGCCCTACTTTCTTATTTTCCCAATTTTGTTATTGCTACTATATTGGATAACAGTTGCATATTGATCTATGTTAGTGGTTCTCAGAGATTTTGTTCTCAGGACACATTTACATTCTTAAAAATGATTGAGGACCCCAAAAAAACTAGGTTTATGTAGTTTGTATCTATTAATTTTTATTGTATTAAATATTAAATTTCAGAAATTTAATTTATTTGACTTCAAGGGCCAGTGAAGGGGTCTCTGAAATGGTCCTTTTATCTATTTCTTGTTTATGATTATGGTGGTAAGGCTGTGCCCATTGGATAGTTAAAAAATAGGAACCTCTTCCTCTTCCAAACCCCCTTCATTTCTACCCATTGCAGCCCAATTTGACTTTAGTATCGTGGTTGGTGGTTCTTGCTGCCACCACCTATGTTCCAGGGAGTGCTTCATCTAGGGCCACCTCCACCTCCGTCCCCAACCTGCAAAAAAGATAGTGACCCCATACCTTGTATTATTTTCTGGCAAATTTAAAGGAGAAAAAATGAAATAATTTCTGTATCCCCACTTGCTGCCTCTAGAGTATTGAGATATGGAGCTCAAATGAACTCTTCCTTCCCCAGTGTGGTTGTGGCATCGGCCAGACATGGGTTGCTACAGTTAGATCTGCCTAGAAACATAGTTTTTTTGGTCACGCCCCTTGCTCCTTCCTCTCAGGCCCAGTTTCGACTCAGTTTGCCTGAGAGAAACATCTCTGGGCAGATTCGGCTATTTCAGCCCATGTCTGTTCAGATGCCATTGGAAATCAGTTTTTCGGCTTCAATTTTTTCAAGCTTGTTTTCGAGCACACTGGTCTACTGCTTCTTTTCAGAGCGCACTGGTCTACTTGCTAGGAAACTAGCCTTACAATAGCTCAGAATGCACCTGTCTACCGGCTTGCAAACGGGCGCCATTTTGTCAGCCACTTCTGAGCAGCTTTGCCACGGCCGTCTCAGCCAAGGCTAGCATTTTTCAGGTTTAGGAGATCTAAGTTAGGGGTGTCAAACTTGCGTCATCACATGACGTATCGTGACTTTTCCCCTTCACTGAAACGGGCGCAAGTGTGGCTAGTGCATGACGCATCCGGCCTGCGAGCCGTGAGTTTGACACCCCTGTTCTAAGTGATAAATAAAAATTAAGCGTTGTTGTGAAAGAAAAACAGAAAAAAGAGAAGGAAAAATCCTTTAGATAGTCAGAAGGAAGCATTCAATGGCAAATTGCCCAAAGCCCGGAGGGAGGGAGGGAGGGAGGGAGGGAGGGAGGGAGGGAGGGAGGTCAAATTTCAGATGGCAACTTAGGAGGAACTTGATAGCAAAGGTAATGGTGTTCTCCTATTTAGAGCTAACTGCTACAAGGAGGGTCCAAATTGCAAACAACACAGAATTACTGAACTTGTGCAACGAAAAAACCACCAGAGAAAATAAATTATATTAAGAAATATACCCAATCAAAATAATTCATCTTATGCAGAATTTCTAGCTGAGCTTGTTGCTTGTTTTCGAAGACAAGCTAATGCTTGAAGCTAAAGTTCCCTTCTCGCTTATCTGGATTTATTTCAGCTTCTTGCAGATTGTAGCCTTTCTTTAAAGATGTTTGCTCTATTTTTAGCTACGATGCTCAGCTATTTCCTACCTACAGTTTTAAAAAGAACTAAAGCCTGGAGAATGAACAGTTGTGGGGGGAAATCTAGAGAAAGAAGGGTTGTGGGAAATATGTTCTTTTGTTATATGCTAAAATAAGCATCTCCTCAGGAGGATCCTATTTAATTCAGGGCCATGGATTCCCTATCTGGGAATTAAGCTGTCAGTCTTGTAAATGCCAGGTGGCATCCCACCTGGAAAACTGGAAATTGATATCGAGATAATATTTACTAATGTGGCTTCTACATCAGTCTATTTCTTTTCAGTAAATAACAACTCTATTGCCTATGAGTAAGTTGTCTCACCAAGCTGCATTAAATATATGCTGCGATATTGAAATCCTCTAATCCTCTGTTACTTGGATTAGAATTCTTTAATCTGATTCTGCTTCTTCTCTGCATGTAGGAACGATACCAAAGAGCCCTAATGGATTCTGAAAATGTCAGACGTAGAACACAAAAATTTGTTGAGGATGCTAAGATTTTTGGTAAGCATACAAACAGGCCAATGTTGTACCAGAGTTTGTTGCAGTGCTACCTCTATGTCTCCATATTTCTTATGACTACACACATTGAAAATAATTCCTAAGAAATGCTTTGGACCTCATATGAGTCCAGCATCTCTTCTCTTCATTGAAGGAGTCCAGCAATGTTTTAAGTTCGGCATGAGCCTGAAAAAAAGATACCACTAGTTCAGATAATCCATCCTTAAAGTTAAGGTGATTCATAATATTTATTACACAACAATTTACAGCGTCAAGTTATCATTTGGGGATCAAAAATCAGTAATAGCCTATGAGACACAATTTTATTACTCCATATTACTAAATAAAATGGAGTATAAAATAATTGGGTTAACTCATTAGTGACCTGAAGATGACAATAGAGTGAAACCTCAAAAGAAAATAGTTGCTATGACTGAACAGTTTTTTACAGGTTAAAAGAAATATATTCTAGTGATGCAAACACATGTAATATCTGGATTCCACAGTTCGGTGGAAGCATCAAATCAGTGTAAATACTTTGTTCCCTGAGGCCCAGGAAGTCCTTCTACTTTAGATAATCCAAGATCCCAAAATGTTTTTATCCCCCTGAACTATTGTCATCTTGATTTTTTTGCCTATCTTTGTGTCTGCAGGCATCCAGAGTTTCTGTAGAGATCTGGTAGAAGTAGCAGATATCCTGAACACCACATTGGAGATTGTTGTAGAAGATGATGACCCAACTCTGGCCCTGAATAAGATATGTGAAGGCCTGACTCTTATAGAAGTCAAACTACAAGGCATCTTTACTAAGCACGGTCTGCAAAAAATGAACCCCATTGGTGGCAGATATGACCCCTATGCCCATGAAATCGTGTGTCATGTGCCAGCAGAAAATATGCAACCGGGCACTGTGGCTTTAGTGACTGTGGATGGTTACAAACTTCATGGCCGCACTATCAGACATGCACATGTAGGGGTGGCAGTAGAATCTCAAGAATGTGATGAACCTGCATCTTAGCAATTGGGATCCTATGAACTTATTTCTTCTGTCCACATCATCATTGCTGCTTTATTTATTAAGCCACACCGGTATGATTTGCTGGTCTCTCAGGATTGGCATGATCATTTGGCCTTCCTTTTCAAGCTGTTATTATTCAATGTTAGTTTTTCCTGTTATGTAAAGATATTTTTTCAGTTGTTTCACAAATGTGGTGCCCTCTTTTCTGATTGTTAATTTTAAGCCTGCATTAAAAGGAATGTAGGATTCATTCCAACAATGCCCAGACCTATTGAAAAGTCAGTCGGTAAAATCCCATTGATTTCAATAGGTCTGTTCAAGGGTGATTAAAACTGGATTCTATTCTCTGAAAAAAAGCTTTCTTCCAAGATTTATTTTTAATTTGCTTGTTAATCACACTATTGTTCCCTTTTTCCTTTTTTATAATCTGTGGTATACATTTCATCTGATCTTTATTTACAGTAACCCAGAGTCATTCCTATTTCAATCTAGGGTTTTTTCCATTTATTTTTTAATTCGTGTATTATTTGAGACATTCTCCTTAAGCAATACAAGATTTTAATTTTTTTTTCATCTTTAAATATGTGGACAATGGTAGCCCTGTGGTTTTTTTACAATCAGCCAAGTACATGTTTTGGAGAAGAGGCACCACTTACCCACTTAAGTCCAAGATTGCCTTCCTTCTGAACCCAATTTCAACTGTTCTTGGGCATTCGTAACCCAAGAATGCATGTGCCAAGTCTTCATGCTTCAACACTTTTCTTTTTGAATGTTTCCTAGATTTGGTTTTGCATCTTGAAATTTCCCTGAGTGCTTTGACCAATAAAAGAATATTCTTGGTCCTAAATTACTAATTCCTAAATTACAATTCCTAAATGGATGCGTAAATATAATCTTTGTTTTCTTGAACTTTTCGAGAAGCTGCTTTCAAGTAGGGAATATGATACCCATCTTATCTTACAAGAATGGCTTGGCTAGTTTAAAATTGTGAAGTATTTTGAAGATGAACATCTCTTTGGGGTACTGAATAATACAGTGGAGTTTATTATGCCCAGCCAAATAATTTATGAAGTTGTTTTCCTCTTAAATTGATTTTGAATTTGGTCTTCCACATTATGATCTAACGATCCCACCAAACCCACAAATTCGGCATCAAGATTTTCCACATTTCATAAATTGGCTTAATTCAATAAAAGGTCCTCTAAATGTAGCATTTTAAAGTGGGAAAAATCAATACTTAGTATAAAACGTATGCTTTACATGAAGCAGGCCAGTTCATAATATTTCAGGTTGTCAAGTCTCTTGCAACAAGATCCTTCTTGTGAAGGATCTTCCCTTGGGACTACGTATTGAACCGTACTATCTAACAATGACTGGACTAGATGAACTAGTGAACAGCAATATATGAATGATTCATGGACTGTTAATACAAATAATCTGCTGCCATTTTCCAGCACAGCCTGACATATTATCACCAGTGGTGGAAAGAATGAATGGTATTGGCCTTTTTGCGGGGGTTTTCGACTTTGGCATATTTGAATATGCAGATGTTAACAGAAAGAAATATTAATTTAGAAATGATTAGATGTCATTTATTGTGTTTTATGTTTAGTTTAGTCTTTTTTAAAAAAAAATAAAATTACAGAATCACTGAGTAAATTTTATTCAGGATCAAACCTGAGCATGTGAGCTTTGATACGAATGGGAGCTGGCTTTATGGAACTATTCAACTCAGAATAAGCCCATATTGTGCAGCAAAACACAGTTGAGATGGAAGCTGTAATGAAGTGTGCTACTGAATCTGTGCTGCTTATATCTGTTGATAAAACAGAGTCCTTTCTATTTTCCTAGAGGATCACTCTTGAACAGCAAACAGATATGAAAAAATCAGCTGACTGATAGGTGAAACTAGGGGCAAGTTATAATGATGTGCATTACGTCAAGAAACCAACATACTTCATTAAGAAGTATGCAATCCTGATTGTGCTTTACCTCTCCTCCCTCTTATAACCAGGAAATCAGGGAGAAGCCTGCCTTCTGAATGTTTTCCTTCTTCCCAGGACTTGAGAATGCTTCAGTCCTCATTTGCTTATGTGATGGTTCTTGTCTTTTCACTTAAGGTCTTCTTCCTGATACAGAGGCTTCCAAGGTGAAGCTTGGTAACAGCCCTTTTAGACAGTTCATCTGAAGACTCTTAGCTCCAAAGGGAGGAAAACACCCTATGGCCTTTATGCAACATGATATTATGATGGGTGTGGGGTGCCTTTAGAAGGATTGGGTGTTTTATAGGATAAAGTTGGCCAAAGCATGGCTTCGGGATTAAACAAACCAATATTGTGTAATAGGAAGTACATTTGGGGTTGCTTTGTTATTTGGGGTGAAGGTGAATGAAGAAAGTCTGCTTCATGTGCAAGATGGCTGACAGAACAAACACTGAAAGTCATCATTATGCATGTCATATGTTGGTTTGATCTCAGCCCAGAGGAGTATAGAGGAAAGCCATCTCAGGAGGGTTATCTACTAACAAACATACCTAGTATACCAGTTTCTCTACAACAAAAGAAAAGATGAAGTTAAGAAATGCAATAATTGAATCCTTTGGTCAGCCGTAATGATGTGATAGATCAGGATATAATGTAAATTTGCCAAACTTCAGCATATATTTCTGACCCTCCCTCCTAAACCATATGATGACATAGTCTGAGATGGAGAGGGAAAAAATGGATTTCTACCTAAGAAAACTAAACACATCTACTGAGGACATGACAATACCTCTAATTCTGCTATTTTTATTTCATTGAACAACAAGTGGTTGCACCTAATTGCCCTTGACTGACATACAAAACCTAAGAAGGGTCACCCCAAGAATATTTGGGTGGGAGGTCAAAACAATTCCAGTTGTCAACCAGATTGGGAAGTTGAACAAATGCTCTGAAAGGAGGTGATGACAACTCATTTGCTTAATGTTGCTAGGAAATGAAGTCATTATGGAGTCATCAGAAATCAAGATTAATTTATTGGGGTATTGTTAGCCTTCCAGCAGAACTGACGTAGGGAATGAGCATGCAGAAGAGTGGTGGGTTGCTTCTGGTTCTGTCCGGTTCTATAGAACTGGTAGTAAAACCGGTGGGAGGCTCCGCCCACCCGGCACGTCATCATTGGTCTTCTGCGCATGTGCAGAACAGCATGCACACAATCCCATTGTGAACCGGTAGTAAAGGTAAGTGGAACCCACCCCTGATGCAGAAGTTGTTTAGAACAGAAGGAAAAGAATTGTTATGGAGTGCCAGAAAAGTGCATAGGTGTCAAACTGGCAGCCTGTGGGCTGGATATGTCAGATGCAGGCCACTCCCACCCCAGCTCTGTGAATGGGAAAAAAATCATGTGACAGTAACGTGGTGCTGTGAGTTTGACATCCGTGGATCATAGAGTAAATGTAGTGCAAAGTATGAAAAAAAATGCTTGATGAATGACGGGGGGATACACTTTTAAGAGAATGATCAGTGCAAAACAAGTAATGATAGACAGCTACTGTGTTATCTGTAAAGAAGAGAGAGAGATAGCCACAAAGAATGTAATTAAAGAACCACTGCAAGGCAAGGAATGATTTAAGATTATGAGGGGCAGAGAAATGCAGAATAATATTGATAAAAATAAATTGTTTTGGAACTGGAGAGGAAAGGAGCCTTAGCGGAGTGACTAAGACTTTAGGGAAGAAATGGCAAACAAGACCGCTCCACAAAAAGCAGACCATGATGGAATGAAGGACCAGTAAATAGACTGGCTCTTCATAATTCCTCTTTGGACAAGGAGAGGACTTGAACTTGCTCACAAATGCCCAAGACAGTGGCCTCTGCTGGGTTTAGAGCTTTGGGAGAGGAGGAAATAGCCATGTTGCTCCAATCATGGCTGACACCTTTAAAAGGCTACTGGGTTCACATACTTTTCTAATCATTTTCAGAAAATACTTGTTAACTGCTTTTCTGTTGTTAGGAATATTTGGCTCAGATGTAATGCACAAAGTGGGTTTCCTTTGATCCTTAGCTAAAGAAGTTTTAACTAGAAGTTAATTCAAGGCAGCTTTATACAGGGAGGTGCCAGGCAGATTTCTGTTTTTCAACATAATTGAACGTATGCGTATGAGAAAGAAAACAATTGTATAATTGCTGATTGAGGGAAAAAATGGAGTATGATAAAATTAATGGGCTTAAATTGTGGAATGCTTCATGATAAGAAAGGGATATGATAGAAAGTGTGCATGAAAATAAAGCATGCATGAGAACATTTAGCAAATAGCTCAACACAGAGTAAGGCACCATTGTGTGATGTTCTTTCATTTATTCAGGAATGCTTGTAGATATCTGAAGTGTGTGGGTTGCAGGAGTGAATATGTGTGTACTTTGGTATGCAGATAACACAGTGCTCTTTGCTGAGAGCCCGAATGATTTGCCCAAGTTGGATGCAATTAGGAATATCTAATTGAAAATTAGTTTACAAAAGACCAAGGTCATTGAGTGGACAATTACAAGTTTTACATAAACAGTGAAAAAGTAGAGCAAAGAGATACATTTGTGTATCTTGTTTGAATGTTTCCAAAGATGGTCCCATGAATCTAGAAATTTTTAAATGCTAACAGAAAGATACTTCATGGCATATGGTTTGATATGAAGAATGAGTGTTTTCCAAAGAAGTAAAAGTGACTATGCATAAAAGCTTACTTCAGCCCACTTAATTCTATGGAAGTGAGAGTTGCATACACTGGAAGTTGAATGGACAAGAGAATTACATAATAGTGAATGTTGTTGCTATAAATAAGATGCAGTCGTTTCCTTTTCTTATGCAATGCCTTCATCTATCTGCCTCCTGTTTTGCACTTGTGTAATGTTGCTTACTTAAAAGGAAATACAGTCATGGCTAAATATACACGTAGGTACGTGTCTACAGAGATTACTTATATCCCACTTTTCAAGATACAAATCCTACAAAACAGCTCACAAATAAATCAGTTTTTGTAATTTGTAGTTGTACAAATAAGGTTCCTGATTATTATTTATTTAAAAAACCAGTTCCAGGGCAAAAGCAAAAGCCCTAGTGGTGCCAGAGGGAGATCTGAAGGCTTAATTTTTTTCCCTTCCTTACTGGCTTTGTCCACCCAATAGACTTACCTAGGGGTTAGATCTACATGAACATTAGACTATAAACCGTACAGGTTGCGTTGTGGCTAAAACAAGCTTGGTTAATTTCTAGTTCAGCACACTGTGGTTGAGTATGTTGTGCATATCTAGCCCATTCACCCTAGTATACCTAGCCAGATAGCTTTGCATGGGAGACTTAGTATCTCTTGAGTCAAGCTCAATTCTGGTGACTACATAGCCATATCTATGTTGTTGTTGTTTTTCCCAGCAACATAGAAGTGAATTGCTTCATCTGTCTTTGGGGATTTCATGCAACTTCATGAACTTTTAGATCTCATGTGTAATCAGCTCTAACTCAACTTATTAGAGGTAGTCTTCCTCACTTAATGACAGCAATTGGGACCGGAATTTCTGTTGCTAAATTATACAGTCATAAATGTCACAGTTGTTAGATGTCATGTAACTGCTCTGCCTTAGTAACAGAAATTCTGGTACTTCCATTTGCCATTAAGCAAATCATTGTGGATTGTTATGTGAAGACAACATATGGTTGCCATTTGCCACCTTTTGTGGTTTCCCCATTGACAATGCTTCTAGGAAGCCAGCAAAGATGGTAGCAAATGGCAATCATGTGATTACGATACTGCTGCATCGGACATAAGTATGATAGCTAATGATAACTACCCTTTGTTCAGCACTGCAGTCCCATTGTAAATCTGAATGCTTGCTGAATGAGTAATTGTTAAATAAGAGCCATTTGAATTTATGCCATTGATTTAAATTTATTGGCTGCCTAACTTTACTGGACTCTAAGAAATGCACTAAACTAAAAAAAAGTTAAAGATATTTAATCAATAGGCAAATCAATGCTGATAATAAAATCCACAAAACAGCAGAGGCCATTAAACAAATAGCAAATATTAACCCCAAGCCAGGGATCAAAGCCAGGGTTTCAAAGCTTTCCAAAACCTCAAGAGCAGGCTCCATTTTTATCTCTTGGGGGGGGGGGGGTGCTGTTTTGGAGGTTGAGGGCTGCAACAGAGAACATGCACTTTCTTAGTCCCACAAGATGGCAGTGTTCAACGGAAGGGACCTGGAGTGAACCTATTGGGCAGGCAGAATCAATTCCAGACAAATCTAACTTAGCTGTTTCAGTTGAAATCAGTTTAGTGTTACCTGTGGATCTGGCAGGCTAACCTGTGCAAACAATGTTTTCTCAAAGAAGAGGAGACAGGACATCCTCTTGTCTGAAATGGTACAGGGTTTCCTGCTTTAGCAGGGGGTTGGACTAGAAGACCTCCGCTCCACGGTCCCTTCCAACTCTGTTATTCTGTTCTGTTGTGAATTATTGTCTGGGCTGGGGATCAATGGCATTGAACTATAAATCTCTAATTTTATCATTCCCACACCAAGGGAATGGGGCAGCTACTTTGTGGTTCAGTGTTTCTGGCAAATGCACTCTAGGTTGGATAAATTCTGGATTTAAGTAAAAAAAAAAAGGCAAAGGCTCTCTCTCTTTCCCTCCCTCTCCCTCTCCCTCTCCCCTTTCAGACTCAAATTGCTTCTTGGAGAGTTGCGCCTCTGCGGTGCAATCCCAAAAGTCCCCCACTCCCCAGGATTACCTTTAGACTTAGACTTACTCTATTATCACTTTGAATGTACACTAACCGGCATACATTAAAATGAAAGTTCGTTGCCTACAGCTCTCAAAGGGTCTCTCCATCTCTTAATATACATGTTTTTATTTTGTCATGTTTGTTTATATAAACAAGCAAATAAAATAAATACAAAATTATGCATATATTATATGACCCGGAAAAACAACACCTTTGTACGGGCGCCTGGAGATTTCACTCTAAAGGGCTCAGTCAGGCTAACCTGGGAAAGCAGTCCAAGCTTATGGCGCCAGGAACTGGGCCTTTTGCAACCGGCGATCGAGGCGGCTTCCCTTCCGGAGGCGTCTCTGCCAGAAAACTTGATTTTTTTCGGGGCTGTGGGTTGAAAGCGCATCTCACCAAATTGGCATTTCAGGCCTTCCTGCAAGGGGCGCTCGCACTGGAGCGAGCCAGAAGACGCGACCTCCTCCGTTACCAAAAGACTTCCCCCATTTTTTTTTAAATAATAAGAGGTTGCCTCGTTAGTCGTCGCTGCCTGCGATCCGCCCCGCGAAGGTCAAAAAGGCCCCGGGAGGCGCAGCCTGACGATCCGCTGCATCTCCCCCCGACCCCACCCCCCAAAAAATCTCGGGAAGCTCGCGGGGCCCCGAAAGCTGCGAACTCCCCGGCCGCTGCGGCAGAAACATCCGGGGGGGTGCGGGCTGGTTTCCGCCGTTCCGCGGCGCTTTCTCGCTTTTGCAACCGCTGCTGCTGCCGCCCCACTTGCAGCCTCCCCGTTGTCACCATGATGGCAGAGTTTGCTCAGCCGCCTTCTCCTGCCCGGTGGCTTTTGTTTCTTACCGTAGCTGTAGGGGGGATGAGGACGGAGCCTTCCTTCGCTGCGGCAGGGGATGCAGCTCCGCCGGGCAAAATAGGTAGGCGTTGCTCATTTCATCGCAGCGGGCAGTTCGCGGCTTCCCGGGTGGCATTAGCCCCCCCGCACCACCACCTGGCTGGCCCCCGTAAGGTGGGCTTCTGCGCCCAAACAGCCTGGAGCTTCCCCGTATTTGCATTGGGGGAATAGCGTAAAAGCAGCGATGGTGGCTGAATGTGGAGCTGCTCTGGTTTCTCCTAGGCTTGGCGTTTCAGTGGCCATCCTGGAGCGGTCGTATTTCCGACACGTGCTTTGAAATTTATCCGACCATCCCTCCCCCCCCCCCCCCCCCCCTTTTAAACCCCCCCCCCCCCCCCCCCCCCCCCCCCCCATTTTTTAAAAAGCCAGCCCAGCCCAATGGCAGGATCGGTGTGTATATTTCACCCCTGCTCCTCTTATATGAGTGCTCTGTGTGTGTGTGTGTGTGTGTGTGTGTGTGTGTGTGTGTGTATGGTGGAGGGCAGATTTCCACCCTTCTGCTGGGATCGCTGATGGTAGCACATCCCTTCTCCCATTTGATTGATACCTGTCAGGTACACGGGATCTACTCTACTCAGAATTCTCAACAATTGGCTGGGCTGGCTAGAAATTCAAAATGGCAGTCCCAACACACAGAGGTTGAGGAAGATTAGTATAACCATTAAATAGTTTTTAATGGTTTTAAACAGTGAGATTTTGAAGTTCGATTGGAATAGCGACAGCACTTAGATTTTTATACTGCTTCATAGTGCTTTACAGCCGTCTCTAAGCAGTTTACACAGTCAGCATATTGCCTCCAACTTTGTGGAGTCCTCATTTTACTGACCTCGGAAGGATGGAAGGCTGAGTCAACCCCGAGCCTGTGAGAATCGAACCGGTGGCAGTCGGCACTGCAGTACTGCATTCTATCCACAGCGCCACCATGGCTCAGACTTAGCCAGAAAAACTGTTTTATTCTTTTTTATATCCTGCCTTTATTACTTTTTATAAATAATTCAGAGCAGCAAATATACACACAATACACCTTCTTCCTCCTATTTTCCCCACGAGAACAACGCTATGAGGTGGGTTGGGCTGAGGGAGAGTGACTACAGTAACTAACCCTAACCCTTAAGGGGTCTCGACCCACAGGTTGAGAACCACTGCTCTAGAGCAAACTGACTCTCTTTTATTATTTTATTATATCCCTACTGTTAGACCGAGATATGGTTTGACCAATCCTCTGTTTCCTGGGAAACTATATCTATTGGTTGAAGGTGGATCTTTTTATAGTGGTTCTTAACACACTTGTTTTGCTTTGGCAGCTGTGGTGGGAGCTGGAATTGGTGGCTCCTCAGTGGCTTATTTCTTGCAGCAGCACTTTGGGCCGCAGGTCCAGCTGGATGTGTATGAAAAAGCTGTGGTGGGAGGTCGCCTGGCCACAGTTACAGTCAACAAGCAGTCCTACGAAAGTGGAGGGGCCTTCTTCCATTTTCTCAACTTACACATGGAGGACTTTGTGCAGCAATTGGGTAAGTACGATTGACCATTTAGATGTATGAACTTCAAGCTTGGTTTCTGCACGTATCCTTTTATTGCCTCTGAGTTTGGGTGGTATGGCAGATCTTTAGTTCCTCTGGCATGGTAGATAGATGAGATCAGGAATCATCATTGTTCTGTTACAATGGAGCTCACTCACTTGTTCTATTCAGCCAGCCTGTCGTTTCCTACCCAAACATTCCATTCCATTCCCATTTGTACTTTTGGAATACAGTTGGACTATTTGGAGGCGATTCCAACTCAGAAGCTCTTTTTCCCCCCTAAGATATGTCCTTTTTGTGAATGAATGGTGATGGCTCAATACATTGTATACATGCTTGATCCATGGGTGTTTAAGTATAAAGCAGTGCTGAACTGAGCTGAGGGAAAACCAGGCTCAAACCTCTGTACAACATGGACCTCATTGAGTGACTTTAGACCAGTTCCTTTTCTCAGCCCAGCCTTCTGGCGGACTTTGAGAATCTAAATTGAGGGGAATCCTCATATAACATGCTTTCATCATTCCAAAGCTGAGGTAGCCATTCTTATTTTCCCTTTGCCTAGAGCTGTGATGGCAAACCTATCGCACGGGTGCCACAGGTGGCACGCGGAGCCATATCAGTGGGCACGCGAGCTCAACTCCGGCACATATACGTGTGTTAGCCAGCTGATTTTCGGGCCTTCTGGGCCCACCAGAAGTCAGGAAACACACTGTTTCCGGCCTCCGGAAGGCCTCTGGGAGGGTGGGGAAGGCCATTTTTGCCCTCCCCAGGTTCCTAGAAAGGCTCTGGAGCCTGGGGAAAGCAAAAAAATGGGCCTACCGGGCCCACCGGGCCATCACGTGCCAAAAGCAGGGGGAGCACGGCGCATAGAATTATGGATGTGGGCACACGTGCGTGTGACCTCACCACGCTCCCTGCGCTTTTGGCACGCAATGGCAAAAAGGTTAGCCATCACTGACCTAGAGTTTGTGTGTTCTGATTTTTTTACAAAATTTGTTTTTTAATACTGATTTTTATATTTTTAAAATATGTTTAAAATATATGGATTTTTTTATATCTGTTCAATGTCCTTGATTGTTGTGCACTGCCTAGAATCGACTTTGGTGAGATGGGCAACTCCATTAATTTGATAAATAAATACATATATTCCATCTTCAGCTGAGCCTTTTCATTCCTTCAGAGGAAAGGTAGAATGTAAATATAATGAAATGTACATTAATGCATTATACATACTGTAATGTAACAATTGTAACAATAACATCCAATTATTAAATGTGCCTTGGCGCAAAACTGAAAATGGACAATCAATCCTGTAATATTATACAATTTTTGGAACTTAGACTCTCCACTTTCATTCACATTCAAGGAAGCATATGTAGGGCTCCCTCCTCTCTCTTTTTCCCTTAACAACAATCTTGTGAGCTAAAAGTTGGGTTTGCACAGATTGACTGGCACAGATCTCATAGTATGATTTGGGCTGAAGGGGAAAAGAAGCAATAAACCAACAGGACAAATTAATTCTAGACATAATTCTACCAGAGTCCAGCTGAAACCAAGTTGTTTTTACTTTTAAATAAAGTTGGGAATTGTCTTTATTTTCCTAACCAGTCTTCATTGATTTTTTAAGATTCAGTCCTCTGTTGTAAAGAGCATCATGAAGCCCAGAGCCAGAAAAAATGGCTGTTGTGGATGAAGGCGAAGTATATTTTTTTGGTTTGTTTTTGTGGTAATAAAATCTGGCCACTGTCATAGAACTCTGCAGTAGCAAAATGGAAGAAGTACGAATGAGTGTGATAACAAATGAGAAACTGTATTAAAAATCACAACTGAGAAAGTTTTCTCAGCATTAATGCAAGTTAGAAGTAGATAGCAAAAGAGATCATGATGGTTTCTTGCAAAGCCCATCATGCAGTGGTGAAATCCAAATTTTTTTACTACCGGTTCTGTGGGGTGTGGCTTGGTGAGCATAGTGTGGTTTGGTGGGCGTGGCAGGAGAAGGATACTGCAAAATCTCCATTCCCTCCCCATTCCTGGGGGAAGGATACTGAAAAATCTCCATTCCCACCCCACTCTGGGGCCAGCCAGAGGTAGTATTTGCTGGTTCTCCAAACTACTCAAAATTTTCACTACCGGTTCTCCGAACTGCTCAAAATTTCCGCTACAGGTTCTCCAGAAGCTGTCAGAACCTGCTGGATTTCACCCCGCCATCATGGTAAAAAAGTCATAAGCCAATCTTACTGGACCTTGTTTTCTCTTCTATAGGACTGAAACACCGCCGAGAAGTGGCAGGAAAGAGTGCCATCTTCACTGGGGAACAATTTGTCCTTGAGGAGACAGACTGGTACCTGCTCAACCTTTTTCGGCTCTGGTGGCACTATGGAATGAGCTTTCTACGTCTACAAATGTGGGTAGAGGAAGTAATGGAGAAGTTCATGAGGTAGGTAACAAAGAGGCCATCACTGGTGCCTCCAGGATAGTGAGAGAAAAATGGGACAATCTTCCTTTGATCAAATTTGCTTCTAGCCAGGTGGTAGCAATATACTATGAAGGAGATTACTTTTCAAATAGAAAGCTATTTAAAGTTGCAACTGCCAAATATCTTAGGGTGATATTTATGCGAGTGAAATTCCAACAGCTTGACACAATGGTCCGATATGGGAGATTCCATTCTACCCTACAATGGACATCTCTGCATTTGCAGAGCGGCAGAGGTAGAAGGCGTGGCTCATATCCTATTTGATTGTTGCCTGTATAAGAGGGTGAGAGACAGGTACCTTGGTCTATAAACAAACAAATGTCCCATTGGGAGTCCCATAGCAAAACAACTTACCGTATTTTTCAGAGTATAAGAGGCACTTCCCTACCCTTAAAAGTGGGTGAAAATTTTGGTACGTTTTATACAGTGAATGTTGTGGTGGGAGGGAGGGGGGTTGGTGTAGCGCCAATCAGTTGTTCTAGAATGGGCAGCGGCGGCAGTGGCGAATGGGCCACCACGGCGGCAAACGGGCCACGCCAAATGGGTGGCAGCAAACAGGCTGCGGCACCACCGAATGGGCCACAACAAACAGGCCAAATGAATACCAGATGGATGCTGGGAGACAGAGACAGATTCTTTTTTCTTGTTTTCTTCCGAAAAAAAGGTAGGTGCATCTTATAGTCCGGAGCGTCTTATACTCCGAAAAATACAGTACCTTATGTGCAGCCAGAATCTGAAAATAACATTTAACACAGCACAGTACTTAAGCAAAATGGTTTGGTTGAGATCTGCATACGTGAGACTGATTGGAGTAGATTGTAGGGGTGACACCAAAATATAATTTTATCATATTTTATTTATCTATATATTAAATTATTGTATTTTATTCCAATTTCATTTTAAATTGTATTTTATCCAATTCCATTTTAAATTGTTTTTATCGGATTTAGTAATAATTTGTGTCTGGAACTCTGCTCAAGGGCTAATAAATAAAGTAAACTAACTAAAGAAGATTCTTAAAACTTCCTGTAAAGCTCATAGGGAATGGCCTTGAAGAGTAGGAGAAAGAGCCGTTAAGTTGGCAGCAGTCAGCTGAGCCGGGCCAAGGAATTAATTTAAGAACACTTCTAAAACAAGCTCTGTGCACACAAAGTGAAGGAGGAGGAATTCTGCCTTGCCAAAATCTCTTGCTAGAAATGTTGCAATAAATCTAATCCTGACCCACATGGCCTCGGTTCCTTAGTCCGGTCTACCTTGTAGGGCTGTCTTTTCCTAAGAGAGAAGTCGTGCCACTCTACATTTTTTTCGCCCTTTTTGTGACCTGCAGAATCTACAGGTATCAGGCCCATGGCTATGCATTCTCTCACCTTGAGGAGCTCTTGCGTTCACTGGGGGGTGACACCTTTGTCAACATGACGCAGCGCTCTGTGGTAGAGTCCCTGCTGGAGGTGGGTGTCACACAACGCTTCATCGATGATGTCATCATGGCCATTCTCCGGGCCAACTATGGCCAGTCAGTACTGGTGCCTGCATTTGCAGGTGAGTACTACCCATCTTCTATGGCTTCAGCCAGTCTTTTTTCAATAGGTCATTGTTCAGGCTTGGGAGACAAATAGTCCCAATTGTAGGGAAGGCTGATGTTTTACAATTTGGCTTGTTTATTCTCTTGACAGCTGTCCCCTCTGTGCTTCTTTTTTAAGGGGCCATGTTACTAGCAGGAGTTCAAGGCAACCGATGGGCAGTCGAAGGTGGCAACAAGCTGGTGTGCTCAGGCTTGCTGAAGCTAACCAAAGCCAACATAATCCATGCCAGGGTGACGGCTGTCTCTCTGCACAGTTCAGGTATGCCACACAAACCCATCTTCATCCAAGATAAGGCCAAAAGATCTCCAGGTAGTGGGCCTGGAGATTTTAAAGAGCTGCTTCAGACCAAGTAAACATGCTGGGATGGATGAACGAATGGTCTTACTTTGTGCAAGACAGATTTCCCTGTTCATATGGGCGCACTTCAAATCTGGAGGACTGAATTTTAAAAGCAATTTAGAAAGAAGGGGCACCTGTGGGTCAATGTGGATATGCTGCACATTGGATAAATGCTGTTAGAGATTCTGTGAGAGAATTGTAGCACAAAAGATGACCCAACCTAAGACTTTAATGGAAGGAAATGGAACATATTTTCATTCTCTCACACCTCTGGCTAATTCATCACCTCCAGAGTCTTTTATTTGCTTTTCAGGGAAGGTTCTTCAGAAAAAACAACATTTCTGAGAGGGCCTTTACTGAGTGGTGGCAAGGAGCAAACACACATATACACATGGTCCATTGTATTCACTCAATATCCCCTCTGGTTTAATCCCAGAATTCAGATATTGTTGCTTCTCCAGAGATATATAGCAGGGGTGAAATGCTCCCGGTTTGGACCAGATCACCTGATCCGGTAGCGATGACGGTGGGTGGTTTGGAGAACCGGTAGCAAAAATCCCTGCGCCCCCCCCCCCCATGCTCAGCTGAGTCACGTGATCATCAGAGGCTTTTTTTTTACTTTTAAAAGCATTTTTTCGTCGGAAGAGCTTGTAGAAAAAATGCTTTTAAAAGTAAAAAAAAAGCCTCCGATGATCGCGCAGCTCAGCTGGGATCCTCAGAGGCTTTTCAAAGCATTTTTTTCTGCAACCTCTTGGCTGAAGAGGTGGTAAAAAAAAATGCTTTGAAAAGTCTCTGACAATCCCAGCTGAGTTGGCTGATCGTCAGAGAGGCTTTTCAAAGCATTTTTTAAAATGCCTCTCTGACGATCCCAGCTGAGTTGCCTGATCGCCAGAGGCTTTTCAAAGCGTTAGAAAAAATGCTTTGAAAAGTTTAAAAAAACAAACAAAGTTGGCCATGCCCACCCAGTCACATTACTCCCCCACCACCACCACCAAGCCATGCCCACAGAACCGGTAGTAACACATTTTACATTTCACCCCTGATATATAGTACATGCAATAAATATTGACTGGATATTGTGCCATATGATAGAAAGAGACCTACTTAGGCTGAACAAAGCATTAGAACCGAAGTGTCACAAAGCAGGTTAGCATGAGCTAGGTACCTCTCTTCAAAGCTACACAAGAGTCACATATTCAGGAAAACTCAGCATGGCTGCTTTGCAGATTTCCCCAGTTGTTCTGGATATCTATGCACAGCTGTTCCATTTTTCTGCAGGCCCAGTGGAAATGTTTGTACTTGCGCATGTGTGTGCAGACCACTGTCTGAGGCAGCTTCTGAGTCTTCCATAGTTTATAGCTACTTTAATGCATTAAGGAAACGAGTTTCCTCTCTTTAAAGCTCTGTTAGCTACAACTACAGGTAGTCCTTGACTTACGACCACAATTGAGCCCAAAATTTATGTTGCTAAGCAATTGAGCCCAAAATTTATGTTGTTAAATTAATTTTGTATCATTTTAAAACCTTTCTTGCCGCAGTTGTTAAGTGAATCATTTCGGTTGTTAAGTTATTAACACAGTTGTTAAACGAATCTGGCTTTCCCATTGACTTCGCTTGTCAGAAGTTCTCAAAAGATGATCACATGACCCTGGGACACTGCAACCGTCATAAATATGGGTCAGTTGCCAAGCATCTGAATTTCGATCACGTGACCATGGAACACTAAAACGGTCGTAAGTGTGAAAAATGATCACCAGTCACTTTTTTCAGTGCTGTTGTAATGGTCACTAAATAAACAGTTGTAAATGGAGGAGAGCCTATTAGAGCAGGCAGGGGTATCAAACTCGTGGCCCATGGGCCGGATGTATCACACCACTGGCCACGCCCACCCCGGTTTAGCAAAGGGGGTGGGGAAGTCACAATAGTCACATGACGACAACGTGACACTGAGACTTTGACACCACCGTGTTAGAGGGAGGAACTCAGGCTCCAACTGGAAGAAAGTGGGGAAAAAAGATGGAAGTAGTAAAAAAAAAAAAAGAAGGAAGGGTATAGACACGCTCCCATGTGACGCCTCTCCTGTGCGAGCTGCATTAGCTCCCGGTGGACTTCCGGGTGCGCTTCAAGGTGTTGGTGACCATCTTTAAAGCGCTCCATGGCTTAGTGCCGGGGTATTTACGGGACCGCCTTCTGCCACCAATTGCCTCCCACCGGCCAGTTCGCTCCCACAAAGAGGGCCTCCTCAGGGTGCCGTCAGCCAGACAATGTCAGCTGGCGACCCCCCGGGGGAGAGCCTTCTCTGTGGCGGCACCTACCCTATGGAATGATCGACCCCCAGAGATCCGACTGATCCCAGACCTCCGGACTTTTCGTCGGGCCCTAAAAACCCACTTTTTTCAGTTGGCCGGGCTGGCCTGATCCTTTAATTGGTTTTAGTGTTGATATTGATTGATTTTAATTGACATGTTTTAAACTTTGGGCCAAATTGTATCTAAATTATTTTTAAATGATTTTAACTTTTGTACTATGTTTTTTATCTGGCTGTTCACCGCCCTGAGTCCGCTAGGAGAAGGGCGGTATAAAAGTTAAATAAATAATAAAATAATAATAATAATAAATTACTATCTTCTGGACCAGGGGTGAAATGCTACTAGTTCGCTCCGGTTCAGGTGAACCAGTAGTAAAAATAAAGCTATCGGTTCAGTTGAATCGGTAGTTTAAAAAGCTACCGGTTCCTCTGAACCGGTATTTCCGACGATCAGCTGTAGCACGAGGTTTAGCTTTGCTAGAAAGCAGGATTTCCTGTAGCACGCACCAAAAGGAGGCTTGGGAAGGTAAGTAGAACATTGGGGGGGGAGATCAGCTGTGCAGCGGGGTTTCGCTTTGCTAGAAAGCAAGAAATCCTGCTTTCTAGCGAAGTTAAATCGCATGCCACAGCTGACCCACCCACCCCTCACTTCTACTTACCTTCGCAAGCCTCCTTTTGGTTCATACACGCATGCGCACATGCACAGTACGTGCTTGATGCACACTGCATGCACACACAGTGCACATTTGGCATGCAGTGCGCATGTGCGGCCAGCAAACCGGTAGCAAACCGGTTCGGATTTCACCACTGCTCTGTACCTGCTTTAAAGAATTCTGGATAATTGCACCTTGGAAGCCACCTAAATACCTTTGACATAAAGCATCCATTGATGCATGCAGAGAAGCAGGCAGGACACAACACAGATAAGGATCCTTGATCCTTCTACGGAAGGAAGGTTCAAATGACTTTTTCCTTTCACTTGCTTTAAAAGTTGGCATATTTATTGCACAGAGACAACTGAAATTTCCTGAGTGATCACGGTCTTAACTTTTTTTTTCACCTAAGAAAAGATGGTGTTTCCTGTACACGGGGTATTTATTGTTGCTGTGATCACTCAAAGCGTACCCAGTTAAGCAGATGTGATGCTTTAAGAGGGGTTGTGATGAAATGGTAGATTACTTGCATTCTACTAAAAGGAATAAGAAATTAACTTGTGTGCTCCCTTATAAGGAAGAGGGGCAGAAAACTATGCAAGAAGAGAGATACCATTTTCAGGTAGACAGAAGAAAAAGAGGGTGAAGAAAATAAAAATAAATAACGAGCGTGTACATAATATATATAAAATGGAAGAAATAAAAATGTTGGTGGCCTTGTCATAAATAAACTATCATCCTGTGGATCAGCTGCTGTGGTGATGTATCTTTTGCTAGAAACAACTTTCCTTCTATATTATTTCTTCATAAAGTATTGTATTAAATAAGATTTTAACTCTTAAGATAATCCAATCATACACCACTGAATACCCAATATATTAAACTTTAGGATAGAAAAGTCAATAGCTTAGGATATAATTTTATTATAAGAATTCTACCTTTAACATTTTAGAGTGATATTGAGATTTTAAAGAAAATAAATGTCAGAAAAAATGTGCCACTCCTAAACAAATAAACCTAGTTTCAACACAGGATATAATTGGCATATATTTTTCTTCCTAAAAGCATCTAGATAAATGTGTATTTTGACTTGCAGTTGAAAGCCTTCATAATAAGGATCCTTTAATGGCTTTTTCTCTTAAATGCTGGATAATACAAAGTTGCCTATCTTTTTTTGTTGTATACCGGTATTTCTTTAATAGTGTTGATCTGTGGAAAATTACCCTCCTTGTTGCTGCTATACCCACAGGTTTTCATTTTGGGCCATGGTGGACTTGCTTTGTGCTTGTTGAACTGTTCAGCATCATCTAGCTTCCTAGATAAAATATATAGTTTTTGAATGAAATATCCCAAACTGTAATGATAGCAGATGTACACAACTTAACCCAATTATTTTCACTTACCAAAGTCAAAAACTACAATAAAATTTTCCCTTATTTGTGACCAGACAGGGAAATCCTCTCTCTGCTCTTTGATCAGTTCCTATCTGTTACTTTTACAGGTTGTGTGAGTGCTTCGTGTAGCTAGTTTAGCCAAGTGTTAGTCTTCAAAAATAAAACCAACAGGCAGTGAGTGAGCTGCAGAAACAATGGAATTAACCAACGGCAAACTATGAGGTCTTAGCAGAATTGTTTCTCTTTGAAGTCTCATCTATTCAGCTTCTTAGATAATGATGGTGACTTGCTTGCTAGCTGTCTGAGTTTTTCCCCATTTGTTCCCTTTGTATTTTTATCCAGAAGGAAAACCCCTCTACCAAGTGCACTATGAAAATGAAGATGGTCCAGGTTCCAACTTCTATGACATAGTGATCATTGCCACTCAACTACATGACAGCAAGAACAATATTACCTTTCAGAATTTTGACCCTCCTATTGCTGAGTTTCCTGGAACTTTTCACACCACAGTCACCTCCATTGTTCACGGCTACCTCAACTCCTCATACTTTGGCTTCCCAGATCCCAAGCTTTTTCCTTTTGCCAGTGTCCTCACCACAGAAGCTCCTGGCCTCTTCTTCAACTCCATGGATAATATTTGCCCCATCAACATATCTAATACCTTCAAGCGGAAGCAGCCCCAGGAAGCTGCTGTGTGGCGTGTCCACTCTCAACATCCTTTGGAGAAGCAAGAGTTGAAGATGCTGTTCCGTTCTTATTATTCTGTTCAGGTGGCAGAATGGCAAGTCTGTCCTGATTACGGATCAGTCAAGAACCTCCCACCTATTATCCTGCATGACAGCCTCTTCTACCTCAACACCATGGAGTGGGCAGCCAGCTCCATGGAAATGTCTGCCGTGGCAGCCAAAAATGTGGCTCTCTTAGCCTACAATCGGTGGAATCGTGATGTAGAGAAAATAGACCAGAAAGACTTAATGCACAAAGTGAAGACTGAGCTGTGAACTTAGCGAGCACTGCGAGACAAGACTTTTTTGCATGCAGAGTGAGGGGGATATTTGAGGCTACTAAGTGCCATTCCTTGACTTGTTGTGTTCCAGTTATATTGGATTGCAGCATTCGGAATTCCCAGTCAGTGTAGTAAGAGATGCTGAGATTTGCAGTCCCACACTTCCCCAACTCCTCTAAGTTGAGAAATAAATTGTACTGCAAATTTAACAGAAGTAAAGCAGAGCACTGGCAAATCTGTGTATTTATACGTTCATCTGTTATCTTTGTCATGGCAATCTCTTCAGCATAGTATCGCTCTTTCAGAGAATCTGTGAATTAATGCCTCTATCTAGTTGTTCAGGATTCTTCAGAAATCATGGAAGAAACTGAATAGTGTCAAATTCCATTTGACTTTTACTTTACCTGCTGAATCCTATTCGTACAGCCCAATTGTGTATATCACCCAGCAAGCTACAACTTTGGATTCATACTTCCTTCTTGTGTCTTCCTCTGCAGCCTTCCCAAATAATTTATACTGGACTGGACCTTCTTCTTGTACTTCATCCCCTAAGCTAAAGGAAATGGCACTTTTAGGATCGTAAGACCTTTTATGATTTCTTGGTTTTCCTGGCATCCCAAACACTGTGTTCCCTTAACGTTTATTACAAAGCCCCATGGTGGTGAAGCAAAGGACCTTGTGTTAGAATGTTTACTGTGAGAAAAGCTAAACAGTTTAATCAAACATGTAACTTTTTATCCACATATTATAAACATGTGCACAATTAATTGCTGATCTGCCAGCCATCCCATGGGCCTTTTTCCTGGAAATAGATTAAGCAAGCTGTCCTCCAGCATTTGGTTAAAAAAAAAAGATTTCCTTGATTCCTAAACCAGGAAAAACGACTGACCTAACATTCAGGAATTTTCCTGAGTAGATTCCACAATACCCTAGGCCAGAGGTCTTCAAACTTGGCAGCTTTAAGACTTGTGGACTTCAACTCCCAGAATTCTCCAGCCAGC
>WNWU01000012.1:12829265-12840826 GCA_012654045.1 Ptyas mucosa | reverse complement strand
GGGGGGGGGCGCAGGGATTTTTGCTACCGGTTTTCCGAATCACCCGCCACCATCGCTACCGGAACAGGAGATCCAGTCCGAACCGGGAGCATTTCACCTGACACCATCCATTAAATGTAAATTAGGCTTACTATGCTGCTTTTGGATGTGGTGGCTCAGTGGCTAAGATGCTGAGCTTGTCGATCGAAAGGTCGACAGTTCAGCAGTTCAAATCCCTAGTGCCATGTAACAGGTGAGCTCCTGTTACTTCTCCCAGCTTCTGCCAACCTAGCAGTTCGAAAGCACATAAAAAAAGCAAGTAGAAAAATAGGGACCACATTTGGTGGGAAGGTAACAGCGTTCCGTGCGCCTTTGGTGTTGAGTCATGCTGGCCACATGACCAGGGAGACGTCTTTGCACAGCTTTGAAAGCTTCGGCTTTGAAATGGAGATGAGCACCGCCCCCTAGAGTCGGAAACGACTAGCACATATGTGCGAAGGGACCCTTTGCCTTTACGCTGCTTTTAGATCCAGGTTTGCAAGAGAGCAAAGGCTTGTTTTGAGAAATACTTGCTGTGAACCGTTTACCAAGTCTCTGTTTAATATCTTAGCTGAATTGCCCTATATAATGAAGACAAGTCATGGGGGAGCATGAATAGTCCCTTTACCAGTGGTGGGTTGTCCCCGGTTTGCACCGGTATAGAACTGGTAGTAAACTGGCGGAAGGCTCCACCCACCGACCCTGACATCATCAAAATGCTTCTGCACATGCGCGCAGCCCAGTTGCAAACTGGTAGTAAAAGTAAGTAGAACCCACCCTTGCCCTTTACTATTACTTTTTCCCTTAATGCTATGATAAGGGGTACTTAAGCTTGGTGGCAATTATGACACATAGGGAATTATTCTCCTTTTTTAATCCGGAATCTATTAGGAAGAACAGTTACCTGTAAGGACAGCATACAGATGATGACCCACTGCTAGATTTGCTCCATCACGAACAAGTTCTGACACATTTATCAAATCTGCTTCTTTAATGGGCCTGTGTGCATGTCATTGTCTTATCCCTTATCCCACATTGTTCTTTAACCAAGACTTAATATTGACTTAAGGTTTAATCATGTAAACTCAGAACAGCTGCAGTTTTGGATTAGTAAGAACTGGTTTATAAAAGACAGATTACTTATGGCTTTTGGTTTCTGATAACTTTATCCAGAAGTGGCAGCTGCTCTGGAGTTAGCATGGCCAGTGAACCTTAAATAAATCTGGATTAAAGAGTTTTATGGAATGAATAAGACTGCAGCGCGTTCAGTTCCAATAACCAAGCAAGCAAGATTTAGACTGCCACGAAAACACCGTCCATGTTTCCATTGACTCAAAATTAAAACATTTTGATAGGCAAAATGTCACTATCCTAACTTGACTTTTATTTCTTTTTCACAAATGTAGATTGCTTGCACTCCCAACCTTCTTTAGAAAATGACTGGTGATGCATAATTTATAATTTAATCCCATAGTCAGCTTTCTCAAACTGGTATTCTCCAGATGTAATGGACCACCTTCCCTTAGCCAAGATGGTAATTGGGCTCTGGACAATATTTTGTATTTCGTATTTTGTGGGTATTTGGTTGGCGAAGGTTGCTGAACACAAAAGTGGGCATTTGTAGTTTCAATAATGTACTGGCACACCTGCTTGGCGATCGCTTGCATTCAGGCTCCTGCCAAGCAACTCCATCTGGAATTTGCAACAGGACTGTTTGGTAATTAATGTTCTGAAATCTATAATTAAGCAATCAAGCAATGTATTAAGCGGAGCCCTGAAAACAGGATTCCTCCCTTCCTCTTTAATAACTAAGATGTTGTTGTTGTTTTTTAGGCCCAAGCAAATCATGGGGGTGACCACATTTCCCAGCACTGCAGTCTGCATACCAAAAATCTCCATAGGGGCCGGAGCCACAAGGCACATACCCAGTCAAAGAAAACAAGTCAAGAATGTTCACAAATGTGTTTATTTAAAAAAAATAGCCAATTATATTTGCCAACGTTCAGGTTTTTCCCTCCATCGGGCACACACAAGATTCCTCTCTTTCGGTCTCACGTATCCTCCAGGTGAGGCTTGCAGCCTAGCCAGCATGACAGCAACCCATCCATGTTTGGCTGCTTTCCAAGCTGAGCTTCAATTATTTGTAACAGACACTTTCACATTGGCTATAAATATATTTGAAACGTTCCAATGGTAGCTTGGGATTCGTGTTTGTTCTTTTTGTCCGTATCTTCGGTTTGGATAGTGCAGGGGACAGGATGACGGGGCAGTCTTCTAACAATCAATCTCTCTGTCTTATGTACAATTTAGCTAGTGAGAAGCTGATCAGCTTTGGTGAAGATGCAGGCAGCCTAACGTCAGCAGGACTTCATCCTGTACATTTATTTTTAAAAACAGATGATATAATTCTTATGCAGATTGACGCCGTTGTATGCTGGTCAAGTTAGCAATTGGCTGCCCTGGCTGGGCTTCTGCAGAGGGAAGAAGGAACTGGATTTTGTTCACCTTGGATCTGGTGCTCTCTCGGCCATAGACTTTTTTGTACCCTCCAGCCACATCTTATTACTCAAAGGGGGATACAGGTAGTCCTCAACTTACGACCACAATTGAGTCCAAAATTTCCGTTGCTAAGTGAGACATTTGTTAAGTGAATTTCGCCCCATTTTACGACCTTTCTTGCCACAGTTGTTAAGTGAATCTCTTCAATTTGTTAAGTTTTTAAATGAATCTGGTTTCCCCAAGGACCTTACAGGTCAGAAGGTCACAAAAAATGATTACATGACCCCTGGACACTGTAACCATCATAAATATGAATCAGTTGCCAATTGTTTGAATTTTGATCATATGACCATGGGGATGCTGCATCGATCATATGTGTGAAAAATGGCCATAAGTCACTTTTTTTCAGTGTGGCTGTAACTTTGAACAGTCACTAAATGAACTGTTGTAAGTCAAGGACTACCTGTATAACACTACTACTATGATCCTTCTGCAGAAGATGGATGGCTAAAATATAGAACCTTAAACACTGATGAACACTGGTCCCCAAATGCCTTTGTCAACCCTGAAGCTGGCCTGACTGAGGCCATTTTGAGACTTCAGCGCTGACACACTGTAGAAGAGGGACAGGGAGTGGGGAATAGAGATAGTTGGGGTGTTGTAGTCAAAACAAAATACTTTCTCTTAGGAACTAAGGACATTCCTGCAGGTGCTCGGAAGGAGGAGATTGGAGTCATCTAGCAACTAGACAGTATCCGATTGGACCATGTGACTGATTGTTTTGAGAAAGCGAAACTTTTACTTTTAATTAAGTGAAAACCGTGGGAATATTCACAGTCGGTTTTCACCAGCTTGTGCCAATATGACATATCCAATAAACTTATTCTTTGAGGAATCTACCTGCCTCAGAGTTTTGTTTGCTACGGGCATGATACTCGGAACCCTGACATTCTTAGTAGTTTTCAACATCAGGCAACTTCTCTGCAGTGTCTAAAACAAATGTTTTGTTTTTTGTTTTGGGAAAGCAGTCTCTACTTGAGGAATGATTTAAACATGCTACCTTTCTCTACCATATTTCTGTTGGAATAAATACTGCTGAACAGAATGCATTTTTAAGGAAGGATCCTTTGCAACAGGCAGCCATTTTGAAGGCGTTAATTCCTCCTTTTGAATCTGGGCAGTTAGATGATGGCAGCTATTTATATCCTAGGCAGCCTATTACACAGAAGTCCTCAAATGAGGAAGCAGTAGACCTTGAAGCAACTCCCCTTTGAGTCAATGGGCACTGCTGTGCAATATGATGCCATCCTCTGATGATCCAGAATGCCATTCCTATTGTGCAGTGAGATCTGATTACTGGGCCAACTTTTTTTTCAGGACCAAAGATCTCTTTCACACTTAATATCAAGCTGCTGTACATTTGAGGCTCTGGCTCAGTTGTTACCTGGCAGCAGAATAAAATAAGAAGAAGTCTGTTTGACTGGAAAACTAACTCTGTCTGGTTCTTACTCTTCCTGAAAGCTTTGCTTTCTAGCCAATTGCTGTAAGAGTTTAAGAATTTCTTCCTATCTTTGCTTGTTTTCTGTTCCAACCACACCCTTCCTTCTCCTTAGGCCGTGTCTTATAACCTGTAATCCTGAGAGCAGGGATTGCCTCAGCCTTGTTTGTGATGTGCCAATAAACCAAAGAGGAGTTTAGTTGAAAAATCATCTCTTCTGCTATCTATTCTACATTAAAAAGTAAAAAGTAAAAGCAGCCATAGGGAAGGGCATGAGTAATAAGAATCAAAATAAATTTTAAAAGAAACCAGTTATTAGGCCACTAATAACTGGCCTAACTGACCATTTCAAGATTGAGATGGTCAGTTAGGCCAGTTATTAGTGGCCTAATAACTGGTTATTAATGGCCTAATAACTTGATAGGGATGCATGTGGTTATTTGAATGCTCCTATTCAATTTTTGTCCTTGTGTGAGTGGATTGAGGTTTTACAAAAGAAGACTAAACATCCAGGTTTCCTGGCAAGCTTCAAGACTGATTAAAGTCTCACCTAAAACACTCCAGATTTGGGATTTGCTGCAATCTTCCTCCTCTCTTGGAAACAGAGATCAATGGGAACCATCAGCGATACCACTGTATTTCCTCCCTTGCTCCGTCATCCCTGCATTTCCAGTTCAGTATCACAAGGTGGTGCTGTTGCAAAGGCAAATGATTCTACCATTTCACCTAGCCCGTGCTAGAACGTCCGTGTATATTTTATTCTTTCGAAGCTAGAAAGATTCTAGCAAACTGACCTAACCCAACGCAGAAGAACAGATCCTGAAATATCCAAAGCAACAGTTCCAGAAATTCTTCAGATTCTCTGGTGTTTATCCTTTCCAGTGCTTCTCCCAGTTCTTAAACAGGTGAGACAGTTTCCTTTAAGAATACGTGAGAACAGTGGTGCACAGCACTAGGGACAACTTCTCAGGGAAAGCTCAATCAAGCAGTAGAGATGAGTTGATGCACTTGCTCATATGCATTCTACTGTTCCAAGGCATAACACTTAAAGCAATGTTTTTCATCCTTGGCAACTTTAACTGTGGACTTCAACTCCCAGAATTCCTTAGCCACATGCTACGTTAGGAGTTCTAACATCTAGACACTGAAATCCACACATCTTAAAATTGGCAAGATTAACTAGCCTAAACATTAGAAAATCACCCAGCCTACCAGCCTAGTTTATGTGCATCTTATGGGTTGATCAGGCCTATTTCTTTTTCCTATTCTGGAGAAGTACCTCTCTCCCTTCATTTTTTGCTTTGAAAAACATTTTTCTTCAAATTTTGTTAGAGAACCGTGAAGGAATTATTATAACTGGAGTTTATATCGTTCCTATAGTCTTTCCAAACAGACTTCCATGCCCTGGTATGACAACTCACAGAATAATGAGTAATAAGGACAATTATTATTAATGAATAACAAAGACTATTAGCCCAACTGGCTGAGAATTTGACTGTTGATTTTCTTCATCCATCCCATAAAAATCTGGAAAAGCACAGACTAGGAGAATCACCCCCCCCTGCCCCGCCCCAAAATAAATCTCTTAATGAGGTGGCTTGCTTCATCTTTACAGAATGATAGAAAATGTGTATCTTTGAACATGACCATCTAATGAAACCAAATCATGAAAGATTCCAGTTGCCTTATAAATTCTTCACACCGCATCTTGATTAATTGTGGAACTTCCTCCCACAAAACAGGGGAGGACAAAAAAGTGGGACTCATCAACTTGAAAATAATCCATAGAGAGTCATGGTGGGGGATACTCTCAATGGTTATTATGCTGATGGCTCTATACTGCCTCCACAATTAAGGTAAAGGTTCCCCTCGCACATATGTGCTAGTCATTCCCAACTCTAGGGGGCGGTGCTCATCTCCGTTTCAAAGACGAAGAGCCAGCGCTGTCTGAAGACGTCTCCGTGGTGATGTGGCTGGCATGACTAAACACCAAAGATGCACGGAACACTGTTACCTTCCCACCAAATGTGGTCCTTATTTTTCTACTTGCATTTTTTTACGTGCTTTCGAACTGCTAGGTTGGCAGAAGCTGAGACAAATAACGGAGCTCACCCCATTACGCGGCACTAGGGATTCGAACTGCTGAACTGCCGATCTTTCGATTGACAAGCTCAGCGTCTTAGTCACTGAGCCACTGCATCCCTGCCTCCACAATTAGAAGAAGCCTATTAATATCAGTTGTTGAAGGACATGTGCAAGAGGAAACTATGACAATTATTCTCAGGTCTGACGTGTAAGCTTTGCTGATATATCTAGTATGCCTTTGTAATCCTCAAAGTAGAATGTAGCAAATACATTGCTTCCAAAATTGTGCAATATAGATAATCTATGCATGTAGTTGCTAAAAGTCAACAATGATTGGATGTTGCATAATCAATCAGTTCTATAACTGGGGAGCAGAGAAGGAAGATTTATTTAATAATTAGCTATTTACATTACATTTCTGCACCACCCGTCTCATCTCAGTGATTTTGGGTTACTTGCAACAATATAATATAACTACATAAACACACGAAGGTGAAAAGTAAAAAAAAATGAAAGTTAAAAAATCCACGAGACTAAAAAATTTAACAAAGCAGTCAGAATGCCCTCTAGCCATCAGCCATATCCAGGACTGCATCACATTCTTAGACTTGGCAGACCCGAGTCTTAAAACTCTTCTAAAAAATCAGAAGAGTGGGGGCTTACCTCATCTCTGAGGATAAGATCAGTGGTGGATTGCTCCCGGTTTGGTCTGGTTCTTGTGAACCAGTAGTAAAAGCGGTGGGAGGCTCCGCCCACCCATCTGGACGTCGTCATGGATAGAACATGCGCTCCTGTTGCGAACCGGTAGTAAAGGTAAGTAGAACCCACCCCTGGATAAGATATTGGAAAGGACAGGGGCAACAGCAGAGAAGGCCCTCCCTCTAGATCTCACCAGTCAAAATTCTTGGGCCAATGAGATTTGCAGCATGCATTCTCTGCTTGACCGAGTGGGATGGGCTAATGTACTGGACAGTTATGAATTGGTTAAATAAGTCTATTGTAATTGTTTCCCTAATTTGATCAGGAGCTTAGGCTGAGCACATGTGTTTTCCAGCCAGATAGCCACTATTCTCTACAGGGTTCTACTACTTTGAAAAGTTTCTATGAGCTACACCTTCCTCTGAACAAGGTGGTGCCTACTGCAGCTGTTGATGGCACTGAAAAGTACTGCTTTATTACCAATGAGAGCAAAAGCTAAGTTTGGGGAGGCGGGAACTGTGGGAACAGTTTAACAGTTTGTCCTTGCTTTTCAACCTGCTGTGCAAGGGAAAATGTTGGGTTACATTGTTCGGTTTAATGGACATCCACTTTATCTCTCTTGCCTGCACAGGCAGTTTGGATTCTCCTCCCTGTTTATTTAGTGTAATAATTGAGTAAGCATAACAACTGAACAATTGCAATAGTCACGTGGTATAATAATAACTAAGAATACGTTTACTGGCTTTAGAAAAGCCAATCTAGTTTTTCCACTTATTCTTATTGAGAAACTTAGATATTTCCCAATATATCTCATTCTGTCAACATTTAAAAATTGTGTTTGTATAAGAATGAGGTGCTTTCAGGACTTCGGCCAAAAACGTTTTACCCTTTTCAATTCAGAAGATGTATAAAATCTCAACCATCACAATGAGTTGCTTCTCATAGTCACACTCTTCTCATGCTCAAGATTTTGCTTGAGGCACAGATATGTACAACTGAAAATAAATTGGTCTACAGATCTGCTGACAAGGTCTACTCGATTTTAAAAATGGATTAAGTTTAAAGTGCCTCACAAAGGTACAATTTATACTTCAATTGCTTGTGATGTGGTTTTAATATCCAGAAACTCTACCAACCACCCTGATGCTTAAAATAAGATTATAAAAAGAGAGAAACTCGCTGCTTTTCAGATGAGGAATTTCTTCTGGGACTGGGAAGAAAAAGGAGCCAGTTTTGTGCCATTTTTCCAGATCCAACCAAGGACATCAATGTTTTCCTTCCATCCAAAGGTAAGTGTTCCATACTTTCTAAAATGTCCAAATAATCCATAAAAGTGTTTATAAAAACTTCTTATGCCTCATCAAGACAGTAGAAATGGATGTAAACATTGCATATAATTTGCATGGGTTCATTTATAGACGCAGGGAGAAAGTCACCTTCAGAAATAATTACTGTAATTTAAATCAACATGTCAAACATTTCAAGAAAAAAAAGAAAGACTGTGATCAAATGGTAAATGTCTTTTTGGTCAAGTACTTGGCCACTGATGAGCAACTAAAAAGCTTTTCTCCATTTTCCATTGGCATTAATTCATTGTTGTTTTTTATCATTCATTTTTAATGCCTTGAAAACTTACAATATGTGATAAATAACTGGTTGTCTGTAATCATATGTCTAACAGTTTAAAACATAGTGTTTCATTTTTGACTTCCAAGATCCAGATTAAAAGGGACACGTAAAATGGATGGTCCAGAACTTTCTCAAACTATTGTTTTCTAAGAAACCAAGAGGCAGATCGACAACGCCCTAACCAGCCCTAGGGTCAAAACTGACTTCATTGTCTTCAGCAAACTATCTATTTGGTCACATAATCTTCAAAAGAGGGACTTACCCAAAGATCATTTAGCTTCATGGCTGAATGAAATTATGAGCTAATTTAAGATCTATTTTGGTCTGTCTCAGCAGATGATAACACCTGTTTGACCTTGTTTGACTTTGTGTTTGTGTCTGTGTGCGGGCATGTGTATAATTAAAAGTTGTAAGAACTGCAACAAACTAAATTAGAACAGAAAAAGTGAAAAAGAAAAAAATAACTGAAAAAGCTTTAAGTGCGATCAGAAAAAAAATAGAAGAAAGTAGAAAAAGAGCAAGATATAAAGACATAAATTAGCTTCTGGTATTCTTCATAGCAGAAGATATAAGTACAATTACATTTTAATTCCTCTCTCTAAAGTTAGATTGCAATTGTCTTCCTTCTATAATCTAACAGGTCTAATCATCAAAACTATAAATTACAACTTCATTTATTTATTTTTTGTGCCAAAAGTCTATAAGGGACTTTTCCAGTCACCAATAAATGGAGATATTGTTTTTTCTCTAATCAAAGATGTCAGCTTATCTATCTCAGCAAGAGACCTTGCTCGGTTTTGGAAACTCAGCAAAATCAAGATAATTTGTCCTTGGATGGAATTCCACCAGGGCAATCCCAGAGCTTTACACTAGACAGGGAAGTTCCAGAAGAAAGCAGTAGCAAATGAATTCCATTTCAGTAGACATGTCTATGAAGTCACCAGGAGTCAAGCTCAACTTGGAGAAGATTGTTTTTATAAGATTGCTTGGACAATCTGTGTACATGAGTGAAGATCATTTTGGTCCAGTATATTTGTATCAGTATGAGAGACCTAATAGATACATGAATTGATGGAAGTATTCTGGAGTTTGTGATCTTTTAGACCTGGGTCAGAAAATTTGCTACCTTCTAAGAGAGCTGCCTGCTGTCTTTTTAATACTCGTCTGGAAATGAATATCACAAATACTCCACTCCAAGGCAATCATGGATATATTCTTTCATCTTCTCAGTCCTTATAGAACATTTCCAGAGACTATTTTATTTACCAGTTCCTGCAGGATTTAAACATTTCATTCTTTTCCTTTTCCTTTTTTTCTTTGGGTTTTTTTTTCTTTGGGTTTTTTTTTTTTTTGCACATTATTCAGTAACTTTCCTTTAGGAGAGAGCGCCCACCCACTCAGCTCTATCACTTGACCTACCAGCCAACTTTTGCTGGAAACACGATCCAGCTGTCTTGACGCTTCCATCTATGGATGCAAAGTTTAAGCAAACTCTGACCACACTGGGCTGCATTTCAGTAGAGCACACATGGCAGCAACCGAATGTATTCAGTTGCTCAGAGTAGCCAGTCTTTCTATTGTGTTTGGGACTGGAAAAGATAATCTTATATAGGCAGAAGACAGAATAGCTGTCATTGTTTTAAGGCCTCTAGGTTAAGAAGAGAGGTTCATTTTCTCCATAGTCTCTTTTTCCAAAATTGTGTGTGCGTGTAGCAATGGTTACATAAAAACAGGTATAAATTCAATTAGTGAAATGAGCATCAGACTCTTTCTCCATGTATAAGGCATAATAAGTGTGCCTTCCATTAACACAGTGACACTAGAAACTGTTTTACTACAGAGTAAATCTACTCAGATTTAAACTGTTGTCCCTGGGCATTTAAGGGATTAATAGTATATAGGGGACTAATTAATAGGACTATGAAAAGTTTAAGGGGACTCTTTAATCTATATTGACCTTTGTATTTATTTATTTTATTTTATGCAATTTGTATGCCGCCCTATCTCCGTAGACTCAGGGCGGCTCACAACAATAAAAACAATTTTAGATGTGCTTGTGTCTATGGAGATTTTCAGTCATCCAGGTCACAGTTGTCCCAAAACTGCTTTTCAAAAAGCAACTGGACTTTCCCCCCCCCCCCCCCGGAGACGTTTTGCTTCTGATCTAAGAAGCTTCTTCAAGGCATGAATCTCCATGTGTTAAAACTGTTTTCAGATTTGGCCATATTTTATCAAGAAATAGAATCACAGGGTTGCCCTGAAGAAGCTTTTTGGATCAGGCCTTCTAGCCCAACCCTCTGTTTGAGCAGGATACCTTACATCATTCCAGACAAATGATTGTCCAATTTCTTCTTGAAAACCTTTACTCACAACTTTAGGAGATAAGCCGTTTCATTGTTCTCACTGTCAGGAAATTTCACCTTAGTTCCAGTTTGGATCGCTCTTTAATCAGCACCAACCATTACTTGTTGTCCTGCTCTCAGGTGCTTTGGTGAATATGTTGACCTCCTCTTCTCTGTGACAGTCCCTCAAGTACTGGAAGACAACTATCATGTCACCCCTAAGTCTTCTCTTTGTTAGACTAGACATTTCCAGTTCCTGCAACCATTCATTGTATAGCCTCCAGATCCTTTATCACATTTGTTGCTCTTCTCTGTACTTTTTCTATATATATAAAGAACGGTTGCTGGAATTGGGTATGTCTAGTTTAATGAAAAGAAGGACTAGGGGTGAAATGATAGCAGTGTTCCAATATCTCAGGGTTTGTCACAAAGACGAGGGAGTCAAGCTATTCTTCAAAACATCTGAAGAAACAATGAATGGAAATTGTAATCAAGAGGAGAAGCAAGCTAGAAATAAGGAGAAATTTCCCGACAGTTGGAACAATTAATCAGTGGAACAACTTGCCTCCAGAGGTTGTGAATGCTCCAACACTGGAAGTTTTTAAGAAGAGATTGGACAACCATTTGTCTGCAATGGTGTAAGGTTTCCTGCATGAGCAGGGGGTTGGACTAGAAGACCTCCAAGGTCCCTTCCAACTCTGTTATTCTATTCCTATTCTATTCTATTCTATTCTATTCTATTCTATTCTATTCTATTCTATTCTATTCTATTCTATTCTATTCTATTCTAT
>WNWU01000012.1:12807963-12829255 GCA_012654045.1 Ptyas mucosa | reverse complement strand
ATTCTATTCTATTCTATTCTATTCTATTCTATTCTATTCTATTCTATACACCAAGTGTGGCCTCAGTAGTGCAGTATAAAGCCGGGGAGGGGGTTTAAATTATTTAATAATTAAATAATTATTAAATTATTAAATTATAATCATGCCATTATCCAAACTAAAAGAGACCACACAAGCATAACACGTTCAACCTCTTGGTTCTGATAGGAGGAAAAAGTCCACGGAGCATATTCCCTGCCCTTGCATCCTCGGAATTCCAATGGATATCCTCGCATGAACTCAGCAGCTTGTATACAGCCTTCCTTTGTTGCGTGTGTGTGCATGTTCGTGTGCTTGTATACAAATGGGTTTATGTACAAGTTTCCATGTAGTGGATAGAATTATAGTTCATCGTATTACAGCATCCACTGGAAGAAAGCTCTTGCTGTTTGAAGAATAGCCATATGGGGGCATGAAGACCTGAGACTTTCCTAATGCCCCTCCCATTACATCCTGCCCATCTCCTCTCATAAACAGTAAATAGCCTTGCCATTGTGTCATAACTCCCTGCACAAGTCCATATTTGCACAATGCTAGCAGTTTGCAGAGCATCACAGCCTAGAGGGCTTATTTTAAGTTTGTTGGAAAAAAAAGAACATTGTTTGGTGGGAATTAAACTCTCGGCTCTCAAAAAAGGGCAAAATGAAAAGCGGCTAATTCTGCAGATTCTTTGGGTTGTATAAACACAGAGACACGTCCCAGCTGGAAAGAGGGTAGCAAGGAATTTCTCACTGGCACCCAGTAAAGGTCAGTGCCCTCTTCCTGGACATTCATCAGGAGGAGTGTCAGTGGGTCAGGAAGGGAGTCCAGTTCCCACTGCCTGGCAGAATTCTCCCATGACATTTGCATTGGATGTAGATATTTTCTTTACCCTCAATTCGCAAAGTAACCAATGGTATGGAATTTGGAGGGTTAAGTTGCAGAGTCAATGCTGAGCATAAAATATTGTCCTTTTCTTGAGCACGTCTCCCAAAAGGTAATGCCTGCATGTATCACAATTGAGAACATTAAGAACCCATCTCCATTCTAGCAATCTATCAGCATAATCCTAGCCACGTAAGAATGTATGAGCTTTTAATATAACGCTATTAGAGGCAGCACATCTATATAAGATAACTAGAACCTTACCTAACTACATTCATCCAACAAACTTGCAGGAGGATTGGGATATTTTTGTCCCTAAATGGATAACTGAGGATGATATGTATAAAGGGTTAGATACCAGATCTTCCACAGTTGACCCTCCAAACAGCCATAATGAACCAAAAAAAAAAAAAAAGCCAGCCCAAAAGGCAACTGCTTCTTCTCTCACATCTGGCAACACCAGTTGGTAGACAAGGTAATCTGGGCTGGACTAAAGCTTATTAATTTGAACCTCTTTCTTTAGTTTGTCACATATGGGGGGAGGCTTAGTGCATGAAGGCAGAATCTCTGCAAAGGACTTTGAAACCGAAGGCAAACTATTTATTTATGTACAGGTCATCCTTGACTTACAACAGTTCACTCTGTCACCATTCAAAGTTACAACGGCACTGAAAAATGTGACTTATGACTGTTTTTCACGTTTACAACTGTTGCAACATCCTCAGGGTCATGGGATCAAAATGTATTTACACTTGCGTCCTTCTGACAAGGAAAATCAACGGGGAAGCCAGATTCACTTAACAACTGGGTTACTAATTTAACAGCTGCAGTGATTTCCTTAACAACTGTGGCAAGAAAAAATAATATAGGCAAAATTTACTTAACAGCTGTCTCACTTAGCAACATAAATTTTGGACTCAGTTGTGGTTGTAAGTTGAAGACTACTGGCATGTTTATATTCTCTTCAAGAATTTTTGGTACTATTTTATTCTCGTAACAACCCTAGAAAGCAATCAGCCCAAAGATTCCTAATGATTGAATAGAACGTTGCCTTTATGAGATCACAAAGTTAAAATGCCAGAATGTTCTATTTTAATAGACATCATTTTCAGAGCCTATGGCCATGATGGCGAACCTATGGCACATGTGCCACAGGTGGCACGCGTAGCCATATCAGTGGGCACGGCAGCTCAGCTCTGGCGCACATGTGCGTGCTGGCCAGCTGATTTTGGGGCCTTCTGGGCCCACCAGAAGTAGGGAAACAGGCTGTTTTCTGCTTCCAGAGGGCCTGGGGGGGGGGAGACCCATTTTTCTTTCTCATCTGGTTCCAGATCTTCTCTTTGCATCTGGGGCGGCTGAAAACATCCTTCCCCAGCCACTCGGAGGCTCTCCAGAGGCCTGAAACAGCCCATTTCCCAACTCCCGGTTGGACAGGAAGTGACTTTTTTGCTGTCCCAGCCTCCAGAGACTCCTAGAGAGACTCCTAGAGAGGCTCTGGAGGCTGGGGACAGCAAAAAAAGTCACTTCCTGTCCAACCGGGAGTTGGGAAATGGGCCATTTCAGACCTCCGGAGGGCCTCCGAGGAGGTGGGGAAGGCTGTTTTCACCCTTCCCAGATGCATAGAGAGGATCTGGAGCCAGGTGAGAAAGAAAAATGGGCCTACCGGGCCATCACGTGCCAGGAGTGGGGGGGAAGGGGGGTTGCGCGTGCATGCACAGGGCAAGGCGCATAGAATTATGGGTATGAGCACGCGTGCACGCAAACCTTCCCCGCCCCCCCCCTTCCTGGCACACGATGGCAAAAAGGTTAGCCATCACTGGCCTATGGCATAGCACTATATATTTTTCTTTAATGGACATATAGGCCTTGAATATAATACTATTGGTGTGCAGAGTAAGGATTTTTTTTTTTATTAAGATACATTTCCTTCCAATCTCCTACTGCAAATTTCATGCCTGACTGGAATTTGAATGTGAATCTGCTTCATCTGAGAACACTTCTAGATTATATTCTAATTATACAAATCATTCTCAATACTGAAGTTTAGAAGGGAAAATTAGATGGTGCTATTTTTCATTTCTAACTCGGCACATTTTCTTACTGGTTGTTCTGATATGTTTATTCTGGAAAAAAAAATATTTAAGAGAAAGAGAGATTATCTGCATCAAGTCTTCTGATTTGGTAACATCTCGCCTGACTAAGAGTTCTGGAGAACTTTTACACACACGCACACACATGTGTATATATGTGTGTATATGTGTATGTATCAGTGGTGATTTTCAACTGGTGTTACAACCGGTTCGCTTTGCACATGTGCTTTGCTATATATACTGTATGTATGTGTGTGTGTGTGTGTGTGTGTGTGTGTGTGTGTGAATGTATGTTCATGGGGTTGCGATGGGTCAGACACGACTTTGCAACTAATAACATACATACATACATACATCCTTACTTTGATCATTCCTAATACACACCGACACACATATACATATGTATGTATGTATGTACAGTATGTATGTATCACCAGATATGGATTTTGGGATGAAGCAACCTCAGTTTAAACATGTCACTTGGAAGCATTCTAAATGTTTACCCAGAAGTACCCGAAATATACATCTGGAAATGGTGTTTAAAGCCTGGAAAGGTTTTAATTCCAGCATGCTAACCATTAGATCAAAAGGCAAGGGACAATGCTCAGAGAATGTGGAGTCTTTGTGCTGTGGTATAAAGCCCTTCCTTTGCAGTAGCCACCCATCTCTGGCTCCCACCCCTCCCCCAGCTGTACCCAGCCTTGACATGCCTCATTCCTGCTCACACTTGGAAAAACTTTAATAAACATATTGCTGTTTGAAGCTCTTGGAAGCAAAATTAGCTTCATTGTCAATAAACAGTCTTTCTTAGCAAGCAGGCCCAGATGTGTGTCTAGGCATCTTGTGTATCCTGCAGCAATGGCCAGAGAGCATTTATCACTCCAGAGTTTATATCACATCTTCTGACAAGTTCCAGATGCACAGACTTCTTGTGAACGTACACTTTGTTCTTCCTTTCTTATAACTTTGTTTCTTGTCCCTTGATCCCAAACACCTGATGGAAAGTTTGGTTAATAATTGTACATAAAAACACTATTTCAACTTCCTTCCCGCTTCCTGTACCTCTGGGTTTCTGTCCCAACTGCACCTTATGTTGTTGGTTGGAGCTGCCAAGAACATCTGAAAGAAAAGGGCTACTTTCATGGATGAACCCTACTGAAAACTATAGAAGCGCTTCCTCAAATTGAACTCACACCTGGTACACACCTGCACCCATGGGGTTTTTTAAGAAGTGTTACAGGAGGGCTTTTCCCATTTTGTTGATTTTTTGTTCAACTTCCCATTTAGAAACATAAAAAGGTAAAGGTTCCCCCTCGCACATATGTGCTAGTCGTTCCCGACTCTAGGGAGCAGTGCTCATCTCTGTTTCAAAGCCAAAAGCCAGCACTGTCTGAAGACGTCTCTGTGGTCATGTGTCCAGCATGACTAAATGCCAAAGGCACACGGAATGCTGTTACCTTCCCACCAAAGGTGGTCCCTATTTTTCTACTTGCACTTTTTACGTGCTTTCGAACTGCTAGGTTGACAGAAGCTGGGACAAGTAATGGGAGCTCACCCCTTTATGCAGCACTAGGGATTCGAACTGCTGAACTGCCAACCTTTTGATCAACAAGCTCAGCATACATAGGCATTAAAAAGGGACACAGATTCCATAACTCCTAAGTTCTCAGTTTCTCCAACATTGTCTCTCTTGCTCAGCAACAAAGCCTTAGACAAAGTTTCTTTCAGTCATGTGTTCTCTGAGCCTTTGGATGATGCCAGAGCTTCAATCTCAAATGTTACACAAGCCAAACCTCTCAACTTTGATCTCATCCAAGCCCAGGAGGACGCCTTGGTAGGATTTACATCAATGCTAGTCAGCATAACTATTGAGAAAGGCTAGTCTAGTGAGTCATTCCCCTGCCTAAGAATTTAAAAGTATGCGCTGATGGCATTTTTCCCAAGTATAATACCTAAATACTAGGAATCACATTTATGCATCACAGCCACATGATGCTACAAGATTATTCATCACATGCAACATTTGTTTTAAGACGGAAACATTTGTTTCCAGAGGAATTTAAGAACTCAGTTACATGTGGCTCACCAATTAGATCAGCAAGATGGAGAAAAAGAAAGGGAAAATGTCTTTCTCCCAAAGTTTAACTGTAACATTATTCATTGCCGAGCTGGATTGGACAGGATTAGGTGATCAAATTGAGCCATGGTGGCGCAGTGGTTAGAATGCAGTACTGCAGGCTACTTCTGCTGACTGTTGGCTGCCAGCAGTTCAGCAGTTCAAGTCTCACCGGCTCAAGGTTGACTCAAGTCTTCCATTCTTCCGAGGTCAGTAAAATGAGGACCCAGATTGTTGGGGGCAATATGCTGGCTCTGTTAACTGCTTAGAGAGGGCTGTAAAGCACTTGAAGCGGTATATAAGTCTAAGTGCTATTGCTATTTCTATTACTCCAGACTTCCACAACCTAGTGTTTTCCAGCTGTGTTTTATAATATTCCTTGTATCGTGCCAGCATAACTGGAGAAGGGGTTTGTATTCCAATACAACGGACAGTGGTGGGATTCAAATAATTTAACAACCGGTTCTCTGCCCTAATAATTTCTTCCAACAACCAGTTCACCAAACTGCTCAGAAAGTTAACAACCGGTTCTCCTGAACTGGCTGAATCCCACCACTGCAACTGGAGTACATAAGGGTAAGGAACAATGAATAGCTGAATCTCTCGTTAATTTAGCTGCCTCTGATCTATATTGTAATACCTAATGCATAGTATGTGCCCTTATGTAGCTAGAGAAATGATCCTCCAGAGATAATGTCTGTGTTCTCCTTCTGAAGCACTAATTTGATTTATTTAGAAAGAATAGCTTAAAAGCTTGTGAATTATCACTCCAGCTGCAGAAATGCAGGATAAGAGTTGTCCCTACTTTGATGATCATTATCAATGATCAAGTGGATGAAGATACATGCAGACACACACTGGGTGGCTCTTTGTTGTTGGAGCCCATCTGTGCTGGTCAAAAGTGCAGTTCAGCACAATTCTGAGATGATAAAGGCTGGAAGGACAAGTCCATGTGTTTGAAGGAGAGCAGAAAGGCAGAAGAGGTAAAATGGGATTAGATGGATTTTTAAAAAATGTTATTTAACCCATTGAGAAAGAAGGGCAGTTCTGCCTTTGGAAATCTTCTGTGATGCACAGTTCATCCAGGACAATATTCTACCAGGTTTAATAAAGAGAAGGACAAGGGGGTGATAGGATAACAGTCTTCCATACTTGAGGAGCTGTTGCATCAAAGGAGGACAAGTAATTGGTGGAAGATCATTAAAGAGAGATCCAATTTAGAAATAAGATGAATTCCTGACTTGCCTCCAGAAGTTGTGAGTGCTCCATCACAGGAGATTTTTAAGAACAGATTGGAGAGCCATTTATCTGGAATGGTATAGGGCCGTGATGGCGAACCTATGGCACGAGTGCCACAGGTGGCATGCGGAGCCATATCTGTGGGCAGGCGAGCATTGCCCTAGCTCAGCTCCAGCGCACATGTGCGTGCTGGCCACCTAATTTTTGCGCCTTCGGGGCCCACCGGAAGTTGGGAAATGGGCCATTTCCGATCCCCCAAGGGCCTCTGGGGGGGATGGGGAAGGCCGTTTCCACCCTCACCAGGCTCCAAGAAAGCCTATGGAGCCTGGGGAGGGCAAAAAACAGGCCTACCGGGCCCACCGTGCCATCACGTGCCAAAAGCAAGGGTCGCATATGGGGGGGGTCGCACGTGCATGTGCGGGAGACATTGAATTATGGGTGTGGGCACATGTGTGCACGACAGCCCTGTGCTCCCCTCGCTTTTGGCACGCGATGGCAAAAAGGTTAGGCGTTACTGGTATAGGGTCTGCTTGCTTGAGCAGAGGGTTGGACTAGAAAATGTCCAAAGAAGACCCTACTATTCTATGTTCTATTTGGATGATAACTCAGAGGGTTCCCATCCAGGTTGCCATGCACATTCAGCATATTTGATGGTACCACATTGCAGAAGGCTACTTTATGATAAAACAATATAACTGAAGAAGGCAGCAACGCTTTATAAATGCTTTATGGCTAAAAATCTAGCAATAGATTGTACTATTTAAAGTTTAAGATATAATACACGCACACCCCCAAATACATTCTCGGTGCAGGTTAAGCCAATAGGGACAGGACCAACACTAATACAAGTTAAGGGGGAAAAAGTCCAAACCATCAAGGCATTTAGAAATAAAATTCCTCTTAGGATAGAAAGAAATCTACAGCAACCCATCAGTAGCTGCTGTTTGGCTTGCTCAATAACAGAAAGCTGGTCTAGGTAGTTCAATATACTGTACTTAAGTCTCACTCAGTGTTAGGGAATGAGTATTACCTACCTTGTTGGGTTGGCAATATATAAACCATCAATATAGCTTTAAGACTGCTGTATTGCATCATACTGTGTCCTGATTAGTTAGCTCTGTAACCAATCTCCTTAAGAGGGACATAGAAACATTATTTGTTTCTCTTTGCTATTCTTGCTCTCTGATATCTCTGTATGCTACTGTTTGCAAATCCAGAAGAACTGTTTATTGTGAATGACTACGATGACTGGTAAGAAGACTTTGTTATTGGATTATCCCTGGACTGTCATTTTGCTATCTCCTGCCTTATATGTGTATGACCTGGACTGTTTATTGGACTGTGCCTTACTATTTCCTGAAAGTCAACACAGATACACAGATACACACAACTCAGTGTATCTGTGTGTTGACTGTGTTTATTCGTACCTACTCTCAAACACTTTCATGTGCACACCCTTGCTATTCAAGGGTTACTTTGCGAATTTCTTAACACTCAGCATTCCTGATTTAATAGCTTCTCTGCATTAGCCTTAAACTACATCCACTCAGCTGTTTTGCCATGTTCTCCTCCGTCCCTGGATGTCACGGAAAATCTTACAACCTCCAGTCTTGCTGCTCCCATAGTATGACCTTACCATATACCACAGAATGGACATTTTAAAATAAGTGGCCATGAAATCTAGGGTTCTAGTTTTCCTCACAACAAAAAGAGAATGGAGGGACAGGGAAACAGATAAGGGAATGGATGCAACAGGCTTTTCCTATAGGAAAGTATCAAAATAAAATTTGAAGCCACAAGTTTGCTGATACAGAACACATCATTTCCCCCATGTTCATGCATTCCAAAATGGAGCACCAAAATTTGTCCTCCAGCTGCTTCAGATACAGGTGGATAATAGATGTAGCCACATCCTCTAGAAATGGTTAGTGGGCCATTCTTGCTCTACGTCAAGGAAGTTGTGTGGATTTGCCCTCAGCTGATCCTCTGAATTAGCCAAGGTAAGAAGGAGATATAGTGGAACAAATCAGGAAGAATAAACATTTTTGGAGTTTATTAATTAATTAATTTATTTATTTATACAAAATTAATTTAAAGAACACCTAGATCCAGATGACTCTATATACTTGATGTAATAAAAAATACAGAATAACAAAAGAGAAAGAGATGATATGTGTCTGGAACCATAACAAACAAAAACATACCAAATAGCCAAGAAAAGCAGCAAATTGACAATTACATCCTGATCACTATCTCTGTCCTCTCTTGGAACATAGCTGGATGGGTCCCAAAACAAGCAGACTCAGATTTTTTTAGATTCTTGTCAAAATTTCATTATTATTATTATTATTATTATTATTATTATTATTATTATTATTATTTTGCAGGAGACATGGATATTGGGGAATTCTCAATCCCCAGCTATTTTTCTCTGTTAGCTCCTGTACAACCTAGCCTCAATGGTGGCAGATCTAAGGGTGGGCTTGGTCTATTTATAGCTTTCAACGTATGTGTACAAACTGCAAAACAATCAGCTCGGTTTGGGAATGCCATCTCAGCTTTGTTATTTTTTGCAAAAGGATGCTAATTGGGATATAACTGAAGGGGGTAGAAATGGAGGAAATTGCCAGATAGTTCATAGGTTTATAAACAAAGCAGGCCCAGGTTTTCTCACAAAGTATTCCTCAACAAATAATGCATTGATTTCCACTCTATTTTATTGTAAGAATAAAAAAGCAGTAACAAAAAATGTGGGAAGACACAACTATATACATTTTTTCTATACCAAACAAATATCTGTTCCGTGTATATATATATATATGTGTGTGTGTGTGTATGTATGTATGTATGTATATATATATATATATATATATATATATATATATATATATATATAAAAACTCCATGGAATGGATAATTGATGTTTACTTGACTTGGAGTAGCAAATGACATTAAAGAAAAAGTGCATACATCACTTAGGCCAGGGGTGTCAAACTCGATTTCATTGAGGGCCACATCAGAGTTGTGTTTGACCTCGGTGGGAGGGGCAGCTCGACATCACTCGTGTTGGGGGCACCTGTGGTGGCCCGAACACTCTGTTTTCATTGGCAAAGGCACCGTGGGCCAGTCCTTCGCTGTTTCCAGGGCAGCCCCGCAGGCCAGATCTAAGCATCCCATGTGCTGGATCCAGCCCCCAGGCCTTGAGTTTGACACTCCTGACTTAGGCCATGGAATATAGCTTGCATTGGAATGGAAATAACCATATTGGCTTTTCGATATTATATGTATCTGAACACATATCACTTACATCGCTGCTTTTATACCAATACCAGGGTTATGAAATGCATGCTTTTTGTCCAACGCACACAAAAAAATCTTGATGACAGAAAATAGTTGCACATGAAGTGAACCTTAGTGGCCCATCGTTTATTATATGAGAGTGTTCAGCAAAGAAGTGAAGACAGAATTATTACTTGAGCTATCTGTGGATATTGGCATTATTTTCTGGAAGAGGTTGCGATTTGCTGGTGAACTCAGAATCACATACTGCTGACAGATAAGGTGTTTGTCCCAATGCAAAGTTTCAAGGGCAACCTTTTCTTAAGCTCGTACATTTTGGAAGGACTGTAACTTCCAGAATTCGCCACAGCATAGGGCAAATGCCTATATAGTTTTTTTTCCAAAGGGACAAATAGCATGTTGGGGGGCAAATTTGGGAGAAGGAATATTGAAGAAAGATTGCATGGGGAAATTTGTAGACACTCCATTTTGAAATCATGGGAGAGTCTGATCGGGATTCACATCCAATCCTCTCCTAAGAATAATAATAAAAAAAATACATTTAATGATATTCCTCTCAAAAGTTACAGTCTTCCTTTTGATACTGTGTTGGTGACCTCATAGCTTGCTTTTATTTACATGCAGAGAGTTCTTAGCATTTTTACCACCTTTGCTTTGCCGCTTTCTAGGCCATATTGACATAGACTGTGTTCAATGAATGTCATAGGCATATATTTGTCACAATTTTTGGGTTTTAGATCCAGAAATAAGGAAGAATAAAAGGAGCACATCAAGCTACTAGTTGGCCATTATATGCAGTCAGTAGGCTTCATCCAACAACTCATGGATTATAGATGCTTATTACAGCCTGTATGGACTTTTCTGGTTTCCCTACCAACAAAGTGGCTTTCAAACCAGTCTCTAAACATCTTTCAAAACTTTCCCTAATTGGTCTTATATCTGCCCGGTGAAGCTTGGCCTTATTCTGAGCAAGCCTGGCCAAGACACTGACTGCAAAAAGATTTTATGGCTCACAAAATCCTAACATTTACTTCTGTGCCTGTACCTGGCACTCCCTTCAAACCATTAAGTTGTCACACAGGGATTTGGAGATGGATGAGAAGTTCATTTCTTCTGCCCAAACAAACCACATTGTCTCTTGCTGAACGGATTGCTGCTAATGGAGTCAGAAACACTTGGTGTCCAGATTACTCACCAGTTATTTTGAATGTTTAATAGGGTCCTGCTAGACTCTGTTAAACAAAACTCTCAAACCAACTTTTCTAATACCATCCTATTGGTTCTGGTGGCTTCAGCAACACCCAAACCATTCTAGCCAGTGCTGGGATTATAGGTCAACATGAGAACTTTAATAATTGATTTCTAAAAACATTAATATCTGGAAAAGGGAGAAAAAGCCTTAATACCCCTCCTAGACAATCGTGAACTAGAAAAAAAGAGAGTGTTCCCGCACAAGACCTTCATTGTAAATTACCCTCCCTCATTTGATAGGAATGCAAAAAAAAACCCGAATCTGGATGTCATTGATTTTCATTTGCAACTTTCCCATGCTCTTAATTATTTCTTCCATTTTGGTCACTACTGAGGCGTTTCACGCTGCCAGCGGGCTCTCCACGGATCGGGATCGATCGGGGTCCCCTCCCCCTTACCAGCTAAGGGGAAGGACAGAAAGAAGAGTCCTCACAAGGGTTGTCTTCTCGGGATGAGAGAGCCCCGAGCTAGCTCGAGACAGACTCTTTTATTAGGGATTTTGGGGGTGGGTAAGCATACATCAGAAGGTGTACATGTGGCACAGGTTGACCATACATATAGTGACAACAGCTAGCGGATACACATATATGGTTATTATGTTGCAAAGCGGCTGAGGTTGCTAACGTTCGTTTCCATGTCAGTCTATCTTTGCCCTGACAGTTTTGCGGTTTGGCCATTTCACCTTCCTGTTGGCAATATTGATTGCAAGCATATTTCTATAACCATCTTTAAGCAATATCAGGTGTAAGCATATCTATAACCGTCTTTATGTTCAGAATTTGCTTCCACAAGGTCCAACTCACGAGAGTCTTCCGTACATGCAGAAGTTTAAAATCATAATGGTTGCAGCACACTACATATCTAACAAAAATGTATCAAGGAAAACATAGAATTCTGTGTGATCGTTTTATCTGGTATCCCTAAAGATCACTATTTTGCAACGCTATATCTTTTCTACTTAAAGAATGTCCATTATATTTTGAATCAGAATTTCACCAGGACTACCCAAACCTCATCCAAATTTACAATCTGCTTTGCATTCCAGAGCAGGGATCTCCAAACCATGGTCCATGGACCGCCACCGGTCCGCAGCATGCCAGAAAGCAGGCCAAGCAAACAAGCAAAGCCCCATCCACAGGATGCATACAGCACACAAAACCACACCCCCTATGATCCGTGGAAAAACCTCTCTCCATGGAACTGGTCTCTGGTGCCCAAATGTTTGGGGGCTGCTGTTTTAGAATGGATTAAGGAAAATCGCTACACAGAAAGACATATAAATAGACAAACTTTGTCTCCGCTTCCCAAATTTTGCTATTTCTCAGTTGGAACTATTCACAACATGGGAAACTGATAATGGAGAAATTCAACCACAGACATAGTCTGCAATTGACCCTGCAATCTTGATAGCACACACTGCTGTTGTTCAATAGCTAAGGTCCCTCAAACAGCCCAGTCACTCTCAACTAGTGTTACAATGTTGGATAGGGCACAGTAAGGATAAAGGGGTCCCCCCCCCAAAGTCTGGGCATTTTCTCAAAGTCTGGCTGAAATCCAACAATTAGGGTGTATTTTAATCCTAAATTACGATATATTTCAGTTTTCATCTTTCCTACACTGATCCTTTGAACCGGGCTGAAATCCAACAGGTTTTGACAGGATCTCGAGAACCGGTAGCAGAGATTTTGAGTAGTTTGGAGAACTGGCAAAAACCACCTCTGGCTGGCCCCAGAGTGGGGTGGGAATGGAGATTTTGCAGTATCCTTCCCCTGCCATGCCCACCAGGCCACGGCCACAGACGGGTAGTAAAAAAAATTGGATTTCACCACTGCTTTAAACTATGGTGCTGGAGAAGACTTCTGCAAGTCCCTTGGACTGCAAGGCGAACAAATCAGTCAATCCTAGAGGAGATCAGTCCTGACTGCTCTTTAGAAGGCCAGATCCTGAAGATGATACTCAAATATTTTGGCCACCTAATGAGAAGGAAGGACTCACTGGAGAAGAGCCTAATGCTGGGAAAGATTGAGGGCAAAAGAAGAATGGGACGACAGAGAATGAGGGGCTGAATGGAGTCACTGAAGCAGTAGGCGTGAGTTTAAATGGTCTCCGTGGGATGGTAGAGAATAGAAGGGCCTGGAGAAACATTGTCCATGGAGTTACAATGGGTCAGACATGACTTAACAACTAACAAAAACAATACTGACCCAATTCCTGATAATGGTTAGATGAAATTTTCCTTACAAATGGGATGGACAGTCTTGGATAAGTGACTGAAGTTGCCCAATAGCTCCAATATGGAGGTACCATACACTGGTAACCTGAGAGTCAGACTAATTCTGAACATACAAATCTTTTGGAAGACCAATAGATTTATGTCTATAAATAGGCTAACTGATAGCTTGTTGGGCAGACAAGCAGAAAATAGGCAGGAAATGAAGCATGAAGGAACCTGGGTGGTGCAATGAGAGAACTCCATTGGCTTCACCCTGACCAGTAGCGAAATGTAAAATGTGTGACTACCGGTTCTGTGGGCGTGGCTTGGGGGGGTGTAATGTGACTGGGTGGGAGTGGCCAACTTTTTTTTTATTTTTAAAAGCATTTTTTTCTACAACCTCTTCAGCTGAAGTGGTTGCAGAAAAAATGCTTTTAAAAGCCCAGCTGAGCTGCGCGATCATCAGAAGCTTTTTTTTTTTACTTTTGAAAGCATTTTTTTCGGCCGAAGACGTCGTAGAAAAAATGCTTTTAAAATTTTTTTTAAAAAAGCCTCGGATGATTGCGCGGCTCAACTGGGCGGGGAGGGGGGTGCAGAGATTTTTGCTACCGGTTCTCCGAACCACCCGCCGCCATCACTACCAGAGCGGGCCATCCGGTCTGAACCGGGAGCATTTCACCGCTGACCTGACCCATCCTCCAACCTGCTGACTTGTCAGAGGGGCTGCTGTATATAAGAAGGGGAAATTGGAAGGACTGCTGTCAATTTTACCCCCTTCCAAATGCACCAGAAAGATCTGCAAGGCAGCCCCAGTGCTGATAGAACAGAATCACAGCTGGGTACATCTGGAAAAAAAATCTTTTTTAAATGTAATTTTTATCAAATACATTTTGAACCAGATTAAAAAGAATACAAATATTAAAAAGAAACAAAGAAAATAAGGAGGAATAGTTAATAAGTAAGAAAGGAAAGAGAAAAAAGAAAGAGAAAAGAAAAGGCTTTCAATCTTTTTAGCAGTGGTTATAAATGCATTTATATTTTGCCTTCTTTCTCCAAAGTTACATCATAATTTCCTTCTTTCCATAAACTGCTCTTTCTAATCTTCGAAACCATAAATCACAAGTTCATTTCTTCTCTCTTTTTTTCCCTTCAGCAAAAGTCCTTAAGCTGTATCCAGTCACTGATAAATGTGGTTGTTGATATTTCTGTAATCAAATGAGTTAATTTTACCATTTCTGCTAATTTTTCATCTTCCTCCATTGTGGATATTTCCGAGTCTTTCCATTGCACCGGAAAATTCTCAATGAGTGTACAAAATGATGCCATTCCAGAAGCACAGAAAACCTATAACGCACTAATTTTGGAAAGAACCAGCAAGAGATTGTCTTTCTCTATTTAAATTATTTGGCAGCTGTTTTTGGTTTTTTTTACAAAAATAACAATAAACTACTGAACATATGTGTAGTAAATCCAAAGGATGTACATAAGTACAGTAGCCCACCTAAAGTCTGAACCATGCTTTGTGAAGCACAAGTCAGACATACTTAAGTCAGATGTCTGGGTCTCCTTGAAGTCCAAGTCCAAACTGGTTGTGATGGGCAGTATCAGTTGACTGGAAGGAAGGACATACTTCCAACAACTTCACCTGGCCCACAGAAGATACTTGACTGCTTTGCCACCAAGATTTTGGGATCAGGCCAGAGGTGGGTTTCAGCAGGTTCTGACCAGTTCTGGAGAACCGGTAGCGGAAATTTTGAGTAGTTTGGAGAACCGGTAGTAAAAATTCTGACTGGCCCCAACCCCATCTATTCTCTGCCTCCCAAGTCCCAGCTGATCGAGAGGAAATGGGGATCTTGCAATAACCTTGCCCTGGAGTGGGGTAGGAATGGAGGTTTTACGGTATCCTTCCCCTGCCACGCCCACCAAGCCACACCCACCAAGCCACACCCACAGAACTGGTAGTAAAAAAAATTGAAACCCACCACTGGATCAGGCCTCTTGGATCATTCACAAGCCAAGACCTGTGTTGGAAGAAAATGGAAGATGTTACCTTTTACCTGGAAGAACAAAAATAAGGAATAAAATTGCTTCCATGGTGGGTTGGGGAATGTGACAAAATCAGTAAAATGATTAGCAGAATGTCTTCATATCACTTGATGAGACACTAAATGAGCCTATACAACAGATGGACAAATATTTCCACCAGTTTTTTTTTATTGTTCCAGAGAGAAGACAAAAAGTAGACCTAGCCTTCAGAAAATAGTTGGCTTCAAATCACATTTCTCTTTTGCATTGTCTTCCAAGCTGTGTGTACTTCCACAGAGTCAAACAAGGCTTTTCTGGCCTCCGATCACTTGTTTCGTTGAGATTGGCTCAAGAATGTGACCTAATGCAAAATGTTTTTAGCTGCATACATCAAAGCAGTACAACAAAAGGAACAGGGAAATTGACACAGGTGCTAGTCCAGGATGGTGCAACATACATTAGAATGAGAACGTTAATATAAGGCATTTGAAAGACCTCCGCTTTAGCTGAAACCAATCTCTCTTGTGCTGCTGGATGATACAAACTAACACATCTGAAGGGCACTAGGTTGGCAACTTAGGTTAAACCCTAGACCAATGATGGTTAACCTTTTTGCCATCACGTGCCAAAAGTGTGGGGAGCATTGAGGGGGTTGTGTGCACACGTGCCCACCCCATGATTCAATGCCCCCACACACCCCGCACCCCCACGCATGTGCACACAACCTCCCTGCGCTACCCCTGCTTTTGACACGTGACGGCAAAAAGGTTAACGGTGGGCCCGGTAGGCCCGTTTTTCGCCCTCCCCAGGTCCCAGAGACTTTCTTAGAGCCTGGGGAGGGTGAAAACAGCCTTCCCCACCCTCCGGAGGCTGGAAACGGCCCGTTTCCTGACTTCCAGTGGGCCCGGAAGGCCCAAAAATCAGCTGGCCAGTGCGCACATGCGCACTGCAGCTGAGCTAGGGCAACGCTCACGTGCCCACAGATATAGCTCCATGTGCCACCTGTGGCCCCTGTGCCATAGGTTCGCCATCACGGCCCTAGACAACAGCATTTATGTCCGCATAGTTCCTATATAATAAAAGTCCTTAGTACAAAGAAGATGATAGTCATAGGAATAGCCTGTCTTTATATATGGGTAGGAAATTGTAGTCATCATCTCTCTTAGTGCGGTGCAACTCTATATTTACTTTTCTGGAGACTTTTGTACCTATCTCTTTTAGCCCTCCTCCCCTACTTATTCAAATCACTCATCCAGACCATTTTTATGACGGACTAATGCTAGCAGAAATACAAATAAGCACTGCTGTTAAATACCCTCTATAATTAGTAACTTGATTTCTAAAATGAAATGAAAAATGTAACGTTCCCTCTATTCGCTCACTAAAAGCTAAAATCTTGTTCCATGACCCGATAGGGCCATGCCTTCTAGTTTCTAAGAATACTTAATAAGGTAATGTTTAGGAGGTTACTATCTTTATAGCCCTTGTCTTATTGCAACTGCGTAAAAACAAAATGAAACATACAGGCTGAAGGGGAATTCCAAAGAAGACTTCGTTTCTTAAAACACTGTTTTCTGTCCAAGATGTAGTAGGACAAGGCTCCATTGTAATGGATCTGGTCTGGATGCTTCTGCCAAGCACAATCACCTCCCTTTCTCTCTTTCGTATCTGTTCCAATTTTCCTAGCTAAATGATAATAATCTATAATCGGTTTGCCTTTTGAAATTCAGGCATCCAGCCATTCATAGATGAGCCTGTTGACTGTCAGTTGTTAGCATGAGTGACAGCTTCCAGTGCAGCCTGTTCAGTTTAAATTCTTGCAGCTGGCTTCTTAAATTTGCAGGGATTGAAAGTTGTAAGAGAAATGTATATCTATCTTTAATGATTTAGGCATACTGGTTCTCCATTAAAAGCAAAAAAAGCTGCATGAGAATAAGGCTAATGCAGACCTTAGTCACTTAAGTTTCCTCATGTAAGATCTTTCCTCCTGCTCATCCAGTCAACTGGTTTTTAGAAGCATTATCTCTCTTGAGAGGTATTGTTTGTGGAATATATAGACCACATTACTGAGGTACACAGTTCTTGTTACTTACAGGGGGTCAGCCTTAAGGAGAAACTTTCTGACAGTGAGAACAATCAACCAATGAAACAGCTTGCCTTCAGAAGTTGTGGGAGCTTCATCACTGGAAGCTTTCAAGAAGAGACTGCACTGCCATCTGGCAGAAATGGTGTAGGGCAGTGATGGCTAACCTTTTTGCCATCACGTGCCAAAAGCATGGGGAGCGTGGGGGTGTGTGTCATGGGCACGTGTGCCCACACCCATAATTCTATGTGCCCTGCCCCATCGTGCATGCGTGTGACCCCCCCACACTCCCCCCGCTTTTGGCATGTGATGGCACGGTGGGCCCGTTTTTGCCCTCCCCAGGCTCCAGAGCCTTTCTAGGAGCCTGGGGAGGCCGAAAACAGCCTCCCCCCCCCCGGAGGCCCTCCAGAGGCCAGAAACAGCCTGTTTGCTGATTTCTGGTGGGACCGGAAGGCCATTTTCACCCTCCTCAGGCTCCTAGAAAGACTTTGGAGCCTGGGGAAAGAGCGAAAAACGGACCTTCCCCACCCCGCCACCGAGGTCCTCTGGAGGCTGGAAACAGCCTGTTTCCCTACTTCCAGTGGGCCCATAAGGTCTGAAAATAAGCTGAGCTCAGGTGCCCACCGATATGGCTCCATGTGCCACCTGTGGCAGCATGTGATAGGTTCACCATCACGGGTGTAGGGTCTACTTGGGTGGATTAGAAGACCTACAAGGTCCCTTCCAACTCTGTTAATCTGTATCAGCCTCAGCTCAGAATCTATAGGATGGGACAGCAAACTTGATAGATTCTGCTGACAGATCTTCAGAAGCCCACTAGAACCACAGAGAGTCTCAAGGTAGAAAGAGATTTGGAGATTTTTTAGCCAAATCCTTGCCAGACATGGATCTTCAACCTACCCCAGGCAAATGGCTGTCCAATGGGTTCTAAACCTCTAATCTATCCCCAAGATGTAGTCTCTGGATGCAAATATATTTCCTTTTTTAATGTAAAAAATATGAACTGTGGACTTTCACTGGTCTTGAACTCAGTGGTAATTGATCGGGGACTAGGAACATTCCCATGTTAGTTCCCAAATCAAGTAAATACTGTAGTTTTGCCTATACACTATGAATAAGGCCAACAATAGGAGAATTGGACTAATCTCCCTTGGATACTGTTATTTCAACTGTTTGAAAAACCATTTTCTCAATATATTTGAGATCTTCTGAAGAAGTGTTTCACTTACTCCTAATGGACATATATTTAATAGGAACATGAAGGAAGTCTTCCTTGGTAGATGCTCATAGACTATAGAACTCCTTACCAAGGAACAGTAGTTTAATTTTCTTACAATTTTTATTTTGGTAGACTTAGGGACAAGAGGGCAGGGAGTGTAATGGCTCAACAATTAAATATATGAGTTTGTCAGCTGGAAAGCTAACAACCCGGGACCCGAGACCTGAGTGCAGTGCAACAGGGTGAACTCTTGTTCCTGCCCCAGTTCCTACCCATCTAGCAGTTCAAAAGCACACAAATGTGGGTAGATTAATAGGTATCACTTTAGTAGGAAGTTAACAGCATTCCATGTACCTCTGGGGTATAAGCATGCTGCTCACATGACCACAGAAAATGTCTTTGGACAATACTGCCTCCCTTGGCCAAAAAATGGACATGAGCACCATGTCCTTACCTTTAGGGACAAGGAACCTCAGTTGACATCCTCCAAATCAGTTGAACTTCAATTTCCATAATCTCCCAAATCCCAATAGTTACTAGACAAATAAGGGGAGTTCATGCTCATTCAATACATATGAAAGGCATGAAGTTGTGAAGAATAGTTAACTTCCAAATTCAACTTCTAGGACTTGAGTATGGATATCTGCTATTTTGAAATGCCTGTGTTTCTAAGAAAAATTAATAATGGCCATAGTAATCCATATTGATTTCTCAACATTCTTTTTTTTTAAAATAGTCCCATGTCTTCAAAGGAGCTGCAGTCTGTTCTGGTCCCAAAGCTAGGAATTCAAAATAGAGATAGGGACATTTAGTAGATTAATTGCATTGTACAACTGTACAGAGCTGTGCATGCTATTTATATTGAGATCGGGCTTGGAAATTAGACCCTTAATTTCTCTTTCTGGTTACAACTTGGAATTCGTGCAAACTTCTTACCTTCACCTAAAAAGTGACTAAAGTTTTCTTGCTTGGAGAAAGGGTGGGAGAGCCACTGTGAAAATTAGCTTAATTGAGAGATCAGACATTTTATTCTGGCTGCTTCTTTTTGGCTTCTAATTTCTCTTAATGTCATTCCTATCTAGCAGAACAATACCATACAATCACATTTATTTTTGTCATCATGATTATCATTGGTTACCTGGAGATACATTGCTAACAGAATATCTTTTCACTTTTTGTTCCACAGAGAGGGCCAAGGTAAACACCCCCCCCCCCAACAGAGAGCAATGTCAGAGGAACTTGAATCAGACAGATCATAATCTTCCAGTGATCAAAAAAAATAGTAAATCTATGTCCAGTTTTAATCTAGAAATATTTTCCTGCTCATAGTTCAACTCCTCACATAAAAGAAACCCTGTGCTGTGATAGGTTTTGTGTCTTGCTTTGAAGAAGAAAAGATGTTAAGCATCAAGGCCAGCTGAGATTCTTTGTCTGGGATTTAGCTAGCCGTCCTCATTAGCAGAAGAACAATATGAAAGAAAAGAAACTGCTGATAGAGAGAGCTCCTGTAAGCTTTATGCCTTTCATGGTTTTTTCATCATACCAGTGATTAAATCACTCTGAGACAGACCCTACCATACATGGGCTCATGTTTCCTAACCATAGATGTGCATGTTTTATATTTCTGTCCTCAAATGAAACATGGGAGAAGTATCATTTATCTCAGAGCAAGTACAAGGCATTTTGCTCTCTGAAGAGCATAACAAGATGGTGGCTGCCTATCCAATCAACTACAGTGGATTCCCTGGGACTGACTGACTGAAATAAAATTTACCCGGATTTAACAAAAAAAAAAAGTACTTCATTAAAAAGTACAAATAAACAAAACAATAGAAAAAAATGCACATTTATTCTGATTTACTACACACAATTCCACCTGTACGCATACACTGTAACTTCAGTTGGTCTTACACAAAAGAGCTCCTATCTGTTATTTAAAACTTCAGAAACGAAAACATAGTCAGCTCTCCAAAAACGTTTTTCCTTTATGATTCACTTTCCATTACAAATATTTTACACTTTCAAGGCTAAATCAAGCAATTCATAAGAGTACAGGAACAAAACAAAAGCTACTGAAATTATTATATTTTAACTCAACGTCAATAACACACCCTTTCCACCACCACATTTGAATGTCAAAGACTAATATTGGAAGTGCAATGCAGGTTATGTAGGCTATTTTCCTGCCTCCAGCACTGAGTAGCTAAGCTCTAACGGGAAGAACATAACAAGGGTTGCACTGGATCAATAGGCCAATCTCACCGCCTATTGCTTTCATAGAGACCAACTTGATGCTTTTGTGAAGCTCACTAGTAAAACAGAATGAAATAATGCTTTCACCCTAGTGTTTCCCAGCAACTAATACTGAAATGATTATGAGCTCTGAATTTGAAGTTTTTCATTTTGTTCTTTTTTTGAGCAAGGCATCCATTTCCTAAAACAGAACAGAGGAATTAAAACTTCCCACCTTCTGTAGGGCTGCAGAAAAAGATATCGGGTGACGTAGTAATATCAGCGGAAGAGGCATGCCGCATTTCTTTTACCTGCTTTTTTTGTTTGTTTGTTTTTGAGGGAGAATAAGAGTGAGAATGGGAATAGAAGGATCTAGAAATCAAATTGCTACCCTTTCTTCCAGTAAATCCATCAGCCCCTCCTAGTCAAAAGTATGCTTTTGAAATTCAGAACTTTACTGCTAAATTTTGATGGAAATAGCCTTAGGAGTTTCAGGATATGAGTAAAGTATGGTCATTATTACCTATTACATGCTTGATGAAAAATAAAATAAAATAAAATAAAATAAAATAAAATAAAATAAAATAAAATAAAATAAAATAAAATAAAATAAAATAAAATA
>WNWU01000012.1:12782700-12807953 GCA_012654045.1 Ptyas mucosa | reverse complement strand
TAAAATAAAATAAAATAAAATAAAATAAAATAAAATAAAATAAAATACATGTGACCATAGACCCTCAGTTGCCCATCTCTAGTCTAAAGGAATCTAAAGTCAAAGCTTCCTTAACACTGTCTATTAATTGGGTAGCTATCCTCTTGGGGATGGTGATAGAGTTTGACTTGTAATTTATGTTCAAGCTATACTATTATAGCCGCCCAGAATCATTAGATATGAGATGGCAAATCAATTTCATAAACAAGCAAACAAATTATGTTGAGCCCAAAATGATTAATCTCAAGTGTTTTGACACTTCATTTTCTTTGTTTCCTTTTTACTTGTCCCTCAATTTAAAAAAAAATCTGGCATATACTGGATTTTCTGCATATGTTCCCTGTGACATTTAAATAAAGTTTGAAAATATTGGGATCACTGTTTCTTGTCAGTGAAACACTTATATGTCTTACTATATCCTGTGTGCTGTCTAGATGTGTCCTATCCTGTAGAAAGGGATTCACGTCCATCCTTAGAGATGAAAGAATATTTTTCTTCTTTTCTATCACAACAATTGATATTACCTCAGTTTACACAGCATGTCTTTCTGGATGCCTACCTGATTAAATTCTCCATCTCAGGGTCATTCCTAATATTTCGGGCAGGTGGACAATAGCATGTCCACAGGATAAAACAATTTTGAGAAATTGATATCATAACTCACAGTAATTCTATGGAGGTGGTTTTTTGTTTTGAGAAATTTGCTTTATGGGTCATCATGCTTTCTTTGTCACAGAGGCATACTATTCTAGGAAGCAGTTCCCAGTTTTTTTCACAGTTTGTATCTAATGATGAGCTGGTTTACTTTCCATTTTTGTTTCAACACACAACATCTGTTACCTATGTAGAAATCATTCAAACAAACCACCCCAATTCACCCATTCCTTGTTTTCTTCTTGAAGGAACTTAAAATTGCAAAATGCCATGTTATAGTGGCAGTGTTATGTCGATAATTTTCTGTTGATCATAACAAATATTATTTAGCTTATTACCGCCATAATAGCTATTTTATCACCAATGATATCACTGACCGAAGGCAGGTGAAAAATATTTTGGTGAAAACCTAAACACTGCTTCATTGTTATTTACATGTATTTTTGCCATTCATTTGCTGATGAATGTTTAGATTTTCTTTACATCCTTATACTTCACAGACCTACTAATATAACAATACAACAAGCATTTGGGAACAATTATAAAATACTAATATGGGATTGTTCCCCAAATATTTCTGCTGATTGACTTTCCTTTGGGCTTTTTGTCTATCATGTTCTACTATTAGTTTATGTCCTATTTCTGACCTATCACTTTTTTGGGAAACAAAAAAAATTAGTCATCTGTTCAGAATAATAACAACAACAACATCTTTCTATCCCAGGTCCTTGGGAAAGACTCAATAAGTGGATAAAAATGCTAAATCCAATCTAAATATCTGTTTGTGTGATAAACCATAATAATTGTTGCTGTTTTTGTTTTATTAAATGTATATGTGGCCCTACCCCTCAGATTCATTGAATTGTCCCCTAAATCAGCTTAATAACTTTTTGATGGTAAATTCAAGCAGTTTGGTTCCATTTGGACAAAAAGGGCTCCTTCCCTTTTCACTGAGTTTCTTCCAAAAATGTTCCATGGGTTTTACCAAATTAATCTCCAGTATGTGCTATATCAGCAATCCTCAGACTTTCTGCCTCCATGGACCGGTAGTGGTGGTGGTGGCAGTGCGTGGTGGCGGGGAGAGGGAATGATTTTTCACACATGCTTGCCTGCTGCTTGCGTGGACCCACAACGGGCTGCAGACCGGTCTCAGTCCATGGACCAGAGATTGGGGACCCCTGTGCTACGCCAATATTTTATCCAATGTTTAAAACCTAAATGGATAGCATTTAGAGAAAGCTGCACTAGAAATTCTAACTTCCAATTTTGTACCTGCTTTGCAAGACTTCATGAGTATATTTCCTCATCATGCCAACCTTCTTTATAACTTCAGAGTCTATTTTAGATATCTAACATAATAGTCCAATCAGACTGAAAAACACACATGGGGGGGGGATCCTATATCACCTTTGTTCTAGATTTACAGTATAACTAGAAAGAGAGAGAGAGGGAGGGAGGGAGGGGGAGAGAGAGGGGGGGAATGAATCAAGAAAAGTTTAGGCTAGGAGAAAGAAATCATTTTGTATGCTGCTGTTCATCTGCTTATATGCTTCTTAGCCTGGTCAAATGAAGTTTTCTAAACCTAAAAAAAAATCACAAGGTAACTCAAGCCAGGCCAGGGAAGTGCCTTTGTCTCTCTTCAGATTTTGAACCTTCTCAGCTGCAGCCTGCCTGGAGCGACTCCATTCTATGGGTTCAAAAATACTGCCTTCCAAATATATATATATTTTTCCTTTTGTTTCTGCTGCGTTTGTCACTGACTGGGTAGAACTTATCCCCTTTAAGCATGTGTTGGTGCAGGAGAACTGGAGAGGAAGCAAATTATTACAAACAACTTTCCCTGAGTGAGTTCATTTACGTTCCCAGGCATGTAGCTGGCAACAGCATCCAGGCCTCACTCCTTTGTCCCCCTCCCCGCCTTCCCTCGGCCTCTCCCCCCCTCCTTCCTTCTTTCTCTCTCCCTCCCTCCTTCCCAGCGTTAATGACTTCCACATGGGTCTCTGGCATTCTGAGCATTGTCTGAAATCTCCAAATTTAGAAGAAATATGAAAATTGTCAAGCACGCCTTCCTTAGGGGGTAAAACCAACATTCACTTGAACTGTTGCAGGTCAAGGCAGCAGTGCCACGTGACTGAGCCTTAGCGAATGGTCTGCTCGGGGCTCCTGACAGATGTGGCCGACAGCCATCCAGCATCATCTTTCAGCTCATATAAGGTAAAAGTAAAAGGTTTTCCAGATTTTAAGCAGTGAGGAAAGAGGACCACTTGTGCCTGCCGCTTAAAAGAGGAGTGGCGACTTGGATGTTCCAGTATCCCCTCTATAGTTTGAACAGATGAAAAGGTCCCCATCTTCTCCATCCACTCCATGGGCCTGGCATACGACAGGTATAGGCAGAGATTTCCACCTGTTGAAAGCAGGTATGTTTTTAACTGCTGAACATTTGCAGAACAATCTCTCTCTCTCTCTCTCTCTGTGTATTTCTGCATTTCTCTATCTCTCTCCATCATTTGTGTTAAATTGGCTTTATAGCTTTAGTTACTTGTGTCATTATTTGGGTAATATGGAATATTCTGATGGAACAAACGGTCTGTGTCTGAATTCCCCTTTCTGTTCTTAGACTATACATAATTTTAACATGCTTAAAGTTACTTTACATAACTTTCTAAGGGGGAGGGAAGGGTTGATCAGAAAAGAAAAAGATTGGGATGCCCTTTATGGAAATGAAGGGAAATTAAAGAACCTACCTCAAGCAATTGGAAGGGGGGTGTGTGGATCTGTTTGCGGAAAGCATCTTTATATATATATTTGCCAGTCTCCTCTCCTCTCCAGATTTTGAGAGCTGATGATGGAAATGGGAAACAAAGAAGCTATCAAATAACATTTATTTCTTAACTGTGACATGCCGTCTCTTTATTTCAGCATCCTGAGGTTATTCTCTAGAGTGATGGTTTTTGATCTTGAGAGTTTCAGGGCACAAGTGAAAGAGTAGAAAGATTTCAGTTAGAAAGCTGAAATGCTTTTTAGGATTTTAGGACCGTTAAGCCTATAGCTGCTCCTGTTTCTCACTGCCATCCTCCCATGCTGTGCACCAAGCACAAAACGCCTACAAAAAGTAGTATTGATGTGACCCTGTACTTTTCAAAGGAAGATAAAGCAGTTCATCTCTACAAAGGCAGACTCTAAAATGCAGATGTCTCATAGAGCTGTTCTGGTATTTGTTTGTTCCAGAGAATGTGTTCCAGGCTGGAAAATAAAAACCAGAAATATTTCCAGCCGAGACTGCCCTCCTCACCTCCCACACTGCAGTGGAAAAAGGCAATAGATCACTGTGTCTTCCCAGGGCTCTGTCGCCAAAGTGGAGCCAACCTAGAAGCAGAGGTGCTGCTAAAGTTAGAGCAGCAAAAAAGCTTCACGGGCATTAAACAACCCAGTGGGAAAAGGTGTCTGGTTTTGTCCATTTGTTTCACGCACATATCCAGCTCTTCTGGTAATGTGATCCAGGCCAGAACCAGAAGTGGAGACACTGACTATTCAATCCGTCCCTGAATTATCAGTCAGCCAAACTTTCTAGCAGAAAGGAAAGATTTTTCATAGCAAGGAGTTTACCCCTGTTTATCCTGTTCTGTTTTTTTTTTCTCTTGACAGCACATTTTAGGTTGTCTTTTGGTTGTCTCTGAGCTTGGTTGTTCTCTTGTGGATGTTTCATTACCCAAACTAGATAACATCATCAGTGCTAGTTATGATGTTATTTAGTTTGGGTAATGAAAAGTTTGCAAGAAAATAACCAAGCTCAGAGAGCACCAAGGACCCCTCATTTCAACCCTGAACTACGAATATTCTCCTCTATCAGCAATGTTTTAACATGCCGGTAGAAATTAAACATGTTTCGTTGTTGTTAATAGGTCAACACAATTCTTTCCAAAGCATCTCAGATATATACAACTACCTCTCTGCCAATCACCTTGATATCTGGTCACTTTCTCTTTTTTTTCCCCTCTCTCCTTAGAATATAGCTAGCAATATGAGCAGTATTGATGTTTCTTTCAAAATATCTGATAGGAAATGTGGTATCAGGATTTAAAGCACTGAAGCCAAAAAAAGACAGCTGGCAAGGAGGGAATTCTTTTCTTGCTATAATGAAATAAAAACAGGCACATACAGATTCAGATTTCCCAAAGCAATTATTTATAGGAAAGTCTGTGTGTCTAGACGGGGTACAATGTTAAATAGTTCCTGGAGAGAGTAATATTTCCTTTCCTACTTGTAAAAACGGGGTCTGGAAATCATTTACTGTTTCCCCCCATCTTACTTTTTTTTAAAAAAAGAGCAGTTCATAAATCACATTTACAACTTTAAATAGTTCAGAAAACTATTCAGATTCTGATGAAAATCAAATAAAATGCCTCCTCAGTTTCCTCGGCTTTTCCAAAACATTTCAATTTACCCTTCTTCATAAAATGTCATGGAAGAAGTACAGATGTACTTCCCAAGACTGACCCTGATCATTTTTAATCCTGTTTAGTTATTTCTTTTCTATTCTTTTTTATTGTAGGGAAGCAGCCAAGAATTGAGTATATATGTCTTTGCAAGAGCTATCAAATCAACTCTGGGTATGAGATTTCATAGTAGCGAAATCAGAAAGATTCATGATTGAATTCAAAGATCATTTTTAAGCTCATAATGCAGGAAAGAAAGCAAAAGTTGATATAATTTTGCCTCCTTCAAGCTACCAGACAATATTCATCAGATACTGCAGTTGTTAAGAATTGTTAGACAGCTGTGCTTATATCTGGAAAACATAAGGCTGGAGGAAGCTGCTGTAGATATAATTATGAAAATGCTCATAGGTTTTAATGTCTTGACAACTTTTTTCTGTTTTGAAAATATTAGCCTAAACACTAACTATAGAATGCAGCCATCTGCCTCCTATGGAATAATTGTCTTCATATTTTATGATCTTCGCCATGGGTCAATGGAGAAGGACAATTGCATCTGCTGTCTGATCTTTCATTGTTGTGATGCCCAATCACAAATCACAGGAGCCTGAGTGGCGTAGCAGGCTAATGCCTCCTATTAAGGCAGCATTTAACATCCAGCTGCCTGCAATTACTGCGAGTTCTAATCTCACCAGGCTCAAGGTTGACTCAGCCTTCCATCCTTTCTAAGGTGGGTAAAATGAGGACCCGGTTTGTGGGGGCAATAAGTTGACTTTGTATAAATTATACAAAAGTATGAAGGCTATTGCTTAACGCGTTGTAAGCTGCCCTGAGTCTCCGGAGAAGGGCGGCATATAAATATAATTTTTTTAAAAAAATGTTGAGGTTAGGTCCAGAAGGTTAGGTGCTGACTTTTCCATAAGTTATATTCAAATACTGGAGAAAGGAACATGGATATGAACCTACCTTTTCATATAATTTGGAGCATATAGTCTTTTTTTTAGCATTTAATCTTTTTAAAAGAAAGTTTCCTTATGCTATAATAAACCCTATGTCTGAATTTATTAATTAGAATGGATACAATGGTGTTAACTTACAGTACATTGTGCCAGAGATAGTGCATGTATTTCTAAAGGACAGTGTAACTTCATTTTACTACACATTATTGGTGGAACAGTTGCACTGACCCTTACTGGTATCTGGGGATAGGGGCTATTGTAGTAAACGATAAGAAAGTTACAACACAATCTTATGCATAATTAGTGGTGCATCTACATGTGGCTGAATCCCAGAAAGATATGAATAAAATTGCAATCTGAGTGCCTTTGTTAACAAGATTGTAAGTGAAGGGATTTGGCAGTGTTCAAACAAGGCAGACCAGATTCTGAATGATATCAGTTCCTAACAGGATCAGCGCTAGTAATTCATCAAAAATCCCCACAAAGTTCTATCCAAAACTGTGTCTCTGAACATTACTAGATTGCTCATTTTCTTCGGTCATATCATTTTCTCCACTCTTCTAGTTGTAGGTAGCAATCTCTAAGATTATGAGAGGGGAGATCGGATTCTCATGTGCTTTAAGACAAAGGGAACTCCCTCAGAGCCTCTGGAAGTCTTTCTGAAGCACTGTGGTTGTCCTTACTCTTGCATTCCATCTTCCTTGGCCAATGTTTCTTCCAACTAGCAATGGAAGAATGTAAAAAAAGTAGCTAAACAACACACTGTTCCCCTTTTCATTCTTTCCTTATACTATAATTGCAGTGGAAGAGAGGCCAACATTTCTAAGCCATCTGGCAGGAGATGTGCGATCCTGGGAATAGTAGGTAGGATAAGGTAGGAGTTCCTCTCAGTGGGAAATAGGAAATCTTGCAACTCAAGAAAAAAAGTTGTAAAGCATTTTTTGTTATATTTCCTCAGAAGCAGATGTCAAGCCATTAGTTAACCATCTTCTCCATCATCTATAATAACCCCATATTATTATAGGGCCATCTGAATGGCGCCAATCTCAGATCAAGACAGCCCCACATGCAGAAGGGGCACAAGAGAGTACTTGGTTTCACACATATAACATAAAAGATTAGTGTAAAATTAGTTGGAAGACTCTTACCTTAAGCATCAGCAATCTTAAGTTTTGGAACAGACAGTCAATTGTTCCTCTTACGCTATTCTAGAGTAGCTTCATTGTCATTTCTAGGATATTCCAGGGATTTGACATATATAGTTGAATGTTAACTATTTCTTTTCTAGAAGAGGGGGAGAGAAAACATATTGATCTCTTTTACATATCCACTTCTGGTTAAAAAATAAGATCCTCATTTTAAAAATTTCTATTTCATTAACCTACCTTATGTGACTTCCTCCAAATGATATTTGATAAGAGGGCTGAGAATTTTAAACCAGTGGAATTAGGAACAATTTCCTAGTTCCATTTGCTTAAAAAAGTCTACAACACCCGAGGGAAAGTACTTAAGTTAATAAATCAGTTACAACTCTGTGGGACAGACAGTGGGATTTCTCAACTGTTGAAATCACTTACTAATCATTGTGACCACAATAAAATGTGGGGCCAATATGATTCTCTTTGTGACTGAGCTGTGATTGGAATCCATTACTCATGTTCATATTCTTACAAAGTTATGACTGCTATTCCATAGTCTGGTGTCACTGGCTTTTGCTTTGGCTGAAGAGTAAAATAAAACATGTTCTTCGACTATACATGCAGTCCATGGCTTATGAAAGAGGTCCATTCCTAAGTCTGTCTTTAAGTTTATTTGTGGGTAAGTCAGAACAATTATTTAGCTATCAGTTAATCAAATGTGTGTTTTAATATATAGTATATATTTGGCCTGGTGCTGGAGAGGGTTTGATTCTATTGCTGGAGGGTGGGATGGTGCCTTACTACTGGACTTAATTTCTTGAAATAAACATCAAGGGAGATTTGGACAGAGCTTATCTTTTTCTCATCATAAATGGCCTTGTAGCAGCTAACGCTCTCAGTAACTATCCTTGATGAATTTGATGAACCTCTCTAAATTGAGATCTTGCGCATCTATCCTTTGCCATCCTGCTTCAAAGAGACCAGAGACTTCAGCTAACTTTTCCATCAAAAACATTTTTGGCTCTGGAGTTTTTGAGTCCCCATCTTAATCAATTGCTAGCATGTACTACTCTAGTGCTTAGTGGGTCAGTTCTTCAGCATGGGAGTTGAGTACATCATTTTCACAAATGTCTGATTCTTGATGAATGTATCTTTTCTTTTATGTACACTGAGAGCATATGCACCAAGACAAATTCCTTGTGTGTCCAATCATACTTGGCCAATAAAAAAATTCTATTCTATTCTAATTGCACTTGATTACCAATATGCCAACCACAACTTGCCTGGCTCTAACAATGCTGTCAGCTGTAAACCGTTGAAAAGCATGCACAAAGTGGGGATATAATTTTTTCCACATACACAATTTGTTCCACAATTTATTCCTTTCATATTTGGCTGCTTTGCTTGGCTCCCAAGAATCAGCAATATTTTTAATGGGATCATAGATGTTATAATTCCATCAGCTCTTCACATCACTTGCATAACATGACTTATTGTAGAAAGTCTGTCATGAATATTGGGCCTTTAAAGAAGGCTATGATCCCCTGATCCATTGGCTGAAGTAGCAGTAGGATGTTGGGGATAAAAATATGACCTTTATATTGGTGTGAATGTCATCTCAGATGTCCAAGTGCTCAGATGTCCAGGTGCATTGTCAAGCACAAGGAGAATCTTGAAAGCGATTTTCTTGGCCAAGCAAAAATTTTCAACAATAGGGACAAAATGGTTCAAGAACCAATCTAAAAAGATAGCAATTGTAACTGAAGCTTTTGCCTTGGCCTTCCAAGGAACAGGAAGAGATATTTTCATGATATAGCGAAGGGTCCTTGGATTTAGGAAGCAATACACATACAAAGACTTGATCTTACAACCCCTGGATAATGTTACTCTCAATAACCTTAGCTTATCCTTTGATACCTCATGCCCCGGTGCACTTTCTTTTCCTCTTTCCAAACGCTCTTTCAGATGTTCTTTACCAAAATAAGCCTGTTTCTTCTTCATTCGGTATTTAGTCTGGCAAATAACTTCCCTCCTCAATACTTTTTTTCTCAGCATTTCAGCAAAATCATGCACAGCATTTACATCAGTACTCCACCTTGCACTTCAATATTATGGAAATTTGCCCTTGTTTTGAAATGATTGAACTGAACCCTACTCACAACAAAGCGTCACAAAGTAGTGCGTGCATTTGTTATTACAAACGGTTGTATGTAACTCAAATGTTAAATATAATAGTTATGTAGCAGTCCTTTCGTAAGTGGAAGTTGTCTGTAAGTTGGATGCTTAACCTAGGAAATGGCTAGCTTAGAACTATTGGACAGCAAAACACAGCCAATTCATCTAATAAATAGATAAGAATAAAATGTCAGCCAAAAAGAAGAATGGAACATTTGAGCAGCACAGAAAAAGGAGGGGTTCTGAGAAACATATTGGCAGGCTGGATTTTCTGAACTAGGATAAAGTAAGGCTGTTGAAAGCAGTGGCTTTGAGACAAAAAGGCTTGAAGGATTCCTGTCAAACTCAAGGCCCGTGGGACAGATCCGGCCCACAGGGTGCTTAAATCTGGCCCGTAGGGCCAGCCTGGAAATATCAAAGGACCGGCCTGCATTGCCTCTGCCGGACAAAATGGGCCACGGAGGGACTGTGTGAGCCCCCACCCCCCGCAGCCCATTTTCAGCCTCCTGCAGCACTCTGCCAGCCGAAAACAGGCCGCACGGAAGCCTCACCCAGCCCCTCCATGTCCCGTTTTGGCTGGTAAAGTGCTGCAGGAGGAGTCCATCCCATCTCTCCCCCCCCCCCCTTCCCAGGGCCCCCCCGCTAGCCCATGAAGAACTACAATGCTAATCTGGCCCTTGAAGAAATCCAGTTTGACATCCTTTCCTTAGATGCATTAAGTCTGCTTTAGATGAAATTTGCTTGAGCTTGAGATTGGTGAGGGGAAGAAAGGAAGGTCTGGCTGCAATGCCCCATAGACAGGGTATAAGAATCCCTTTCTGCTGGTTACATAATTTCTCATTGGCCAGGCTGCCAGAGGTTCCTGGGGGTAGACTTCAATCAAATAAAAAAAAAAGCTAGAAATTTTCCACCTGTGTTGTAGTGCTATGGCTTGGGAAAGGCCAAGGTTTAGCTGAATTATTTTTTAAAGTATAGTTAATTCTTGCCATTTATTTATCAATTTCAAATTTTATGATAATATATTGTCATGTTTTTGCTTCTGTTCCTGTATTTTCCCCATACTGCTAGGGTAAATTTGTTCCAAATTGTAAACATTTGAATGAATGGAATTAAAATAAATGGATTGTTTCGCAGTGAGATTCAAGAAACAGGACCGGAAGAAGAAACAATCCATTTCCTTCATCTGCTCCCTAATTCACATCAAATTTGGTCATGGCTGCTATTTCAAACAATTTGGAGTCTGTCTGCTTACAGGGATTTAAGAACAAATTGATTCCAACAACACTATGGAAGAGAGGGTCACACTAAATACCTGGATAGAATTTTTTATTCTTTCTCCTGTCCAGAGGGATCAGCAGAAGGTTACCTAAAGATTTGTCACTGAAATGAGCAAATACTTTACCATTAGGTGAACTTTTTGCAGAGTTCTTAACTATGGCCATGCTGACTCACGAATTCCTAAGTCGGGGGAAAATATTATATGTAATTCACCTGCTTATGTCTCATAAAAGAAAGGTCAGAATTTTCTGCCAGATCTCTGGGTGATCTGTAGTTGGTTAGCAAGGATGTGAAGCTCTTTTTTGTTGGCCAAATGCATCAGATAAAGTTCTTGTTCAAAATGCATCGCTTTAACACAACAGAGCTGCCTTTCCTTAAACAATACTATTTTGAGGTAGCTAACACCCACAAAAGGCACGGTAGTGACATGGAGAAATCATCAAGAACTTGAGGCTAGATCCCTCCCCCCATCTTTTAATCATTCTTTTAATGATTTGGGGGCTGGGGATGTGTGTTGAAACTAAAATAAGTTATTGAAAAGCTCATAAAGCCTACCAGAGTCCTAAGACACTTATTTTATTTCTTTATTGCCTAAACACAAAGAGAATATCCTTTCTGTATTTAGCAGTCTGGAGGCATGATCCTGTGCAGTTCCAGTGTTCACAACCAAATTACTAAAGGACTTCATCAGAGGTTGTGGACTGAGGATTCTGGCTATTTAAAAAAAATGCTTTAGCGAAACTGTTGGTAGATTGGTAAAAGGGCCAGGAACTTTCCAGATAGGCATACAAAGTTGTTCTCTATTTACTCTGATATATAGACACCACTCCACCCTTAACAAAGTCTGCCTATACAGTTCTGAACAAACAATTTCAAATTAGCTTTTTATAGTGTCTTATCTGTTGTGCTTTCTCTCTCCCTCCCACTTCTCAGCTTCTTTATGTGCTTTCGCTTTTGGGGCTAATTTCTTTCCCAGGGAGGAGGATGGGAAGTGGGGGGGGGGGGATCACTTTTGGCTTCCAATGCTTTTGTCAAGCTGCCTTCTCTGTCTCTGCTCTCTTTTCTGCAAACTGCAATCTTTCTCACCGGCTACTTCACTTAGCAGATCACTCTCTGGGGTCCTGTTGCTCTTCCCGGATCTCCACCCTGAAGATCCCTTCTGGACCCACACAGTATGGCCAGTCCACAAAAACAACTCCGGGAAGGCCCAACAACCTTCTCCTCCATTGCTTAATATTTCTGCTCTTTAGGCTATAAGGCAGATGTATCTGCATCCAAGTGTTCTAATTGGGTACAAAACTCTCAATGTCTCTGAGCCACTGAGCTTGAATTTGATCCACCAAAAAAACCCCATTCACCTTAGGATCAACCCTATAAAAGCAACTGAGGGCAGGTGTTAAAATCAAGATGATCAACATTGCTACACACAGCCTTCTTTAAGATAAGGCTTGAGGGGTAGGTTCAAGACTTATACTTGAATGGTCCTTGTTGTTTCCTTTGGTTCTGGATTCTTCCTCACTTATTTTTAAGGCTCATTCTTCACTTTGCTTTCTGTGGGCTTCTTCCATTGGACAAATGTAGGAGAGTTTGAAAACAAACTTTGATCAGCGCCAACTATTCTTTCTCCTCTGGTAATGAGTTCTCTGTTGTTACGCTGTGCCTTAATCTTGATTTTCTCTTTACCCTTGAGAAAATTTTCCCTTTCTTGCTCCATCTTTTCCTGTCTATTTTTATTAATGCCTACACTGTTAACTTGTCTCCCAGCCCCCCCCCTTTTTATTGGCTAATTAACTGACAAAATTTGGGGAAATTTGTGCCCTCACAGAAGAGATTATTTATTTATTTATTTATTTATTTATTTAATTTATTTATATTTATATGCCGCCCTTCTCCAGAGACTCAGGGCGGCTTACAATGCATTAAGCAATAGCCTTCATACTTTTGTATATTTTATACAAAGTCAGCTTATTGTATGCATCCCTGCTGCATTTTGGAGCTTAACAAAAAATAAACCTTTCTGGGTCTGTTTAATGCAGGTTTGGGCTATGTGGCCAACCTTGCCACATACTGTTTTTCTCCTTCTCAGATCCCCATCTTTGCTCCTAAACTACTGGGTTTCTTTTAACACCGTTTTCTCTATGGATTACTCACTTTCCTATTTCTTAGGAATTTCTCTTTTTACTAGTCCTCTTCCAATAGCAAATCAGTTTTTCCTTGTGTCCTTCATCCTGCAGCTGCCTAAATAATTTTCATCCATGATTGCACATTTCTGGATAGGGCTGTCCTACTCAAAAATATAAAGTTCCTGGCACAACTTGTAGGACTGCTCGCTGGGTATCTTTTCTATGGTTGTAACCTTTGCTACCTCATTTTGCAAGTCGAGTCCAAAATTCTCTGACACCTTCCTAAGCTACCTGTGGGCATTCCCTAAATCGCTACACTTTGTAACTTTATATTTCTGTCAAGTTGTCTCAGGCAGGTAAATTCTTAGGTGTTTTCTGGAAAGTTGTGTTCCAACCTTGCAACTCATTCCTGTTCTGGCCACACATACATGCAGTTCCACCCAACAAGGGACTTGTGTAAGAAAAATTGTGAGCTTGATTTTGGTGCCAATTACAACTTTTCTGAATTCACACTGTGTCTTAATTCTTAACTGAACTATTTTCAACTAGGGGTGTGATTAGTGGACTTTAGGATTCTAGTAGAAGGAGAAGTACGTCCCTCTTAACAGGTCTGTCTACTCTTCCCACAAGAAAATTGTGTCACTTATGGACAGCTCTCCCACCTCCTTGAAAAGCACAGAACTGGCATCATATCGGACCATATTCTATCATTACTCAGAAGAGTTCATTTCTATTCCATCATCTATTTATGGTCATTTGGGGAGGCCTTTTCAGTCTCTTCCCATATATAAACGCTGCCATTTGAGCCAAGAAACAGTTACGAGAAAGCCAGCAAAGTTTAGTCTTAGTTTACCTATTGCCCATTAAAGGAAGTGTTTTACAAATAAGAATTGTAACCACCCACCCCACCCGCTTGCCTTTCTCTCCCCTGTTCTTTCAAGCATAAACTGGGATGATGAAAAGAAGCAACACCCAAAGGGGTGGAGGAGAGGAATCAGATTCAATCATTCAAACCAAATTAGAAACTGCATCTAGAATATTTACTGATCTCAATCCCAAGTCCACCATGCTTGTTTGAACAGAATAATGTTCTGTTTGTCCTACTGTGGCCTTATTGATAAACCCTGGAATCGATAAACCTGAACTAATAACTTCTGTCATATCCTCTACTTGTTTTTATGTATAAAGGACACTATTTATGACCCAGTGCCCCTGGTGAAACCACTCTCTCTACTTTTGTATTTTGTATATTTACCTATTTATTGCTATTGCTCTGCATACCTGCACATTACAACTCCTTCAGTGTTAATACTACGAATTCTCAAGAGAGAAAGGTGAATTCATACCTTGCATTAAGCCTTTGGATACTTGTTACTTACTTATAGTCTGTACTTGCCCAATGTCATTTCTAAAGCATGGAGAACAGGAACTTGTTTTGGTTTCTATGTATTTGTCAGTAAAATATTGAAAAGTATTATAGATAGGTAGATAGATAGATAGATAGATAGACAGATAGATAGAAAGATAGATAGATATTATGTGTGTGTATGTATGTATGTAAGTATGAAATATATAACAACAGTGTCATTTGTTGAAGTATGGATTCCATAAGGTTGAAATATAGCTTCACAATCTTTCTCTGTTCAGTAGTTGCGTGTTCTTCTATGTTCTTGCCAGAATATCCTCTTTCCCCCAAAATAAGACATCCCCTGGTAATAAGCCCAATCGGGCTTTTGAGCGCATGGCAATAAGGGCAAGCGCTTATTTCAGGGTTCAAAAAAAATATAAGACAGGGTCTTATTTTTGGGGAAACACAGTAGCAAAATATTATTTGGATTTAGGGATTCTGTTTTTTATAAAATCCTGATCATAGAAAAAGAGCTTTCACATGAGTAAACTATATGCATCTTGTCTCTCTATATTTCAAGACTACTAAAAGGTCGAAATTTAAATCAAAACCATTTCTGCCCCCTTGTCCTGTAACTTCATGCTATTGCTCTCTGCAATAGAACGCAGGCAATGTATTCGCTTAGGGAAAAACACTGAAGGTTCATTTTAACAGAGAGCAAACCCCACTCCCTTCTAGCACTGAAGATGTCACCATCATCTTCAAGCAAACAACCCAAGTCAGAGACCACCAAGGACTCATCTTATGTCCAGCCTTGGCAGCCATAATCTTTCCAAGTGCAGGAAACTGGGAATCACATGGATTTTATCAGGATTGCTCTGACCTTCTCCAGGGACTTCCTTTCACACTCCCCTTGTTCTTTTGCTCAGTCTTTGGGAACAGATGGAGGTCACCAATCAAAAGAGAACAGTCTTCCCCAGTGAACTGAGCCTTACTGGGAAACAAATCTTGCTAACCATTTCCTTTATTTTAGGAATGCAATATGTAAACAAGCAAGAGGTGTCATTTACAGATACCCCAGTTCACATGCTTCAAAACTAAAAGCCTTCTTGGTTTCTAGTGGTTGTTCTTGTGGTTTAAATAGGGGTTTTTTTCCTATTTCTAAAATAAAGAATTGTTATAAAAGCAGGAGAATTCTGATAAGCAAACTGTCCCCATTTTCATCCATAGTTCCCCCATAATATTTTTAAACATTTTAAAGTGTACATCTCTAGGATGTTCATATCAACCCACTTACTCTCAGTTCCACATGGAATGGGTGTAATGAAACAATAATAGCTCTAAAATGCCATTATCCACAAATATAAAATGGGCACGTGTAATCGTTTAAGTACTTTCTTGGAAGTATTCCTGTTTTGATTAAAAACACTATACATCCCTATCGTGCTTCAAAGATGCCCAAATTGCATACACATACCACACATACAGACTAGTGGATCTCAAATAACTGCAGACAAAATTATTGTTTGGTTTCTTTGTATTAAAACACTAACATCTATAAAATCATGTCTCTGTCAACACCTTTAGCTAAGAAACTTTATATAGTTCAAACAAATGAGGCACAATGGAGATTTTAAATTGTCCAGAATTTTGAAATTTTCCAGAATTCAGGAAATTTTAAATGACAATCCACTGAGGTAGATAGTTGTGGGAACGTTGAAAGAGCGACGAAAACAAGACTAATTTTGGAATGAAGAGAATCAGGCAAATAGGAAAGAGATGAGAAAGAAAAATTACACAGGAAGGAGCTGTCAGTCACTGAAAGCACATCTTGTCCTGTACTGGACACTTGGGAATTGCTCTCAAGGAAAAAGAAAACGTTTCATCCTTTTTCTTGTTCTAAGATCAGCGGTTCTTTCTTTCTTGTCCTGCTGCCCCATTTATATTACAGACTGCTGACTATGTAGTACGACATTTAGCCCTGGGTTAAATACAAGGTCAGTCCAAAAGCAGCAGGACAGAAAAGCTTCATTTTTTTCTCTGACAAGTATTTTTTTCCTGTACTCCCTCCCTCTTCAATTTCATACACACCCCCATTTCCTACTGTGGATTTAAGATGTAGTTTTACTGTCATAAGCCAGTATGTGATTATCTATGTGCTGCTAAGCAGATTCTTTCCAGTTCTGGAGTTATACCACCAAAGCTAGAGTGAATGTTAAACCGTTTTATGCCACCAGTGCTGCTTTCTAAAATGACTAAACTTTATCTCAATGGTGCTTTTTCCAAAGGCAACTGGACTTTGCTTTTCCTTGAAGGCGTTTCGCTTCTCATCCTAGAAGCTTTTTCAGTTCTCTGAAAAAGTTTCTTGGATGAGAAGCGAAACATCTTCAAGGAAAAACGAAGTCTTTTGAAAAAGCACCGTTGGGACAACCATGACCTGGGTGACTGAGGATCTCCATAGACATTTGACTAAACTTGAGTTTTTAACTGAAGGATATATCAATGCAAACACTGACTTTTACCCCAGGAGGCAAAGCTAAAGTTTTGTATATCAGCATATGATAACAAATGCTATCAAATTATGATATATACCGGTACTAGGATGAATCTTTCCATCTTAGTTTCTCTCAGACTTCCTGTTTTCAGTTTTATTAGAACTTGTTTCACAAACTATTTCCAAATTTAAGATAGGTGAAATGTTGGATGAACATCTTGGGTTAGGGTTAGCAGTGTTGGGCAGGGGTGGGCTTCAAAAATTTTAGCAAGGTGTTCTCTGCCTGGTTGCTGAGTGGGCGGGGCCAAGGTAGGCAGGGCCTAGTTGGCCTCCTGCACCATGGCAGAGGGGGCATTTTTGCCCTCCCCGGACTCCAGAGGCTTTCTTTGAGCCTCCGGGAGGGCAAAAACGGGCTCCAGAGGCCCTCTGGTTTCCGGCCTTTCCAAACTCCCGGTAGGTCCATTTTTTACCCTCCCTGAGCCTCCGTACGCATCCTGCACTTACCTGCACCCAAAACGGGCCGCATGGGGACTCCTGGGAGGGGAGAGGTGGGTGGGGCCAGCCAGGAGTGAGATTTGGGGATTCTCCAAACTGCACAGAATCTTAGCTAGAGGTTCTCCCAAACCCCTGCAAACCCCCAGCAGCCTACCCCTGGCATTAGGCCTCCTTTTCCCAATTGTTCTCTCCACCTCATTGTTCCTTGTAGTTCTCCATCTGTAATTTTCCATGGGTTTGCTGTCCACACGAGACATCAGAAAACAAAAGAATGAGGAGCATCTTTGTTCTTCACTCCAATGATTTCTCATTCTCCACTCCTTGCTTTTTATATAATCCAGTTAATCAGGGATGGGCATCCTGCAGTCTTCCAGCTGTTGTTAAGACTGCCATTTTTGGTTACCCATCCTTGCTATACTTTCTTCACACCCTAAATCATGAACTTCTTTCTCAAAACTAAAAAAGAACAGTTTTCTTTCTATCAGTTTTGAAGTGGGATTCCGATAAAATGTGCTTTTTGCCATTTAAATTTAACCATATGTATTTTCACCTATTATATGTATATATATTTCTCCTGTTTCAATGAAACTACATATGTGCAAAGATATAATCCATCACATTGCATGTAATGCATGCAGTTTCTTTAAAGAATTATAAGTGTAAAAACGGTTTTTAATCGAAACAATGAAAGTTCTATATAATTCTGATCATTTGATTTTGGAGGATTTTTTAAAATAATTACAGAAAACAACTACATGTATTTATGAAATATTTATGAATCTTCACAGGACTAACCCTCGTATTAAATAAATAAATAAATAACTCATCAAGTTCACACTGCATTCCTTTTTTATTTACACAGCGCTAGGTGTCTCCTCAACCTCATGTTCACTGCACATTGTTTGACATTGATTTGGTCCTGTATTTCAAAGAAAATCAGAGAGGGAGGGTGCCTTTGATCTTCAGCAGAGAATGCAGTTTTCGATCACAATGCTAAAACAGAATGTCTGGTCCCAGATGCAAACCCTGATGATGGCAAGGGAGAAATGAAATGGGAAAAAATGGGGGGGGGGGGGGCAGTACAGCATTTGTTGTTTCATAAGCACTAGTTCCAAATTGCATCCTCTTTCCACCGAGGCTGTGAAAACCTGCTTTTTGTTCTTGGCATTACAGTTTATCCCAGAAAACTCAAGGAGGAGAAGGAGGAGGAGAAGCAGCAGCAGCTACGTCCCTCTGGGCCCCTTGGCTAAGCCCCAGGATGGGAGATCTGGACTGTGCAGCTCCAGGAATCTGCCATTTTTACCATAAAAGGGCAGGCATTTCTCAGCTCCTGCAGGGAGGATGGGAAAGGAAAAGGCAGAGCTATTTATAGTCCTTGTAAGGGTCTGGGCTTGAACTCAGGGTTAATCAGCCTGCGACTGTGGGACCTGATTGGGATCTTGCTTTGTTTTCTCATAAGCATTTGATCTGAAACCAGAAACCTTGGAGTAGAGCAGGAGACTGATAAATAGTGCTCTCTAACCCCGTTTCCTTTGACTTCTGAACTCTAGGATAGCTTTGCAGGACATTTTTATCCTTGTATGTTAGCACACCAATGCCGAATACACTGGGTGTATTCGCTAAACGTCGGGCTCCATAGGCAAGTTATTCTTACGTGACATTTCATGTTCAAATTGGTTGCTATTTTCTTCTAAACACTTCTTTACTCGTTTGACCCATGACTTTTGAACATTCGTAAACAGTAAGATTTTCCCTGGAAAATAATATTAATTAATCAAACATGTTGCGATTGGCCTATGGGACCTAACTTTTGGTACACCCTGTCCGTAGACGCAGAAGCACCTCTTCCAAGGAACAAATTGGAAGATGTAGATTACATGCCTAAAAGGCACATGCATATAAAATTTAGCATGTGTGATCACATGCAACATTTCAAATTTCAAATCTTTATTGTCAGTGCACAACATATGTACAATGAGATTGGTTGAGTTCCCTCAGTACATCCCCCCCCCCCCAAGACAATGCAGTTCACAGTGAAGGCAGAAAATCCCTAACCCAATAAATCATATTAACAACCCCCAGTCCTATTTCAAACTATGCATCCAATTCTTTCCTTGTTATTATTTCTGAGTGCATAAGCTTGCCCATCATGGTTACTCTTGTGGAGTTATATGTTTTGTTGCTCATGTATCTTTGCCCATATAGAAAAACATTTGAAGCAACCTCTGAGAATGAAGAGGTATATTGTATATTCCCTCCAGTCAGAATAAGACAGAATTCTATCTTCCGTTGAAATGCTAGAAATTACTCTGGAATTTAGAATGAAAGTTTATTCCTTGCCTTCAAGCTCAGCTGACTGGCAACAGGGCTAGAAAACGTAAGCACCAGTAATCCTAATCTAGGGCTGCTATCTAAATTGATGAGCAACCAGTCCTGACAATAATTGGCCCTCTTAGTCCTTTAAGGTGAGAAACAATGCTAGCATGCTTAACCATGGCTCACTAAGTAACTTACTTGAGTGGGGCTTACAGATATAGCAAGCCAATTGTAACATGGACCTTTTCCGCGTACCTTCAATCCTAATTTTCCTTTCAGCAAGGGCCAATAGCTCAGGAGTATGCCTCCTTGTGCCCCGTCTGATTTTCCCAGCCAACCATGTTGTGTTTACACCGAGTTTTCCATCCTGTCTTGGTTGTTGTTGGGGTTTTGGGTTTTTTTGCATCTACTTATTTGGCTTTAGACAGTTGTCTGGGCCTAATATACTCTTCCTCCTGTACTTTAGTTGAGCTGCCAATCTTGGATCTTGATAAACTAGTCTCATTCTTCAGTCACAGCAACATGTCAATCCTTAAGATTTATTCAGGAGACAAATGGGGGGAGGCTATGACAGCATGAGGCAAATAGATTGGTTTTGTTGGAAATTATGAGTTTGTCACTTTCTAGCCTTAGCTTTCTAAGTCTTTGTCACTTTCTTGGAAGAAATAGAATTTAACCACTGTTTCCATGGAACTCCATGGCTGAACCTCCTTTGCACTAATCTTTGGGATTAACAGTTTGCAATTCTTTTAGAAGTTGAATTTGCAGAAGACTAGGTAAATGAAGGAGGAAATGGCAAATGCAAGCCACACCCTTCGCCTGGATCTCTGATTTTGGGGAAGAAGAGAATTAAACAGGGAGAAAATCGAACAATATGCAGTTGTACATAGAGAATAGTCACATTAATTAGTTTAATGCAAATTAAATGTAAATTATTATATTAAATTTGGCTTTGTTCCGCTAGTTCATTTTCCTGACCTTGCCTGGTGTTTGAAATGTGAACTACAATATATCACTGAAAAACAGAGTGTGCCCTTCAGTAGGGGATAACCCATATTTTTTAAGTATCCTTAACCTTGAGGTTAACAATCCTTGAGCTGAGGTGGTGCAGTGGTTAGAGTGTAGTATTACAGCTACTTCAGCTGACTGCTAGTTCAGCAGATCAGCGGATCAAATCTCACCGGCTCAAGGTTGACTCAGCCTTCCATCTTTCCGAGGTGGGTAAAATGAGGACCCAGATTGTTGGGGGAAATATGCTATTTAGTATACTGTCTCTGGTGTAAGCCGCCCAGAGTCCTTGGAGAGTGGGCGGCATAGAAATATGAATAATAATAATAATAAATAATAAAAGACCTATGCCAATACCTATTTGTGAACAATTGGTCTATTATTCCTCTATCCACCCCTAAAGGCAAGCAATATGCAGATTTACTCGAGTACCAATATTCCTAATATTCCAGTGCTGCTTCTCCATCTTGGCCATCTTTTGTGACAAACAGGAGGGGGGAAAAGCCAGTCTGCATAATATAATATAAATGAACAGAGAGATATCACACGCATCTGCTGCCAGGCTACCTCTGAGGTGTTTCAGTGAGTGTATTTAGAAAGTTGTCACTATTTCCCTAGGAGTTTTCATCTGTGCAAGAAGATGAAGACTCCTGAAATACATTGATCTTCTCTAAAGTTGTTCTGATGAAACTGTTGGGGCTACATCTCCCATAACTTTCAGGTTAGGAATACAGCTTCAACCTTAAGATGATGGTTTAGGTTTGGGAGAAGCTGAGACAGGCCAGCCAGTGCTATGATCTCTCTTCCCAATTCATGAATTTCACAAGGCAGATGCAAAGGTTCCATTTATAGTCACCATCTTCGGTGGAAAAATGAGCTTCCATCTTTCCCACAGAATGTGGAGATAACCGTAGGACTATTTACACACTGTCTTGAATGTCCTCCATAATTTTCCCATCCAGCATCAGTACTGGAATGACTTCCCGAGGGAAGCTTCTGCTCCAAGTGCTGTAGGATGCCCAGCCGCACTCCAGTCTAAGGGAATGTGGGGACAAGTCATCCATGACTTCAACTCCCCAAGGGCAGGCAGCTGAGAACTTGATTTGGGCCTGGGATCAAGGGAGTGTTTGTTTTTCCACAGAGCCCTTGTGGGTCACATTCGTGGCTAGCTTTGAGGGAGGGAGAGGATGGAATCAAACAGGAACAGAATCTGAGCCGAATTCTGATGAACCTAGAACAGGCTTATAACATGAGCTGCTTTCTATTCAGAGTGTTTTGAAAGAAAAAAAAAAGGCAATCATTTGGGGTCTTTTAAATTCCACAGGTTTCCCTGCTATTTATGCTCTTGGCTACCTTGTATGTAGATAAATATGGTCTCTTTCTTTTTATTTTTCCGTTGGTGACCTGGATTAGCAAGACGTAACAGAGTTGGAAGGTACCTTGGAGGTCATCTAGTCCAACCCCCTGCTCACGCAGGAGACCTGTACTAGGGATTCGAACCACCAAACTGCCAACCTTTCTGATCGACAAGCTCAGCGTCTTAGCCACTGAGCCATATTTCTGTTTAATGGAACTTTATTTTTATTCTGACAGAATTTCCCCTTCAGGTGATTTAATGGGTGGGGCATCTGCATGTAAGGGGCAAGAGCAAGGGAAACACGTTAGTTCTATGTTCAATCACTTGTGTCCATTACAAAGACACTTAGAGCTGCTTTGTAGTATGAGATGCACAGCAGAGTTTGGTGTCCCAGTTAAGGAGCCAGGCTACAACCCTGGAAGCTTTGAGTTCTGATCCTGCCTGAGGCACTTTTATTATTTCACTGAATGACTTTGGGCCAGTCACTGTCTTTCTCGGCCCAAAATCACCTCACAGGGTTGTTGTTGAAGGGAAAATAGGAGGAGGAAGGAGTATTGTGTAGGTTCAGCATCTTGAGTTATTTATAAAAATAATAAAGGTGGAATACAAATAATAAAACAAAAGTAAAAATATATAAATTTAATGAACAGATAAATAAAATAATAAATAAAATGACAACTGGATAACACCAAAGAAATACAGAGAATTCTAAATCTTTGGTGCTATCTAGTGTTCAAGTGGATTTTCCAAGCCTTTATTGGTTTGTTGGTTTATTGGATTTATACTCTACCATAGTCAATAGATGCTCAGCAACTTACAATGAATACAATAAAATAATAATTTAAACAATAATATAGAGCATCAGTGTTAAGTGCAATAACTAAATGAGAGTGAAATAAAGTGGTTCACGAATTTCAATGAATCACTTTTCAGATGAACTAATTTTAGCTAGCGTGATCGTGAAAATGCTTTCTGAATTAGTCATTTTTAATAGTTTCCTAAAGGTCAGGGAGAGAACGAATGGGTCCCATTTTTCAATGGGACCCATTCCAAAGCATTGGAATAAAAAGAAGTATAGCATTCCCTGAGTTCCAGAGTATAGAATCACTCTTGGATGTTTTCCTGCAAAATGTGATCTATTAAGCCAATCTATTTGGGAGAAGCCATGACTAGAAGGCGATTATGGTTCAATATCAGCATTTTAAATCATGCATGGAAAATCAATAATCAGGACAGAGCAGGAGTGAAATGCTACCGGTTCGCTGTTTGGGTGAACCAGTAATGGAGGAAAAAATGCTTTAAAAAGGTTTAAAAAAAGTTTCTGACGATCGCGTGGCACAAGTGTGCCCCGTGATCGTTGGAACCTGTTTTTTTACTTTTTTAAAGCATTTTTTACTACCTATTCACCCGAACTGATAGTAAAAAATGCTTTTAAAAAGTTTTTTTTAAAGTTGGCCACGCCCACCCAGTCACATGACACCCCACCACCACCAAACCACGCTCACCAGACCACGCCCACCAAATCGGTAGCAACAAATTTTACATTTCATCACTGGTGCAGAGCCTGCAGCATGGAGGTTACATGTTCCAAATGTTGGGAACTGGTAACTTACCTGATCCAATACAATCTGAATCAACTGTGGTTTCCAAGCATTCTTCAAACGTAATCCCAGGTAAAGCAATAATCCAATCAAGTGGTGATAGCACTTGCATGAATTACTGTAGCTAGGTCTTCTTGCACCAGGTAGAGTTGAAAAAGGTGCACCAGCTAAAGTTGGGCTAGCCACATCCTTCACCTGCGGTTCAAACAGGAACACCTGGAGCACCCAATTGTGAACATGGTCTTTCAAGAATGGGTGCCTGCCCATCCATAGATAATCCTAGTGTCAGCAGAGAACCCCATTATATAAACAATGCTTCTACCTTATTCATCCGTTCTCTTCCATCCAAACTTTTTCATCCTCCAAGCACAGGGACAGAATGTTGACAGCAACTCCCTTATGATATGGGGTGGTGAGATAAACTTGGGCGTCATCAGCATTTTGATGATGCCACACCCCAAAGTTTTGGATGACTTTATCCAATGGCTTTCATATAGTTACGTCGGCCAGTTGTATATTGGGGCAGTAACACCATTTAGCTGTCAGAGCATCAAAGGAACAGATCAATTCCTTCTTGCCAAAGTAGCACTTTTTCTTTGAAAATCAGTTCTTTCTCGGGGGAGGGATGAGAATTATGCATTAAGGAAGCCATTCCGGGGGGAGGGGGCTGGGGGGAGAGAAATCAACATTGCCCAGAAAACAAACTGTGACTCACAATGTCCCTGGATTCATTTTATCAGCAAATCTTTAGTACAGACTCTGTTGGTAATACTTTGTACGGGACCAAAAGCACCAGTTATTGAAGGAGAGAGAAGGAAAGGGAGAGATAGCAAGTCTAATAGCTCATCCAGTCTTGTGTTTCACATCACAATCATACATATACAAGTACTGAGTTTAAGGAGGCTTATTTCTAAATACGTGAACATAGTCTGCAAATTCATATGAATTGAAGCTTTGCATACATGGACCCGCTAGTTGTCCAGAAATCAAGGTGTTGGTAGATTTCACCTCATATTACTGTGGAGAATTTTGGGGCTTTATTAATAGTTTGTACTATGTATTATGTTACTATTTATGTCTATCAGTTACTATCCTGTTACAAATAAATAAAGATTTTATATTGAGAGGCAATATGTGTTGTGGTAAGTACTGTAAAAAGCAATAGGGAGATATTTCTTCTTTGCTTGCTCAGTACATTTCCAGTGGGGATGGGGCATATACTCATTCATGTAGATCTGATGAGTTTCTGTCCTGATCCGGTAATGATTGATTTGTTTAAAGGACTAAAAATTGGCAATAGAACTGGCCCAACCTCCTAGCCCTCAAAAGTACTTGAAATAAGTAGCCCTTTGTCTAGTTCTGACCAGAATCCAGGCAGTTAGGGGACTGGAGGCTAAAACATATGAAGAACAGTTGCAGGAACTGGGTATGTCTAGTTTGATGAAAAGAAGGAGTAGGGGAGAAATGATAGCAGTGTTCCAATATCTCAGGGGCTGCCACAAAGAAAAGGGAGTCAAACTATTCTCCAAAGCACCTGAGGGTAGAATAAGAAGCAATGGGTGGAAACTAATCAAGGAGAGAAGCAACTTAGAACTCAGGAGAAATTTCCTGACAGTTAGAACAATTAATCAGTGGAACAACTTGCATGCAGAAGTCATGAATGCTCCAACACTGGAAATTTTTTAAGATGATGTTGGATAACCATTTGTCTGAAGTGGTGTAGGATTTCCTGCCTGGGCAGGGGGTTGGACTAGAAGACCTCCAAGGTCCCTTCCAACTCTGTAATTCTATTCTATTCTATTCTATTCTATTCTATTCTATTCTATTCTAT
>WNWU01000012.1:12752055-12782690 GCA_012654045.1 Ptyas mucosa | reverse complement strand
ATTCTATTCTATTCTATTCTATTCTATTCTATTCTATTCTATTCTATTCTATTCTATTCTATTCTATTCTATTCTATTCTATGCTATTTCTTATGTGAAACTGATGAGGGTGACCATTGCCTCACATATATGTAAAACAACATTTTCTCCCATAACTTCCCAAAGATAAAGACAATCTATTGTCAAGCTCAACTCCTGCTGACTTCATCCATGCAGTCTTGAATTGCCCTTTACTGTGATGTTGCTTTTTAAAATCAATCAATCAATCAATCAATCAATCAATTCAATGTTGTCAATAGCCATAGAATTTCCAGGTTGGCTGTATTAATATGAAGACTGTCTAGCTGGCAATATTCAGAACAAGTAGAGAAATGGTAATTGATATATGGGAAGAAGGTAGTCCTTTTCTGATTCCTGGTGATTGACAGGTTCTTTTCTCTGTTTCTTACAGGAAGGGCTCTGACATGTGGATGAGAGGCAGCAGCGTTGTGGAGAAGAGCGGAGAGTCAGCCTTCAAAGGAACAGAAACAGAGGAGCAGAAAACAAGTTCAGTTTACCTATACACAGTGGGAGGCTTTGACTGTTGTTTGCTCAAAACCTTACTTTCATTCAGTCATTCTCACTTCATATCTTTTAATACAACATGAAGTCAGGATATAATCGTTCATAGGCTAAGCTGTTGAGATGCAATAGGTTATGCTGATCTCGTTCCCAGACATTATTTTTATTTTTGCTTGGGGGTTTTTTTGTATGCTGTTCATATGAACACCAACAAATCCCTCCATACACTCATACTGAACTCATACTTTAATATATAGATATACATATTCAGCACAGTCCATTCACCTTATATGAGCAGCTTCGTAGTATAATAATTGTTTGAGCGTGGACTGGGTATAATAAATACCCTGCTGAGCTCAAACTAAAAAATTGAACCAGATCTCAGAGGTGAGGTGGGATGGGGGAAGTGCTGTAGTTATTTTCTGGTAAGCTTCCTTCTTTCCTAGGCATCCCTTCCTAGCAGAAGACTTTTAAATAGGATAACAGATAACAGAGTTGGAAGAGACCTTTGGAGCAGTGGTGAAATCCATTTTTTTTTACTACTGGTTCTGTGGGCGTGGCTTGGTGGGCATGGCAGGCGAAGGATATTGCAAAATCTCCATTCCCTCCCCACTCTGGGGCCAGCCAGAGGTGGCATTTGCCAGTTTTCTGAACTACTCAAAATGTCCGCTATCGGTTCTCCAGAACCTATCAGAACCTGCTGGATTTCACCCCTGCCTTAGAGGTCATCTAGTCTAACCTCCGGCTCACGCAGGAGACCTGTACTAGGGATTTGAACCGCCAAACTGCCGACTTTTCTGATTGACAATGATCATCTGACTGTATGACAATGATCATCTGACTGTATTCTGAGGTGAGCTTTCTTGTGCCTGGTTCTGTCCTGGACCCTTTAGCCCAAATCAAGTGAAGGATCCCAGTTCAGAAGATGTCTTAAGCCCTCAGATAAATAGAAACTTTTATCTGGTTCACAGTGATTTTCACACAGGGCTTTCTCTCTCATACTTCCTTGAGTCCCATCAATGTCCACATCCACCTCATATGATATTTATGTGAATCAGCCAACTTAACCATCTAAGGCTGTTTTTAGATCAGCTACCTCTCTGGCTGTAGCAGATGACTTTCCTAAAAACCACCATTGCACACGATTGCGCTCTATCAGTATCAGAACAAACTGTTTCATTGTAATAGATTTGTCTAAAGCAATGTTTTTTCCTCAACTTCAACAACCTTAAGGTGTGGACTTCAAGTCCCAGAATTCCTCAGCCTGCTCTAAAGCAACCTTTCCGTGCTGTGGTTTCCAAGTTTTCTGTGATGCAACTGCCATAACTCCAAGCCTACAACCAAGTTGCTTAGGCATTTGAAATCCTAATACATCCAAAAGATCCCTGATTGAGGAAGGCTGCCATAACCAATTCTGGGAATTAAATTTAGGATAACCTGAATCTTTTCAAGAGCCTTAGTGGCGCAGTGGTTAGAGTGCAGTACTGCAGGCTACTTCTGCTGCCTGCCGCCTGCCTGCAATTTGGCAGTTCAAATCCCACCAGGCTCAAGGTTGACTCAGCCTTCCACCCTTCCCAGGTGGGTAAAATGAGGACCAAGATTGCTGGAGGCAATAGGCTGACTCTGTAAACCACTTAGAGAGGGCTGTAAAGCACTGTAAAGCGATATATAAGTCTAAGTGCTATTGCTATCCCTGCCACATCCCATACAATGTGTCTCTCTATCCCTGGTCAATGGCCTGGTTTACACAGAGAATTAAGACATAACATACTTCATTGGTTGGTTTTTGACACAGCATGAACTTTTTTCAAGAGGCAACTGGACTTTCTTGTTTTTTCTTTGAGGACATGTCGCATGTCATCCAAGAAGCTTCTTCAGCTCTGACTGGATACTAGGGAATGGAAGGTTTTATATTCCTTGCAGACAGCTGGCCATTTGCATTGTTTTAGAGAGTTGTTGAGGCCACTTGGGTTTATCTGTGTCCTCAGGGTCATCTGAATAGATACCTAACCCAGAATCTCCATAGGCATGATATATTAACCTTATGTCTTAGCAGTGCAGGTGGACTCTGACTTGTTCAATAATACTGAAATCCAGGTTTACATGTTTTATATAGGGATGTAGCCCATCACTTTTTCTTCCATTATAGAAATGGAAGTTCATAGAGCTCCAAGAAAGGAAGTGATACTGAGTCAATTCAGATCTGCAATGTAAGTAACATCATAGCCATAGTCCAAAACACAGTTCAATGTACATAAGATTGGCCTGTTAAGCTATCATATGTCTCCTTGGCCAAATACCTATTTATAAACATTGTTGTTTAGGAGGCCTTTAAAAAAAAAGTTGCAGTGAGGAAAACAGCTATAGATGCCGCCATCAATAACAAATATTTCTTGAACCCTCTTCATTTTTCTTTTCTACATTTGCAGCTCTCCTCCTTTGGAAACTATTTGAACAATGGTATAATGTCCTTTGGTTTCACTTTGAACTCATTGCAGCTCATTCCCAAATTTGGCTATTATTTTTCATCCATCAATCCAAATTTATTCACGGGCTGAATATAATGCATTTGGCAAGCTTCCTGAAACAAAGACCTGATCCATTTGAGGTTTTGATCTATATAATTTTCAAATGGTTACTGGTCTTGAATTTGTCAATCTGTCCACTCTAACTATGAATTTAAGAGTTTAGAACTTAGATTTAGAACTCAGCTATAGCAAAAGTGAATGCAGAGCTATTGAGGATTTGATTGTTGATAATATGAGAAAACGAGGATTTGATTGGTGATAATATGAGAAAAGTGCATCCTTATATACAGGAGTGCATATTACACTGTGAAATTAGGGTATCTGGAAAGTTTCTAAGTCACAGCAGGGCTTCTAACGCAAAGCATATTGCTGTTGGTATCTTAACCAGCACTGCCTTTCAGGGTCTGAAAAATGCTACCAAAAAATCCCTTTGACATTTTTGCCTTCCCTTCCTTGTTCCCCCATTTCATTTAACAAATGTGATAGCTGGGGGGAAAAATAGAAGAAACAAGTTTCTTGTTCGTTTTGGAGGGTTTCTGCGTCTCTGCTTGAAGTTGGCTTCATAGATTACCCGTGCTGTAGTTAGCTGCTACCTCTCCCTCCATCTTTCATGGCACAATGCTCGCCTCTCGCTGTGTCGATGGAGGAAGCTGGTGAGGATGCTGCTTCCGAGGACCAAGCCTAGAGCAGAGAGAAAAGAGAGGCTGCCAAACAGCCGGAATGGAGCTGCAGCCCCTGGAGCTACCATCTGCTTCTTGTCAAGTTGTTGTGAAGTGCTTGTTCCTGATGACGGAGGTTGCTGGACAGCAGTGTGAGGATGCGGTTATGACAGATGCTCTGTTTACCATACTTCAAGCCCTAGTCAGGCTGACACAGGATGTTAGCTTTTCCCTGGAAAAAAGTGTTGCTTGATCTTATGTTCACCTCTTTGTTCAGCGCATGCAATCAAATCCTCTCTTTCTGGGTCCATCTGTACGTCAAAGAAACTGAAATGAATTCCCAGGTCATGGTTGTCTCTCTCAGTTGGCCTCACCCAAAAGATGAGATGATTCTAAAATTAATTCCCTCAGCACCTTCTAGGTTTGACCTGTATCTGGAATTACATCTATTCCTTGCTTCCAAACACAATGTGTATTATTGGAAGAGGCATGGGCATATAGGTCAGAGAATAGCTAAATCATAGTTTTGTTTATATGGCTATGGAATTCAACTTTAAGCAGACTGATTATCTCACATCTGACTTATTTCAGCATTGCTAAGCATAGCTAATCTAACATTCCCATAGTGGCTGAAATGTCTCTTTAAGCACGCTGTTCGATCAGCCACTACATTTATTCTGAGCGCAGTTACAATTTGTGCCCACTTTATGAAGGCCTGGAGGGGTCTAGGTAGAAAATGCATATATAATTTTATCATACACAGAAAGCAATGCCTTGGCAATAACAGCAACAAAAATTCATAAACACCACCAAAGCTGATACCGAAAAGGAAGCCTAAATCCTTGTTACGCCTTGACAGAATTTCTACTGATCTCAATTTCAGTGTTGAGAAATATTCACAAGATCAAAAGCAATCTCTGTTTATTCTGACCATCAACAACGCCTGACCAAACATCCTGTTATTGTTGGGTACAGGCTCACAAAATGGAATTGTTGTAGAGCAACAGATTCAGAGAACTTTCCCAACTATTTTCTGCCTTCCATGTAAGTTTTCTTCAATGATATTTATTTATTGTATTTTTTTTTAAAAAAAACAAGGAGACAACTGTAGCCACCATTAGAGGGTTAGGCTTAGTAAAGTTTCTCAAGATCATCCAGTCATGGTTTTCTGTTTACAGGAAGACCTGAATGTGGATCTTGAACTAAATTAGATATGCTAATCATTCTGACACCACGGTGTTATTTTTAAAGTGAGACATCTTTCCGTAAATACATCTGAAATGTGCCTTGGCCAATAAGTACTTTCCGTACTTCTAATTTTGTCATCTAACTTCCTACAAGGAAAATCTTGCAAAAATGTCTAATCATTGTATTAAAAACATATGTCTTACAGCAAAAGCCCCATAAAAATCCTCTACTTCAACTTTGATTTTTAACAGTGCATGTGATTGGTGCCTGCTATGAATAAATGGTCTGGAGAATCCTTTGCAAAATTCAGGACTTCTTGAGAAGATGCTCAGGATCTCCCAGGAAGCAACTTGATAGGGGGAGAAAAAGTAGTAGGAAAAAAAATAGTACTACTGTGTTTCCCCAAAAATAAGCCCTCCCCCAAAATAAGCCCTCCCCAAAAAATAAACCATCTCCTGAAAATAAGTTCTCCCCTGAAAATAAGCCCTCCTCGAAAATATTTAAACACATGTACAGCCGGTCCCCGCCATTTCCTCTGGTTAGGGAGGACAGACCTGGAAATCAGGTAAGATGGCAAGAGGAGCCCCGTCTTATTCCATGTGCCCCAAAATAATAAGACCTCCCCGAAAATAAAGGCCAAGCGCTTATTTCAGGGTTCAAAAAAATATAAGACAGTGTCTTATTTTCGGGGAAACACGGTAGAAAATTTAGAACTGCAGGTCGCTCCAAATCCTCTCATTTTTCTTCCCGATAACTGCCTAATCTCTCTGCGACAGCTCTTGTGAGTGAAAGCTGCTTCCAAGATGGACGCTTTTATGACTTCGATGTCTCCCAGCCCAAGGTGCAGTGCTGCATCTCTGGTCAGTTGTGAGTCTGAGATGAAGCACTGTAGCTCAGGAAGGGAGAAACAAAGCCACGGAAAGAAAAGGACCAACCCTGCTCTCCCGTGATCAAGTCAAGCACCCAGAGGTAAGAATCCGGGCAAATATGATCTAGAACAGAGGTCTTCAACCTTGGCAACTTTAAGACTTGTGAACTTCAACTTCCAGAATTCCTCAGCCAGCAAAGCTGGGATTCTGGGACTTGAAGTCCACAAGTCTTAAAGTTGTTAAGGTTGGAGACCCCTGATCTAGAAGGTGACAATTCCACAAGGCTGAAGAACAACCTGGAGAAAATGACAGATTGCAGAGAATGCTACAAATACCAAAACCTATTCTGTCTGGCCAGGCATCATGGAGGATATAATGCAAGGCAACTGGCCTTCTGGTTTGGGAGGAAGTGAAGTTCACAAGAGCAAAAAAGCAGATGACCCAAACGGACTCCTGCCCTGAACAGGGGCGAGGAAGGTTTCTCAAATCATTCCTATTTTGAAAAAGAAATCATAGGCCCGGGAATCAGTGGCCTCTTATGGTTCCACCAAATCACCTTCTAACTGCTGCCACCCAGTGGAAATAGACACTGAGGGAAACACTTATTGTGCAGCAGAGGGGAAGGAGCGAATTAAGAGAAAATTCCAGATCAGAGCCCAATCTCACTATGTCCTCGGGGTCCAGTTTTCCCAGGAATCCCTTAGAAGATAAGAAGGGGATTCCTGGAAATACTGTTCTTGGGGTCATGGCTCAGCAACCGATACAACTGTTCGCTCAGAGGGAGCCATACAAACAACCAGAAAGTCAATGGGAATAGAAAAACAAGATCTCTGAAAGACTTTTGAGACACATCCATTTTTATTTTCTTAAGCTTTCCAAAGGTTAACAAACCTGATCAAAAATTGTACAGGGATCCTCTCAAACCTATAATTTCTTTTGGGGTTGAAGGCCACAGCTTCTGAATGAAGTACCTAGTATTCTGAAGAATAGTAGATGGCAGAATGTCTTCTGATTTCATTTTATTTACATTTTAATTGGAAATAAAATTACCATTTAAATTACATTTTATTTTAAAGTGTTGAATTGGCTTGCCCTCCTGTTTTTAACATTTTCACCTTCTTTAATATTAAGCATTACAATGTAGGAGGAGGCAATGGCCGTTGTTTTTGAAGGCCACGTCATCTGGGGTTCAACCTACCTAATTTAGGTCCTAAATTAAGAAACTTAGCTTCCTAAGAGGTCAGAGCTAGAGACAGACCTTTCTTAGCAGGCGCCACTCACATTTTATTTAGATTTTAACAACTCTTTCACTAACAAAAATAAGCTAGCACAGATAAGGGAACCAAAGAGGAATATCGTGGAATTCTTGAGTTTCCTGAGCTTGGTTGTTTGCAGCTGGCTCTGCTGATTTGTTTGGGGCCCACATATTTGAGATATGTACCTGAAACCATGGGGCTGCTTAGTGCTCTGAAACCCCTCCCCTGTCTTTTTAACTGTGAATTTTAATTATTTTATTTTTGTTTAACTGCCTATTTATATATATATATATAGCTTTTATGTTTTTATGCCTACTCGTATACCACCCAGGGCCACTCTGTGAGGGAGATGAGCCCCAATAATATCACAGTTCTTCACTTAACTTGGATAATTTCACACATCTGTACATTCATATATTGGTGTTCCAATCTAGCTCAATAAATGAAAGATGGAATCTGTTTTGGATTGCAAGGAATCATATGGAACAGTCTTCTCGGTATATTACAGTATTTACAGGTTGAATCTTACTGTTGAAATTCCTCCTCTCATTCTCAACAGTCCCATCATTGCAGAATGAATAATAGGCAGCACCTAATCCCTTCTGTGAAGATTTCTTTGTAAATAAAGCTTAAAACTTGTTTTTTGAAACATTATGTTTATGAGTAAACTTTCTTCCAGAATTATTCATTTGAACTGAATTGATACAGAAAAATAAAATGTTGCACATTTTGGCCTTGCAATGAAACAAAATAATAATAATAATGTGCTAGCATGTGTGTAGTAGTGCACTAGATGTATCTGAATGGTCCTGATGACTTGTTACAAAACAGAGAGCCGGATAAGACCAGCGAGTCTCTGCTGACAAGGCAATCCAGGCCACTGACTCAGCACCACAGTCGGGTGTGTGGAGCCATTCAGATTTTGATAGGAGGATTATATGGCTCATCTGAAGGAAAACATGCTGCTCTTTATGAATTGATCAGTGGGTATCAATCGTCTGCCTATGAGTCAGATGAGCATCTGAGTAAACCTGATTGGTCCAATGACAAACCTAAATTCACGATGGCCTTAATGGGTATCATAGTGAGTTCTTAATTGAGAAATAAATATTGTACATTCCACAATGCCAGGATTTTCAAAGGATAAAAGGTAAAGGTAAAGGTTCCCCTCACACATATGTGCTAGTGGTTCCCGTCTCTAGGGGGCGGTGCTCATCTCTGTTTCAAAGCTGAAGAGCCAGCGCTGTCCGAAGACATCTCTATGGTCATGTGGCCGGCATGACTAAACGCCAAAGGCGCACTGAACGCTGTTACCTTCCCACCAAAGGTGGTCCCTATTTTTCTACTTGCATTTTTTATGTGTTTTCGAACTGCTAGGTTGGCAGAAGCTGGGACAAGTAACAGGAGCTCACCCCGTTACGCGTCACTAGGGATTCGAACCGCTGAACTACTGACCTTTCGATCAACAAGCTCAGTGTCTTAGCCACTGAACCACTGCCTCCCAAAGGATACTGTTTTTATTTATTTTTTTAAGATACTAATTTTGTGCAGGGTTTGATTGCAGAAACCAGCCTGTATACACACACTTTATAGGTAAGGCACACAAAGGGATGGTGCACGGGTTCTACTGACTATCCTAGATTGCCTCCATTTCACATGTTCTATCTCCTCTATGCTGTTTCATGAATCCTGACTCCATCCAAGGTATAACTAAAAAAGCAGTTGGGCAAAATTAAGACCCTGCATTGCAAGTTACTTCCGTTTGAACACAAAATCTCACTTCCTTTAAAAACAGGTTTGGATAAATTGGGAAGAACAAATATTAAAAACTAATTAGGTCAGGGGTGTCAAACTCACGTTGTCATGGCAGCGTCATGTAACGTATCGGGACTTCCTTCGCTAAACCAGGCGTGGGCGTGGCCAATGCGCGATTCATCTGGCCTGAGGGCCGGGAGTTTGACAGCCTTGATCAAGGTGATATTGTTTATCACTAATGATAGTCACACAATCCTGAATCAGAAACAAGCCCACCCAATTTCAGCTTAGTGCATTGTGCAAATCCAACACAAAATATCAATTTAACTGAATAAATAGAATTAAGTGTGCAAGTTGTACAGAAGCAGAAATTGTGCATTGCCCAGAGTTGCCTTTGGTGAGCTAGGTAGGCGTATGGATTTGACACAAAAATAAATAGCTTATAGATGATAATTACTTTAGTTGGGGATCGCTCACATCCATAGATCAAGTGACTCGTAAGTAAATGTACAGGCAAGATATTTGCCTAGCCAATGTAAGATGAGTAGAAAAAAGAACATATCCAATTGAAAACCAATATGGAGCAATGGATTAGAAACCTCTAGAGCAGTTTAGCATTATTCCATTCTCAAAGCCTAGCCTACCTTTCCTTCAATCAAAAGGGTGGTCTGACCAGCATAATACAGAATGGTACCATCACTTCCCGTGATTTTGACGCTCTACACTACAGCTATTGATTAAGACTCAGATTCATTCAGAACAATAAGTCACGATGGTTACATTCATGTACCCTCCCTCATTAAAATGTAAACCGTTTTACCACAACACGTGAATCCAATCGGCACATATGCCTGACGCTACTGTCAACTCCTTAGAAGGTGACAGCAGCATGCTACAAATCTGTATCGGTCAGAAAAATAATAACCAATAAAATTTCCATGAAAAGTGGAGAGGGCCCCCACGCAAATTGACTATAAAGTCAAGAGCGGGCAGGAGAGCAGGGGAAGAGGAAAGAGAAAGAACGGTAAAGAGAACAAAGTTTTGTTTTCGGGGGGCGGGGAGAAAGGACAGGAGAGAGATGGAGCGAGAGAGGTCCCTAGGAAAAAAAAATACAGATTCGGATGCAGGCATTCATCGTAGGTATAATCTATGTAGGAAAGTGGGTGGGATTCTCTTATATATTTATTTCTGTAATTGAAGGGATTCTGCAAAGGCACCCTGGGAACAGCAGAGGGCGCTGCTGGCTTGCGCTGCTCAGATTTATGGCCACCTTATATATTGGTCGAAAATCTGCAATCAACGCGCGCTTCAGGAAGGGGCAGGAGAAATATCATTGGCGCTTCCGAACGCTGTTATTATTTCAAAATAGTAATAATACGTTGCCTTTGTACTTCCTCTGCGTGCGGTACGAAAGGCGGCCTCCCTGCTGCTCTGGAATCCTTTGATCCTGGCAAGGCGAGGCGGCCCTCCCTCCCTGATACGGGAGTCGTCAGCTTGGGCAACGCGTGGCGTGGATTGCAGTTGCACTGGGTATAATTTGTGAACGTAATTTCCCAGAGCAGAGCAACCCAACTCCGCCCCTCTAGTCAGCCACGAGTTCGTCGGCAGCACCGCGACGTTTTGCAAGGCGTTGTTGCTTCAGAGCGCAACAGCGTTACGCAACGCTGGGGTGCCACTTCCCGGCACCCTCCCTCACAATTGGGAGTGGTGGTTCTTTTGTGGGATACTTTCTTGGGGAGGGGAAAAATCCGCCTCAAAGTACCCCATCTGCCTCCATCAATAGGTTGTTATTGCCATTTTGCAAATGTAGATAATGCTGTTTCTCCTCCCTGCCTCATTCAAAGCAACTTGGCTTTTGCCAGAAGAAAACTGGGCATATATAATCCTCGACTTACAACAGTTCAGTTAATGACCGTTTCAAAGTTACAAAGAAAAAAGTGACTTATGACCGTTTTTTTAACAGTTACCCTTCCAGCATTCCCCATGATCACGTAATCAAAATTCAGACACTTGGCAACTGGTCCATATTTATGACCATCACTGTGTTCCGGGGGATCATGTGATCACCTTTTGTGACCTGACAAAGTCAATAGGGAAGCCAGATTCGCATAACAACTGGGTTACTAACTTGCCAACTGCAGTGATTCACTTAACGACTGAGGCAAGAAAGGTCATAAAATGGGGCAAAATTCGCGTAACATATCTCACTTAACAACAGAAATTTTGGGCTCAATTAGGGTCAGGATTACCTGTATTTGATACGGAGGCATCTCATAGACTTCAAACAAACTCTCAGTCTTTGGCCTTTCTAATTTAACCCTATTCAAGGCGCCACCTTACAACATCTGGACCTTTCCAGATGTTTTTTCCACAGCACCCATCACTCCCAGCAAGGCTAACTACTCCTGTGTCTCGACCTCTCATTTGATTGTCAGCAAACAGAGCTGGCGCTGCAAGGATAGGCCTTGTGACTCACTCCCCGGAAACACTGAGCCTTTCAGCCGATACTGGTTAAGCTGGTTCCCGAGGCTATCTGAACCAACCCACAGACTCCAGAGTTTTGTAAGGGAGCAAAGAACAAAAAACGTTCCAGCCCAACCCTTCAGCATTTTATATGCCCCTAATTTAAACCCGAAGGAAGCAGGGATAATTCCTTTCTCCCCCCCCCAATAATTTTATTAATGAAGCTGGGATAATGTAGTAGGAAAAGGTATGGGTGCTTGCACCCCCAGCAGAAATCTTGTGTGTAATTTCCTAGAACTGTTACTCCCCTAAATAAATATTTGGCATTACTTATGAATAATGAATAATAATAACTGAATAATTGGAATTATTAGCTCTTGGGTTTTACCCTGGGCTCAGTTTCCTGGTTTCCTCATAATACTGTCAACCACCTATCTTCCAGAGGGATACCTTAACCTGGAGTTCTCTTTATTCCTAACCAGGTAGTCAGACATGAGCCCATGGACTAATTGCCTTATTGGCCAACAGAAGTTAGATGTTAGATCAATGGCACAAGGTAAAGATAAAATAAAACTATATTAAGTAAAAAAAGAATATAAAAATTCTCTTTGAACTTTAGGTAAAGGTAAAGGTTCCCCTCATACATATGTGCTAGTCATTCCCAACTCTAGAGGGCAGTGCTCATCTCTGGTTCAAAGCCGAAGAGCCAGCGCTGTCCGAAGATGTCTCTATGGTCATGTGGCCGGCATGACTAAATGCCAAAGGCGCATTGAACGCTGTTACCTTCCCACCAAAGGTGGTCCCTATTTTTCTATTTGCATTTTTTATGTGTTTTTGAACTGCTAGATTGGCAGAAGGTGGGACAAGTAACGGGAGCTCATCCTGTTAAGCAGCACTAGGGATTTGAACCGCTGAACTGCCGACCTTTCAATTGACGAGCTCAGCGTCTTAGCCACTGAGCCACCATGTCCCTCTCAAACTTTAGATAGTTGTATGTAAAAACAATAGTTGAAATAATTAAAATATAGTACTTTTAAAGTTACAGAGAACACTTTAAAGGAATCTCTCATAGGCTGCTACGAAGAAAATATAAATTTATAGCACATCTCAGGATGAAATGATTGACTAATAAACAGGGAGATGCTGCTGCAAAGAGATTCTAAAATGCAACAAGCATACAATAGCCAGTCTTGCATATATTAAATAAAGATCAGAGACGATTAAAATATAAAAAGCTTAACCAGCACACTGAAAGTAATGAAAGACACGCACAATGCTAAGCAGGCGTTTTCCTATGTTTGTCTAATTGTAGGCATTGTAGGAGGAGAGCCATGTAAGATTATGGTAACAAAAAAAGCAGGATATAAATAATAATAATTAATAATCACAATAATCCAAGAGGAGTCTGGTAAAACCTTTTCTGACTAACCAATTGCATTAAAAGACAAGAGCTTTCATGAACCATTGCAACACTCCCTAACTGACAGTTCCTTTGAATCAGAAATTCCTTTTCAATTCAGTCTTTCCTGTAAATTCTGGAAATTCCAAACTTAAATCTGAGGCTGAAGTGAGATAGTCTCAGGTTTTCCCAGCCTAGCAAACGTTTTGCTTTTCTTCCTTTCCATTAGTGATTACTCCCAGTTGAAAGAGACCAAAGCTTTTTCCTCTAGACAAGGAAGGGTTGAACTTCCCTTTCTGCCTATGTAATCAATGTCAATTACTACTTCAGCTTCAACCGCAATAACAATAATACACGAGCGCGCAATTGATACAAATTCAAGGTAAACGGCTCCAAATTCGATTGCAGAAAATACGACTTCAGCAACAGAGTGGTCAATGTCTAGAATGCACTACCTGACTCTATTGTTACATCCTCAAACCCCCATAACTTTAACCTTAAACTGTCTATTGTTGACCTCGCCCCATTCCTAGGAGGCGTGCATAAGCACACCAGCGTGCCTTCCGCCCCTGTCTTACTGTCCCCATTCCTTCGTACCCATTTCCTGTATTCATATCCATGTTTATACTTATTCCTCTTATCTCATACATGTTTGGCAAACTAACTAAATAAAGAAATAAATTGCTAAAAAACAAACAAACCATGTCCCACTTAAGAAGACGCTTTGTGGCGCAGCAGACTAAACTGCTGTTAAAGTAGCACTTAGCTGCCAGCTGCCTGCAATTACTGCGAGTTCAATTCTCACCAGGTTCAAGGTTGACTCAGCCTTCCATCCTTCCGAGGTAGGTAAAATGAGGACCCGGATTGTGGGGGCAATAAGCTGACTTTGTATAAAGTAGAACACCGCTCAGGGGGGCCCAAAAAGCCCTACTAAGCAGGTATATACAAAAGTATGAAGGCTATTGCTTAACGCATTGTAAGCCGCCCTGAGTCTCCGGAGAAGGGCGGCATATATTAATCGAACTAATAAATAAATACATAAATAAATGCTTCTTTGAAGGTAGAGTTGTAGATAAGGCATGCCTGTGTTGGGTACTGACAGTCTGGAACCCTGCAAAGACAGATTGGTTTCATGACACCATTCGGACTCCAACCAAGCCCTGGTCCACATTGGAGTTTTTTGGGGAGGTGGGGTGGGATGGGATTCATGAAGCCATACAGCTCTGTAGGGGGGGAAAAAGGCAGCAGCTCTTTTTTTCAGATCAACATCCAGCACTTATACGACTTATAACATAAAGAAACTGCTCACCTCCTCTCTTCGTGTACCAGGAGAAGAAAATTAAGTCATGTCCATCTATCATCTAAACCTTTTAGGACCATCATGATCCCTCTTGGAACTGAAAATCAAAATGTGATCGTCTATCAATTTTGGCCTTCCAAATGCCTTCGCTCCCTTTTGTGGTTCTGTGTGCCAGCACACTGCAGGTGTCCTCACCTCCCCTTTCTTGAGCTGGCTAGCACTCCCACCAGCTGGACAATGTAAAAATGCTCAAAAGCAGCTTCCCAACACTCTGAATCTCTTTTCTATTGTTCCTTTACCATGGTTTTGCCATGAAATGAACAAAAGTGGGACAAGGGAAATGCAAATCTCATACGGGTATTTCTCAATTTATGACCACAATGGAGCCCACAATTTCTGTTGTTGAATGAGATGGTTGTTAAGTTTTGCCCCAGGTTTGTGACCTTTTGTTGCCACAGTTGTTAAGTGAATCACTGCAGTTGATAAATTAGTAGCCTGGTAAGGCGAATCTGGCTTCCCCATTGACTTTACTTGTCAGAAAGTCACAAAAGATGGTCACATGACCCCAGGACACGGCAACTGTCATAACTATAAGTCATTGGCCAAGCGCCTGAATTTTGATCATGTGGATGCTGCAATGGTCATACGAGTGAAAATCAGTTATGTGTCACCTTTTTCAGTGCAGTTGTAACTTTGGATGGTCACTAAATAAACTGCTGTAAGTTGAGGGTGCAATTTTTGCCTGTGGAAAGGCCTTTGATCAGGGGGAAATAGCCGTTGCTCCTGGACAACTGCCTAGAGCAGAGGTGGGCAACTGTGGCCCTTTTACAACCTGTGGACCTCAACTGCCAGAATTCCCGAGACAGCCAAGCTGGCTCAGAAATTCTGGGAGTTGAAGTCCATGGGTCATAAAGGGGCCATATTTGCCTAGAGCAGTGCTTCTCAATTATTTTCTGTCATGCCCCCCTAGGAAGAAGAAAACATTTTTCGTGCCCCCCGCGCGACTGTAAATAGTATCATTATTAGAAAAAGGTCTGTTCTCCTTGAAAGGGAGGAGCATGCGCAGTCACATGTACTGGCTTAATGCTCACTATCGATGCAAATGTCAGCAGCGGTAGCCCGATTTCTTTAGCAAGTTTGATTAATTGGGGCAGCGTTATGTTACACAGGAGAAGGTCATTATCAGTCATTTGAGCATCAATTGGGCACACATCCGTCGGGCAACAAAGTAAGTGTGGACGGATGTCCCACACTAAAGATGGCTCCGACAGGCTCGTGTCACAAGGGTTTTGGACAGCCAATCAGATGCTCCCGTTGTTCTCTGATTAAATACAGAGACATAAACACGGGGCTTAGCTTGTTATGACAGTGTTTGCCGAGGTCAAACGTGCCCCCTTTTATGGAGCCTCACGCCCCCCCTGGGGGGCGCGCCCCACTATTTGAGAAGCACTGGCCTAGAGGGATGTTTCTCAACCCTTGGCAATTTAAAGGATTTCCCAGCCAGCATGGGAATTAAAGTTCCCCGCATCTTAAAGTTGTGAAGCTTGAGAAACACTGGCTTAGAGAATTACTATGTATCCTGGAATACAAATTGTATTGTAGGAAGAAATATCCTTCTGGGTTCTGCTCCAAGTGGGGAAAAAGACACTGGAAACATGGAGACTGCTTGGAAAGATGGTTTAATGGTGGACAGGATCACATGGCTTGAGTTCCTGAACAGAAAAAAGGGCAGATACAGCTGAGTTTTCGGGTTTTATGCTCTCTCTGGCTCTGAACTTCCTGGGGCCCAGAAAGAGTATCCTGATTGGTTGTCAGACTTCCAGGGGGTGGGGGTCTTAGCTAGCCCTGCTGGCTGATGTAATCTTCCCAGGTGCCATGTGGTGAGTTTCGTCCTAGATGGGTCCCATTATCTTGCAGATGAGGTCCATTGACAAAGATTGAGTTTCTGGCTCTGGCCCATTAACAAAAGGGTGGGGGCAGGAAGGTGGGAGGTAGGAAGCTGCTTTTCTTTTAAAACATGTTTCTCCATTTCTCATCCAGGGAAATATAACATTCTGCCTTTTTAATATTTCCCAAAATATTTCACTCTTCCAGGAAAGGGGTGGGTGCTAACCTCCTACAGTATTAAGCCACCATGTGGTTGAGTCTGCAGGCGTATGAACCCAGTTTCCTCTCAGAGAAACTCCCTTTGCAATGGAAATTCAGGGTGTGATCAGATGGATTAGTGCCATCTACAGTAGCCGCCTGCTAGTAGAATTCAGTAGCTGCCCCACAAATCCATATAGCAATCAGTCTGAGCCAAACCACTCCCATATTTTATTCTCATGGAGCAGAGTCATGGTGAGGGAGTAAGTGGCAGCATTCGTATTTTGTACATGTATATTATTTATTACATGTATATGCCGCCCTTCTAGGCTAGAGAAGCAAGCAACATCTTACTGGCAACCACTCACTACCCACCTCAGAGTACATACATGACTTCCATTGTAGCAGGGCTGAAATCTACTTAACTTCCCTACCGGTTCGGAAATGTGCGCACAAAACCTTCCGTGCATGCGCAGAGGGTCAGAAACAGGTTACTTCGGGTTAAAAACAGGAAGTAAGAACATCTGGGCAGGTGGGCGGAGCCTTGCACTGCTGCCGCTACCTGTTCTCTGAACCATGCGCCGCCGCTACCAATTCAGCTGAACCAGTCTGAAGCAGTAGCATTTCACCCCTGCATTGTAGTCATATTTTTTTTCATTTAACTGCCTCCCTTGCCTTCCCCCTCCCCCATGGACTTATGGCTGTGGCCCTAAAAGCTCTCAGATTCAATCTTTGATGTCTCCAGTCAGACCTTTATGTCTGAAACTCTGAAGACTTATTGCCAAACACTATTGATTGTGATGAACTTTCAGCAGCTTGACAACTTTCAATATACTGGTCTTTTGGCTTTGCCAGCTGGGCATTTTGGATTATACTTCCAACATACTGGGAGGGCAGTTAGATTGGCAGAGCTGATCAACAAAGCTGATCTAGATGGACCAATGATCTGGTCAGATCTCATCAGTTCAAAAAACAGCTTCCTATGTACCTGGCTTAATTGTTACTGGATCACGCTTGCTTCTGGAGATTTTAATCTGTTATTCTACTAGACAGCACTGTGAAGTTGACCCCTAATACTGCATCTGTCATTGCTACCCAATGACAATTTATGTCCTTTAGATTCCAGAAATGTACATGTCTCAGCTGATGGCAGCATTTCCCTGACCTTGTCTGGATTTGGAAGCTACATAGGATCAGTCAGGCATGGCTGATAGGATTCCTCCAGGGAATAGTAAAGCTGTAGACTAAGACATTTTGGCAGAATACACAAACCAGCTACCTTGGGAACACTGCCAAGACAATGGCGTGAATGTGTCCAGAACGTCACTAGAATTGAATTAAACTACACCTTTAGAAAAGAAATGTACTGGAGATGACATACATTTGTAGCCCTCACCTTTCCAACCAAATGACCTCTGGATAAGTCAGATTATCATCCCTATTACTCCACCATCACTGTTTTGACATTATGGAAATGGTAGCCCATCCCTTCTGCAAGGTACCAGCTTGAGAAACATCCAGCATCCAGAGGGTTAATAGAGATTTACTTTCTACTGCAGCAATTGCTGACTCAACTTTATACAGTGCAGGTGGGACACACCCTGGTGAGGTATCCACCCAGAGGGTGCATTCAATGTGCCGCTAGTGAAAAGAACAAACCTAGGCAAGTCTAAGAGAGGGAAGAGCTGGTACCACCTTATTCCTTCCAATTAGCTTCCAGCATTTTCCCAGTTCCTATGAAACTATGGGCCCTCATATATTCTATCTAAGTATAATTGACAGAAATGTACATTCCCCAATGCGCAAAGAACAATTCTTTTTTTTCCCCCTTGGAATCCATGCTGCTCCAGGTATGTTCCCTGAATATGAATCCCAGTGCTGAAACCTGAAGCTGAACTGGGCTAGACAAAGTAATGAGTTTTATTTCCATCAACAACAATCCGGCAGGTACAGTAAATTACTTGACATGAGATTTAGTACAGACAGTTCTTCATTCTTCAGAAACTGGCGACAACATTCACATGGATTCACATGGATGTAGAGGGTCTGCTTGCATCATGCTGGGGAATAAACAAAGCTAGGGAAGACACGGTGGCTCAGTGGCAAAGATGCTGAGCTTGTCGATCGAAAGGTCGGCAGTTCAGTGGTTCGAAGCCTTAGTGCCACTTAACAGGGTGAGCTCCCGTTACTTGTCACAGCTTCTGCCAACCTAGCAGTTCAAAAGCACGTAAAAAATGCAAGTAGAAAAATAGGGACCACATTTGGTGGGAAGGTAACAGCGTTCTGTGCGCCTTTGGCATTTAGTCATGCTGGCCACATGACCATGGAGACGTGCTGGCTCTTCAGCTTTGAAACGGAGATGAGCACTGCCCCCTACATTTGGGAACGACTAGCACATATGTATGAGGGGAACCTTTACCTTTAGGGAAGAATGATGTCAGTGTATATAGAAAGAAGAATGAGTTTTATCATTGTTTTGCTCTTCTGGTGTTTCAGAAGGGGATCATACTGGATTCTTCCTCCCAAGTGAGAAGGTAAGGGGACTACAGCCTAAATTTGACAGTCTTAAAAGTGCTTCCATCAAAATTAGCCTAGTTTCCAATTAGCTGTTTATTAGTCAGTATGGTTTGCTTCCTGGTGCTGCTGAATGTTTCTATGAACCATCTATGAAGAGTTTCTTCAGACCTATTTCAGCAGAGATGAACTTCTAAATACACCCATAAATAAATTCTTAGGTTTAAATGCCATGCTACAGTGGATGCCCACACACTGAATGAATATTTACATCCATGCCCGAGTGCTTGGAATCACAGATGAAATTTGCAAATGTCCATTTCTAAGGCAAACAGAGGGGTGAAATCCAGCAGGTTCTGACAGGTTCTGGAGAACCGGTAGTGGAATTTTTTTAAAAAAAATTTGATTTATATGCCGCCCTTCTCCGGAGACTCAGGGCGGCTTACAATGCGCTAAGCAATAGCCTTCATACTTTTGTATATTTATACAAAGTCAGCTTATTGCCCCCACAAACTGGGTCCTCAATTTACCTACCTTAGAAAAGATGGAAGGCTGAGTCAACCTTGAGCCTTGGTGAGATTCGAACCTGCAATAATTGCAGGCAGCTGATGTTAATAACAGGGTGCTTTAGACCACTGTACTATCCAAGGCTCTTCCAAGCCTTCCAATAGCCTTCCAAGGCTATTTTGAGTAGTTTGGAGAACTGGCAAATGCCATCTCTGGCTGGCCCCAGGAAACCAAGCCACACCATGCCCACCAAGCCACACCCATGAACCAGTAATTAAAAAAAAATGGATTTCACCACTGGGCAAACATGTAGTGTTAATTCGTTACAAGTAGTCCTTGACTTATGACCACAACTGAGCCCAAAATTTCCGTTGCTAAGCAAGGAAGTTAAGTGAGTGTTGCTCCATTTTACGACCTTTCTTGCCACAATTGTTAAATGAATCACTGCAGTTGTTAAGTTAATAACAGAGTTGCTAAGTGAATCTGGCTTCCTCATTGACTTTGCTTGTCAGAAGGTCGCAAACATGACCACAGGATGCCACAGCAGCTGTCATAAATACATGCCAGTTGCCAGGCATCTGAATTCTGATCACGTGACCACGGGAGTGCTGCAATCGTTGTGTGAAAAATGATCATAAGTTCCTTTTTTTCAGTGCCGTTGTAACTTCGAACAGTCACTAAACGAATGGTTGTATGTCAAGAACTACCTGTATACTAAACTCTTAGCAGATAGGGTAATAAAAACTGAGAATTGACATAGTGCGAATTAAGAGGAGCTGGTGCAAAAGGCCAAAATCCATGATTAACCAAGTCAGCAAGTTTCTGTACATTCTCCCCAGCTTTCCTCAACCAGGTACTATATTGCAGTATTGGAACTATACTTCCCAGACCTGCCATCTTGAGGAGATGGAAGGCTCCAGGTGTGCCCTTTATACTTTCTGCATCAATCTTAGTCTCACTCAGATGTTACTCTAAATCATAGTAAATCCAAAACAGAAAAATTGCCAAAACAATTTTATCTCTGATTTTTTTTTTCTTTCGGATGCTTTGCTCCTGTAGAATTTCACAGACACCATGTTTTTTTTTTCCTCCCGTCTCTCTGTCTAGTTTCAGAAGATCCTGGAAAAAATGGTCAGTTTGATGACTCAGAGAATACACCACAGCTGCATGGTAACTTGCTCAAAACTAGTATTCCCAATGTGGTGCCCTCACAATGTAGAGGTAAAGCTTCCCCTTGCGCATACGTGCTAGTTGTTCCCGACTCTAGGGGAGGGTGCTCATCTCCATTTCAAAGTTGAAGAGCTAGCACTGTCCGAAGACATCTCCGTGGTCATGTGGCCAGCATGATTCAACGCCAAAGGCACACAGTATGCTGTTACCTTCCCACTAAAAGTGGCCCCTATTTTTCTACTTGCATTTTTTATGTGCTTTTGAACTGCTAGGTTGGCAGAATGTATGGGACTATAATAACCATGTTATCTTAATAGGAGTTGTGGTACACTTGGCATACCCAGTGGCAGGGGTGAAATCCAGCAGGTTCTGACAGGTTCTGGAGAACCGGTAGCGGAAATTTTGAGCAGTTTGGAGAACAGGTAAATATCACCTCTGGCTGGCCCCAGAGTGGCGTGGGAATGGAGACTTTGCAATATCCTTCCCCCAGGAGTGGGGAGGGAATGGAAATTTTGCAGTATCCTTGCCTTGCCACGCCCACCACGCCACACCCACAGAACCGGTAGTAAACATTTTTGAAACCCACCACTGACAGCGATCCTTGTCTGCTTCCAGGGATCCATGAAATTTGGATTTCACCACTGCCCAGTTGCAAGAAATTATCCTTTATCTCTTTTCAACTGAAAAGCATATTTCTTTATAATTAACCTTTGATTCATGTACATTCTCTCCCACTCAGACCCATTTTCACAAAAAATAATCCTGTGTTCTCTTTGGTGGGGCGGGAAGCATTTTCTGTTATCTCCTATAGGTAGTTATATACTACACCATATACTCAACTGCATCTCTGTGGGAGGGTCATTTCAAGAATCATTTCTAGGACCAGTCACAGAAATACCCTATCACTATCAGAATTCAAAGGCTGGAGGTGATTGGAATGGCCAGCATTCCAATCCTCAGAGAAAGTACTGCAATGCATGTGATAGCAATTTCCTTCTGTCAGAAACGGAAACTCTTGATAAGTGCAACCAAGCTTGATTGTATCTCTATGTCTGGGTCAATGGAATAGCTTTTCAGTCATGCATGTTGTTTTTGCTCTGAAAGGGATGTTGTGCCTCCCTTAGTCAACTCCCTGGTAATACTTTTCTTTGTTTCAACCAAAGCCCAACCCTTCCTTTGTCACAACTTCTTTACTGCCTGCTCGTTTTGATGAGTGACGTACTTTATGGACTGTCCCTGAGGGAAAGGCAGGGATTTTTCCAAGCAGAGTTGCAATGGCACTCTGTCAGCAGAAGACATGCTAATGGGTTGAAGGTTAGGGAAAAAAAGAAAGGTACCTATGAGAAAAGAGGAGTCAGGCCAACGAGAATTTCCAGGTCATGTATATTTTGAGGACAGACTCTCCCTAAAGTCAGGTCATCTTCAAACAGCTCCACCTTTGAGTTGCTCTTTGTTCGTGCACAGATTAAGTTGCTTCTCAGATTGATCTCTATTCCCTATAGAGAGGTGAAACACCTTAATAGAACAGATAAAAATGTAGTAAAAAAAAATCGGATTGAAGTGGTGATTCTTGGAACAGGAACTTCCATTGATTTATTTTAATAGTGGTGGATGAGGGGAAGTCTGATTATTGATTGCTTTCAAGAACAATTTAAAGAGGATTCTTTCAAAAGTCTTTTCTAACCTTTTACCTTAATCTTGACACAACCCCCTTCACTCTGACAGCACCCACACTTCTTTGTAATTATTTCTATGGAGGTTTTTGTTCCTTCGATTGTGGGGGGTGGCTGTAAAATGGCTCTATCACTTCTTTAGCACTTCTTGGTTAAATGTGGGCCAATGGTTAAAACTGGCAGGGGTGGGGGTGGGGTGGAGGTGGGGTGGGGTGGGGTGGGGGAAAGGACTACTGGATAACGGAGTTGGAAGGAACCTTGGAGGCCTTCTAGTCCAAGCTCTTCCTAAAAGGAGAGGAAGGGAGAGTACTATTCTCAACAAAGACACTCTTACAGACTCATAATACACTGCAGCCAAGTAATAATTAATAATTAGCTCACATCTAAGTGACTTGTTGATGGTTTAATTGTCTCTTCTTTCAAGATCAATTAAGTGTGGGGCTGGCTGCAGAAAGAGGTTAATAATGTTCTCTCTCTCCTTTTTTCCCCCTGGTTGATGGAATCCTTCAACATGATTCCCAGCAATGCTGTCCTTCATGTTTTCCTTTTGAATACATCAAGTGTTTCTGTCTCCTTTAGGACTCTGGTGCTGTGCAATTCAGCGCTGGTAACTCTGTACTCTATAGTCATCAGAGAGTACTAACAACCGCAAGTTCAGGTCAACAGCTGAGGGAAAAGCTCTCCTCAGAACAATTTTCTAGGATAGTTTGCATGAGATCAGCAAAAGTTTTTGACTCCTGGTAATTTAACAATAGCCGCTTCTTCTTCGTAAGCAGTAGAATCCTCCCCCCAATCTGTGGTAATTCATGGCTATATATAATCCAACACATGACTCATAGAATTTACAGTACATAATTAGCTTCACATTCTGACTCTACTCTCATATCTACGTTTTTATATTGGTCAAGAATCACAGGGCTGTAACCGAAAAGAAAAAAACACAACCTGAAAACTGAAGGGTGTTATCAAATTGGACATGTTGGTATTCATCTGGGAAAGCCAGGTTTACATCATCATGGAAGCTCACTTTAGGGCAGGCAATACTTTCTCAACCCCAACCTACTCCACAGGGTGATCATTGCAGAGAAAAACAACTGGAAGAAGGAATATTCTGTATACTGTCTTGAGTTCCTAGGCAGAATATCAATCGACTATATAAATAAACAACTAGAAGCAAGTAACTTCTACTGTAGTTAGTTTTTGGTGAGCCACCAAATAATGAGGAGATGCTGAACTGGGTACTCCTTCATTCTTATATCTGACCATGTTTTATATCAGCTGCTATATGGAAGAAATGCTTGATTATAATCTGCTGCCCACAGACAATTGATCCTAATCATTAGTATGTAGAAACTAACTCCCACCCAGGAAAAAGGATTCAGATATACTGCCAACTTGAAGATTTATTTATTAATTTATTATTAAAATTTATATGCCGCCCTTCTCCCAAAGGACTCGGGGCAGCTCACATAAATAAAAACAATAACAATAAAATCTAAAACTAATCCAAAATTAAAATCACCAGATTTAAAACTTCGTAGAATGATCAGGGTGTTTGTTGGAACAGCCATGTCTTCAGGCCAGGGTGGAAAGTGCGGAGATCGGGAGCCGTCCGGAGCTCGGTGGGTAACCCATTCCAAAGGGTCAGTGCAGCCACAGAGAACGCCCTCATCCTGGGAGCCGTCAGCCGACACTGTCTGGCCGCCAGCACCCAGAGGAGGGCAGCTCTATGTGAACGCACAGGGTGGTGGGAGGCCGGTAGGAGGTGGTCCTGGAAGTACCCCGGGCCCATGCCATGTAGGGCTTTATAGGTCAATACCAGCACCTTGAAGCGGATCCGGAAGGCCACCGGCAGCCAGTGCAGTTCACACAGGAGAGGTGTTGCACAAGAGTAATGGGAAGCTCCCGTAACAACCCACGCGGTCGCATTCTGGACTAGCTGGAGCCTCCGGGTGCACCACAAGGGCAGCCCCATGTAGAGGGCATTGCAGTAATCCAGCCAAGAGAAAATGAGAGCTTGAGTGACTGTATGGAGGGCATCCTTGTCTAGGAAAGGCCGCAACTGGCGCACTAGGTGAACCTGTGCAAAGGCCCCCCTTGTCACAGCCGAGAGATAGTCACCAAGGACAGCCGTGAATCAAGGAGGACACCAAGATTGCGAGCCTTTTCATAGGGAGTAAGTAGCTCCCCTCCCATCAAAAGTGATGGGGTAGCTAGATCAGGCGATGCCGGTATCCACAGCCACTCAGTCTTGGAGGGGTTGAGTCTACCCATCCAGACCTGCACTGCCTCCAAGATGTGTGAACTTCACACATGCTGGTCCAAGGCCAGGCATGCTGGCTGAGGAATTCTGGGAATTGAAGTCCATACATTATGTTAAAGTGGCTAAGTTGAGAAACACTGACCTTAAGAAATACCATTGCTTTTTTTTTTACGGCAGATAGCTGCATTGTGGTGTCCTGTACTGTAAGTGAATGTGAACAATGTAATGTGATAGAGGGTACACTTGGTGAGACACTACACATGGAGATTCTAGATAGTACTACGTCAATTACATTAATGACTGGATTACCTAGAAAACCCACATTTCCACCCATATAAATTCTAATATTTAGTACGTTTTTTATTGTGCTTCGCCTTTAAATGGTGCAGTATTCCGAATTCTAACTTATTTCAGCTCCCAGATACATATGAGTAACATATTTAAAATTTGAACCATTCTGATTTCCAAACACCTTATTTCAAGCTTGAAATGAGTTGTTTTGAACTTTTGGGAGGGGTCACATGCTTGAAACAAAGCTGTTTTGAACTTCAAAACGATTCCAAAATGTTTGGAGTGGCCCTTTCCACCCACAAAACCTGTCTTCTGCTTAAAGTGGGCATTTCAAGCTCAAAACAGCGATTTGAATTTGAGTTGCTTCATAATCAGATTTTTTGCATTCACCTCCTATCAACTATTTTGGGAGATCATTTTCCAGCAGTAGGTACAACAAGCAAGAGAGACAACAGAGGGAAAATTAAATTTACCATCTGTTATCCTGTAACTGAGTATAGAGTTAGAGTCATTGTGTGAGCCTCTGGCTTGCTTGCCAAACTAGCCTGTTGCAATTAGTTCAATATGTTCAACTTTTGCCACTGTTTATGATGCCTCTGAAAACCCTCAGGTTATATTTTGCACTCATGCTATAGAGAGACAGTGTTTCTTTGTAGGGATTTGGATTTGCTATTTTTCTAGTTCCCTTTGATCCTCTTGTCAGTTGACAATTTGCTCCCTCAAGCCAAGCATTATCCCGAATCAATATGCTTTTTCATCGCATTGTCCTCTCAGGCTCAGAGATAAACAATCCCGGGCCTTTCAGCCATCCCTTGTATCTGCACATTTCCACAATGTCTCAGGTGCTGTGAATTCCCCTCATCCTGCTGAGGCCGTGGTACTCTTTCATACTCGTTCATCGCTCTTTGTTTCTCTACACAGGCTCCTGATGCACGATGTCCCGCTGAGGCGGCAGAAAGGGCAAAATGCACACACAGAGGCACAGAAAGGAAAAGGGGCTTGCAGAAAAATGGTACGCCATTAACTGTTGTCATTCAAGCTGTGACTGACACTAACCTGGAGGGAATATTATGCCCCATCTGCTGGCTGCTTGCTTGGCAAACTGTTCAAGTTACTTTCTGCCAGTCACGTGGGTTGAGCCTTACCCAAATTCGAGGGCTAAAATCATCTGAGAAGAAAATCATCCAAGCCACTGAATGGCAAGAGAATGGTGAGGTTATATTTAATGAACCAGTCAGCATTCTCGCACAACCATAGGCCTTTTAAAACAGGGGTGAAATTCAGCAGGTTCTGACAGATTCTGGAGAACTGGTAGCGGAAATTTTGAGCAGGGGTGAAATTCAGCAGGTTCTGACAGGTTCTGGAGAACCGGTAGCGGAAATTTTAAGTAGTTTGGAGAACCGGCTGGTCCCAGAGTGGGGTGGGAATGGGGATTTTGCGGTATCCTTCCCCTGCCATGCCCACCAAGCCACACCCACAGAACCGGTAGTAAACATTTTTGAAACCCACCACTGACAGCGATCCTTGTCTGTTTCCAGGGATCCGTGTATTTATTATTAATATTTGTATTTATGTTGTGCTTTTATATCATTTCAGTCCTTTGAACCTTAGAGCTTACAACATGGAACCATCCCTGCCTCTTGCGCAAGGTCACAGCAAAGCCTCCCCACTTCCATTAACAGCAGAGGTGTTTCCATATGCCCAGTTGGGCTGGAGATTGCAACTAACTTCCAGATTAACAAGGGCTCCCTGGGCTGAGAAAAGAACCACTGAAACACACTTTGTGTCTGTCTGTAATCTAGAGCAGTTTTTTAATTGGTTAAATTAGTCTTCCCCAGCACAAAATGTGGGTGGATTTCAGTTTCCCAAATCCAGGAAGCCCAGACATTTGGAGAGCATTCCAATTTGAAAAAGCTTTACAAGACTACAACTTCCACCGTCCGCAATTATGATCTAGGAAAAAAGGAATTGGCAGCCCCATACATCATAGAGGTGCCAGTCCAGAGGCGGCTGATATGATCAACATCTCAAGTTCTTTCATCCATCAACTGAGAACAAAACTCTTTTTACTTTAGTGTCTTTTGTTTTGTTTATAACCCTTTCTAGCCAAGTCTCCATTAAAATTCTAAAGTACCTTCATATGCTAAATCTGCCAAAGACAACAGATCTTCATGTCAATTTTGGCTGGTTTAAAATTAAACTTTCACTGTACTTTCTTTACAAAGCAAAACCTATATTTCACTTATTTCTTTGGGTTTTGCCATAATAAATAATGGGATCATTGCTAGGTTGCCCATAATAAATAATGGGATCATCATGACAGAAGTCGGATGTGCAGAATGCAAAATCAATCAATCAATCAATCAATCAATCCATGCTAGGGGAAAGTGGCAAAGCAGTTGAAGTATTGACCAGGAATGGGGAGATGCAAGTTAGAGTCCTCTCTTAGTTGTGGAAGCCAGCTGGGTGACCTTAGGCCAGACACTCCCTCTCAGCCCTAATCAGCGTCTGTGTGACTATCCAGCTGACAAACAAAACCTTTGGTCACATTACGCATTGATAGTTTTGCTGTAAAAACTAGACAAACAGTGCAAAAGCAAATGGACCTTGCAGCCATGCAGAACAAATGCTAAGAAAAACAACTACATGCCAGGGAAAAGTCTGACTGTCACATGGGTGTAGGCCATCCATTATCTTACACAAGTTCTATCATCCAGTCCCCACCACACTTTCCATTGCTACCCCTAGACCACTAGTTGTGGATAACTATAGTCCAATACAACTGGATCAAATACAACCTGGTTGGAAGTATATCTTTCCTTCGGTAGAAGCTTCTGGTAGAAACTGCCCTGCCAAGCACATTTTACTGTTTTGCCTTTCGAGTGTCCTGCATTAGGGTCTACTGAGACCTTTTGGGGAGGCATCAACACTACCTTGTGTTTCTGCCTGAATAAGACTGTCAGTAAATAAAGTGGCCAGAACCTGTTTGGCTGAGGGAACTCAAGACTCAAGAGAAAAAAAAAATGCCCATGAGCAATTTCATGCTCAGGTCTGTTCCACCAGACCTCCAGTACTGGATAATTCACTCTCCCTAATCAGATTGTTATTCGGCTTGACCTCATTATGTTTTATTTCATGTCTGTGTGCTATAGTTATGGCTGATTCATTTAAATTTTGCTGAATTATAAAATTGGCCCTGTCAAACAGCTCCAGGCGGCCTCTGTTTCTGATAAACTCAGCACTTCAATTCCCTGTGATCTAGTCACAGTTTGCCCTGACTTGTGAGCTGTGTGATTCACAGGTGTGCACAAGGTGGGGCCAAAAAACTAATAAGCAGGAAGGCACTAGTAGAAGTGCCCTGATGGAAACTTGTTTGCTTCACTTTGCTTCCATTCCCACATCTCTGATCTGATGTTGAAGTTTTTAATCCTCATTCCAGCCTCTGGAAAAACTGGGCGTCATGCAATCTGCCAGCAAGTGGAGCAGTGATGTATATTAATCTCTTTCTGATATGGCTATCAAAATCAGCTTAATGTTAATCTTCACTTTTTCTCCTTTGACCTCTGGCCCGAGACAGAGCTTGACCACCAGTCCTGAGAGAGGCTGTTCAAAGGAGCAAGTGGCGTGTCCCACATAGAGCTGGTAACCCAGATCAAGGGCTGGTTTCTTGGAAGGGGAGGAAAGGGGAGGGAAAGCATGCCATGGCTGGCCAAGAAAACTGAGTCAAACTAGTGAATCAGACTGCCCAAGCAGCAGGAAGATGGGCTGTGCAGATGACTCAGTGCCAGGAAGAGAGTGCATTGCCAAGCACACCCTGGAAATCTCTTGCCAGGACAGCATTAAGAGCCTATGAACAGCTACTTCTGTATCTTACTTGTTGGTGTCAGTCACAAACACAGCCATCATGTTATTGTTTGCAAAAATAAGGTGCTGTGGGTGGCTTCATGAGCAGTATATGAGTAAAGCCTTACACTTAGGTAAGAAAAACCAAAAGTACACACATAGATTGGGAGAAACCAGGTTTAATAGCAGTAACTGTGACAGCGATCTTGGAGTCTTAGCGGACAACCAATTAAACATGAGCTAACAGTGTGCAGTGGCAGTCAAAAAAGCCAATGCAATCCTAAATTGCATTAACAGAGGGATTCAATCAAGATCACGTGAGTTGCTAATACCACTCTATAAATCCTTAGTAAGACCATCTAGAATACTGCATCCAGTTTTGGTCACCACACTATAAAAAAGATTATTGAGACTCTAGAAAGAGTTGCTCCAGAGAAGAGCAACAAATATGATTAGGGGACTGGAGGCTAAAACATATGAAGAATGGTTACAGAAATTGGGCATGGCTAGTCTAGTGAGGACAAGGACCAGGGGAGACATGATAGTAGTGTTCCAATATTTGAGGGGCTGTCAAAGAGAGGAAGGGGTCAACCTATTTTCCAAAGCCCCCAAAAGCCAGACAAGGAATAATGGATGAAAACTGATCAAGGAGAGATTTAACCTAGAAATAAGGAGAAATTTTCTGATAGTGAGAGCAATCAACCAATGGAACAGCTTGCCTTCAGACGTTGTGGGAGCTTCATCACTGGAAGCTTTCAAGAAGAGACTGGACTGCCATCTGTCAGAAATGGTGTAGGGTCTCCTGCTTGGGTGGGGGGTTGGACTAGATGACCTGCAAGGTCCCTTCCATTCCTGTTATTCTGTTATTCAGCCCTGGCCTAGGATGAATGATCAGCCAACAACAGCAACATTTGGAATGTGTGTTTCAGTTTGTCATTAACAGCAGTTCTAAATGTCTTCTAAGCACCACTTCATTCTGATGTGTGAGGCTCCCTGTGTTAGGTGCATTAAAGCACAATAAACAGGACCGCATTCAGTCCTAAACCATGAGAAGATCTGGAGGCTCGGGGAACAAAGAGTACTTTCTCCCCACATATTGTAGCTACATGCTAAGGAGGACCTTATTCTGAAGGAAGATGGAAACCTCAGGAATGAAATTGCGATGTCTCTGATTCTGTCTCAATACTAGGAGAGTCCCCTTCCAGATGCCAATTAAGTATTCTTCTGTCACACCACGGAAAAGGCAGACAGGAGGACACTATTTCCAAGGAAGCAGGCAACTTCAATTGTTTTTGGCAGTGCCACAAGTTCTAAGGCTAGGAAGTGCCACCCACTCAGCACAGATGGCCTTCCATTTGTCCTTGTTGAAAATAACAAGAACAAAAGCACAGCGGCCTTAGCCCTAAGCAGCCTCCCAGCAACGTAGCACCTACTTGTGCAAAGTTGCCAAAGCCCAGGGCAGCCACCATCCTCAAGATTCTTTACTTCATCTGAATCTCTTGAGAATTTCTTTCAAGAGAAAGTAAAGACTCTAACAACAGGCAGAACTAATGTGTGTATGTGGAGGTCCTTTCTGGCAACACAAGGAAGGCAACCAAAGGAATGGGCTCTAGCAACTCCATTGCAGGAAGCTCTCGGGCTGTGTACATACAAGACCCTGACTTACAAACCAGATAACCACCACATTTTAGCTAAGCAGGTTGTGTGAACTCAGACTCTGTAGCTACTTTATGATTCAGTGAGTACTGTAATACTAACTTAAGAAATTGAGGGAATCCATGCATATTAGGTACATTCAGAGACCATTGTCTTTAGGGTAGTAACATAGACGCTGGCTGAGTTAGCATAATACATTAAAACATAGTTTGTGGACTAACCAGATTAGTCAGACTGACACAACCCTTCATGAAATAAATCTCAATTCACACAGTCCAACACAAGATGAACCAGACATTGGTTGTATGATTGCTAGTTAGCGACAGTATTACAACTTGCTACTATGATGCTTCTATAGAAATCATAATTTGTCACTTCCCAATCGGGTGGGCTCTACTTACCTTTAGTACTATATGCGCAAAATGCGCAGAAGCATTCTGATGATGTCAGGCTCGGTGGGTAGAGCCTCCCTCTGGTTTTACTACCGGTTCTATAGAACCGGTGCAAACCGGGGACAACCCACCGCTGTTCCCAATACTTCCATTGTTTGCTGACCTGGATTCAGGGTGAGGCATATTGAGATAACACCCTTCCTTCCTTCCTTCCTTCCTTCCTTCCTTCCTTCCTTCCTTCCTTCCTTCCTTCCTTCCTTCCT
>WNWU01000012.1:12678466-12752045 GCA_012654045.1 Ptyas mucosa | reverse complement strand
CCTTCCTTCCTTCCTTCCTTCCTTCCTTCCTTCCTTCCTTCCTTCCTCTCTCTCCCTCCCTTCCTCCTCCTTTTCTTTGTCCCTTTTCTTTCCCTTTCCCTTTCCCTTTCCCTTTCCCTTTCCCTTTCCCTTCCCTTCCCTTCAAACTTGCAGAAGGCCGCATGCTTTTCCTAAACTGAAGATCATGATAGAGAAACATATGAGACTCAAATCATTGTAGTCATTTTCACAATCTGAAAATAAGCAAACAGTATTGTAATTTCCCAGATTCTCTACCAGTTGGACAAATGGCGTGATCTGGCTGGACTCCAGCCTTGGCCCTTTTGCAGAATGAATTTTGTGCTGCCCTCTGTGAAAGAAACATAGTCATCAAATGCAGCAGTGCAGCCATTCCTGCCAATGACCACTTAAGAGGCCCTTTTAGGCATAATGGCAAAGAGTTTTATTTCCACTCATGAGGAGGCCAAGGAACTTCATTCTCACAAGGTAACCCTGCAAAGGGTGGATCCTTGTACAACAGGAATATCAGCAGGAAAGATTTCATATACACATGTCCACACGTGCACAGAAACTTCAATAACCACCAGATGCTTGGATGGAGGCCTCAGTGCCTACAGAGATGCATTCCTTATTGAGATTCATATTGCATGTGAGGGAGCTTGGGAGAAGGCCATGGCATACACATATTGAAGCCAGAGATATCTGAAGAGGGCAAAGATGGAAGCCACATTTAATATACTGTTTGTTTGAGATGAGATTCCCTCCTTTGCATTTGGTAATTTCAACTGCATTATTACAAATTCACTGAACCAAATTCGAGACTTTGACCACATACCTCATTTGTTGGCCCAGGCCATTTTGTCCTGCTCACCCTACTTTCCCATCCTTTTTCCCTTTAACATGTAACTGAAGAAACAGAGAAAGAAACATTATTATGATTATATTACTTTGTCGTTTGTATGTACGCTGAGACTTATGCACCAGAGACAAATTTCTTGCCTGGCCAATCACACTTGGCCAATAGATTTGAATTCTATTCTATTCTATTCTATTCTATTCTATTCTATTCTATTCTATTCTATTCTATTCTATTCTATTCTATTCTATTCTATTCTATCCTATCCTATCCTATCCTATCCTATCCTATCCTATCCTATCCTATCCTATCCTATCCTATCCTATTCTATTTTGTGCTAGGACAGAATGCTCAGTCGGCATGAGAATGATACTCCAACAGTGCTGGAGAACAGGATCCTGGAGGTAGTTGGCATATAAGATGCAGGGCAGATTTATTTTATTGATTATGTGCCATTAATTAGCGACTACATAAATAGATTTCTCCATAACAATCTGTCCTTAACCTGTCCTTCAGTTCGTCCAACAGTACATGCATCAACACTGAAATTGAGTCCATCCACCTTCCTGCCGGCTATCCTTTTCTCTTTCCCTCCACCTTTCCAAGCATTACAGCCTTCTTTAGAGAGAGCTAGGTCTTCACCTAAGTATCAATTTGTGCTTTGCGCGAGAACGTCTGTACAATTATTCCAATACATTCAATGTGAGCAACCATGCAGGGTGATGGGGAGAATTTTTGTGTTCATCCACCAACAAAATAATTCAAAATGGTTTAGAATGTTGAGAAAATGAGACATTGGGATGAGAATGCCATATTTGGGGCGGGGTGTGTGTAACCTACAATCTTGGAAATAAACGATGATTTTATAAATGCTGCTTTGGGAGAAATTTAATGTAATTTCAGCTCTTAAGTAGAAGCTGTCAGTGGTTGCATACCTCAAAGATTTTTCTTGAGACTGGGGCTTCTTAACACGTTTATATATAATTTAAAGTTAGAGGTGAGCAGTGAAGTGGCTAGGTTTTTTGGCAGCATCAGCTTATTTAGGATGGTTAGAATAAAGAAGAGACAGTCAGATAGACAGACAGATACACACCCCCTAAAGGATCTCAAATTCAAAAATGGTCATTGAAGTGGGAACTGTGCAAATGTTCACTAAATAAAAATGAATGCATCCTGAGCCAAAATAAAGTTCCCAATTTATGCTGTTTGGGTGGATCTGTGTTGGTACTGACTGAATAGGAACAGCCTTGACAGCTCAGTGTAAAGATCCACCTACGGGGTGATTGATATGAAAAAGCAAACTGCATGTTCAGGATCATCATCAAAAGAATTTTAAAAAATGGCAGCATCTCCATGATTTTATACCAAATATATGTGCTGTGGTCATACTTTCCAGGACTTTGCATCTCAAAACAAGCTTAAACAATACAGAAAAGGACATCTTTGGATAACCATTTGTCTGAAGTGGTGTAGAGTTTCCTGCTTAAGCAGGGAATTGGATTAGAAGACCTCCAATGTCCCCTCTAATTCTGTTATTCTATTCTATTCTATTCTATTCTATTCTATTCTATTCTATTCTATTCTATTCTATTCTATTCTATTCTATTCTATTCTATTCTATTCTTGTCTAAAATGGGCAAAGGGCTAAAATAAAGACTTCAACCTTTGGGGAGTGGGGTTAGTAAAGCAGCCATATTTAGTTTGAAATTAGACAAAGTGTGACGGTGTGGAAAGGGAGATAATTTTCTCTTTCTCCTGTAACACTTAATGCACAATACAGTCATTCTCTGTAGCCAAATAGTGGTACTGAGAAGTGATAACAGGAACTATATCTTCACACAAAGCACAGCTAAAGTTGGAATTTGCTATCACAAGATGTAATAGCACTTAGCAATGGCACTTAGACTTATATATCACTTCATAGTGCTTTTACAGCCCTCTCTAAGTGGTTTTACAGAGTTAGCCTATTACCCCCAACAATCTGGCTCCTCATTTTACCCACCTTGGAAGGATGGAAGGCTGAGTCAACCTTGAACAGGTGAGAATCGAACTACCGAACTGCCGGATGTCAGCAGAAGTAGTCTGCACTGATACATTCTAACCACCACCTTGACTCAATGATGGCCAGCGAGTTAGACAGCTTTCTAAAGAATTAGGCAAGTTCATGGAGAATCAGGCAATGGCTACAACAATGATATGTGTATGCTGCCTCCCAGGAAATGCCTTCCAATTCCAGTTCCTATGCAGCATGAGTAGTAGGAAAATGTTGTTGCTTGTAGACTTCACAAAATCCACAGTGGGAACAGTTTGGCCTATGGCCTAAGCTTGCACACAGTTCTTCCTATGTTTTAATGCAACAAACTGTGAATAATGATGGAAAAAGCTGATATGTGTGTGTAGGATCCTGCCAGTCTCTATGTGAGACCAGCCTGCCCTTTGCCCATCAGAGCACAAACTCAAAGCAGAGGAATTCCTCCCTGGCAGAATGACATGCTCCTCTCCATGGCTTAGTCAGCATTCAGTGAAATTGAGTAAGTGCTGAATTGCAAGCAGAGCCTTTCCAAGGCCTTTTCTTGTAGCAATAGGAAAACAAAGCTTTGCGCGAAATGCAGCTTGGAATAAGAAAGGGGAAATATGAGGACAAATGGGAGCCACAAAAAGGACAGCAGGGGCATCCCATTTTACAAGAATGCATTTTCAGCAGGCAACACTGTTAATGTAGAATTACAGTACCCTCAGACATCTAAAGTCTATAAGCACTTACATCCTAATGTCTAGAGTTCTTACAGAGGTAGACCTTCCAGAGAAGCATCTTCTAGGAGCTTGTGATAACAGGCAGCAAACAAGGAACTTTATGTGGGATTTTGGTAGTGGGAGTGTATGTGGAAAATTCCAAGCAACAGGAACAGTATGGCAATCTATGAAGTGTATGCCATACACACAGTGTGTTTTCTGGAAGTGAAGTCTCATGTTCTTATTGGAAGTACTTCACTTCTTATTGGATGACAATAAGCTTGATGACAGAATTTCTATCCTGCCATGCAGGAAGGGCAGAAAAGGGAAATGTATGCCATAGAAGAAAAAAAAGAACACAAGTAAAAATCTGTCCTAAAGAAGCAAGAGGTACTCAGTGCAGCATTTTCTATCAGGCTCTCGTTTTAGAAGACCAACCAACCTTATCAACTCTGGCTTCATGGTATAAGTAGAAGACCCTCAGGTCTCCATGGGCTAAAGAAAGTCAAGAGTGCTTCAAAGAAGAAAAGAAGCATAGCTGTGATAGTATTGGATGAGTTTCTCTTGGGAGGAGGAAACGAAGTCATAGTGGGCAGGCGTGACATAATGTTGCAGGAAGTATGTTTTCTTCCAGGTATTCTTATCCAAGATGCATCATATAGGCTGTTAAATGCTTCAAGCCAACCCTTCCCATTAATTCATGTAGGGATAAATGACACTTCTAGAACAAACTCTGAACCGATCTCCAGAGACTACAAGAAAAACAAAGGAAATTGGAAGTCAGTGTTCTCATTAATTCTTCCAATTGGGGATTACAGTCTAAGAAGCAGAGGTGGGTTTCAGCAAGTTCTGACCAGTTCTGGAGAACCGGTAGCCGAAATTTTGAGTAGTTCGGAGAACCGGTAGTAAAAATTCTGATTGGCTCCGCCCCCATCTATTATCTGCCTCCCAAGTCCCAGCTGATTGGGAGGAAATGGGGATTTTGCAGTAACCTTCCCCTGGATTGGGGTGGGAATGGAGATTTTACAGTATCCTTTCCCTGTCATGCTACCAAGCCACACCTACCAAGCCATGCCATGCCACGCCCACCAAGCCACACCCACAGAACCGGTAGTAAAATTTTTTGAAACCCACCACTGCTAAGAAGAGATTGTAAGAAATGGACTGGCTAGGGAGATTGTGCCACCAAGATAGAACTGGGTTCCTGAACCACAGATTTATCTACATTAAGTCTTTTGCTAGATGCTTCGCAAATCTCATCAGGAGTTGATGAAAGTAATAAAAGATTTTGGTTGTTTCCCTGGATATCAATGAAAAGAAGACAAAGAAAACAACAAGGTACTTTACTTCTGAAGTAGGAAAAATGTGAGATAACAAATGTTCCAGTGAAATAATTAAGACTTTACTTGACAGGATGCAACAAAGACATATCTCAAAACAATTACAATAAACTATAGACTATCTGGACAAGTAGAAGACATGAATGACACTATGTTATGTTAACAAACCAAACTTTTAAAGAGAAACACCATGTTGACCTTGAGATATTTTTGTAACTCTTACATCTGCTGGGACTCAAATGCTGCTAAAAGACAGGCCCAATACATTTCTGTTCTACGTTGCTAATTTTATTTGTCAGAAGGTTTAAAAAAAGAATAAGGAAATATTCTATTTTGAACCTAATCTTTCTTAAAATGTTTTTAAAAGGGGGGTGGGGGTGGGATTAAAGAAGTAAAAGTCCCTGAATCCATAATGAGTTTCTCATTATTGATGAATTCAGATAAAAACATAGGTCAAATCCAATGACCAGAAATCCTGAATGAATGAAGTGAGAGGGAAAGATGAGAAATCCACTGGAAGAGGGCACTGAAGGTACAATGATAAACCTTTCCTTATTAGAAGGGAAAAGTGGATACATTTAGAGAACTTTTTTAAAAAAATGCTGAAAATAAAAATATGAGAAATTGAAACGCAAATGCTCAAAGAAAGGCAGTCACAAAATTGTAAAGACTGTATCAAAAAGGCTAAGATTCGGAATAATCCGACAGCAACACAAAAGGACTTTTCAAGTGTTGTCAGAAACAAAAGGAAAGGCAAAGTAGTGCCGTAAGGAGAAAGGGATGGAATTAGTGAAGATGACAAGCAGAACATCTTAACTCATATTTTATATCTGTCTTCTCCTCTCAAAAGGAAAACAAAGCCGAAGCTAGCTATCACTGTGCCATTAATGGAAGATGGAAGGTGGAAATTCTGAGTGGTTAATGAGAAAATTTGATAAACAAAGAAAGGGATGCAAGTTTCCAGGGCCAACTAAATTACATGGTAAGATACTACAAGAACTAAGAAAGGGGATTGCAAAATTACTAACTGGAATCTCTGGAGAATTGTTAAGGTCCCAGAAGATTGAGGAGAGCAAAGGTGTCCGTCTTCCAACAGCGGAAAGAGGTGGAAAATGTCAGCTTGTATATCCAGGCAGCTTAATAAATAACATGTGGATTGGAATGCAACACATAACCTCAGTCAGCATAGATCTGTCATAAACAAGCCATGCCAGACTAACCTTACCTCCCCTACTACTTTAAGAGATCTAGGGCAGTGGTGGGTTTCAAAAATTTTTACTACCGGTTCTGTGGATGTGGCTTGGTGGGCGTGGCTTGGTGAGCGTGGCAGGGAAGGATACTGTAAAATCTCCATTCCCAGCCCACTCCAGGGGAAGGATACTATAAAATCTCCATTCCCTCGCCAATCCAGGGGAAGGTTACTGCAAAATCCCCATTTCCTCCCAATCAGCTGGGACTTGGGAGGCAGATGGGGGTGGGGCCAGTCAGAATTTTTACTACCAGTTCTCCGAACTACTCAAAATTTCTGCTACTGGTTCTCCAGAACTGGTCAGAATCTGCTGAAACCCACTTCTGACCTAGGGCTGTGATGGCGAACCTATGGCACACGTGCCAGAGGTGGCACGCAGAACCCTCTCTGTGGGCACATGCGCCATCGCCAGCTGCTCTTCTGGATTCTGTCATGCACATGTGTGCCAGCCAGCTGCTCTCTTCTGGGTTCCAGCATGTGCATGTGCCGGCCAGCTGGTCTATGCGTGAACCCAGAAGAGAGCAGCTGTCCGGCGCGCATGCGTGTGATGGAACCTGGAAGAGCAGCTGGCTGGTGTGCACATGCGCAATAACCAGCTGCTCTCTTCTGCGTTCCAGTGCTCCAGCGCACGCACACTCCAGTTACGGCACTCGGTGCCGAAAAGGTTAGCCGTCACTGATCTAGGGAATGCCTTTAACATACTGTAGCTTGTCTTCATCAAAGCATTTGGCAAAGTTTCGTATGGTAACTCATTAAAAGAAAGGTAAAATATGAACTGCAGATGATACAACTTTAGGGAGATTCATAATTGGCAGATTGGCCAACCCACAGAGTATTTAGACATGATTTCTCATTAAACTCACAGATGAGAAGACTGAGGAGAGAAATTTAATAGTAACCTTCAAACAAATAAAGGGTTGCTATATATATATATATAGGTGGACTGAATTTATTTTATGTTGCCCCAAAGGTGAAAACCTCTGGGGGCAGGCTAGATAGTAAGAGGGGGTTTCCTGATAGTAAAGAGCCATTAACCTGAAAAATGCTTTAGCAAAATTTACACTGAGCAGAGATTTGACTCTGCCTAGTGACCTCTTAATATTCCTTTCACTTCTTAAAATAATTCCAGGTTTTTATGAAATATGCAAGCAATCTATAACCATCAAGCCTTACTTTATATCCTCAAAACATTGTTGTCTGCTATCGTGCAATTCACCACACTGGATCTGTTCATATGAGGCATAAAAAAGAGCATAAACTGAATAGCTTTTCAAAATAATTAAAAGGATTATCATTTGAAGAACAAAACGCATGGATTATATTATGTATTTTTACAAAATTGCTTTTTGAGTCCCGAGCACCATTTTAAGGCCTACTTTTAAAGATTCTAAAAATGGAGACTCTTAACACCTAGTATGGGATTTCAGATTTCTGCATGCCTGTGTAAAAATCAAGATTAAAGCTTGAGAGCTGGCACCATCGATGTTATTCTTGCGAGCACTCTAGATTCTTTTTCTTCCTTGCAGCGAAATGCAGAGAAAGCTGGGCGTGCCTGTGATTTTCCTTTTGCTTGATGAGACTTTCTCTCACCAGGGCACGCCTCTGCCAGCTAGGATGGCGCAGGGAGGAAGAAGCCAGGCGGGGTTGCAAGAGTCAGTTCAACTCATATCTTTCTACAGCGTTCCTGGGTTTCTTGAATAATAGGTTGGGTGAGAAAACTTGTTTTTTTCTTTTATAGCTCAGCAGGTATACAGGGAGTCCTCAACTTACACCAGTTTGCTTAGTGGCCATTCGAAGTTACAATGGCACTGAAAAAAGTGACTTAGGACCATTTTTCACACTTATGACCATTGCAACATCCCTGTGGTCACGTGATTTACATTCGGATGCTTGACATCTGACTCACATTTATGATGGTTGCACAGTCCCAGGGTCACATAATTTTGCAACCTTCTGACAAGCAAAGTCAACGAGGGAAACCAGATTCGCTTAACAACCGTGTGACTAATTTCACAACTGCAGCAATTCATTTAACAAGAGTGGCAAGGAAAGTTGTAAAATGAAGACGAAGAAAAAAGGACCACTGAACCATTTTTTTGTTTTACAAATAAATTTTGGGCTCAATCGTGGTCGTAAGTTGAGGATACTGTAATTTGGGAGAAGCTGAAATTCCTCATGCCCCCTAGGATACTCTCACTGGCTGGGCATTTCTGACATTTCTAATGGGCTTCTAAGTGTCAAAGCGTCCCACCTACTCTTCAGCCATCAGTATTGGGGATGTAATGCATTGGGGATGGGGACGAGCTCGTCGTCCTGCAATCAAGCTGGCGTTGGAAAATGAGTGGACAAGGCAAGGGGAGGAGAGAAACACGCCTTTTCCTCCTCCCTAAACCTGTCCTGCCAGTTTGCTTCGCTTGGCTTCGTTGCTGAGTTTTGTTCCTGTTTTTGCTTTTTTTTTTCCCCCCCTCGTTGTTGTTGACTTTGAAAGAGTTAGGAAATTGACTCAGGGCAGTTCAGAGGGGGCTGAAATGTTTGCAAAAGCCACAAAGAGCTCCGAAGTCAATAATTTGGCAGGCCGAGTGGAATCCAGTTTCCGTGAAAGGGAGTGGGGAGGGCAGACCAGTGGGAGCATTATGAGCTCAGGCAACTGAAGGCCACTTTCTAAAGGCTCAGCTTTAGCTTAGCTTCCTCTCAGCTGCTCTCTCTCTATCCCCCCCCCTTTTGCAGAGGAAAAGCTAAAGACGTACAATTAGGCAGAGAATTATAGCCTAATTGCCCTTTCTCCTCGGATCCATCTGCTCAGAGTGCATTGAAAACACTCTCAAGAGCTGTTGCCGCAACCTTTCAGCCCAATGTGTGCCTGGGACTCCCCCCCCTCCTTTACCCGCAGCTCAGCTCTCTAACAGAAGGTCTCCAATAAAGGGCATTTGCAGATCTGGAGCAAAACACAAAAGCTAAATAGCCTTCCCTGCTCTCCCCACTCCCTCCAGCACCTAGCCTCAATTACTGGCCTGTGTGATTCTCCATCCTTGGGGTTGTGTGTTGGTGGGGGGAGGGGTATAGAGGTGGAGCTGTGGGCAGGTCTATCATGAAAGGGTTTTTTTCTTTCCCAAAGAAACTTTACATAAAAAGCTTTGGAAGCCTCCAGCGGCCCAATGCCCCATCACTCACGTGGCATCAGGCCTCCAAGGATCATATATCAAGCCGTTGCTCGGCTAAGGAAGTAGCTGCTTGGAGGATGCGGGCAAGTCCAGACACGTAGAGGAAAAAGGCAGCTGGCGATGGAAAAACAGGCCCTCCCTTGCTAACATTCTTGCCTACCAATCCTATGCATATTGCAGAAGCAACAGTGATGTATTTTTGGCAACTTTTCCTCTTATCGTCCTTCTAGCTGATCTTTGGACCCCCATTAGCTGGGTTATTCTATGTGCTGAAGCACTTCTTTTCTTGGAGACAAGGCAGAGCTTTTGTCTGCCTTAAACAGGGCCCTTTAAAGCACCCATTCAGGCTACTGAATGTTTGGCTCTTTGCTTTCAGTACTCTAGTAATTACCTAATCTGGGATCTCCCTCAGATTCTTCTGTTTCCCAATGTGTGATAGGACTTGTGTGAATTGACAGGATTAACACCATGGTGGGGAAGGCCTTGGGAAAGGTGGGGCAGTACTTCTTCCTCTCTGAAGCCCTGACGCCCAATTACTTGTCCTATTTCTCTGGGTCAAACCTGGAAGGTGGGTCATATTCTTTAGGTCACCAGCTGGGCCTCTCTGATGATGCAAACTAGTGTTGAAAGTTAGCACCCAGCCCCCTCCTAGAAGAATGAAATATTTTGAGAAATATTTAAAAAGGCAGGATAAAATATTTCCTCTAAAAGAAAAAGAAAAATCTTAAGGGAGACAGAAACTCAAGAGCCCCACAGATATTTTGTGCCCATTAAGAAAGACTGGGCTATCCTATCTACAAAACAAAAGACGTCTAGCTCCAGGATGATGGGATTATTTATTTATTAGTTCGATTAATATATGCCGCCCTTCTCCGGAGACTCAGGGCGGCTTACAATGCATTAAGCAATAGCCTTCATACTTTTGTATATACCTGCTTAGTAGGGCTTTTTGGGGGCCCCTGAGCGGTGTTCTATTTTATACAAAGTCAGCTTATTGCCCCCACAAACCAGGTCCTCATTTTACCTACCTTGAAAGGATGGAAGGCTGAGTCAACCTTGAGCCTGGTGAGAATTGAACTCGCAGTAATTGCAGGCAGCTGGCAGCTAAGTACTACTTTAACAGCAGTAGTTTAGTCCACTGCGCCACCCAGGCTTTTAAGACATGACCCTTCAGGACATAATAGGATTAGCCCACTACCATCTAGCAGCAGAGCTCACTACATAATTGCATAATTTCTTAAGGACATTGCATCACCCTCCAAACTTCAAGTAAACTTAGCTCAGACAACCTATAGAGGCAGCTATGGCCCCTAAAACAGCCAATAGAATATATGCTCTTGCACACGAACAGGAAGCTCAAATGCAAACCCCAAGAGAAGGTATAAAATTCCTCCCCTTCTCCATGTGGTCAGCTGTCCAGGACCATCCATTACACTAGATACACTTGAACCTCTGGTCACGATCATAATTCGTTCCATAACTTTAGTCGCAACCCGAACCTAACCAAAATTAATGCCGCGGCCACATGAGGTTGCTGTTGTTTGGTGCTTACCAAAAAAAATTGCGCAGAAGGGGAAATAGGCCATGGCCGTGTTTGATCGCCAGCCAAGTACCATATGTGTTCATGACCAGATTCAAAAATTTTGTAAATCTTTTTGTCAGAACCCGATTTGGTCGTGGTCAGAAGCATTCATGACCAGACATTCTACTGTAGTTCTGCTTCATCATTAAATCCTCTTTCCAATTAGCCTCCAGCCTCCATTTTGTCTCCAGTGCCTTTCTCCCGGCTTGGAACTGGACCTAGATATTTTTTTCAACACTAGCGTTGTCTACATTTCTCCAGAACCTCTTTTGTACAGAACTTACTAAGGGTGAAGTCTGAATCTTCTCCAGCCCACTTTCCTTAATCTGTGCAACTTGGATAACTTTACGAGTCATAGGGTCTCCTATATGTTTGTTGTTGCCGCCAAAGACCTTGGAGTATGAAGACAGGAACAGGGCTCTGCTCATTCGCTGCGTTCACAGGAGGAAAGGGGGAGGTGTGAGAGGGTGTGTTGATACATAACATGCTTTCTATTGTTGCTTTCAGTTCATTGCTTATGCATACTTTACTTTGTTATTGTGAAGGGCACAGCAAGGCAGTTGAGTTACTGCCAGTTCATGCCATTTATACATTGTGGAGGCCTTTTAAGTTGGTTTGGATCAGAGGAAAATAAGTCGTTCTTTCTTTCCCCTGCTCAGAGCTATAGCACCGGCCTGCAGTCCCTACATTTGTAGCTATTGTTTTCTCCATAATACAGGCATTAAGAAGAGACAAGGGATGGGAATATCAGATGTAAAGACCCTGGAAACAGAATGGCTTCAGGCTTCCCTCACTTCCAACTTATCATTAGCAGATTGTTTTACAGGTTCATAGCCAAGCTGTGAACAATGCAGTTTAATCCTGAAACCGGTAATTCTATTTCTGTAGCCAGCTGTAGCTGAGAACTTGGGTGGAAATGGGATGGGGAAGGGAATGAAGAGAAGTACACGATGAAGGACAAGGGCTTGCAGAAACCCAGGGGACTAATCGTATGAAACCTGAAAATTTCTGCTCCTGGAAATACAGAATCCCCATTCCTCATGTCCTATTTAAAGCCTTCCCCCCTCCCTCCAAGAGACTATTAAAAAACATCATTTTGCAAACTCAAGCCCTGCAGGGAACAAAGGTCCACTGACCCAGTTCTTTCTCTGTGAGGAAGTCTTGAAAACCAAGTTTGGGTTATGTCACATGGCAATATAGGGCAGAGTTATCCATTCTCTCTCTCTCTCTCTCTCTCTCTCTCTCTCTCTCTCTCTCTCTCTCTCTCTCGGGTTTCCCTTTTCTCTCTTTTTAAGAGTACTCTATGGTCTCTTCCTCTTTGCAAGCAAGAAAGTCAGGTTGTTCTTGCCGTAACTGTAAACTGATCACTTGCAATCAGCCTTGAAACTGGTTGAGTCCTGCCTATGCTCCTGGGGCTGCAGATTGCCCATTCCTGGTTGTAAACAGAAACTCACACCGATTCTCTGTTTGTTTCCGGTCACAGGTTATATATTTTTGGGCAAGATACTGAATGAAATGACATTGCCCTAGACTAGACTATCCTGCCACAACCTAATGCTCCTTTGATGGATGGATTTATATATGGGGATAGGCATTGGATTTCTGTATAGGATTTGTAGTCCCAGTTCTTCTAGAGGCCATCTGGCTGGAAGAGGACTTACTGTTTCAAACAGATGTTATCTGGAAGGTGTATCTATATATGCTCATGTATGTACAGCAAGTTTTATTTTATGATAGCGATGTTCTTTCCATCCAGATAGGTGCTTTGAAATGAAAAATCACATTCTGCAGAATTAGAAACTATAAAAAAAATTAGAAAAGCTAAGAGTTATTTTGAGAAAGTAATGTTTTGCTTCATCTAAGTTGAAAATAATAGCATAGCACCTAAAACAATTTAACCAACCCTTCCTGCGAAGACTCCCACAGCTGATCCAGGCATACAGAGCAGAGATAATTTCCAGAGACAGAGAAACAGGCTGGCCAGGTGAATTTTAAAGCCATTTCTGTGCAACTTATAGAAGTGAAGATGAGTTCTGTATGAGGTTTTGGTGATGCTGTTCCATATTTATTTGTAGGAGATAGGCTGGATTTTTCTAAAGCCATGGAGCAGTAAACCGAGAGCCAAGGTAGAAAAATCATTTTCTTTCCACTTTACTCCCATTTGCCTTAGACATCTTAACTGCCAAAGGGGGTGTGTGTGTGTGTGTCAGGAACCAGAAGTTGGTTGATTTCTGTTCCTTACATCAGATCAACAGAAATGATTTAATGATTGGAAATAGGGCTGATGTAGAAATCTGATCTTCAAGGGCAAGCTATGTGCATCAACTTGCAGAGGTCATAAAGAGATGAATCTATATCCTATCTGCTTTGAAATTAAAACCAGATGTAATGTATGACCCCTATGCTTATAGGTTGCTCTCCTTCTGGCCTCCATGGTGGTGACTTCTCCCCCAGGAAAAGCAAACTAAAGACCCTTGAGGGCAGAAGCTTGTGGAAACCTAGCAGTGAGTCCAGCAGCTCAAGCAGGGATGGAGCATGTGATGGTGGTGTGTAGTGGAAATGGCAATCCCAACTCATCCCTGAAGCCCTATCTCCAAAAAAACCTCCCCATCCCCTTCAGATTTCTTGGTAAAACAGTGAGAGAGAGAGCCTTCCAAGAAACAGCTGTTGCTCCTCCTTGCTTCCTCCCAAGTCAACCACTCCCCCTCATGCATCCTGATCTTGGGGATACAAGGTTTTTTTTTTCATTCATGGTCAAATCATAACTGATCAGAGCTTTATTACAAGGAAACTTGGTATTCATGGCCCTCAAAGGCTGAAGAACATGGCTTTGAGAAATGGCCGAACTAGAGGTGAAGACTGGCCTCAAATTTCCAATCCCCCTTTTCTAAAAGCAGCCTGCACCATGCCATCCTCCATATTTCCCTGTTACCACCATGATCCTCCCCTCCTTCTCTGTCTCATTTTCCCCCTTCAACCTCAAACACCCAACAAGGCTTCCTCTCTCACTACCCATCTCCCAACCCCTGGCCCGTTAACATTCACACCATACTGTATATCCCTTCCCAGTGACTGTTTTCTGGTAATCATCTAGGGTAGAATATTTGGCATGCCTTGGAATTTAAATCTTAATATCATAAACTAGCCAAGTCTTTACTGTCTAAACTAAAGGAGGCAAGGCTAACTGGAAAAAGTGAATAAGAGAAGTCATCATAAATGTTATTACACACAATGATCCTAAATATGCACATGGAAAAAATAAAATAAAAAGCTTGATTCCCTCCATATGGTGTTAAGATTAAAAGCCCCATCAGCTCAACTACCAGGCATCTGGAAGACACTGAGCTGGGAATGGCTGACCTATTTGGATTATTAAGTATTACAAACCAGAAACATTTTTTTGGCTAGATATTCTGCTAGCAAATTTGCATCTCCGTGAAGTGCTTGCTTCTAATATACATTATATCTCCACTAATTGCGTCATTCTTGACTCTTCCCTTTTCCCCTCTGTGATATATTGCTGACACATACAAGGCACTGCTTCCATTACAGGCAGAAGCAAGTTTGCTGAAGAGACATTGCAAGGAGGCATAAGATGTGTTCCAGTTCGGACAAGTGCCCATCTGAGTTGCACTCAGATATTTTGCACTGTAATTTCAGTTAAAGCAAATAACCAAAAGCTTGGAGTTATCAAACAGGACTAAACAATGTAAAGGCCAAAGCAAGGTTAAGAGCAAGGTTAACTTTGAGGGGAAAAAACATTGTTTGACAATAGCTTAATTCATAAACTCTCATGTATCTTGACTGCTAGGTCAAGATAAACTTCAAGCTGTTGGCTGCAACAACATCAACAAAACACAGCATATCATTTAATGTTTACTTTTTAAAGAGGGCCATTACTTGTATATTACCAAATACATATTGGAGAGAATGAGAGTTAACAGAAGTATCAGAGCTTCCATTTAGCATGGAGCAGTCACAACATTTTGTAATACCCTTGAAATCTATTCTAAAGCTTTCTCTGATGCAAAGTGCAGCAGCGAGAGCAGTTTTGGGAGCCCCTAGAATGGCCCATATTATACCTCTGCTCCATGAACTTCGCTGGCTACTGATCTACCTCCAAGTGCAGTTAAAGGTGTTGGTTATGACTTTTAAAGCCCTTAATATCATAGGTGCAGGCTACCAGTCATTCAATCATCCAACTGCCCTGCTCCAGCCAATTTCCTGCTTCTGATGCCTTTAGATTTTATTTTATGATTAGTTTTAGGGTTATATTCCTCCTGAACTATTTGGTATCTATCTTCTATTCTGTTTCCAGATATTTTAATCTTTGTCTAACAACAGTTTTCCTGCAGCAGTTCAAGCAACACTGATTTCACTCGTTTCTGCTTTGTCTCTGGCCTGCTTTTAGGCTCACGTATAAACCTAGAGCTATCCATTCAAATGGATCCATTTACTCACTGCAAACATTGGGCTATTAGCAAATGGCAGCTGTCCAGAACAGCATGGCCGATCAGATACACTAATGTAACTTGTTCTTTTGCTGCAGAAGCTACAGCTGAATAAGAACCCAGTCAGAAATGCAACGTAACATTTATTGATACAAGAGATGAAATTTGCAATCTCCTTAATGCGAGTTTTTGTAAGTGAACCGAAGTAATAATTAGCAATTTATATAGAAGTTTCAGTCTGCTACATAGACTAGATTAGCCTTTCAATGTAAGCTTAGGCTGATCTTGTTACTAACATATAAATAAAAATCCTGCTTTCTTTCTGGAAGGTCAGGGTGGCATATAAAACCCTGTCCCCGTTCCATGGTATAAATGTACATCCTGGTGACATCTTTTCACAGACATGTCCCTATAGCATTGTCTTTCTCTGATCCCCAGCTAGAGGCAGATTTAAGTGGTCCTTAGCTGTTCTGCTGCCCAAGTATTGCTTTTCCCTTTAGGACAACAGATTCTAAGACACCCACAAGGCATATATCCCTTCCATTTTGATCAATAGTAAGGCTGAAGTGCTGCTATGGCTTCACTAAATATACTGAAATGCACTGTTGATGTTACCTAGTTTGATCATGAAATATCTGCAAGAAAACAACCAAGCTCAGAGAGCACCAAGGTCCCTGCAATTCAACTCAGAGCAGGGGTGGGTTCTAACCTTTACTACTGGTTTGCAGCGGGGCTGCCCGCGCCTGTGAGCGAAGCAAACACGTGCGCTGCTCTTCTGTGCATGCAAAGTGTTTTGATGATGTCGAGGTCGACGGGTGGAGGCTCCCGCCGATTTTACTACCGGTTCTATAGAACCGGTGCAAAGCAGGGGCAACCCACCACTGACTCAGAGCTACAAATATTCTCTTCTCTTGGTACATCATTAAATAGATAGTACAGTAATATGTGGGGGATTCCTTCACATTTGCATAAGAATGGTAGAGCTCCACTGTTTAGCACAGGGGCTGATTCTCTGGCAACTTTGCTTTAGCCATGTACAAACCATTCCGACACAAGAACATGACTTCCTGTAGCACACATTTACATTGACAGCCAGTTAATGTAATCAATCATTTATCACATTTACACAATAGCGCTAGACTGCCCTACTGTGAACATTTTAACTCTATGGCCAGGGGTGGGTTCTACTTACCTTTACTACTGTTTTGCAACGGGAGTGTGCTTCTGCGCATGCGCAGATCGTCCATTATGATGTCTGGGTGGGTGGGCAGAGCCTCTCGCCGCTTTTACTTCCGGTTCACAAGAATCAGACAGAACCAGGAGCAACCCACCACTGCCTATGGCCCGTATTGGAATAGAGTTAGACTAATGCTGAATGAGAGTGGAATGAAGAGACCAATCCCTGCCTGGTCCATTTCTTTTCCAAGAACCCAAGATGGTGGTATTTATTGGACAAGAAAGGAAAGGATAGAGGAAACCCTATATACACAAACTGTTTATTGGTCAGTTCCTTTGTGATTTTTTTTTCCTTTTAACTATTTCCAGCCTGAATTACAACAGAATGGAGAGGAGAGGAGGAAAGGCACATAGAGGAATGTGAGCTTGTCCATAAGCACCTTGCTAGGTTAAACAAATGGGAAAGGTATCCACCAATCACATACTGCCTATGCATACTTGGGCAAATAAATAGAAGGAAGAGGAAATGGCAGTGAGAGCACATTTCATCCACATTCAGTTTTCTGCCAACTAAAGGAAAGCGTGTGTGAATTTAAGATTGCAAAGACCAGTAGTTGCTCTCCCCTACCATATTACCCTTACAACAGTCTTAAATTAGATTCACATTAAGGACTGCCCCTAATTTTCAGCAAGATTTTTAAATTTGTATCATCCCATTCCCAGTCCCAAGGCTTGTGTTAGTCACATGGCCAGATAATCATAGTTTATACTTAAGTAGGAGTACACCAGATGGATTCTTTGCTCAACCTGTGTGGCCTGAATATTGCCATTCCTAGGTTAAGGTTTAGCATACCATCTTCATATAGATCTGACCGCTGTTGCCAGAGGAACAAACATAAAGCAGCCCATATGTTATTTTCTAATTTTGTCTCCTGTAGTTAGTGATGGCAAATGTTGTGGGCAGGTGATATGCCATGTGTCACGCAACTCAGCAGAGTCTGTTTTGAGTTCTGCAGATAGGAAAAAAAGCCAGTTGCAATATGTTTATACTTAATTGTAAATTATGGGTAATTCAATTCTCCCAATTTCCTTCAATAATTTAAAAAAATATAATATCCAGTTGAAGTACTAAACCAGATGAGGGTTTTTTTTTGTGATTCAATACGTCATGTTGCTAATTGCTGAAATACAACTTTGCTCATCAGCATGAATGAAACTACAGTCTCTTAACAATAAAACAGCAACCTTAATAAGCATCTCAGATCTTTTCTGGTCAGCATTTTATTAAGACTGTTCTCGACTAATTACACTAAACATAGAAAGAAAATTGCTAGCAAATCTGGAACTCAGACGGGGATGTACCATATTAAACAGTTCACATGTTTTCCAAACTTAATTTGTATACAGACTGAAACTGAAGGCACCCTTCAGTTCCTGTACACTTCCAATATTAAATCAACCTTTAAATTATTAAAAGAACCATCTTGAAAAATAGTTAATAAAGCAACTGAAACATTGATTTTCTTTCTTTAGAACGAGCGCTTTACGTTCAGGTTTATGACATGCCCCACATCTGTTTCTGGATTACTACTCACTGGATGGAACATAAAAGAAAATGACTGCTTATATGATCATGAAATTATATACCATAGTATATTTGCAAAATTACTTCATCCATGCAGGCTACAGTTCCATCTGTCTTGCCAGCAGCAGATAGTAAGATGCAATTCCTAGGACATTTTCCTTTTTACACTTTTTTTCATCACATCTAAAATATTCAGAGATACGGAAACTGCTTCCACAGTAAAAAAATTAGACACTGGAATTTCAATTGCTGTGTTTGCAGAATATGCTATAGCTAAGTAACCATAAAATGAGCAGCCTAGTTCACCTAACATGCAAAGACAATGGCTGACTTCCTCCAATATCTGAAGCCACAAATTGTCTAACCCCCCTTTTAGCCTACTGTGTAAATGACAGTCCTCTGCAACAGAGATTCAAGATATTGGGGAAATTGGGGTTTGCACTTAAGGCTCAGCAGGGGTTGGAGAGAGAACAGCTGTATTAGGAAACAGGGTAAGAATACAAAATGGGGGAGGAAAAATCATTGTATCCTTTTAGGATTTTTTGAGTGGATAAAGATTTCCTACTAAGAAATTTATATCCGATACACATAGAATTTTTTTGATTGTAACAAGATAAACTATAAGCTAATCCCAGTAGTTCATTAGCCTTCTTCAGCCTAGTACTATTTGGTTTCATTAGGACTACAACACCCCATATTGCTATGTTAGGGAAAACTGGACTAGTTTTTCTTTTTTAACAGAAGTAAGTTTACTTTTTTAATTTGATTTTTATCCCAACTTTATTACTTTGTAAGTACATGTAATCCTTGACTTACAACAGTCCACTCAGTGACTGTTCAAAGTTATGACACTGAAAAAAGTGACTTACAACCATTTTTCATACTTATGACTGGTGCAGCATCCCCACGGTCATGTGGTTTACATTTGGATGCTTGACAACTGACTCACATATATGACAGTTGCAGTTTCCCAGGGTCATGAGATCCCCTTTTGCAACCTTCTGACAAGCAAAGTTAATGGGGAAACCAGTTTTACTTAAACCATGACCCATAATAGAGACCCCTCACATCCTGGACATCCTTTCAAATCCTTACAATGCCAAAATAATTTGCACATCAAAAAGAGGGCTGTGAAAATATTTACAGACCCCTTGCATCCTGGACATAAATTGTTTCAACTCCTACCCTCAAAACAATGCTATAGAGCACTGCACTCCAGAACAACTAGACGCAAGAACATTTTTTCCCCAAACGCCATCACTCTGCTAAACAAATAATTCCCTCAACACTTTCAAACTATTTACTAACTCTGCACTATTAATCTTCTCATCGTTCCCATCACCCATCTTCTTCCACTTATGACTTATGTCTGTAACTTTGTTACTTGTATCCTTACGATTTATATTGATATTGTTTCCTGATTGCTTATTTGTACCCTATGACTATCATTAAGTATTGTACTTTGTGATTCTTGATGAACGTATCTTTTCTTTTATGTACACTGAGAGCATATGCACCAAGACAAATTCCTTGTGTGTCCAATCACACTTGGCCAATAAAAAAATTCTATTCTATTCTATGTTACTAATTAAACTACTGCAGTGATTCACTTAACAAATTTGGCAAGAAGTCATAAAATGGGTCAAAACTTACTTAACTAATTTCTCACCTAGCAACAAAAAATTTGGCCTCAATTGTGGTTTTAAGTTGAGGACTACCTGTAACTCAAAGCAGCAAACATACTTGATACTCCTTGCTCCTCCTGTTTTCCCCATAACCACCACCCTGTGAGGCGAGTTGGGCTGACAGTGAGTGACTGGTCCGGTCACTCAGCTGATTTTGATGCCTAAGGTGGGACTAGAACTCAATCTCCTGGTTTCCAGGACATCATCTTCACTACTGCACCAAACCAATTGCTATGATATAGTTTATGATATATATATACTAGTATAATGAAATGCATGACTGTTTACTTTTGGGGTGTATTACTATTTCTCTAATTTCCTCTAGGGGTAGAAGTGGCCATTTCTAAACTTGCAGAACTCCTGCTGCCTAATAAATTTCAAGATAGGGCTCTTGTTTTTTAATGTTATTCATGTCACAATAATGTGGAATGTTTATGTATATTGAGTGAGTATTCACCATTCTAATACAGTAAACTTGAGGTCACAACTTGAGTGGTGCTTTGATAAGCTATAAATGAAAACAGAAAAATTGTGGATGAAGAAAAATGCTAAACTCTAAAAAAGGAAGACCTAAAGCCGAGGTGGAAGTAAAGAGGACAACCAACAGAAAAAGGATGGATTCAATTACAGTTACACTCCTTTTGCACAACCAGATGAGTACCCTGAATGAATCTCCATTGAGCTGTTAACATTTCCTTTGGTGGGTCAATGGGGGAATACACACACACACACACACACACACACACAGAGCACCAGTTGGTTCTCTACCTTGGTCACATTTGCTGTCTACTACAACCAAGCAAAATAAAAATTACAGCCAAAAAAAAAGGTGGGGAGGAAGCAGACTGTTTATATTGGGGAAGTGGCTAAGTCATCATTCAAAGAAGTCAGAAACACCCCAGAACACTACTATTGCTAGATTGAAGATGAGCATCCTGGGGTTCAGAACAGGAGTTCCATACAAGGGAAATGGTTGCTCTACAAATCTAAGGAAGTGTTTTCTCTTGAGTAGAAATTGAGCTGTTTGATTTGCAGAAGTAGCTCAGTTTCTATTAGGACCTTCATGACGTTGAGGGATACGCTAGGGCAATGCCGAAGACGTTATCAGCATGACTCTTGCATATGGAAGAGCTTCTTTCCAATTTTTGGAGATTCTTAGTAGCCCAACTAGTGTAATGGAGAAATAGAGTAATAAAGCATGCATTTTAGGGAATACCAGAAAAGGAAGTCAATATTCACATGTTGACATACTGCAAAATAAGGATTATTTCTTGGGTAAACTGGACTTGGAACGCAGAAAAGAGTCCCAAATGCAGAAGATCCTGTTCAGTCACCAAAGTAAGATAAGATTGTTATATAAACAATCTCCCTTTTGACTATTAAATTGAGAGCATGAGTTCTCTGAATTCACCATTTGTATTAGAATCTTGATATGAAATTACAGTATAGGGCTTATTGCAGAGGGACCCAGTTTAACTCTGAAAGACCCTAGGTTTAGTGAACCCATTCTCTTCCCACTTCCCAAAGGTATTAGAATGGATGCATGAAGGTAAAACAGCTGAACACTGAAAGCAGGAAAAGTTTGACATCATCTCCTCACTCCCCAAGTTATTCATTACTCTGTTGACTAGTTTCTAGGCAACCCTGAGAAAGGGATACTGAGCTCCATTTTTTATAAGCTGGCCAGCTGCTGAATCCCATTCTCCTGTTAAAGATTTAATGGGCAGTATATTCTGGAGCCAGCTAATGTAGATTTCCTGTCATTTACTTGGTAACAGATACGTCCGTCCCCCCCTTAACTTCTTTAAAAAGAACGATGGAAGGACGCCAACAAGAGTAGACATCTTCATCTCTGCTTTGAAATACAAGCTTGTCCATGTGACTTTAAAAATGCATAGCCACACCTCACTTTTGCTGCTTAGACCTAATAAAATGCCAAATCTAACCATAATTTAGGAGAAAGTAATAGAATGCTATTTATGTTTTAAATTCTGGGTTGTTTATACAGTGAAGGCAGAAATTCCACAGTCTAGAAGCACACTTTGCAGCTTCTCATATCTGGTACCTAGATGAGAAAAGGAATCACTCAGAGCATTATTTTCAACACAAGAACTTTTGAAGAATTTTAGGCACAGCTCAAGGAGTCTGAAAAACATGGTCACTCTTAAATTCTGTACAGGAAATCTGTGGAAAAAAGATATCAAAGTTGGGAGTGAAATTTTATAAGGTCACCCTTATAGGTTTGATATAAGTTGGTGGCTACATAAAATTCGCAGCTGAAGCTACATTTGAAATTAGAAATTTATGGTCTACAACTGGGTTTGCTTATAATTCTCATGAGAATTAAACTCAAGTTTCCTGGAATGCAGAGAAGGACAAACCCCTACTAATAATTCAAGATTACTATACACACAATCTGTGATCCTATAGTCAAATATCCCTTGCTAGAAGTTTTCTGATAAATACTAACCATACCAATACCTGTTCAATACAAAGACATTAGAAAACATTTCTTAAAAGCCATATGCTTTTGAGAGCCACAGCTTTGTCAGAAACATAGGGTGAGGTTTAACTCAAGAATGCTTACACTGTTTGGTTTTTGTCTGAAAATCACTTGACTCATTGTTTTGTTATTAACATGATTCTCCATTTATACTGTCCACTTCTATAAGTCTATAGGGGTTTTTTTCTACTTAGGTGAATAGACAGAATATACTCATTGCTTATAGAAGATCCTAGTCAACTCTTGGCATCTAGGATGACTTGATAAAACTGCATGAAACCTGGGACATACTGTTACTTGGATTTCACATTATGGACAAGCAAGACCCAAAGTCTGGCCTAGTAGGTAACACTAAAGGAAAAGGACATTTTTAAAGATTGGCAATATGGGATCCAATAAAGGTATTCCAATTTATTGCAATAAATTTATTGCAATTTATTCCAACAATTTATTGCAGGAAAACAATGTATTATACTTACTTACATACTGAATCAGGTAATAGATTTGGGTTAGAGCCTTGCAGCAATTATATCTATTCTATGTAATTTATTTTGAAAGCCCTAAATTGTCTGGAACAGATTTAGTCAAAAGCAGTACCTGATCTCAATTGCTCTGTCCAAATGTCTTTCCTGGAAGGAGACAATTTCCTAACTAGTTATCATGTTAGTAAAGTGCTCAACTCATGGTAATTGCACAGAGAAACTCAGTTTGAGAAGGGTGCTTAGTTCTCTTTTTATTCATTTAGCTGTTTGTATGGTGCTTTAATCTTGGAATCACTTATCAATGTAAAGTTGTTGGATAATCAGCCAGAGAAGCATTTTAGAACTTGTAAATGCCTTCCTGGAATTTTAAGGAAAAAACTTTCTTAAGGATGGTTATGTTAGAATTGGCACATAAATCTCCATGCTATAAGAGCAACCCCATGAAGAGTAATACATTATCCAATTTATTGGGACTTTATCCAGTCTGGGACCTGTTAGTTCCAAGAAAGTGATACAGCTCAGTGAAAAAGCATGTTCTTAATTCAAAGGGGTTTATGTAGAACATCTCTGGGCAGGGCTAGAGAATCACTGTCAACACAAATATTTTGCTAATAGGCCTACCAATAATAGCCTGACTTCTTAGCATCCTTTCCCCATATAAAAGGCATTTTTTTAAAGAAAACATACCATACTCCATACCCTGACTCTACCTTCTAAAGTACAGGAATCTATGTTTATTTTATAAGATGCAGATTAGCCATTAGCAGCAGCTGCCTTGGAAACTAGACTTCAGTATACAGGCAGTTCCCAGATTAAGAACAACCAATTTAAGGACAACCCCTAAATACAAATGGGCTGCCTATAACTAAAAGTTCAACCACTGAGAAAGGGCCATCTGGGAGGTACATGCTGCCTCCAGAGTCGGACCTCAGCGAAGCAGAGGAACAGAGGAAGCCTGTTCCCAGTGTGTACATGCGCAGACCTGCCAGAAGGCAAGAACAGTTAAAACAAAAGGGGTGACTCAGGAGTAGGGCTTGGAGATGATTGGCCCCTCCCATAAGACTTAAAAGAGGAACAAAGGCACTTGGGCCTTTGCAGGAAGCAATGTTGTTAATTCTGTTCAGTTTAAAGTCTGAAGCTCTGTTTGATTCTGGACTCCGTGTGGCTTTGCCAATTTGCCAATCTGCCTTTGGCTTTGCCAATTTGCCAATCTTTGGCAGCGTATCAAGGGAGATAAAGGTGGGTGATTATCAGCCTTATCCCGAAGGACTCTACAACTATTTGGGACTTACCTGTGAATGAACAGAATTCACAGCTATTGCAATAAAAGAGGTTTTGGGGACTAATTGTGTGCTTTACTGACTCAGGAAGCCTAGGTCAGAACAGGGATGGCATTATAAAGGTTAATAGAAAGCAAGCATCCCCTAGTTAAGAACTAATTCAGTTGCTAATTATATCTTTAACTCAATTTTGCATGTAAATTGGAACTCATAGTTCCCAGACAGACTGCATATTACTAAAAATGGCCAATGGTATTATTGAGCTGACTTACTGCTGAAGCCACACAATGTTTTCAGGAACCACTGCAAATCATCTGTACATTAAAAACATGGTTTCAGCAATTCCTAAAAGAATTGCACATTCTCTGCCTCAGATGCAGAGCCCTCATCCGAGCCTTCCCCAGACTCTAGGATTGGCCCATGTTGCTCCCTAACCTCCTCACTGCCCAACTGCTGACAGCTCCGCAGGCCGCCGGCAGACCACAATCCCTGCATCCAACATGCATTACCACTCAAGACTGAATTTGTCGATTGCACACAAATAAAAAACATATATGGAAGTGAACTTCAAGGATAAAGTTTTGACTTCCTTTTCTCTCCAAATCTTTTCAGAGAGATTCCTAACCTTCCAGACAAAATACAGATACCATCCAATGGAATATAAAGGAGGTGGGGGGGGGAATCTAATACATTCAGGTGGATATTGTAACCCAAGAAAGGGTATTGAGCAAGCTTTCCTATACCATCATCAAAACTAAACATGGTGAATGTATGTTTCCAGGCTTCTACTGAAAATCAGAAGCCTATTAATGTAAAATGAAAGGCACATAATCACAGTCAATGCACTTTTTAAGAAATTATCTCAGCTTTTTTCCTAAAATCGAGCAATATTACTTGCTCTAAGTTTGAAAATGCCCGTAATGCTGGAATGCAAGTTAGCTAGAATTAAAATAACGTATTATTTTAAAAGTAGCTATTTCAGCTAACTATGAACAAATAAGTCTATCAATTTTTGCATAAAATATGTTTGATGCAGATTTAAACTAATTGTTTTAGTAAGATGTTACTTATTTTTTGAAAGTAGTAGAATAAACCATGTTCTATAATCATCTGTACAAACTGGCAAAACAAACAGAACACAGCAACCCAGGTTCTTCAAAGAGCATCTAGAGCAGGGCTGTCAAACTCCTGGCCCATGGGCTGGATGCGTCACACACTGGCCATACCCACGCCCAGTTTAGCGGAGAAAAAAGTTCTGATACATCACGTGACACCGCCATGACGTGAGTTGGACATTCCTGATCTAGAGATACCACCTTTTTCCAAAGCCTTTTACAATCCTGTAATATAAGCAATCTTTCACCACCCTGATTTTAGTGAACATGTAAGTATGAAACTCTTCCAAGTAGTATTATACAGTCTATACAAACACATTTTCCCCAAATATACTTACTTTAAATCTCTCTGTAATGACTGGCAATTAAGAACCATTATGGTGTTATTTTGTGAACATTTATTTTTAGGTGCTACTGCTTCTCTTATCTCTAATCTTTAACAATACCACAGAAGCACACTTCAAATCTGCAATACCATTGTACATCCCCGGAGCAGGTAAATTTACAAATCAAACACACAAGGATAGTAACTGATTAATAACATTTTACTGAGACCTGTGATTTCTACATTATTTTCACTTAGGATATTATACATTGATTATCATATGCCTGCTTTTAAAGCAGTTTTCTACAGAAATATGATAGAAAGCTCATTACTTCAGTGTACTTCAGTGAACAAAAATAATCTAAACTCATACAATAGTACTGTCTCAAGAATGAAAAAAATATATTATTTCTGGTGAGGAATTATATTAAGTGTGCAGTTCTAAACAAATCCTTCCAAAGTAATTTGTGCAGCTGTTCTGCAAGCAACTTCTTGCTATGGCATTGCTACTTACCTTTTCAAGAGTCAACTTCCTCAGCAGTGGATGTTGAAATTTCAAGCACTACTGCAAAGAAATCAGAGTCCAACATTTTGTAACACTGGTCAAATGTAGCTTTGCTACAATCCACTAAAGGTTAAACATTCTTATGATTTTTACTAGAATAATACATTAGTAAATGAGTAGTAGTAGTACAGTAACAGTAGTGAATCTGGGATGTGAGGTTTTTATTTAAAACTTTCTCTCCAATTTCAGCAAAAGCACTTATAGAATGGGTTGTGTGTAACACTTCTTTCAGATAGAATGATAGTCATTTTCACCATTTAAAAAAGCCTGAATGGATTATAAATGTTTTACTCTTCCACTTTCGATTCTCCAGACCAATAATTACTTTGCATGCATGTTACATTCAAGACAAAATTTGCTCTTTGTAAAGAGATAGTTATATCTTTTTAATCATAATTCTGGAAATTATGATTTTTAGCTGCCCAGAATTACCGAGTGGTAACATGAGTGGGTAATAAAATATATATATATATATATATATATAAATAAAAATATCCTCCCCCCCCAAAAAAACAACCCACAAAAACATGAAACTTCCATGAGAAGTTGATCGATGGATAGCCAATTAAGAGTTATACAAAAGAAAGAAAAATAAGTTTTCTGTTTATTTTTTTTCTCTTGACACGTATGCGCTGCACAATCTCTTGTGTTTTGAGACTCTTGAAACTGGACATTTCACTTATCTGATACTTTAATCCAGAATTTATATCCAATATTGGGTAAAAAAAAGTGGGTTTTTTAACCCAATATTTTAGTTTCCTTGTCTTATGATTATTTTTCACTACGTTCTACGGCCCAAGGCCTAATCCAACTCATTGAAGTTCTAGTAAAAGTTCTTGACATGAGAAATATGAGTTAATCTTACATCGACCAAACATACCCCTCTAAATTCAATCTGGAATACTAATACATTTTTCTAGAGACCAGGGGATCCCATGAGATGCAGGGGAAAGCCAAGGGAAATTCTGCTGCATGAAAAATATACTCTGTCCATTTGTAGTATGTAATCTGTAACTAAAACCCAACCATTTTTTTGAATGTTAATCTGTACATTCAGTACTTACCGGTCATGATTAAAGACAACTACTGTAGTCACTTGATAACAATTAGAGAACCAGCATTAGCTCTCTGAATCAAGTTTTATTAGTACATTTAACTGTTCAGTATATTCAGTAAAAGGAAAAAAAGCAAAGCTACATTGAGCCAATTAAATCAGCCGTCCCTTTCAAATATTAATTTTTAATTATTATCAACAATATAGTTATTAATCCTGATATTGAGAAGGAATGACTAAGAAATAGCCTGCCAAAAAATCAGCAGACACTTTTTTTCAGATAGATAACTCTTTGCCCCTCCTCCTCATTCTTTTGCAACGATTGTTTTGGTCAATATAAAAGTTCCTTAATAGTATCAAACTACTAATCCATCTGATCATTTTCAAGTTCATCAGTGCAAAATCCACAAGCAGGAAGCATTTTGTCTAGTTTTGTGTGCATTTTGCAATTTCATACTGCATTGACAATGAAATGTTTATACAGCATCTTAATAAACTAAGTATATTCTCCCTGAAAGGAACTTAGCTACTATAAAAATGTGAAGTTCTGCTTTTATATAGTTGGATATATTTACATGTACCTCATCTTCCATTAGCAGGATTGAACTACATATATATGCAACGTATTATTTCCATCCTTCACCATCATTTCAATTGTTAAAGAAAATGAAACTTACATTCATAAGAATTATAAAACCGGAATGATTTTTGGGAAATTTCTAACTTTGTTTTCAAGAAAAAAAAAACCACCTGAGCAAAACTGTACAAAGCATATCCAAAAATTTGCACACTCTATATCTTAATGATGTCCTCCAAGTATCCATGCTCAAATGGCAATAGTATAAAATATAAGTATTCACTTTGTGGAAAAGGAGTTGTTTAAGGGAGCTTCAATGTCTCATATTGAAATATGAACTGGGACATTATCTGATAAACACAGAAGAGGTGTGCAAGTCATAAAAAAACCATGTACACAATAGGCATCTGGCAGCATTTTCAGACAACTTTTAAAATTTATTCTGACATGCTATAAAGGAATAAGTTACACTGTTATATGAATCACCAGCAGTAAGAATATTTTTCAGCTGGGTTGGAGTGAAAAGATAGCCTAAGGCAGTAACCAGTAACCAATGTGAGAGGCTGCCTGAGACCAAGAGTAAACCTGTCATATTTGTGTCACAAGAACTTGAAAGAAAATTCTTCCTTTTTAATACCCTTCATTTTAAATCTGCAAAAAATAAACAGTCTAGCCAATGCAAAGTTATGGCAGGATTTTTAAGCTGTTGCAATGGGTCTGAAAAGATTCCTTTATTTTCATCTGATCTCTTGTTACAGCAGACTGGGTATCAATGCAACAGATTATAAAAATGCAAGAGTGCCCCTCCCCATCAGGAAAACAAATACAAAATTTATTTAAAAACAAAAGTGAGGAAGAGTTACAACACTAGATCTAAAATGATTTAAGAAACAGGACTGTTGCTTTAACAAATGGTATTGTAACTGCCATTTTAAAAAAAGGTGGTGTCTAATTTAGTTTGCAAATTATCAAGGCAAATTAAAAAAAGATTCCTAATAGGAACAGTTTAGTTTTTAATGAACTTGTAAACAAAAATGCTCCCATTTCAAAATAAAAACAAAATCCCAGATCTTCTAGATGTTTACAGTGATTACATTTATCTAAGCAACTTTTACATACAGTTTCAGTTGGAGGATGTTAACTAAATTTGTGACAAATATGCTGTTTCTCCTTTTATACCAATAACATTATAGAGTTAATGCAAAGTCCTAAAGATAATCTAGTAGTCGCTAAATTTCTCTTAAGTCTTCACTTTAGATGCTGTTATTTCTATGCACAGGTAAGCAGGCAGAGTCTTTCATATGCTTAAAACTGGAATCTTTGGTTACTACCACAATAGCTGGCTTGTTACATCACTCAAGTTACCAGCAATTTTATGAATGTTTTAAGTGTACAACTTTCAGAACCGGGGAGGAATACCCAGAAGGAGTGCACAATTGTGAGCATTTACAATTATCGCAACTGTTCTGAAGACTTGTTCATGCCATTCTTCCAAAATAATGAGATCTCATAAGCAGTGTAGTTCAAAGTAAAAAGGTTACAAAAATTGGCATATGCACAATTCTCTCCACCATTTGTGTGTCAACCACTCGGTTAATTTTTCCACTTGAAAAAATGCAATAGAAAACTGGACACCATGTTCAACTATCTCAGTAATATTCACAATTACAGCTGCTACAACTCAGAGATGCAGCATCAATTGTGCTGCCCAGAGCCAGTTTATACTGAAAGCAAGTTCTTTACATCAAGTAGATGGTTGCCCACAACCACTGGTATGTGTATTTATGAACTAAGATTTCTAGGATTTGGGAGGTGATACATCCTGCTCCATTCAGCTCTGCCTCATCTGTTCTCTTCTTCATGCTCAAAAACCTGGAAAACAAACAAAACACTTTGATATTTGGAAAGAGCCAACCAACTGAGTGGAAAATCTTAAAAGAGATTATGATTTCAATAGGAAAGAAATCTATTCCATTCGAAATTAGACTGATCTTCCACTTGATAAAGTGCTTTATTCAGTTACTGACATCAGTGCCCCAAGGTTGAGTGTCCCATTTACGCACCAAGAAGAAAACATGCAAGAACCCTACTTTTCAGAGAAAACCACACCCAGCCACCAGCTTTTTCGACAGGTCAACAATGTTAATTTGGCAGCCGTATCAAATTCCATGGAAGATCAATTATGCTCAGACTGCCAATCATTAAGTATTTTTAGTTGAGGATCCTTTTGAATTAATTAAGTATACTTAAACAATTTTGCATATTGCCAGTTTCAAATACTGAATCACAAGTTGATCAAGTCATGGTTTAAATATTTTAAAACAGACTTTTCACATGTCTTCTATGTGTACAGAAGAGCATTATACTCCTAATATATTTAACTAAAGGGGATATCTTTTTATAAACTACTTCAGATAACACTATATAGATAATGTATAGCAGAAAAGTGATAAACTAAACCAGTTTACACTGCATATTAGTTCATCTAAGTTGCCCTCATGAAATTAACATTTACAGTCCAAAATCAAATATATGTAAGTTGATAGTATAAGACAGGCACTAAGATTCACAGATAACAGTACAAAGTTGCCACATAGGCTGTTTGTTTGTATGTATGTTTATTTTCAATATACAGTCTGTACATGGAAATACATCTTCTATATATCCGAAATTGTAAAAGCATAGATCTTGTCATTCCAAAATGGCACATATAGGAGATCTACAGCATTATCCAGCTATTCCTGGAAAGAAGATTGATAAGAATGACAATTTTGTTACTTACAGAAGTTCTAGCCTGTTCGAATAACAACCCATTTTACTGGAACACAATTCCTCATCTAGTACATGATCCAATTACATTTCAAGTTATATATAACTGAGATGAGTTACTTCACCTGCTTAATTACTTCCAAAATAACAGCCTTAATAATAATTGAAACAAATCCTATCATCATGTAATGCTGTTGCTTAAAAATTACAAGAAAGTTACTGTTACATGGTTCAAGTTACTGTATGAAACAAATGAACATAAAATTAGCCAATGTATTATAATTGTTTCAAATTTCTAAAAAAGAATGTAGTTGTTCAAAAAATCAATTCTGTTAAGACTGCCAAGGGTAATATGTAGATGAAAACTGCCTAAAAACAGTTGATATCTAGTAACTACATTCTCTCAAGTGTACAGTTTATTACTTTCCACCCAAAAGCCTCCAATCAACACTGAACTGCTCTGCTGTGATATTACAGGAAATCTTTCATTTCTACTATTGAGGGAGAAATCTTAAAAGCATGAATAATGCAAGAAAGAAATGGAAAGCTAGGATAGGTTAAGAAAATTACATGGAAAAAATGGTTACTTTTGCTTCCAGATTATGGTGTAAAATGCTTGGACTATCTTTTGTTAAAGAGCTGCAATCTCAATGGCTAAAGTACCAGACAGGATGAAAATATCTTCTGACCATTCTCTGGAATTATAGGAGCAAGTCATTATACCTATATCTTCCACTCTTCAATGCTGTCTTGGACGAATGTGTCTGGAAAATACATTACAACTTTTTCCATCTATTCAAAACTGTAGAGTTATCCTTTTCTATGTAACACTAACAGACATTCAATTAAAACTGACATCTCTTCTTTGCTATGTCTGTTAAACTGAATATTGACCTGTCTAGCAGAAAGTGTTTAATAAAGAAATGTTAGATTATACTTTTAAGAATGATTCTAAAGAATGTTCTGCTTTATGATACATATCAACACTGTGAAGGCTTTGAAAAAGAAAAGAAGCAAGCTCATTTTTTTCCCAGACTCATGCAGAAATAAGATACTTGACTGTCTCTAGTCTTTTTACGTTGAGTCTAGGTCTCTAAAAATCTTATTTTTATCAGTAGAATAAAAGTAGAATCCTCTTTATAATTGGAGGATTTTTTATCTGTACAATTTACAGGTAGATTCTGGGGGTCTCATAGCTTAAAAAGTAGGAAAAGTGTGAAAAAAAGAAATAAAAAATCACGAGTGGCCTCAGAGCAAATTTTTAAACATTTCACCCATCCAACCACATAGACTGAGAAGTATTTGAACTAGAAACTTCATACCAGTCCAAGATTCTCTACCCATAAACACAATTAAGGGCAGTTCAAACAAGCTGCAACTTAACAATACTAACTCACTTTCCACTCTTGATCGTATTTGTGAAATACATTTCAGATGTAGGTTACATCCTTTATTAAATTCTATCTTTTCCAGATTTGAATTAAGAGGCTCTCCAATAACTTAAGCTGGTTATCACCGATAGAAAAAAATAAACATAAGCACTGTATTTAGGATACTGATGTACTAGTGAAAAATAAAATTAAAAATAATTTATTTGGAAAATCAGGTATGGATGTTTCCATGACCATCTTGCCCAACTTACACTCAGACGGCTACATTGTCTGAGCCAAAATAAATACTAGAACAATAAAAAATCAACTACATCCTCCTCCAAAACTATACATGAGGCTGCATCTAGTACATTCAGTACCTATTGCACTGGTATTTTAGAGAAAATAATACTGTGGTCAGAACAATTATTAAGTTCAATAAAAGGTGATGAAACCGTTCCTTATAGCAAATGAATAGAACAGGTGTTTAAAGCAAAGTTGCAAAGCAGTACAGAATGCACAAGTCTGGAAAGATATACACAATCATAATGCTACGACTCGTAACGCCTTACAAAATATTCAAATCAGAATAAACTTAACATTTTGATTATTCCAGCTACTATGTGCATATCAATTTCCATCTGAGTGCAGGCCTATAAAAAAGAGTGACGTTTTACAGACTGGCAACTAAAATTAACTTGTATTGAAGTAGTTATCAGACTTCAGCCGTTGGAGTTTTTCTGGATGCGTTGTTTATTTAATAGGTAAATCTGCATCCAATCAAGTACAAGTTGTCCTCGACTTACAACAGTTCATTCAGTAAGTGTTTGAAGTTACAACCACTGAAAAAAGTGGCTTCTGACCGTTTTTCACACTTACAGCTGTTATAGCATTTCCACGGTCACGTGCTCAAAATTCGGATGCTTGGCAACTGACTCATGACGGCTGTAGTTTCCTGATGTCATGTGATCACTTTTTGTGACCTTCTGAGAAGCAAAGTCAAGAGGGAAGCCAGATTCACTTAACAACTATGTTACTAACTTAACAACTGTGGTGATTCACTTAACAACTGCTGCAAGAAAGGTCGTAAAATGGGGCAAAATTAACTTAACAACTGTCTCGGTTAGCAACAGAAATCTTGGGCTCAGTTGTGGTCCTAACTTGAGGACTACCTGTACTATACCATATGTAAAGGGATACTGTAAAAAAAAATTAAGGCTTTTAAATTAACTATTTCAAGTGGATTATAATATTACAGTGTTGTTCTAACATTTTTAGTTAGCAATTCTTATTCATATAGTGTACAAACAGCCTTTTTCATCTCCCGTCTGATTTCTCATTCTTGGATGAACAATTTCTAAAGGAGCAAAAAGTCTGACTTACCCACTGAAGTACAATTGTAAATTAATGCTTTGTATTTAAAAAGCTTTTAATATAACTCTGTTCTATTATTCCTATTATCAGAATTCCTTTATATTGTCGTATTAATCTGCCCTAATTCAAAATTCCAATGGGGTTTTTCTATAGCCTTCGTGCCTCTGCCATAACAGAAGTCTGTGTGCATAACATTATAGAATAAGAAATATAATTTGTCTTTCCTTTTAACATATAGATATCAAGCAAGATGATCCACTGGAGCACCATATTTTCTGGTGTATTACTTTTTTTAAAAAAAATTGATTTATATGCCGCCCTTCTCCGGAGATTCAGGGCGGCTTACAGTGTGTTAAGCAATAGCCTTCATACTTTTGTATAATTTATACAAAGTCAATTTATTGCCCCCACAATCTGGGTCCTCATTTTACCTACCTTAGAAAGGATGGAAGGCTGAGTCGACCTTGAGCCTGGTGAGATTTGAACTTGCAGTAATTGCAGGCAGCAGATGTTAAGTAGATGTTAATGACTGCCTTAGTCTACTGAGCCACCAGAGCTCACCAAAACAAAAAGTCAACCAACCAACCAAAAATGGCATTAAAAAATCCCCAGTGAAACATCCCAGGTTATGAGCTGGGATATATATGAAAGACATCCATGAATTGTATAACATATAACTTAACATATTAAATTTCAAAATGCTGAGGTTCAGAGCCTTTCAGAACGCCAGCCTTGCTGGCGTTTTTCTCTTCGGAAGATAAAACACTAGTGAATGCCATCATTCTTAGCTTGGAAGACTCCTCCAAATTGCACAATTTGGAGAAGGAACCTTCTTGAACCATGGGAATAGGACTTAGGTACAGAATGAAGTGAGGTGACAGAAAAGTGGACCCAGAAATGGTGGTACAGGGAGAAGGGTCTGCATTCTGCTGGGCCTAGCCGATTGATGCTTCTAGTCTTGTGGCAAGTTTCTGCATGCAGGGGGAACTGGGCCTCCTGCATTCCGAGGCAGAACCGCAGTGACAAGAGCTCAGAGCAAGGCAAACACATGGGTGCCTTGCTTGAATGACTGCAGTGATTTATGACTGAAATTTCAAGCTCAATTGTGGCTGTAAGTCAAGGACTACATGCACTTTCACCCTTTCTACCATCACTTCCTTCCCCAAGATATAAATATTGTACTATTTGTTTTATGTAACACTTTCTCCTGCCTAACACAATCTTAATCAGTCTCTAACTCCAGCCCTTTTCCTCCTTCTCCAATATAATCCTTCCATTTGCAACTCCACTGGTGGAAATATCTTTCTTCCTTCTCTTCATCTCTATCAAATTAAGCCCTGTCTTTCCCCATTCCTACAAGATAGATGTTTCTTTCAAATTTGTGCCATTTGAGAGGATTTTTTTGGCATAGTTACAAGGAAAATATCTACTACCACTACTATTTACAATTTAGGTGATATTAATTAACTTGTTTTATCCTGGTTTTCACTAAATTCAAATAATATTTATCTCTGAACTGTTAGCTATACACATAAAATGCTGCTTTAAACAAGTAGAACAGGAATTTCAACCAAGTGAAAACACTCTCATGATTCATAAACTGGGAAAAAAACATTTCCTCTTTTCAAATCCCAAATTACTTCTGAATTTAAAATGAACGCAAAGAAACAAAAGACTTTTCTTTAAAAGTTCAGAGAAAGAGGATACTGTTGTTAGATAACTGGATTATCATTTCAGTAGTCTGAAATCGAATGCAGGAGTATTGCTTTTAAAACTTTTAAAGAAAAATTGTTCCTTAAATAGATCTGACTAGGCGTGAAATTAATTATAATTGGTATATTTTAGCAAAAGCTATAGCACTTAGAGACTTATATACCGCTTCAGTGCTTTACAGCCATTTTGATGGGCTATTGCTGGCTATCCATGTCATAAACAATTCTTTGTTAAAAATATTTCGCCTATATTGAATACTGAAAATAACGACAAGAAAATGAGCTGGAAATACTTCATGTTAATGTCTGCATTTAACTCTGCCTTTGGAAAATTTAATTTAAAATCTTGGTCAATTCCTTTCGCACTTCAACAAAACAGCCAAAATGAAACAATATTTTCCTTGCACTTAGTTCAAAGAGCTATGGGAATAGGCCCAAGGGAGACTGCATATGTTTGTAGGTTTGCTTTAGCCCCATCTTTTTAAAAAACGGAATACAATTTTTCAATCTCTACTTTTATATACTTCAATATTTACTCATTAGAATTACTGAACGGCTTGTGGTCGAATCACGTATTCTTGCTTTCAGAACAGCCGTTGCCAATTTATAATTGTATAGCAGATACGCTTTGCAGATTTCAGCATTATTATCCTTACTTCTGGAACAGCTGAAGGATATTCCAAAAAGCAGCTTGAAGGATATTCCACAAAGTGGTATTTTATTGGTTTTGGTCTTCTTGATTTCTTTATCTCTTCTCATCCTGATATCTTCACATCATTATGACAAAATTGCATATTAGCCTTTTAATAAAAACATTTTTACAGTTTGGAATTCTTGCTAGCATCCAATAATATATACATTTATGTCTCAATAATTTAAGTAAGGAAACAATCCTCTTTTTCTGTTAAATTCAAAAACATATACGATTGGATTATTGTGAATATGGTCACATAGTTCAACCAATAGTGGTTCCTTCTAGATTTGCACACTTTTCTATTTTCTTCTTATACGTTTTATCCAATAATTTCCTTATGATCTTTGTTTTGCTCTAATGGGCTGCATCCTGGCAGGGGGAAAATATTGTATCAACGATGTGTTCTCATCCGTACTTTGGTGCATAAAAAGAGACACTGTTTTCATCAATTACCTCTTGCTGTAATATGTTATCATAAATTTATCTATGCCTATTTGTGGATAGTAGAATTTTATTCTTCTTTTTCCAGCTTTTCTTTTTTCAAATATTTTTTCTGATATATTTGATGTAATTGAAACATTTTTAATCAGGTAATTCTAAAATGGTAGGCATTGATGTTATGATTGAAAATGGTGTATGCAGTCAGTTATCAGAGTCCTGTATAGATTCTCCTAAATAAAAAAAAAGCATCATTAGTACTGTGGTCTTTTAAATCGTATTCTTTGTTATATGCACTAATAATGTGTACTTACTGTATAAAAGGAATGTGCATATTTTTATTTCAATTAAATAAAAATGGAAGTACTGATTGGTTTTATTTATACACAATTCAAAAATTTAAACCAACCTCAAAACAGAGAAAAGTAAACAGTTCCAATTTTGAAAAATTACAACAACGGTATTTACTGACCTGAAGATCTTGCATGTGCAGACTTGACTCGTTTTGCTTTCCAGTTATCTTCAAAGAGGACCAAGCCTTGTGGCGTTTCATTTGGATACTCAGGGCTTGCATTTCTTTGTTACACTGTTTGCATTTTGTGTGCTTGCCCATCTTATTTACAGATATAGAAACATAATTAACATATTCCCAAATGTGATCCATTTACTGCCTGCTGCTATAGAAAGTTGCTTCTTTATTGTTTTGTCAATAAATCTCAAATAGATCTATAATTAAAATTAGAAACAGATCCCCCAGGAACGTAGGAGTAATTTCAGTTGAATTTGTTTACTTTGCTTTTGTCCCCTATCCCTTATATATACATATATATTTGATAGATTCTGCCTAAATTCAACCCACCCTCCGAAATCCTCTGATCATTGCCTTTGTCTTTTACTGAGGGAGAGGGGTGAGAAAGATTTGACTAAGTTTGTGCATGAACATGGGAACTCTTGTCTCCCTGTAGCATTCTTAGCTATGCTATTCAGAGAATACAGAGTATCATCATGCTGAAGCTATCTATGTCCTAATTTTTTTAAAAGAAGAACCCTAATTTTACTTATTTATATAATAATGTACATGCTGCCTCCTAAGATTGTCTGTAGTAAAATTGATGTCGTTTACCGGGGTGGGGAGGAGGAATATATTCAAAGAAAACATTTATCTCTTGGGGTTTTTTCCCTCCAAAGAAACCCATACCAAAGTTGCATCTATACCGGCCCAATACAAAAAGTAATAGAAAATTTCTTCCTTAAAATGTTAGGTCCAGGATTTTGGTTCATACTATGTTCCCAACACCAAGCCAGCTTATTTTGAAGAGGGGTTAATGAGGGAGTAGAAGATGCAGTGGTTAAAATGACCCAACATACCCAAAGAAATGATATGAAAACAAGGACACTTGGTTTAAAGTTAGTAGTCAAATTTTCCAAGGACGTCCGTTTTTTAATTACTAAATAGCCAAATAAGTGTTTTTAATGACCTCCTTGAGCTAACACGTATCACCAACAGGATCCAAATTAGTGTTTATCATTTTTGGTCTGTAACGTCACTTGGTTCTTGGCTACTAACCTTTCATGTTATTCTTGGATTTGTCAGTTTGCTTGCCTGTGGGAGTTTGGGTTTGCTGCCCCTGCCCACTGGAAGAGGCTGCCTGCTGTGCGGCTTTCTGCTTTAACATTGTCCAGTCAAATGTGTAGTCGTATTGATGATTCAGGGTCCTACAGAGGGTACAATTTAAAAAGTAAGAAAACCATCACTGAAATATAATACTTGAATTGCTGTTGCATAAGCAGGTTTAACTGGCATTCAAAATGCAGCATTTTGTAAAACCTTGAACATGAGGCAGGGTAGTAGTTAATAATTAAAATCTGCTTGCAGCAACTTTCAAAGTCCTCTGTACTTCTAAAAAAGTACAGCTTTGGCTCAAGTGGAAAGAGTCCCATGCATAAAGTCTATAAAGCCCTTCAAACTGGTTAATAGGGGAAAGGGAAATACCAATCTTCATCCCCATTTCTCTTTTTTGAGTTGAACCCTGCACTAAGTGCACGGATAAACTTCTGCAATTTTGCAAATGACCACGTATGACTATTGCAATCTTGATCACTCACTTTAACCTCCTCTGCAGTCAACATTAATTTTGAGCAAATTCAGCACTGCAAAAAAAAATAGATTCACTAACAGTTACAGCACAGTACTAATTTCAAGTGTAGTTTATGTTGAATTGATTAAATTATGATATAACCAACCTTTGTAGACCAAAGAAAATACTTCCTAAAAATGGTTGTTGCAGAGTACAGCTTGCTTAGTTCCAAAATGGCTGATATATACCAATAATATATACCAATCATAAAACAGACATCACAGCGGAATAAGAGGTAGGCTACCCAGACACAAAATCATTTTGATACAGTATCAGGAAAGGCTCTCTTCCCAATGAAGTCTATTTCTAATATATCTAAATTTATTTTACATATTTTTATATTTTCAGCCAAACTTCTAGAATGATAAGAATGTTATCTAGCCAAGCTAACCATGTGAACAACCATTGTTGTTAAAACTGTTCTATTTGAATATTCAAGAAGTATCCTACAAGACCAACCTGAAAAGGATACGGAATAGCTGCCTCAGATACATATAATCAGGAGCTTCTTCAAAGCGCAGGCCACGGCAGTAGTTCAGGTACATTGCAAATTCTGCAGGAAATCCCTGTAAACAGAAGAAATCAATGCAAGAATTGGAGGCAGAATCCCCACAATTTTTATACTCAGAAATTCAGTTCTATATCATTATTTTTTAGAAAATGGTAAGTAACAGACAAAAGAAAAAGTGACACTAAAAATTAAAGATAGATCAATTATAACTACTGTAAAGACAGTTCCACTAATACATGCAGTTAAACATCTATATAATATTAATTATACCTTCCAAAATTATAGGCTTATTTACAAAAGAAAATATGATTCATTATAAAAGACTTAAAATTTTAAAAACAGTTTATACCTTACACAAAACTTCAACAGGAGTAGACATCTTCTTTTCACTAATCTTTTCATATTTCTGTTTCTTTGTTGCAGCCTGCAGAAGATATGGATATATATAAATCAAGGGTGTCAAACTTGATTTCATTGAGGGCCACTTCAGGGTTGTTTGATCTGGGCGGGGTTGAAGTGGCCAGGGTGGGCATAGCCAGCTCGACGTCACTCATGTTGGGTGGCCCAAGCGCTCTGCCAGTGAAAATGGAGCTCAGGAGGGCTACATGCGGTTCTCCCAAGCTCTGTTTTGTTGGCAGAGGGTTGCAGGAGGCTCTTGCAGCCGAAAACGGAGCTTGGGTGAACAATACGGAGGCCTCTTGAGCTTCATTTTTGCTGGCAGAGCCACTGCAGGCTGTCCTTCACTGTTTCCAGGGCGGCCCCACGGGCCAAATCTAAGCAGCCCATGGGCCGGATCTGGCCCCCGGGCCTTGAGTTTGACACCCCTGATATAAATGGAACAATACTACCCATAAAATGCACCTAGGTTTAGAGGAGGAAAACAAGAAAAAAATATATCAGGCGGAGCATAAGGGGACATAGATAGGTGTCCTCTCATGTGCCAGCTCTGCTTATTGACTCCTGCATTGCGGAAAAGAGACAGAAGAGGCAGGCAATGACAAAGACAGAAGAGGTGGGATTCAGCACTGTAAAAGGACTACCCCGCCACGACCCAGCTGCTATTCACCAAAGGATCGGCACTGTTTCCACCCACTTTGGGGGGGGGACATCTTATGGAGTGAAAAATACAGTATTTTTTTATTATCATAGATCTAAAGGAAATTACCAAGTTTCAGAATTCACTGCAAAAAGAATAAAAATCTTTATTACATGCTTTACTGCAACTTAATTAGCTCATGATAGGATTATATGGCTGTTTCTAGTATTTTTCCTATATGGTCAGATTATGAGTAAATATAGAAATCTCATGATGCTCTTGGTATTAGATTGCATCTGATAGCTTAACACTGCCAGCACAATTGCTTACTACCATCAATATACTCAAAATCATCATCTGAATTATATAACCTCTTGAGAAAGTACCAACAGATTTCTATCTCTCTCACACACATTATCTCAATGAATGTGTGTCTATGCATGCATATCGCTCATTTTTTAAATCATAATCAACCATCCTGAAGATGGAAAGGCTGCAGTACTTTGAGCAAGGCCTGAGGATAACCAAAGTTCTCTGGACAGGGCGCACTTTTCCATAACTTCTCCAAATCATTAGTCAAACTGCACATTGCCCTTTAAGGCTATCTCTCCCCTAATGTTTTTCTCTGAGCATCTTCTAAGGTATTTGTCAGAAATAAGCAAATAAAAGAAGCAGCCTAGACCATACTCGGTTTATACCTATGTGTAGGGTGCCATATCATACCAGAGATTCTATCTATTCCATAGTATCTGAATTACAAATAAACAATATTGTGCTTGTTCATCCAATATTTTAGTATGGTCTTTTACAACTCTGTATGAAGTTTTTAACATACCTTTAATCCTTGCCACGGCAGGCTGGTTCTGTTAAAGTACATCAATACATATCCTAATGACTCCATATCATCACGACGACTGAGGAAAAAAGTTTTATGTGCTTATTCATAAATTGCATAGCATCACTTCTCAGGTCTCAACAAAATGAAAATGAACTGTCAATAAAATGTGCAACACACTAATATGCAACAGTAATCAATAAGATTTACCAAATTTATTTGGAGAACTATAAAATTATGCATATCTTATTCCTTCTAATTCTTGTTTTTCTTAAAGATGGTATACCCTGTTTCCCCCAAAATAAGACATCCCCTGGTAATAAGACCAATCGGGCTTTTGAGTGCATGGCAATAAGGTCAAATGCTTATTTCAGGGTTCAAAAAAAATATAAGACAGGGTCTTATTTTCGGGGAAGCATAGTAGCAATACACTTCAAATTTTAGCAAACTGCTTAACTATTACAGAAAACTGCATACCAGTTTTCCTGACATATCCAATTTTCTATTTTGCTATTTTTCTCCTTATCAAATGCTAACTTCTAAATTTTGGTTTATCTTGGAGTGGAGTACTGAGAGAATAAAATAATAATCAAACAATTTTTTATAATACACATATTTTATGCAAAAGTAAGTATTAACTTTAGACTTCAATGATTGCTGAAATTGTTTCCCCTTATTTTCCAATCATTTTCTACTTTGGTCAACAACTTTGCATAAAACAAGCTCCATGAGGTCCATTCAGCCCCATATCTATCTTGATAATAGTACAACAGTGAGATCATGAAAGCATGAAAATTGTGTAGGCATAATAGCAAAGCACATAACAGCAAAACTGTTATGAACAATTCTGATTCTTATTCTACATAAAATATAACTGAAAATATTCAAAAGCTAAATTTAACCATATGAATTTTGAAAATTTATGATAAAAATACTGATTCCAGAAATAATCCAATTTTTATGCTTGATGACTGATACTATAATGCCAACAAAGGCATCAGAAAACATGCTAAGTCCAAAAGTACTATGTTAGAAGAAGTTGAACACAATTTAAAAATTACAAACTATCACCAGAATGGAGGAAAAGGTATTGATTCACATATTATGAAATGTGTATGAAAACTCTTGGTCTGTTAAGGAAAAAGTTAACTGCACCTGAAGTACTGTATTTCAGGGCTGAGAATCTTACTAGATATAAATTAATACCATATACATTAAAAAAAATATTTTAAAAACAGCAATCTCTCCAGAGGATAAGAACAAAGAAATCTTAAGTTTTATTTCTTTAAGAAATAATTTTAACTTGAGAACATATGCTATTTCTGATGCAAAGTTTTTCCATTTTTATTTAACATTGGCATTTTGTAGGAACCCTATAAGGACGGTTTTATGTTGGGTATCCACTCTGCTGTTAACTAGTTATATCAAATGATTTTACTTATTAAGGCAACATATATAAAAATGTATCTGTCATGGATATTTTGGTGTCTATAAGATACACAATATTTGCTCTACTGTAAGAACCTTTAAACTAATTTTCCTTTTTTTGTCATAAAATAAGTATTTAAGTTCCCAAATATTATGGCACTGGTAGAAAATGTGTGGTCTTCTCAAAGTCACTAAACTATAATTTCAGCCTCTTTATCTGATAATTGATAAGGAGCATTAGCAACAATTCAGAAATTTCTAGTTTAACTTTTTACAGTTCCTAATCTAATTACAGAAATTGCTTGGATACTTACCTCTGTTCAATGCCAAGATGTGCATTAATGCTTGCATATCTAGCTGTACCAGTGAGATTTTTGTCTTCTCTATAAGGTATGTGTTGCCTTGTTCTGTTGTCCCGATACTTTTTGGCCAACCCAAAGTCAATAAGGAATAACTTTAAAATAGATAAAATAGATTCAAATTTCCAGATGGCATTTGGAAATATCATCAGAACTTTTAAGTATAGTATAATAGATGATTCAGACCAATAATTTTAAATTAAATTATAATTTAAAGGCAAGGGAAACAAAACCACAACTCTTAATTATTACTTGAAAAATAAAATATAAAATGGACCTAAAATTTCTCATCTATTTGGAAAAAACAAAATTATTCAAAGTGAGTTTTACTGCAAAAATTTTGGATTGTATTACTTTCTTATGAATGTTCTATATGTTGGCATGCCATTAAAGATACTGTAAGGACTGGAGAAAAATAAAATATGGTAAAATAAATAATTAAATAAAGCTAGGCCACATAAATTTTAACATGTTCTTATTATATACAAGGCCAATTTTATGAAACTGTTTTCAGTTAATTTCTCAAGTAATTTTGCTTTTCTGCCACTTACTGCTATAATTTGTTTCTACTACACTGAAGCATTCTTTTATATTATCAAAAAATATCTGAATATGTGAATTCAAGACCAAAGTAATTTATTTTATATTTTACTAATTAAAGGACCATCAAATTTAACTAAAATGTTCAGTTACAAATAAACTGAAAGTTGTTAGATGTGGCAGATTAAAAGTATAATAAATAAATTGTCTAATTAAAAAAATATCTATTTTGTTCTATAGAAAACTAAGATTAGACTAATGGAGAAAGACAATTTTTAAGAGTTCAGTCTAGTCCATTTTAGGAAGTGTACTAAAACTCCTAGTAATTCCTGTACATTTTTTTTTGCAAAGTATCTAAAGCTAATACAGAAAAAGATTTTTAAAAAAGGAGAAAAAGTGTTTCCTAAAGTAAAAGCACCAAATAATTGACAAAACTAAAATTTAGAAAACAACTGAAAACAATAATTTAACAGATGTTCAGGTTACTAGTATCTTTAAGGAACATTTTATTATAAGCTTGTTTAATAAACAAGCAAGTAAATAAATAGTTGTTGGGCCTTTACAATTTGCCATAGTGAAGAAGTTTTAGACGCAATGAGAGGAAGAAAGACAGCATTTAAAGCAGGGTCAACAGGCATCATTACACACCAACATTTCTCTAATAGAACTTACTTTTAAAAATACATCTTAAAATTTAAAAAATGATTAACATTTACTGAGTTCTCAAGCACAAAAACTGACTTGGATATCCCATGAGATTTTGCTCTTAAAAGTATTAATTTTGAAGATCAATGAGTGTTATTTTAGTGTGTCGCAGGCATAATACTGTTGACTCCTGATTTAAAGTTAACTGAACACTTGTGTTTATGTTATAGGTGAATGTGGATGGATGACACTTAACCATGATAGATGACCTGAAAACAGTACAAAACACAGAATACCTAATTGATTCAAATAAGTAAACCTTATAAAGTTGAAATATTAGTAGGCCAATTAGTATTTTATGAGATCCTTCTCTTTATTAGCACAAAGCAGGAAAGACATTATGATTTTTTAAAAAGTATTATAAAAGTTGACAATATAATTTTCAGATATTTATTTTCTCTTTTCTATCTCTGATTTAGACAAATGCAAGGTATAGAAAGATCACGCTCTTATAAAGCACTGGATAGATTATGGCAAGGAAATAACTCTGTCATGTAACTTTTCCATGATAATATATTTTTACAATCTCAAGTCACCAAAGCCATGCTTCATTACTAGGGAAAATAATACTAGGGAGCAAAGTTACCTAGCAACATAATAACACTCCCTCTTAAATTGCTTTGGTTGACAAGTAAGGATATTACTTTTGAGATTAGATATAATACTATTCCACCCAATAAACCACACTTCTCCAAGCTACTGCCTTCACATCTTCCTAATTTACTCCCCCCCCTCCCAAAATGAATGCCTGCATGAATCTTGCTGATTTAGTTTCAGAGTAAAAATAAGGAAACCCAGTCAGAACTGGAATGATAGACAGAGAAAGGAAACTCAATGGTTCCAGTCTGAATCTGGCAAAGTGTTTCTGCTGTTTACACTGGGATAAGGGCTCTTATTTGTACTATTCTATTCTCCAAGATAGCACATTTTAACACAAAAAGGATATTGTTATTTATAGTACAAAATATATCTATTTTATATTTAGCTAAATCAATTTTAGAACAAGAAGTATCACTTCCTTGTTAATTAGCATAGGACACAGTCTTCACACTGGCTCAATTATTATTTCTGGCATGACCTGATCAAACCAAATGGTTAATAACTCAATGAGACTCCAAGTTTACCCTTCTGCCTTCTACCTCACCCCCATATAATAAAGAAAAGGACTTCAGCCAATTTTATTTTTTAAAGGTTTTTTTTACTTCAGGTTCAGTTTTTCAAAAAACTTTTATTAAATACAAACTGATGAACATGCATGTAAACCATGATTAAACAATCCAGTTTAAACAGCTGATTTGTTAATCTCCTATTCTTCTGCAAGTAGCCAACTCCTATGACAATTGAGATCAGTCTCCTAACATTCTCCTTCTCTGCAGAAAGATATATTATAAAATCCTAAAACCCAGCCTGGGGCTATATTGAAGTTTGAATAAGTTCCAATGTTATAAATTAGATAGGTACTTTAATTTGAGCCACAATACAGCATAAAAGGATGCTGCATATAATGAAAACTATTCCAATTGCCACATTTCTAAATTCATGGGCCCAAAGTATCTTAATAAAATTAATGTTTAATAAATAAACAGCTGTTTAAGGAGCTAAGAAACCACTAACTAAAATTTGGTAAAACTTTAATACAATACAATTACTTTAGTTTTTTTAATCTATAGTCAAAATTTTGTTTAAATTTACTGCTGGAAACAAAGCATATTTTTTGGAAAATATGGTCTCGATTCTCCCCATCTAAAATGCATTTTTCCCAAACATACTGATTGCATTAATGAAGAGGGAGAGAAATCTCATCAAGACCTACTAACAGACCATGCACTCACAGGCATCTCTAATTCTTTACAATACATTCTATATCCTCTTTGTCATATTTCAGAACACAGAGCTACTCTTCAAGGGTTAATACAAAGTTTGGGCCGTTATTCTTAATCATATTAACATGGAAAAAGAAGAACCTTTTATCTTATGATAGTCACTTAGTAATGTTACATGTTTGCCAAGTATGTCTGAATAATGCCAACATAAGGTGCTTTTTGCAAATCTACATGTTTTCCGAAATAAAATAAAATGCATATGAGTTGGGATTGAGGTTGGAATAGAGACAGTTTCAGACCTGGTTTAATCCTGAGAAAGATGGGTCCTGAGAAGTACTAACAGTCATGCTTCTTTTCCTCTTCCCCACTGGAGATTCTAAACACTGAACAAACAATAGAGGGTGGCAGTGCATCAAACAGTATTGCTTACATTGCAACAATGGCTGGCGCAGACAGGCAACACCGAGGCGTTAGAGAAAGAATAGGGTAGCCAAATGCCATCCTTCTTCCACCAAGCACTACAGTTTTCCAAAGGAGAATCGTATGATACAGAAAAAATTTAGATGTGGCAAGATAAATTTGAGCATGCCACTTTAAAATGACACTGCCTTGAACAGGGATAGCAATGGCAATATTTGGCTTAATAAAAAGTAATTTTGGCTTTTACATGTGTACTGCCCTTCCCCCAAACAACATGTGGGAAATAAATCTTCAGTAAGGAAGAGGTAGAAGGCATTTAGTCACCTTAAGTTCACTTTCGTAAGCATGCAGGGCTTATTGTAGGAGAGGCTCAAAGAAGATCATATATTAGGAATAAGACAATTCCTAACACATAACATTTAAAAATAAATTTTAGAAATACAGCATTCCAATTTTATTGCCTATATTTTAGTTTATTATGAACATAATTTATTGGAACATGATTAACAAAACAGCCTCACCAACCATACCATGTACAATGGATATGTGATACAAAATCCATCTGTATTTTTGGTAAAAGGATGAAAACCATATCAATGTTTAAAGAAACTGCTGATTTCACACTTTTAAAGCTTTAAATTCTGTGTGGATTAAACAAAGGGGGTTATAATCTTATGTATAGGATTATTTGTAACATCGAATGAGTATCTAAAATTTAATGCTTGTTACTCTTTATCTAAATGGCTGATAGGACTGAAAAATGTGGTCCTTTTTTCCATCATCCAACGTGACTCTAATAAAGTCACCTAACAAAGCACAACATTTTTCAGACCACATTTCCACATGATAAGAAAACAAAGTGTTGCAATGCCAGCTCACTATAACTGTCAAGGTATATGGAGAAATGGCCCAAAAAGATCAAATAATAGAAGAAATATCAAATCAAGACTGGTTTAATTTTTTTCTAGTTATACTTCCAGTTCTTGTCAGAAAATTAAAGGACTGCATTAAAGAAACAAGAATGTGAAATTTAGAGATAAGATTCAATAGAAATAGGACTGACAGTGTCTTTTAAATTTGACTTTTGCAATTTCTTCTCACCCCAACTCCCCAAAGTTGTTTAATGCTTCACTGAACGCCTTTAAAGCAGAATTCAACAGGTTGTTGTTGGTTTGATTTTGCTCTCAAGTAATGGCTCCAAGTTGGCATTCATACAGGCAAACAAAGGTAACATTTTGTAGCTAAAAATATCGAAAAGGTAAACACTGATGGCTTATGAAGAATCAATCTGTATGGGAATGTTGCTGCCAATATATTCAGTTCACATACATTTCCCCAAACTTCAGAATTTCTATTTAACAGCATGCTTTAAATGCATTGCCAATGCTGCCTGTCTGCTCGAGCTCAATGTAAAGTATCGCAGTTTACTCTCGCAAGCTAGCCAAGAATATTTCCAACCAAGTTTCAAAAGAAAACATGCATTTCCAGCTCAATTTCTATCATCCCCTTCTACCCCCATTTAAAATCCAATAAAATGTTAAAATTCAGTAAGCAAATGTTAACCTATACCTACCCATTAACTGCATTCTGAACTTCCACAGGCTTGTGATTGCACAGAACGCAGTTGCATAAACAAAGCTCTGTAGTATTACAAACCAATATTTCTTTATAAGTTGATTCTACTCAATTAAAATCTAGATAACTGGAAGTCAAGAATCCACCATGCTAGTAAATACAGCAAACAATACAAAATCCCAGTTTATGGCAAGCTGTGCTACTGTAATTCATTGATTTTGAATAATAGGATATTTATATAGATGGAACTTGAGTATGCAAAGAAATATAGGTTATGTAACATACCGATTTGCTAAATTAAGGTCTGAACAAAAGCTTAGATCATATGATTTGCTTGCAGTAGTATGAAAATCTCATCTCTTGATGAATACTATTAACCAATAGCTAATTCAAGCAGCACAACTTTTCAATAAACTGTATTTTATGATAACTTTTTTCATGCAAAAAAAGTATTAGACTGACCTTATTACAGTGGCGTCCGATACCCATTAGAAAGTTATCTGGTTTAATGTCTCTGTGTATAAAATTCTTTGTATGCACATATTCAATTCTACTGATCATCTGTAAACAAGAAGAAAATTGGTCAAATGTAAAAGCATTTCACGTATGATTTCAATAATAATCTGTCCTATAATTCAAAAATGTTTGCATCAATCCTATTACCTGAAAATAATTTAAACCAGTAAATAAACAGACTCAATATTTTGCAAATGAATGCTTTTCAATATCAGATAATGAGAAAAGGAACACTATCTTTTGGAGCTATCATGAACTCCCCTAAAGTGGAGATACAGTCTATATGTGTCTATATGCTAGTCTAATACCTTCCTGTGGAAAACAGCCTTCCCACAAAATCAGTTACTTTCACTTTGGGCACCTTGCAAAAACCATCTGTCTAGTTTCATCTATTAGATGTCTGATCCTGATGCTACAAAGGAATCTTGGCTGTAGAGGAAGGTTAGTTCAGTGTGAAAGTTATGTTGGAACTAGGATTAAGCAGAGCTGTTAATGTGGATAATTAGACTGCTAGTTCTATCATCCGCTATGTATGAATAGGCAGCAATATAATGAATGAATGAATGAATGAATATAGGTACAGGAAAAATTAAGATTGGGAAATGGCTTGGCTGCAATAGCTAGCAGGAAAAGATACAGGAACAACTCCAATTTTATTACATGTATTGGACTAGGGGCTTCTTTTCAAATTATCATCTACCCAAAGATATCAAGGTGACAATGAAGACAATTCCCCTAAAGAAAATATCCAGCTCTTAAGTTTCACATATCTGTTGTTGCTTAAGCATTTATTATCCAGAACTGAATTTTGTTGAAAGCACTGATTTGGCATGTATTATTGAGACTTAACTGACAGAAGAGGTATTCATGGGATAGGACTGGTGGGCATAGTCTGTAGCAAGGATAAATAACACGTGACTCTTTTGCCCTCTCTCATCATGACTGCAACTAATAGTGCAGCTTCCTACCATTTTGAAATGAAAGATTCAAGCTTCCAAACTCCTCTCAAGATTTTGCCTCATGAATACAAGCAAGGTAACCCATCCATTTCATGGTCCTCAACTATCCCAAATGTTTTGTTATTATGGATTCTCTGTGGTTTGTAAATATCACGATGTAAACAAGGTATATTTAAATCTTGCCTCTCTTGGTTTAGCAAATCAATTAGGGCAGACCCTAATGCCAAATTTCAACAGACACTTATTCTTGCCTAAAACATGGTGTTACTGGACTATCCTTGTATACAACAGGCTTTGGCAATAGTTTCTGGATTGTTTTAATTGGAAATTGAATGGATGGAGTTCTATCATTGCTTCTTAACCATTCAACTCCAAGAACCATTCAACTTCAAGTACCCTTGAAGCACACCCGATTCTATATAATGTGATAGATGAGAACAAGCTGGAATTAAATTAATACAAGATAGAGATAACGTTGATAAACAGGAAACACTGTGATTAAAATTTAGCCTATTGAGGATGGAATTGCACTCCCATTTGAAGTCCACAGTCTAAGAACTCTTCCTTGATCCATAGTTGTCACTGGATGCAGAATTGGAGGTGAAGAGCTGTCAGCTTTTCTTTTCTTTTCTTTTTTTAATTTTTAATTTTCTTTTAATACAAAACATTCCATCATTCATCAAACAGTGTGACATCTGGGTACAATTTTTTTTTGTCGTAACAGTTAAAGCTTACCACCATATTCATTATTTATATCTACTCTTAGTTTACTATTAATACTGAACATATCTATTATAACATTTCAAGCTGTCAGCTATTCAAGGTACTTCAGACAAGAAACACAAATCAAGAGTATCAGCATCACCTTTTCTGTAAGGTTATAACAGAACCTTAAATTTGGAAAGCACTTCTCCCCTCTTATTTTTATTTCCTAGGGAGGGTTCCTTTTGAGAGTGCCTTTTCCTTCTGTGGGCCGAGACATCTTTTACATGACCATTGTCACAGCTGTGCCTTTTTCTCTTGTCTCTCAAGGTTATTCTCACACACCATGACAAGAGTGTATTTACACAATTACAGTTGTTGGGCTAACTGTAATCCCTCTTTTTTTTTTTTGTGGATATCCATGTTACTTCCTATCATGACCACTGATTTTTTCCCACTATGACTATTTTTGAAAACTGCCCAGAAGTTGTAATTAGTATAATGCTGCAAAGTACAGGGATCACATGATGTTGGAGTGAAAGATTTTATTGGTTGCTGTTTGCTTACTAAATGCAGTTTAAGCTATTATAATCAGATATGTACAAAATCTAAATGGAATATTCAGGGAGCTCTGAACTCTGCTGTTCCTCTGGATCACACCAATCTCAATTTAGTCCAACAGTTTTCCAGAAGTAAAACTGATGAACTGGAAGTAGTTTATGCTGTTTTTAACAAACTAAAGTTGGATTATATCTAGATCTAGTGCAATCCAAAGAAAGAGAAAAATTCCACAGTTCTCTCCAGAGATGTCTATTATTCATATTCTTGACATTAATCTTTAAAGTTTAAAGAGCTAATGATTATCCTGTCTTCCAATAAAATCTGCTGAACAGGCTCTTCTGAAGAAGCTCTTAAATATCTTAACTATTTGATCTGTGAAAGATGTCTTCTATATTGCTTCATGGCCTACATTTAAAAGATCCACTGAAACATTTTACTAGGTTTTAACAGTTAATTTATTAATTTTCATGTTTTAACTTTAACTGACAAGAAACAAAATTTGTTTCTTGTCAGCATTCTTGGATATCTGCTCGAGTAGAAAAGCAGATATAAAACAAATATATAATGTTAAGAGTCATTCTGTTTATTCTATAGAACTAAAACATACTGTTTCTCTGATAAAATCGTTTAATCATTTTGAGCTTTCATTATGTACAACATGAATTCATATTATTGATCATAGAAAAACAAGTTATTGTTATTCGTGTCTAGTCTACGTATTGCTTTATATTAAAAAGAACTTAATTTTCTGTTATTAACCATGTCATGTTAAATGATCAATACCCTCCCATAGACCTATTGGAGAATTTTTAAAATAAGGGCATCTATGGCCTGCACGCATCCTAACATTCTCAACTCTGCAGCTATACTTCCGACTCTCATCCTCAAAATAATGTAGTTAAACTTGGTAACATAGTAGCAAATTTGTTTTCCCATAGAAAATGAGTTTTTAAAAAGCAAAGTATACCTCTGATTGGAATATTTCATTCAGAAAGAATGAAATGGTAACAGCAGAAATAAATTGCTATTCAACAGGTATTCTTCCGTAATTGCAAGAAGCAGTATCTTTGAAATGTTTGCACTATACTCTCATAGTTGAATCTTAGTTGAATACAAATATGTTTCATCGAAGGACTGAATGAAAATTGTGGTTAATTTTTCTTCTTTAACATTGCTTCAATTTACCATCTTTTATTTGGCAGTTACAATCACAAAAGCATTTTGGCACAGCATGGTATACAATATATGTTAATGGAGTTCTAACAAACCAAGTGAGATACCAAAAGGACAAAGCAAGACTATCCCTCTCTGTTTATCTCTGTTTATTGCTGACTGGAAACCACTTATATTCATTTGCACAAAGCAGGAAAAAAATGAACTTATGATTTATGGTTTTGACATTAGAAAAAATAGACAATAGAAAAAAACAGCTTTTTTTTGTAACCACTGAGTAAGAGGTAATTTTGTAATTGTACTTATATTTACTGTAAGGAAAATCAGAATCTACTACTTTTTCTTTTTATTCTTTTTGCATGTGTCTCTTTTTCTTTAATTTATATTAGTTCTTATTAAATTTTCTTTTTAAAACCCTTAAAACTTTAATAAACATGAGTTATAGCATAGTGTTATTGCAGCTATTCTTTTGAATTTAAGATTTAATACAACAAATAATGTTAAATATGAAATAATGTACTCTGTATTTCATGATTTGGTCACAAATCCCGTGCTATTCAGTAGATAATCTCCCATTCATAATATTATTTTTTCAGTCTATCTGACTCATATATTCATTGGCGCGCAGATATTATAAAGTCAGTAAACTTTATATGTATTTGAAAACACAAAGCAAACTACATTTCAGGGAACTTCTAGTACTCCTTACCCAAGCAGAGTATTTGCACAATTTACCTACCTGGTCTGCTAACATAAGTACTGTTTTCATTGTGAACCTCCGAGAACAGAAGTTGAAGAGATCTTCAAGACTAGGTCCAAGAAGATCCATGACTAGAACATTGTAATCTTTTTCTTGACCATACCACCTGGAAAGAGACAGAAATCATTATTAGTGTTAACTAATATAAGTTGAGAAACAATACATCTTCAAAAGTGAAGTTCATACTGCTCCACTCCGCTACAAAAAGTATAGACAATATATGGTGCTGTATATAGTGGGGGATTACAACTACAATTGTCCATTACTGTAGGACAGCAGAGGTCCCGCTACCCTACCACTTTAAAATAAATTCTGAAAAAGGGCAAATAGTAGTAGTGGTAGAATCTGCACAATAGGTATTAAGCAGTTGGTTAACGATCAAAAGTGAAATATTTTTTAGAGGTGAAATAGAATTATTTTAATTTAGGCTGTGAAAAATAACTCCAAGTCCTTAAATGGCTTAGCAGGAAGTAAAACAAGGTTTCCTAGCTCAATTCCATCATTAAATACTATACTATCAAGATAGCATAAAAGCAATAATTGGACTGTATGCTTTGAACATCAGAAGTTCTTTGAGGAATTCTTGGTGCTCTCTGAACCTGGTTATTTTCTTGCAGACATTTCAATACCCAACCCATGCAACATCAGGACTCAATCAAACTTCTTTTGAATATGAAATTATTTAGCCAAAAATGATCAGGCTCAAATCATTGTATTTTGGACATGTTATACAAAGACCTAGCTTTATTGAAGTCTATAGTTCTAGGAAAGATAGAAGAGAAAAGAGCAGCCCAGCAGCAAAGTGGATGGATTTAGAGTCAGTGGCAATGGGTACACGATTGGAAGCTCTGAAGAACCAAGTTGGAGATAGACTGTCCTGGAGAAAAAAACTATTCATTGTGATGAATATAGGGATATGTATATACATATTCATCTTTAGGATAAGAAACTTGATGCAGAAAGGAGACATAATAAGTCAAATCAATCAGAGGCATGAAATAAAAAAGAAAAGGGAACAAAACTAAAACCAAAATAATTCATTATACTTCTCCATAATTTTCTATATTTACCAATTATTCTTGCTACCATATACTCATATATCATTTCATAGAAATAAAAATGAATTCTAAAAAAAATGGCATGCTACTGCCAACCTGAATGGAATACTAGGGGGGAAAAGTGATGATTTAAAAAAAGGATGTGGAAAAGTTCTCCCAATGGAACTTGCCTCTAATGGGAAAAAATGCAAATTTGGGGAAACATAATAAATCTTAAAAATTAAAATACATTTTCTCATTTAGAATGAACCCGTTATTTTAAAGTACTACTTTATCTATTGTTTTTTCCTTCCCCAAATGTTTTCAAATAAACCATGAATAAACAGTATTAGGCAATTGCCATTTACACTGTAAAGAAATCTATATTTCTTTATATAATTATATAGATCCATTACAAAAATCTATATACACTGTACATATTGTTGAACAGAAATGGTATCCTCAAAAAGAATGGATGTAAAATTAACCAATGGTATGAAAATGCTGAAAATGTTAAAGGTGCAATTTCTAGTATAACTAGAAAAATGTTATAGCATGGATGTGATTTGCTTTTAGAATAAGACAATTGCAGTTTATTCAACATCTGTGCATCTATGTGTGATAAAAGAGATGTTGTTCACATAGAAAAAGACTGACAAAAATAGAAAAGATTGAATGAGATTAGCTTATTTAGTATGCCTGGGAAAATATTTGGGCAGTATTTTAATTGAAAAGTATAAGAAATAGTGATAAACACAACTTGTGAAATGCAGTAAGGCTTCATATCAGGCATATATTTGCTCTTCAGCAGACAACCGAGAAATATATAAATTGAGAGAGTTTATACATCTGTGGATTTAGAGAAGGAATACAGTAAAATGAATATATAATCTTTGTGCAAACATGGGATTGAAGATTGGCTTTTGAACAGTAAAAAAATGGCTCACTATGAAATGCTTAGCAAATGGTTCAACGCTGGTTGTTTAATGAAGTATTTCTCAATCTTTTTTCACCCATGACTTTGTTTTTCTCGTGTGGCTAGTCCAGTAGTATTAATGGAAAAGATTGCCACTTATACACCTGACTTTTATTATTGCCCCTGCTACATGTATTTCACTTGTGATCCACTTGAAATATTCTAGCCTTCTCCACCCCAGCTACCTATCAGAATAGAGTAACAGAATTGGAAGGGACCTTGGAGGTCTTTTAATCCAACCTGCTGCTCAAGCAGGAAACCCTATACCAGGGGTCAGCAACCTTTTGGACCTCAGGGACCACTAAATTCATAATTTTAAATCCCACAGACCACTAATATGATCTGCCTAATGACCAGCTGGGTGGGCATGGCTAGGTGGTCTTGTGACTGGGTGGGTGTGGTCAACTCGATGTCACTCATGTTGAGGGACGCCTCACTGGCCTCTACTTGCCTCTCCCTTCCCAGCCACTCCTCGCCTCCCCACCCAGGCTCCCTAGAGCCCCAACAGGAAGCAGTTATTGGAGCTAAGCAGCCACCACAAGAAAGAGTTGGCAAAACAGCTCAGTTCAAATTGGATCTGACCGAGAAAGAGGCTCAGCAGAAGCACCTCACTGAGGACTTTGAGAATAGGCTTTCCAAGCAGAGGGAAGACCTGCGGGAGTGCAAGGCGAGGTACCGCACCTGGAGGCTCAGCAGGCTAAAGTGGTCAGTCAGTTCCAGGCCATGATGCAGTCCCACTGGAACAAGGCCCTCCGGCTCTTTGCCACCAGCAGCACTTCCCTCCAGCCTTCGCCCAAAGCCCCAGGAGGCTGAAGCAGACCCCAAGTTGGAATTTCTTCCCCACTCCAACCAACACAAGAAGACCCCGTAGGAGGAGACTCTCTGCAGCAACACAAACAAACGTTCATTGCATGTATCCCTCCAGGGGCCGTAGTCTGAGGACCTCTGATTTAGTGCTATATAAAAAATGCAAATACTTTTTCTACAGACAACCAAAATTTTCTCATGGACCACCAGCAGCCCATGGCCGCTGGTGACCGCTGCCCTATACCATTTCTGGGAAATGGCTGTCCAATGCCTTTTTAAAAACATCCAATGATGGGCGTACCCCACAACTTCTGGAAGCAAGTTGTTCCACTGATTAATTGTTCTAATTAATTGTTCTAACTGTCAGGACATGTCTCCTTAGTTCTAGGTTGGATTTCTCCTTGATTAAATTTCCATTCATTGCTTCTTGTCCCACTTTCATTATTAACAATAGCAAATAGTATCCTTCTTTAAGCAGATGAAGTGCTGAAGGCTTCCAGGAACTGCAAAAAGCACCTAAAACAGGGCTTTAAGAGTTAAAACAGATTTAGTGTGAACTGCTTGCCAAATTTTGTTCACATGATCACAGGGATGCTGTAACAGCTGGAACTTTGAAGACTGTTCAGTGCCATAATATCTCTGAACTGTTGTTGAAAAAGTAGTTGTAACTCAAGGAACATCTATACAGAAAAACTGATCACAATAACATTTTGTGTTGATGAATAAAAACTGTGCATGAAGGCTGTAATTTTTGGTTAATTACTGCTTCTGTTGTTTGCTCTGGATTGTTTTTTAAAAATATGGCTAAGATATAAAAACACTGGGGATATATAGGTTCAACTCTATCCTCAGCCACAGATACTCAGGAGAGTCAGGATGATTTCAGGCCAATTAATCTTTCAGACCAACCTATATATAAGATTACTATTATGAAGAAAAATTGGAAGAAAAAACAGGATATAAAATGAATGACTAAATATTTAGATCAACAGGCTTAGAAATTCCCAAGATTTGCAGTAACATGAAACATTCCCAGAATGAAGATCAGCATAGTTTCCTCTTGTCACTATCTAAATATGCCCCAAGATGATAAAAATGAAGAATATAACAGAATAACAGAGTATCTGAACAGAAATATTCTATAACCTTTTGCTCAAAAGACTCAGAATTTGACTTTTTCAGCACTAGTACTTAACCAAATGATCTTGTTTACAAAAATACAACATTTTCCTGATTTAGAGAAAGGGATGTAAAGTGGAGAACAAGGCTCCCAGCACCTAGCCCTCTACTAGTATTTAAGAGCCTGCAAGCAGGCTCCACATTAGGGTAAAATGTGGCTCGAGCCCAGCATAAGTGAATGTTGATATATGGAAAAATGTTTCCTTTTTGGGAAATAAGAGTTTTTGTTTTTAGAGGTTTTGAGTGCTTTTATTGTTGGCAATTTGGCACATGAAATGGACAGCCATGTATGTCTTTTAAATAAACCCCATAATTCAGAAGTTCAAAGTTATAAATGCAATTTTATAGTTGTTATAGCTCTGTTATTGTCAGATTTTGTAGGGTCCAACTTTTCCAAGTGCATCCTAAAAATGTGACATAAATAATGGTATTTTCCAATTCATTTACTGTATAATCCTCTTCCCCCAACTATGCATTATTATACATGCATCTACAAAAATGGATTAATTAAAGGGGTTTTAGAGATAAAGAGATTAAATTCTGGATTCTTTAATCATACAAACTATGAGAAGTGTTCCACCTGTCAGCTGTGAAAAGCAGAAGAGGCAAGCTGGATTGAAGCAGGAGATTGTTAAAAATGTGGACACAATACACTGTTATTTTGATTGGTTGAATTATATCTTATGATATTAACAGAATTTACTGCTGGTTTGGCAGAATTGTTCTGGATTATCACTGAAAAATCCCGGAAAATGAATGAAATAAATCCTGTTCTACAAAGTGTGGATTTGACTCAAAAGAAAGGGGACAAAAAGGTTGGATTGTTGCAGAAAAGATATTTGAGTTTTAGGAAAGTAGAAAACACGAATTAGGGCCAGTGCAGTGACTATATTGACTGTTAGGTAGAGATGTGATTACTTTATATATGAATTTTGTTATTTGAATTTGTATGGCTTCAATTGATTTATTGTTTTACTGTTTTATATTTTTAAAATAAAAGCCATCTGGATGAAAGCCATCCAGAGTCTTTATTGGGATGGACAGCTTTGTAAGTTTGATTGATAGATGATACACAGGAAATAGACAGGAAGACAGGTAGCTCTCTAGGCAAAATGAGCGGCATATAAATTTACTAAATAATTGATAAATAGGTACTATGATCCTGGTTAGATATTTCAATTGGCTTGGAAAACCAGCTCCTAACTCTTTTGGACATTGGGACAATTTCCAATTTCATTGATATTGATAAAGCAAATACACAGTACTGCCCTAGTATTTATTTAACTGTACTGTCTTCTTCAGATTCGTCAACGAAATTTCACAAATATGTTGGCCAAGGATTTGTAGTTTGTATGGATGATATTGTTTTTTTCAGAAAAACATTCTCTACATTCTAAGTATGTCAGGCATGTGTCATAGCATCCATGCAAAAACTAATATTATACGGTACTAAATTTCAACAAACTGCTAACTCAAACTCTGAAAAAAGATGCCAATATAAGTGGTCTATTCAAAAGCTTTGGTGAAGCGTGAAGATTTATCTTGCAACTTTTTACTTGAACTCCTTCTGGTTGAGTGGAACTATATTTTCAATAGAGCTACTGGCAATAAAACAATGTTTCAATAAAGGAAACATTTCTCTGAGGAGGCTACCCATCCAGAATAGGTGCAAACAGGTCACAAGAAATTGGATCATCTACAGCAGGGGTCACTAATCCCTGGGGCGTGGCCCACTATCAGACTATGGCCTGTTTGGAACCTGGCCATGCGATTGTGGAGCTCGACTTGTGTAAGCAGCAGACCGGTATGCTGCTCAACTTGGGAAAGGGAACTCCGCAGAAGCTAAGGACAGGGTGGCAGGCAGAAGAGCTTTTGAACCAGATTCACTTACAAGATCCACTTCTCAGGTTTCAGATGTATTTCTTCTAAGCCCTACAAACTGATTCCTCTCCTTTCTGTGTGACTAGAAAATTTTACAGTGCTTAATTTTATGTTCCTTTTCCCTTCAGGGAGATGTACTGCAATTTTATCATTAAAGTGAGACTACAGGATATGGTGGGGGATGGGAACTGTTCAGAAGATTACATCTTCTAGTTGAAAGTTTTGGTGGCCATGGGTAAGGGTACATTTTAAAGACATGTTCACCTGTGATGTCTGTTACCAGACCAAGTACACTACTGCCAAACTGACCAGTTAGTTTCAACCACTCCACTCATTTGCAGGACTACAGCCTGAATTACTGGATATTCCAGAAGTGAAAAAATTGGTGGTAATGGATCTGCTTAGTAATATAAGCTTAGTAATATAGTAATATATTTTGTTCCATGTACACAGTACCAACTTCTCTAGACACTGCAAAAGCCTTTCTAAACATTTTTGGTATGCAGGTAGTCCTGCCTTAACATCCCTATAATAGCAATACAAAGACAATTCTGGAAGCCTTCCAATATTCAATCAAATTTGCTTATTTCTAGTTATGGAAAGGATCGTCACTTATGATAATTTTATTTCAGCAGTTTTCAATTTAAAACTTTATTTACACCCCAAATATGTAATCAAAATTATCAACAGACAATAGTTATAAAATTTATTAATCTATAATGACAAATAAACAATTCTACACTACAGTATATAATGGCAACCAAAACAAAGTTAGATTTCACATTTCATTTTTATTTAGGTATAAAACATGCCATTTTGTTACAAAAGTATTAGTCACCAGGTATTGGATGGATCTCTCTTACTTTTTGCCAAAATTACCATGTTACAATCTTGTTTTTAGATTTAATTTTGATGTTTTTCTTATTATTTTAGATTGTATCTAGTCCTTATTAAGTTTGCATTCTCAATTATCTTGGTTAATTAACTCTTAATGTTGACATGTCAACTTAATCTTTTTGGCAACATGAAAATGCCAATATCATCTTTGGGATAGGGGGTTACTTCTGTTTTAGCCTACAACACTAGTATTTCCTTTTGCCAAAATGATAGTTCCTGAATTAGGACATAAACAATGTTCAGGGTATCAGAATAATATTTCAAGAACAAGGAGGGTTTCAGAAAATTTTTTTATAGATATGACTTCATGTGTTGTTTTCTGGATTCTAGTTTTAAGGACCAGAACATTAAGCTCTGCAAAAAAAAAATGTTGCATCATGGAGAGAGGTTCTATTCAGAATTCCAGCTACCCATTCCAGGATGTTCCAGTTTATATCCCATTCATTCTATTTTATATTTTCTATGTGCTAACTCTTAACATCCTGTGGTCACCAAAAATGTTCAGTTCTCATTAACTTAAATGACAAATGTTCGGATAGAAAATGTTGGTGCTTAAAAAGCAATGACAATGCAGTTTTATCCTGACACTATATTGCCACACAATTTCAATAACTGCAGTTTAGTGAACTCTTTTATTCACAATTTGTATGCAGAAGGAATCACGTGTGGTACAATTTATTTTCAGGTTTTCACTTTGCATTGCTCATAAACAAGTTTGCAATTTCCAAATTATGGTGCATAACATTCTGGAAAAACTGAAAGTGTTATAGAACAGATTCTGCTGTTTCATTTCAAGTAACTGACAATGCAAAATTATTAGCATCACTGAAGAAGCAAAGTTTTGCTATTCTATGTTAAGTATACTCTTTTCGATAACATTATCAACCACCAAAAATAAATGCTTACCTATCTATATTTAATTACAGCTGATTACATAAAGCCCTCCAAATCATCTTACAAAAATGTAAACAATATATAGTCAAAACACAGAAATATCAAACAGAATTAAAAACTAACCAATAATGGTTAAAATATTTTAAGAACTTAGTATCTGTATAACAATGATTTATGCATATTCATCCAATAATTATCTGCATAACTATGAATTATAATTATTTTTAAGCTGTCAACACCTATAAACTGAGAATCTCAAGAAAATGTTATATAGGGTACCCAAAGGGGAAAAAAAGCAAAAATTCATTGTATAAACTACAATCTTGAGTTTCCAAGTATACCAATAGTATGCTTTTGATTTATTCAACATTTAGAACATAGGCAAAATTATACAATATTCAAATTTAGTTTTGGGTAATTCAATGCTAAGTATTTCTCTAAACAACTGGATAGTCTTCAGTTATCATGATATAAATATTAAGGCAAAATCTCACCTGCATTTAGCAAGACTAGACATACTTAAGACAATATCTCATCTTTACAGATCAATTGATCTGACAAAATTAAACAAAGACTAGTTTAAGAACCTTACTTCATCAAAGCATTCCATATTTTATTGTGACTGTTTCAGCCACATAAAATAGAAACAAAGGAAAAAGTCCCCAGCATCCTTCTTTTCACCTCAGAATTGCAAAACCAGAAAAAGTTCTGTCAAATGCTACAAATAAGCCAGATCCCCCAAAAAACAAACAAAAAACCCGCCCAGAGAAAGTATTTTAGAAAACTCCCATTATGGAAATATATGTTTCATCTTCCTCCTATACTGTCTTCCAGTATAGGAGGAATTCAAGTACAATGCATCCTTTTTTTCTCTTTAGAAGATGCTTAAAGAAAGGATTGTAAACGAAATCATCAGATTATCTCTTTAAAAGTAAAAGCACCACAAACCTTACTCTGAGAGCCAGTATATTATGGTGGCTAAGATCTGGATTAGGCATGGAGATCCAAATTCTAGTCTTCCCTTAGGCACAAAAGCTAGTGGATGACCTTGGTCAATCACTTTCTCCTAGTCCCCAAAGAGTATCAGCTCTGTGACAAGCTGGCTTAAAAGCAAACCCTTCATCAACTCATGCACTGATGCCTTTGTTGTGGGAACATACACAAAGCATCCAAGCAGACCCAGCAATCAAGCACAACAAATGCTAAAACCCACCACCATTATCATAGACTGCAATCTCCCATATATCTCTTTTCAAATCAATTATCACCAACAAGGCAGAAGATATTTCACATGGAAATGAAGGCCACTCCAAGAACTCAAATTGGATTTGTTTCAAAGTAAACCCCTTTTTAATCTAAATTGTGTATGCCTAAACCTACTCATGCCCCAAAGTCAGCAACGTTCTTCCAGGATCCAATATTTAAAGGTTTACCTATAGATTACCTCCTTTTAGTTCCTAGCACCTGGCAAGATGATAAAAGCAAAGAAGAAAAAAATGCAATTTCTACCTAGGTAGTAAAACATTAAAAGCAGGGAGGGAACTGTTTGTCAGGAAAGGCCCCATCCTGAGAAACACACATACAAGAAAACTGCTATCCCTGATTGCCAGCATTTGCACCTTACAAGTAAATTGCATTTTACACCAGAACCAATAAAATACATAAATAATCATAAAGTCATATTCACATACTTGCTGAACAAAGAATTTTTGTTTTTACACTTAAAAGGCTAAAGAGGACAGAATAACAGCAAAACGCAAAATTCACAAGTTTGAACATCCCTTTACAGCAAAATGCACTTACTAAATCAATACTATACAAAAATATAAACAGAATATACATCATGTCAGCAAGCTAATTAGCATAGTATTCTGAATTTTAAATATATCTGAAGTCACCACAAAGACACACAAGAGACTACTGAGTGCAATTAAGATAACAGATCAACAAGCCAATCAGAACTTCCGTTTTGCCCTTTCAAAACGATCACATAAACAAAAACTATGTTTTTGAGCCTATGTTCAAACAACCAAGCAAATAAGTGGGCCAATAAAACATATATTATACGGATATTTTTTAATTTACATTTCATCTTGTTTTTCTAAGAAAGTTATGCATGTAACAAACATGAACTCCAAATTCCTACAGGAATCTTTAATCAAAAGAAACCCCAAAAAAACAGTGGTTCACTTTCTTGACAGTTGAGGAAATAAGTTCCTTAAAATGCTTCCTGATTTGTCCCAAAACTTCACATCCAGATCATCCTACCCAGTCTAAGTCAATAGCAATAGGGGCACAACAGGTCCTTCCAGCTCTACCAGCCTAGAAAGGAAAATTCAAAGTATAACATTCTATGCTGAAAGACAAAACACTCTTCCACTCAAAACAGTCATGTTTTGTTTTGTATTTGAACCAAAATTTAGTGAAGAAATGTGTTTTATTCTGAGTCTAAAAATGTTCATTCTTTTTCAAAAGTAAATGTTTTGTTCCATTCCAAATGTATCTATTAACAAAGACTGGCATGAAATCTTTGTAAATAGATACATTTATCAAATCATATGTTGTATATACCTTTTAAAACTTATATAAGCATTTAAATATCAATTTCCTTAAAGTATCCACCACAAAAAATTCAAGGGAACCCAATGATTTACATGCCTCTGCAATTTTTCTTCCAAACTATGTACTGTAAATCCAAACTGATTTTTAAGCGAAACCACCTAGCTACAGAATGATTATAATTATACTTAACATAGGACGGGCCTGAACAGAGCATTTTAACAAAGTTAATAACAAAAGACAGAACATAAAAATCTGTTACACAATACACAAAATTTTATCATCACAATTAAGTAGTGTAATTACAGCTGAGTTAAAGGAGGGAGTAGTTGCTTCATATGAATGTGTCATCAAATAATCCCATATTCATTCTGTAAAAGACAAGAGCTTTATGCCATAATACTTCCTTGCAGTTTATGAATTTCACAACTACACAGCCTCCTCTAAAGGCAAAGATATCAACATTTCCTACTGTAGTTTAAAATGACAAAGGTTATTTATACATAGAAAATTCAGAATAAATCTAAGTAGGAACTTTTTAAAGTCAAGATTTGCCAACACACACACACACACACAACCCTAGGTATAAATGACACATAACACAGTATGTGTCATATACAAGAAATAAAAACTCTTCCAGAAAGATTTTAGAAAAAAATTGCAGTTTCTTTAGCAATCTACATATTTCCATATTGTAATATACTAGCAATATTCAATATTAAACCCCAAATATTTCTCTTCAGATATCTAGGGCACAGATCAACAGTTGTAAAAGTTTCAGACACTATAAAGTATTTTAATGAAAATATTGTTTGAATCTTTAATGAATCTTATCTAGATATTAAATTCTTTCCATTTCCAAAATCAAGCATTCAAATATATCTCAGAATAAGATTCTAGAAAAGTATTGATCTTCAAAGAGCAAAAAAGAAAACAGCTGTTTCAACAAGAGTATATAATTAGTTCAGTGATGTATGGTCTTCTCAGTAACAGAAAGGGGCTTCCACATATCTCCACTCCCTCATCTCCACAAGCCCATTTTTCTGAATATCTCATTAATATTATTAAAAGGGAATAGAAAAAAATAACATGCCCTACTTCTCAGGATTGTTAAAGTACTGACATCCGCCATTTTCTCAGCAAAGGAGGAAGACATGTTGGAACAAAAACACAAAAGAGAGCAGCCATTTCTATTGGTACATCCCAGGAGTTTCCAGCTACCCCCCTGTATTTCAGAAAATGATCAGAGAATTTAGTTGGGGGGTATGAAGCAGCCGAAAGAAAAGAAGCTCTCAGTATCTTTTATACATGTAGTTTAGCATAACACTATGTAACAAAGTAAACACTTCCTCTAACGCAGAACAAAGTAAACTGACCCTTTAAGAGAAAAGTAGTAAATATTCCACCTGCCTAAAGCTATAGTTCTTACCTTATATGAGGAATGCCAACTCCCCCTTGCAGAATCTTGTATAGTTTGCTTTCATATAGCAGCTGGGGATGCCTGGCCTTCTGTGATTCTAACTTCACAGCTACTTCCTACAGTGGAAAAGGAGACATGGGGGTCAACAGTCCTACTAATCAGGAGGCCTACATCTGACTGCTTCACAAAAACTGAGAATAGGGGAAATGATTTGTATCATCCCCAGGATTAGCAATCTCTGCAAATATATTCTACACAATACTTGTACTGAAATCCATTCTTAGAATGGATATTGGGCACCTAAAGTTACTCTGGAATATGTTAAAATCATGTCCTATTTTTGGGGGGGGGGGGGACGGACAGACGACAAGATCAGGATGACAACATGAAAAAAACAAGCGCAATCTTTCTACAGGAGTGTTTTTTACTGGTTCCCAGAAAACAACCAGAGCGCCTATGAGTTATGTATTTACTTCATACATCAAATACCCTACACAAAACGTGGGCATTTTGTGTTAAAGGGGGCACTTCCCAATCCTTTGAATTAAAACACTGCAATCCTACAATCTTAGTGTTGTTGTTTTTTTAAAAAATCCTCTGCCCAGATAATTTTAAATTCCTATTTGGCAGAAAAGCATCCGGCGTTTTGCTTTAAACGTTACCAAAACGCCAAAATTAAAGCAGAGGGAACGAAAGCCCAGCGGCAGGTTCTTCAAAAACCGAATTAGAGAGAGGAAGACCTCAAAATAAAAGTGCAACCTGGGACAAAGTCCACTTCGAGAGCTTCCACTTCGAGAGAAACAGCTTCCTCCCCCCCCACCCCGCCACTCTTCCCACGCAACGGACACCCGGGGGCCGGATCCGGAGCCCGGTACGTGAGCCCCGCCTGACTGAAGGCGACCTCTACCCACTGGTGTGGCATAGGAGGACATCGAAGGAAAGAAGGCAAAAAGGAAAGGCCCGGGCACCGGTCGGCCCTTACCTCCCCGTTGGTGATATTGATGGCCAAGTATATGTCCCCGAAGGAGCCCGAACCAATCTTCCGCACCAGCTTGTATTTGTTCCCGACAATGAACTCGGCCTTGGAGCCGCTGCTGCTCGCCATGGCGACGGAGGGGATGGGGGGGGGATAGGGGTTATTTCCCACGCTTTTGAGAGCCCGCGGGTATTTCCACGGGGAGCTCCTGCTCGACCACGGCTAGGGACGGGACAGGGAGGACTTGAGGAGGAAAAGGGGCTTCGGTCTCGGCGGCCTGGATCGCGCTAGGCCTCTCTGGAGGGTAGACGTCCCACGCACTTTCCCGGCTGACAGCGCGCTTTTTCCCCTTCTGAGGAACAGAAGGGGGTCTCGGAGGGGGGAGGGAGGGAGGGAAAGAGGGAAAAGAAAAGCCCAAGCGAGTCCGTCCGTCCGCCGCCACTAACTGGCGCTTCACTCGGCCGCCGCCATCTTGTCTGTCTGTCGCTCTCTCGCTCGCTCGTTTCCTCTCTCGCAGCCGATATCCAGGACACAAAATGCCTCCAGCCCGCGACCGACGCTTCTTCACCGCGCTGAGTACTCTGGGAAACTGGAAGGAACACCAGCCTTGCGCATGCGTCTCCCAAAGGGAGGAAAAGAGGACAAGCAGGAAGTATGTGTGATCTTAACGCCTTGGCAGGGCGAGGCCGGTTCAAAACATGCGCATGCGCAAAAAAGGCGGCGGGCTTGTTCTTTGAAGCGGAGAAACCCCGCCCTCCGTTGCGGGGGGGCGGGAGGGAATTAGAATTACGCAGTTACCATCGTTCCACACATGCAAAAAAGGTTTGTTACTGTACCTTTCAAGTACAAAAAAAAAGGGCTGGTCACGCGCATGCGCTTTCTGAAGCAAAGGTGCTTTAGGAACATGTCGTGAGAATCGTGTGACTAGTATTCTGGTAAACTAGATTAAGCCCACTTGTACCTATTTCTGTCAGTTATATTGTTTGTGTGTGTATATGTACGTCCCCACATACACACACAATCACACATGCATACACATAGACATAGCGACATACACATATACTGCCCTCATGTATATATACATACATACATACATACATACATATATATATATATATATATATATATATATATTTACATATATATAAGTATATACATCAGGGTGCCTACCGTCCTTGTCCTAAAGTTCCCTTTATTTGTATTCATTTTATGTATTCAATTCATGCTTATGCTTATATATATTATCTAATATGTACTTGACAAATAAGTTCATCAACACTTTTTCTCTGATTAAGAGGTAGGCAAAACCAAACCCAGAAGTTGGAGAACTATGCTATTTCATGCGTAAAGGAAAGAAACTTAGTATGAATCTTGTGTATGAATTCAACAAAGATTAATCACTGTTCCTTCCCTGAGGTACATGATATGATCATTGTTTTCTCTCCAAAATGAGAGGATAAATGAATAATGAAATGAAAGCTCTTCAGATATTTTCAGAAGTAGAGGGATATTTATAGTGCTTGTTTAGATACATCCTTTATGATTCCTGGAACAATGCAACCATTATTTATACTTGTATATATAATTATCCCTAATATTTTATGTGACTAACAATAAAATAAAACCACAAACAATAAAACATTAAAAATGGACAGGATAAAACATATAAGTAGTCCTCAACTTAAGATCACAATTGAGCCCCAAATTTCTGTTACTAAGTTAGTGGTGGGTTGCTACCAGTTCGCTTCATATCTGGCGAACTGGTAGCGGCGGCAGGCTCTCCCCACCCCCCCACCCCCGGATGCTTCTGCGCAGAAGTGTTGCATGAGCGCCCACAAGTGAACTGGTAGCGATGGGTTTTGAAACCCACCCCTGTGCTATGTGAAACATTTGTTAAATGAATTGTGCCTCATTTTATGACCTTCCTTGCAACAGTTGTTAAGTGAATCTGGCTTCCCCATTGACTTTGTTTGTCAGAAGGTTGCAGGACGTGATCACATGACATCAGGAAACTACAACTGTCATGAGTCAGTTGCCAAGTATCTGAATTTTGATCAGGGGACCATGGGGATGCTGAAATGGTTATAAGTATGAAAATGGTCATAAGTCACTTTTTCCAGTGCCTCTGAAAGTTTGAACGGTTACTAACTGAACTGTTGCAAGTCAAGGACTGCCTGTAGGTAGTCTCTGAAGGAAAATAGTTCCTGGGTCAGCCGTTCCCAATTAAATTGTACTTTTAGCCTAAAGGCCTCTTGGAAAAACATTTTTATCTTTTTTCCCGGAAAAGAAGACCTCATGCAAAGTGTTCCAAAATAAAGGGGCTGCCGTGAAGGAGGCCTAATTCTTTTCCCCTTAACATCTTTCAGGAGAGGATTTTTAGCCTGCATAGAGTAGAAGGATAGACCATGTTTCCAAGGTTGCCGTTCTGGGTAAAGATTGATAGACTTTGTGTCCCGGCATATCAGGGAAAGTATGCATCTGTTGTTCAGAGATGTTTGCATAGCTGTTGCGTTTATATTTCTGCAAATGTTAACGTTCTGGCTAGGGGGTGCTCAAACAACAAAGCACCAACACGAAGTTGGATGAACCAATCAGCATTCAGGATATGCACCTTCGCACAACACATACCGGTAGTTGAGATTTGGGGATTGTACACATCACCCCATCTGCAATTATTTGCAACCTATGTTTACCTATCAACCCTTCACAGCATAGGTTTGTGGGTATGTGACCCTATGCGTAGGTCACACAGTTGTGGACAAGTCTAAATCAAACTTTAGGCCAGGGTTCGGCAACCTTAAACACTCAAAGAGCCACAAAGGTCCTAACAGGAAGCCCCCCCCATTCAATTCTGGAGCTGACTGGAAGTCCGGTTCCCACACCATAGAGTCTCCTCCTAGTGCGGCGTCCTTTTTCCTTTACTGGTCCTAACCAAAAGCCCTATCAATTGTAGAGCTAACTGGCAACAGGGAGCCGCAGCAGTGGGATGAAAGAGCCACATGTGGCTCCAGAGCCGCGGGTTGCTGACTCCTGTTTTAGCCATACTAGGTCAGGTGAAGAAGATGTGCGAAAAAGCCACATCACTGTGGGTTTGCTGTAACTGGGACTGGAAATGAGTCTGTGACAAAGCCATGGATTGTTTAACTATAGAATGAGCCACACATGGCTGGGTTTAGATAACATACACCACAGTTTGCAACCATAATAGCTGGTTTATACCACCCAGAATCCTTTGGGAGAGGGTGGGTTATACTGTAACATAAATACCCATGACCAATCCAAGAAGACTTCATTATGCATATAGCATGCCGCAAGCAAGGCATGCTATACTGAGAATTACTGAGGAAAGAATGCAAAAATTACTGAGGAAAGAATGCAAAGAAGAGCAACAAGCATGACGTAAAATCCTATGAAGAATAATTAAAATGCCTGAATAAATTTAGCTTAAGAAAGAGAAGGCTAAGGAGAGACATGATAGTGGTCTTCCAGTACTTTAGGGCTGCAGTGTTTATGGGTAGGACAAGAAGTAATAGGTACAAGCATTTACCAAGAGAGATTCAAAATGAGGAGGAATTTCCTGCTTCTGAGATTTGCAGGTGCTCCATAACTGGAGGTTTTCAAACAAAGGTTGAAAATATTTGTTTCAGTGGTCTGAGGATTTATGCCTTTAAATTGGTTGTCCTACCAATCCTATGATTCTAAAGAAACTCAGCATGTATGTATCCCTTGTCACATAACATGCTTTAACCGAGCTTAATAGCTTACCATATTGTCTTAATCCAGTTTGGCTGCCATTTGTCCTTTCCAGAACCTGGGATTTCTAACCTCTGTAATTCAGCTGCATAGGAGTAGTATACTCCTCAGTATACTCAGCAAAACTGCACTACTACTCAGCAAAAGATTTTCAAAGCAGTTCTACAGAGTAAAGCTAAGAACAACAAAATTAAGGATATCTTAATTCTAATGCATTTAAGTCATTAGTATTTCTGTGACACTATACTTCAAAGTGAAGGTATTTTATTATTTTACATTTGTTTTCTTTGCAGAGCTTATTGAGATGAACATATCAATGTACATTTATTTTTTTCTTAAGTTATCCCATGTTGTCAATATGCATACATGGCAAAATGGCTGAAATACATTTGTGTTTTGTTTCATTTTGTTTTGTTTTTCCTCTCAATAAAACAAAATCTTACTTTCTAGATGTGCATCTTATCCCATTTTCAATTTATTTACTTCCTAATATTTTGGTAACCTATGAACAGTAAGCATATTTTTGAAAACTCTGAAAGAAAAAAATAAAGCTACCGTATGTATAGCTGCAAAAATCTGTCCTCCTCTTGAGATCACCAAACAAATAATGAAAAGTCTCAGATTTTTACAACTCTGGTAGGGTAGCTCAAGAAAGAGGATGTTTATCATCTCAAAAAATAAAATGGGAAATTATCCTTCTTTCTCCACAAGAAGATTCATTCTAGAGGCTGAAGTCACTTCCCAAATGTCTTCATTGCTCCAGGATTGGCTATGATTTCATACTGTAACGTCATTTCCTCTTCTACAATTCAGTCAATCATTGAAACTGCTGGAAAGGTCATTTGTTTTTGCAACTCTGTGGTGATTCCCTACTTTTGCTTACCCCACATCCTACTAAAGTCACATTAACCAAATTCTTCAGCTTCCCTTCATAAGAATTGATCAGAGTATTGTGCATAGAGGTATGCAATATAAAGAAAGAGTCTGTATGGACTAATCAATTTGCTTTTCTTTCTTTTAGCAAGGAATGGATGTTTTTGTTGCTGCTGCTGCAGTACCTGTAACAACTTGGGGAAGGACACTGATTTTAGTTTCTTAATAGTGGAGAGTATCATAGTGATTTTGAGGATTAGGGGGTGAAACCACTTTCATAATCAAACTAGAGATGATGAAATATTTTGTATAAAGAGTTGCTATCAATATACTCTTGTACTACAACATAACTTTGAGCTGCTTGTATCAATCAATTCCAATTTAACTTTTGAGATTGGACTTCCAAGGATGCATGGGAACAATAGAGTCAAGAAAAGGTGGTATAAAATAGAAGAATGACAATCATGTAGGGTATTAAGAAAAAATAATATGCAGCATTGCTTTATGTAGAATTTTATTAATTTCCTGAGGTGGGCAGCATATAAATTTAATAAAATAAATAAACTAACAATCAGGGCAACTTGACTGTTAAGAAAGTACAGAATGGGAATAAAACAATTAAAATCCTAATTATTCACAATTAAAAGCTTGACAGAAAGATGTATTGGGTCAGCTACCTAAAGACTTGAAGAGTAGGATACATAGTATGGATATCACATAGGAGGTCTTTTCATATATTTTTTGAAGGGCTGCTCCTACTGATATGAGTAGTTGGGTTAGTTCATAGTAGGAAAAGCAGTCTTACAAATACATTGTTTAGGACTTTCTAGATAAATAATATTTTGAAGAGTAGCCAATTAATAACCAGTGCAAATATTTCAGAAAAGGAACCATACCATACCTGTAGCCTGCACCAGCAGCCTAGCTGCTGCAGTTTGTATTATTTTCACGTTATGGGCATTTTCAATTATGTCCCCATATAAGCAGATTGCAATAGTTCAGATGGGTTGTAACCAAAGTATAGATAACTATTGCTGAGTCATCGTTGTACAAATGTGCTCCTTGTCACAGTGGCATTTCCAAGTGCAAGTAAGGTGTCAGAAAACACACTAAACTGCAAATTTTCATCTCAGGTTCTCAGTTCAGGTTTTTCCTTATTAAGATCACCTCCATTTTATCTTGATTTAATTTCAGCTTGTTCTCTCTGATCCAGCCCATTATTGAGATTAGGCAGCTTTGTACTGTACTGATTGCTTCCTTAGAGTTAGAGAGGGTAAGGATCAGTAGCACTGAATGCCACCAGTTTACTAATGGTACCTAACTCTTAAGCTCCAGATGGCCTCTCCCACACATTTTCATTTATATGTTAAAAACTGTAAAGATAAAATACAGGGACCCAGGGAAAGCATAAGTCACTGACATAGAAATTGTAATTCTCTAGCATGACTTTTTGAATATGACCTTACAGAAAGGATTAGAACCACATCAAAACAGTGCCTCCAAGGATACCATGATTGATGGTATTGAAAGGTACTGAGTGGTCCAAGAGAACTGGTGGGATTGCATTCCTTCTTCCAATTTCCAGCATATGGCTGACCAAATCAGCCTCAGTACCATATCCCAGGTGAATTGTGGCTTCAGAAAAATCAGTTTAATCCAATTATAGTCTATAGCTGTGAGGCCATTGCATTTTCAATCTCCTTGCCTCAAAATAGAATATTTGAGATTGAACTATAATTAGGTTTTCTGGGTCAAAAATGGCTTTTAAAATAAAGGATGTTGAGGGGTTTTTTATGATTAGTGGTTTATAGGAATACACCCTGTGCTTCCTTAACTATGGGCCAGTCTCAGCTGGGATGATTTAATCATCCAATAAGGCAAGGATCAAATAAATAAGTAGTGGCTCTTATTTCTCCACCTGTCTACATTCTGTCTACCTCAAGCTCTACAAGTTAAAAGGAAACCACTTGAACCTGACAGGCACCTTACCAAGCTTACTTCCCTAAAGGTTGCCTCAGTACAGGAGTCCAAATTAAGGTGAATCAGATCAACTTTGTGTGCAAAGAATGACAGAAAATTCTTATAGTTACCATCAGTTCCTTCTCTTAACCTCTTGACAGAAAATAGACTAATGTGGCATAGCATCACTGGCCTATTGTGTATAGGTGCAGAGGAAGAAGAAATGTAAGTCTCTTGGCTATACTCTATCACCACAAAACGTGTTCTCAAGCCAGCCTGAAGAAGGAACATATTCCATGTTCAAACCAATTCATTGTGAAAGTTCCTCCATTTGCATTCCAACCTACTCATGCACTTCATTGCTCTTGTTTTCTTGGTAAACCAAGAAGCTAATGATTGAGCTCTACTGGAAGGAAGAGGGTATTTAGAAATGACAGTGCCAAATGATCAGTCCATTTCAACATTCTATAGATTAACCAGAGCTTCAGCAGTATCAACTGCTGAAGCTCTCCAAATGCATTAAAAAAAAGTCCAGACTCCAGATCCATCAGATACCTAGATTAACTAACTCATCATTTCTGCAGGAGTTAATTGCAACTGCAGTCTAAAACTGGCCAGAAAGCAATCTGGCGATGACAACATAGAGCTTTGCTATCTCAAAACACCATCATCAGCTGGAATACCAAATTCAGCAGATGTCTTGTTGCATGCATGGAGCCAAATGCAGATTATATAGCTCTATGGCCATCATAGCAGATGAACTTCTGAACCACTCCTAATTCAGTAACTGTGGTATGGAAAATGAAATCTTCCAGGACAAAGCTCTAGAATTGTGAGACATTACAGCTGTAGAGTTGTGAGGCATTATGGCTAGCTAAGAATAGTGTTGTTGAGTAAGGTGACAGTACACTAACCTAATCCATATATATTCTGGCCACCAAAATACAGCAAGAAGCATTCTGCATTGGCAGATTTTGGACAGAGTTTCTGCCAGTCAGATGGAATTCCTAGAAATCACAGTTTACCAAGCTTGATCTGCTGTGGCACAGAGTATCCCAGCAGAAAGAAAAAAATATTAAATAATACTTAGTGGGATAACATCCTAAGGATCTCTCAAAGTAGGGGTGTCAAACTCCTGGCGTCATGTTGTCGTCATGTGACGTATCGCAACTTTCCCCCCTTTGTTAAACTGTGGGTGGGTGTGGCCAGCATGTGACGCATCTGGCCCATGGGCCGCGAGTTTGACACCCCTGTCTCAAAGGGACAAACATCTTATATAGGAATTGATCCTACTATCTCAAAGTGGCAATTGTTTTATCTCAGAGAAAAGGGTGATGCAACATCTCCAACGGGGTAAATTTAGAAATCTAATCATGAAAACATTCTCATAGCTTCTTTCTTCCAAATGGATACTGAAAAATAGCCATATTTAAACACATCGATTTGAATTATAAAAATGTAAATCTCCCGAGTCAAACAGACTTCCTTATCAGAAATAGAGGTGGGAAATATACGTATTGTTCTTTCCTACTCATAAACTTCAAAATATATGATCTTTATTTCTTTGTGTCCATGCTGACATTTATACCAACAACCTAGATAAATTAAACATCTGCAGTTGTTTTTAACAACCTTCTTTAAGCAAGTAAATAACATGAAATCAATGTAATAATGCAAGTTTATGGATGGGGCTGAGCGAGGCATTTTTTGAGTTCACATATTTTATAGTAACGAATGTCTCAGCAAAATATACTGTATATTTTGTTTTACTTTACTAACTCATGATTTATCTATTTGTACTCTCAGCTTTTTGTTTTGCATTGTAAGTAAAGAAAATTATGTTTAATTCATTGTAGTGCTCTATTTTTTCCTCACATTTATTGTGTTTCTAGACTAAAAAAAAGAGCTCCTGGTTTTGTTTTCTTGTCCTTCTGCTTTTCTCTGTCTCTCATAACACAAGAAATAGGAAGCATCTGGTTAACAAAGCAGTCCATAATTGAACAATATACATACAAAAACAATTTGCATCAACTGCATGTTTTTAAAAGTGACCGGCTTCAATCTAATTTTTCACTTGTATCAAAAATGCCCTACTCAGTTTTAAGTAAAATTAAAATCTCCTGACATTTAGAAGACAAAAGGTAGGTACTAGGCATTGTAAATTTGATCATAGAATAGAATAGAATAGAATAGAATAGAATAGAATAGAATAGAATAGAATAGAATAGAATAGAATAGAATAGAATAGAAT
>WNWU01000012.1:12668082-12678456 GCA_012654045.1 Ptyas mucosa | reverse complement strand
ATAGAATAGAATAGAATAGAATAGAATAGAATAGAATAGAATAGAATTCTTTATTGGCCAAGTGTAATTGGACACACAAGGAATTTGTCTTGGCGCATACACTCTCAGTGTACATAAAAGATACGTTTGTCAAGAATCATAAGGTACAACACTTAATGATAGTCATAGGGTACAAATAAACAACATCAGGAAACAATATCAATATAAATCGTAAGGATACAAGCAACAAAGTTACAGTCATACAGTCATAAGTGGAAGGAGATGGGTGGTGGGAATGATGAGAAGATTAATAATAGTGCAGAATTAGTAAATAGTTTGACAGTGTTGAGGGAATTATTTGTTTAGCAGAGGGATGGCATTCGGGGAAAAAACTGTTCTTGTGTCTAGTTCTTCTGGTGTGCAGTGCTCTATAGCATCATTTTGAGGATAGGAGTTGAAACAGTTTATGTCCAGGATGTGAGGGGTCTGAATGTGAGGAATGGTAAAACAAGGAATCTATTTAATCTTTTCTTGTGAAGTTTTTGTTGTTCTTGTAGTGGTCATTATCTGAAGTTTTTGATTTGAGGGTCATTATCTAAAGTCTTGGTGACAACGACAGCCATGCATCTGGACCCAGTGACCCCATGGCAGACCCCCCCCAAAAGTGGATGGATCACATCAAGGAGGACATGAAATACATGGGTGTCACCCCAAAAATGTCCTGGAGTGACCCAAATGGAGATGGCTTTGTCGACAACTGGATCCTGTCATAGCGCAGGAATAACACTAGAAAGAAGAAGTTCATTATCTGAAATTTTCTATTTTTTCCTTTGATGTTTTGGGTTAAAAAAATATACACACTAATATTGCAGGACTTTAAAAAAACTTCCTAAAATGATATGTATGATCTGTGGTGCCGAGTCTATATTTTTTTTCCACTAAACCAAGATTTGATGACCTACCCTGAGATCTTCCCAAAGACATCCAGATATAACTCTCTGTTATATGTGGATATATGTTAGTAAATGGGTATTTACTAAAACTTTGAACTCTCTACAAGCTTCTTGGAAAGATGAATATATATGCAGATATCTAGATTGATATCTCTATCCCATCTTATACTTCCCAAAGAATACAGTAGCTTATGAAAAGATTTTTAAAATAATATCTGTCTAAAATAATAGCAAAGCAGAAACTATGGTGTTTATATGGATTCAGCATTATTCAGGAAAGATTTCCTGCCCTGGTCCTTATTTTTTCCTAGTGTTGTTCCAGACAGCAGCACACAAGAAATGAAATATAAGTTTGGGGAAACCTGTCCTATACAATTAAACCATTTTTTAAGACATAGCAGGAAATCCAGGAGAAATTTATCAAACAATAGGATCACATTTACTTGGAACTTCTTTATTTCGAGTGAGATTTTTGTTTTTGTTTTTTGGCAATCGAAAAGATGAGAATGCGAGCATTTGCTGCTGTTTCAGCAGCAAATGCAAAATAGAGAAGAATTCTTCCAGGCATGTTGATCATGTTACTTCCCCATGCTCACTTTGTGCCCATCCCCATTCAGATGAATAAAGTTGTCCTACTGAGAGTTGCTAACAAATTATGTTTGCCAAAGTCAATAATATTTCTTAATCATCTAACTGTGTGAAGTAGGAACAATTTTGAATTTAAACCTGCAAGTGAAAAGTGACTGTGTAAAAAAATCATTTAAATTAACCACTAACTATTATAAAACCCCAAAATGAAACAATCAAGTCAATATTTTAATTTGCCATATCTTTTTGCCAGCAATTGTCCTGTTTCAAGGTTGCTGAAGGCACACACATTGTCAGATTCCAGATCAGTGCTAGACCCTGAATCATGGCTTATAACAATAATCTAAGCACAATCCTTTTAATAAATTGGTTTTTCCTCCCCAGAATTCTGTTTACCAATATTGTTATGCAGGGCATCATTCAGAGAGATGAATGTGTATGTAATAAAGTACATCTGTTTGCGGAAGGGGCTACTTTTGTTTTTGTTAGTTGTCAAACATGGTGACTTGATTAAATCAACTGCTTAATCAAGGAACCTCCGTTTGGCATTGCCTGCACATTTATCGGGAAGCATGACCCTTTGAATTCAGAGCCTGCTTGTAAAAAGAGTTGCATAGGATTGTACAGATAATTCATTAGAAAATAAATTATCTTTCTTTGCAGGTAGTCCTCGAGTTATGATCACAATTGAGCCCAACATTTCTGTTGCCAAGCAAGACGCTTGTTAAGTGAATTTTGCCTCACCTTTTCCTGCCACAATTAAGTGAATCACTGCAGTTGTTAAGTGAGTGAAACAGTTGTTAAGTGAATCTGGCTTCCCCATTGACTCTGCTTGTCAGAAAGTTGCAAAAGTTGATCACGTGATCTTGGGACACTGCAACTGTCATAAATATGAGTCAGTTGCCAGGCAGCAGAATTCTGATCCCGTGACCATGGGGAAGCTGCAATGGTTGTAAGTGTGAAAAACGGTCATAAGTCCCTTCTTTTAGGGACATTGTAACTTGGATCAGTCACTAAATGAATTGTTGTAAGTCGAGGCCTACCTGTAGTTGCTCTTAAAACACACCCACACCAAGTTACATTTAGCGCCTCTAATTCACTACTATTTTTGAACTCTGTGAGTGATAGTTTCCCCTCTGGGTTTTCTTAGCACTTAGTATTAAAATAGCATTATACATTTGGGTCCATCCAGGCCAGTTGTGGGCTGCTGCCGGTTCAGACCAGTTCAGGCGAACTGGTAATTGCAACCTGCGGGTGGCTGCCCACCTGCCCTGGTGCTATGTCGTCCTATGTAGCCGCATTTTTAATGCACATGCATGCAAACCGTGCAAGAGAGCAAAGCGTGCACTCACATTTTCAGTGTTGGGCAAACTGGTTGTTAATTCATGTGCCTCCCACCTCTGATCCAGGCCAGTGTAATTAAATCCCCCTCCTCTTCTTGATCAACTCCTGGCTGTATTAAATTCCCCTTGCAAGATGTAGGTAGCATTTTTTTTCCTGGATTTTTTTTTCATGCATTCCTATTGGAGGACTGTAAACTGCTCTAATTTAGCAGTGCTTTGTTGAACCTGATGCGTTCACACCATGTTGCTTATTTGCTTTTTGAAAAGTTTCCTGTTATTTTTCCAAAGCTTTTTTCTTGCAGCGTTCAGAAAATTGCCTGCTTTTTAGTTCCTTCCCCCACCCCCTCTTATATGTTTGAGCCTCCTTTTGCTTCACACCTCTACTAAATTTCCCTTAAGTTGCAAAATACTGCTGACACAAGAATCAAATATATCTGTGAAGAGCTATCTGAAAAAAGTTCCAGGGATAGTTGATGTTTCTAATTAAAAAAAAGAAAAAGAAAAAACAGAGTCATGATTAAGTCAAAAGATATTTTGTGTTAGTTTGTTTATTCCTTGGATTATTATGTACAGGTCTTCAATAACTAAAAAAAGCAAACAAAGCACTTCCTATCTCTCTTTATGAATGCTCTTTATGAGATTTGGGCTGTTTGGGAGCTGTTTTAACTTGACTCATATCTGCTTGCAGAATCAGGAAAAACTGGTCTCCATCTCTTGGGTTGCAGGTAGACCATATATGGTGTGAAAGAGCAAAGACCCACATTCAGGCTTTAAATTTACAATGTTATATAATAATACTGCCACCTAATGGATACCTGCATTATTGTTTAAAATTTTAATGTTGGTAGATAGTTGCTATTAGAAATAAAAAGAAAAACAAAACAAAACAGATAATAACAGAATAACAAGAGTTGGAGGTCTTCTAGTCCAACCCACTGCTCAAGCAGGAAACCCTATATCATTGCAGACAAATGGCTCTCCAGTCTCTTCTTAAAAGCCTCCAGTGATAGACCTTTCTATCTCTATACAAAGCTGCTGAAACCTCAAAGAAGAAATAAGCTTTACTTATTTCTTAAGACAATATTATTTCAGAGTTGGAAACGTGTTTTAATTCAAAATGAGGTATCATTTCTAAATAAGCTAAGAATTTCCAACCTTTACATATATTGAGACTTTGACTTGCGGATCATATTCATCTCAAGAGTTATTGTTTTTTCCATAATGTTTTTATTCAATTTTTAAGGAAAAGGGAAAATAAAGGAACAAGAGAGGAAAAGGGGAAAATAGAGTACAAATAAGAAATTTACAAACATGAAATTAGGCTAAAATGAACAATCTTTCATTGATTTTTTAAAGTAAGTGAATATACTATATTGTTTTTAAAACTACAAATATTAAAATCTAATATCTGAATATGAACAGCATTAATAACAGTAGAAATCATAAGGTGAAACTTTGAACTATAAACATTTCTGAGGAATTAAAGATTTAATATAATATAAATATAAATGTTAGATGTGCTGCAACTATGTATATAGAGTTATAATCCACATCTCAGAAAAACCAAGATGGGGAAAGTTTGAAGACTACCATAAGACCTGAGAAATGTGGAATATATTTCTCTTTTCACTGCTTTTCATTTACAGCTGTTTTGCCTTGATTACATAACTTTTATGGACTGGTTCAGATGGTATGTCTCAATTTATGCATCTCACAAAACAGTTTTAGTAGACTTTGGTTTAGAGCATTGTCTGGATCTAAACATTTTGGTTTGTTGGCTGTAGTTTAATACAGTGTTTCCCAAATTCATATGAATTAATCAAACTTGGTTAAAAGTGTTTTTTTTTCCCTTTGGGTAAAAATGTTTACAAGAAAATTAGTCACGAGGAGAGCTAAATTGTTCTTGAGAGTTTCAGAATGAATATCCAAATTATAGTTATGAACTATAGGAATAGTTCAGAACTATAATTGTTGTACAAACTACATTTGTAGCCATACAAATGTATGGCTAGAGAAAAGCAAGAAAACAAAATCAAACATGCAAAAGGAAACAACACAACACTTTTATACACAGCATTAGAATAAGTACAGATTCACATTTCTGTAGAATAGTGGTTTCAATCTCAAGGTCCAGGGACTGGATCTGTCCCATTGGTGCTTAGATCTGGCCCACGGGGCTGCCCTGGAAACAGCAAAGGACCGGCCCGCAGTGTTTCCGCGGACGGCCCTCCCAAGCTCCGTTTTTGCTAGCAAAGGGTTGCAGGAGGCCAGCACAGCCAAAAATGAAGCTCAAGAGCCCGTTTTCTCTGGCAGAGCGCTTGGGCCACCACAGGCGCGCCTGACATGAGTGATGTTGAGGTGGCCATACCAGTAGTGAAATCCAAAATATTTTACTACCAGTTCTGTGTGCGTGGCTTGATGGGCATGGCAAGGGAAGGATAATGCAAAATCTCCATTCCCACCCCACTCTGGGGCCAGCCAGAGGTGATATTTGCCAGTTCTCTGATTTCCGCTACCGGTTCTCTGAACTGTTCAAAATTTCCACTATCGGCTCTCCAGAACCTGTCAGAACCTGTTGGATTTCACCCCTGGGCCATAACCACGCTGGCCCCGCCCACCCCAGCCCCCCAGGGTCAAACACAGCCCTGATGTGGCCCTCAATGTAATCGAGTTTGACACCCCTGCTCTAGAATCATCTAAAAAGCACACTCAACATTATTTATATAAGATTCCACTTGACCACTTTTCTATCATTTCAAAACAACACATATTACGAAGTTTATAGAAATATAAAACATATGAATGAATAAGAAGATGCTGGAGAAGTTTATCTCACAAACATAATTTTTAATCACGTTTTTGTTTTAAAACGTATGCTTTAAAGTCCTTTTACCAAAATCTAACAGCTTTCTAATCATTATAGACAGCTTTGTTTTCCAAAGAATGGAATCCTAAATAGAGATGGCAGATATGCATTGCAGATACTAAATCATCTGAAAATATTTTCTATTGATTTAATAAATTAAAATTAGAAATAGGTCTCAATAATTATCATTAGATTCAAAATTCCTGAATAATTTTTCCAAATCAACTACATTAATGGTTTCTATTGACTTTTCAATATACGTACATTTTTAAAAAAAGCAAGTTATACTGTTTACAAGCTTAAATCTATGTTGTCTATTGTCCTTAATATATTTCGGGACAGAAAGAATGATAATTTTATACTTGAATTCTCAATATTGTATCTAATTAGACATCATAGTTATTCCCATTTTAGCTCTGTTATTTGCTGTTGTGCATCTCTCTCAGTTCTGATGAATATAGGATTGTATTGTCTTTAGCTGTAGAATTATATTTCCATCGTCAGAAATCTGATTGCCGCACATAATCATATAAGCAGTGAAATACAGGTATCCATTCTTTACTCTCTTTCTTGGAGATGTTCAGTAAAACCATTTGCTATAGAAGTAAACACCATTGACATTAATAAAATGTATGCCCAGTAAATTTGCTGAAAACTGGAGAAGTCCAGATCTATTTAATGTTCCATGAATATAGTTGCTGTCACTTCTAGATAAAAATACTAGAAATAGATTATATGTTTGGTTTTTAGATATAACATTTCCTATTATACATAGGAATATGGATATACATATTGTAGTAAAGCAACAGATCAGCATGGAAAGCTCAACATGAAAACATGAAGAAAGCAAGTGTTTCTTAAAATTCTGTTTTTCTACTATTTCTCAATGAAAGAAAAAAAAACCTGCATAAGAAACAATGGCAAATAACAGATAGAAATATTTGTACAGGTAATCCTTGACTCATAACAGTTCATTTAGTGACCGTTTGAAGTTACAATACCACTGAAAAAAGTGGCTTATGACAGTTTTTCACTTTTCACAATTATGACCATTGCAGCATCCCCACAGTCACATGATCAAAATTTGGACGCTTGGCAATTGACTCATATTTATGACGGTTGCAGTGGTTCCGGGTCATGAGATCCCCTTTAGCAACCTTCTGACAAGCAAAGTCAGTGGGGAAGCCAGATTCCCTTAACAACTGTGTGTCTAACTTAACAACTGCAGTGACTCACTTAATAACTGTGACAAGAAGGGTCATAAAATGGGGCAAAATTCACTTAATAAATGTTCTGCTTAGCAACAGAAATTTTAGCTTGAAGTCAAGGACTACCTATAATGATAATTTGTAAAGACATGTGTTGATTAAGCATCCTGTAGCTATTCTTTATGAGGATCGGAGTCTTTATGGAATTTCATCAGGAACAAATCCAGCCAAAACAGGATTTTCATCCTCTTTTCCATCTCCTGTTTTCATAGCCATATTGAGCTTGTGCCAAAACAATGGAATTTCCTGCTCATCTTCCGGCCATTTGAGGTAAGTTTTTGTCTTTAGCAATTTCCTCATTCTGTGATAGGGGGAAAGGTATTCAGTAGGAATGTCTTCCAGGAAGATAAGAATAAGGACATCCTTATGGTCATCAAAGATACGAAAGCTTGCTACTTGTATCTCCTTGGAGCACCACTCGCTCTCCAGATAGTGGCGACTTATTATACAAATTGTCTTCCTGCTTGCGTAGATATTATCTACAATGTTTTCAAGGATGGACCGTCCTGGTTCGAAGTCCCGGTGATGCAAACAAACTTTCCAGCTATATTGGTTTTCCAGCATTGGAAGTAGGTCATCCTCTACCCATTTTTCATCATGGGTGTTGTAGGAAAGAAAGGCATCATAATTGTATCCAGTACCTTGCCCCTTCCTTTTTTGTTTCTTGTCAATATAATAAGCAAGCAATAGATGAAACATATAGATTATGTGCAATTTCCATTGATAAAAGGAACAGGCAAGCATAAGTGAAAGAACTGCTGTTGTGCTTGCAATAAACAGGATAAATTCATAATCAATAAAGCAAGAAGATATGTTAAAAGTCCATAGTAAGTATCTCTTATGTCCTTGAGGGAAAGTGCAAGTGTACTGATAGAAATGGAGCACCTGAGTTTTAGGATTCTGCAGTGACCACTGGATAAACTTTTGGTTGCTACATAGACAGATGAAATAGTTTTGCCTGAGATCTAGGAAAAGAAGGGAAGGTAAAGTGCTTAATTGCTCTTCAGTGATAACGCTTATTACATTTCCAGTTGCTCTGAAAAGAGTCAGTCTTGACAGGTTGGCATTGAGAAAAAAATTAAGAGAATTCAGCCTATTTCTTTTCAGGTGCAATTCTTTCAGCTCTGATATAGGGTGGAATAAAGTATTGCTCAGCGAACTAAGTTCATTGTTGCTCAAATCAAGCTCTTGAAGAGTAGGAGTAAAATTGAAGGTCTCTGGCTCTAAAGAAGAGATGGCTAGATTGCCTGCGTGGAGCTGTACAATGGACTCCAAACCGTATAAAAAGTTCACTGGAAAATTCTTAAGTCCAGTGCCACCCTGGCTGTTTATCTTTAGTTTCTTTAAAGACTTCAATAGTTTAAAGGGTGGATTGGCAAGCATTTCTGAGGATTCATAGCTGATATAATTATTAAAAAGATCAAGGTCTACTAAAGAGCTTGCCCCTTGAAAAAAGTCTCCCCGAAAAGGTTTTTTACCAATCCTGTTATGTCCAAGAATAAGAATCTGTAGGTTGCTCAGACCTTCAAAGGTGCCTGGTATTATTGTGTCAATCCTATTGCCTGCCAGATTAAGAAACCGAAGAGAAGAAAGATTCTTAAAAACGCCCTTCTCTATGGTTTCCAAATCATTTTGCCTGAGCACCAACGCTTCCAGTTTAGTTAGACTTCCTGAGAAAGGTTGTGTGATTGTTCTTAAAAAATTTTGCCCTAGATTTAATTCTTGCAAATTGTTTAGATGATCAAAGTTATGTGAAGAGACAAAAACAATTTGGTTTCCGGTGGTGTTGAAGGTCTTTAAATTATTTAAATATCTGAAGTCATCAGAAGTAATTTTACTGATTTCATTAAAGCTAAGATCTAGGCTTTCTAATAATGATACATTAGGAGTAATAATTGGAACAAGAGTGGATAGGTTGCTTGTCCAAGAAATGGAATGCAACAAATTCAGTGATTGAAAAGATGCCATTGGTAGCCTTTTCAACTGATTAAATGACATATTCAAAAACTTTAAATGTGTGCAATTTTCAAAAGCCCCCTCCTTAATGCTTGTGAACTTATTGCCTTGAAAGTTAAGACTTTGCACTTGCTGGTGCCATTGGCATACCTTTTCTATAAGATTATCTGATTCGGTTATATTTAACTGGTTTAGGTGGATAATCTTTAACTGAGAACAATTCAGCATTTGAATCACTTTTGAGATTTCAGATGGCTTCATTGCTATCCCTCCTAAGTATAATGCCTTTAAGCCTTCCAGAAAGCAAGGATCTTCTATTTCCCATAAAATAGAGTCGTTGGCAATGGCAAAAGATAAATCAAGTGAAAAAAGTCTTTGGAGAACTGGAGTTGTAATATTAATGAGGGAAATTGGATTATGGGATGCATCTAGCTCAAGCAATGGAGGTGCACTAATAATTTCTTTGGTTGACAAGTTTTGCAAGCCATTGTCTTTGATGTGCAACTCTCTTAAAGATCCCATATTAAAGACAGCATGCATAGCACTCAGGGTATACAGTTTGTTTGAAGATAAATCAATTACCTTTAAATTCTCCAAGCTGGCAAAGGCAGAAGGGTTGATCCTGTATATTTTATTGCTGGCAAGTAGTAAGGTGGTAAGATTTATGAGTCCATCAAACATAGAACTGGAGAGAAGTTGCAGCTGATTTGCACTAAGATTCAGAAATTCCAAGTGGCTTGTATGAATGAAAGCACCATCTTCAATTTTACTTATGTTATTCTGAGAAATGTTGAGAGCTTGCAAATGGATGAAGTTCTTGAAGTCATTCTTCTCCAGACTTGGGATACTGTTCTGAGATAAATCCAAAAACACAAGTTTAGTTGGTAGATAGGTTGGGACTTCTAACAATTTCTGATTGTAGCATAGAACTTTTGTTTTGTTCCCAAAGGTGTTATGGACCTCACACTTGTTAAATGTGTAAGAAGTTACTGTTTGAACTTGATTAAACACAAAAAGCCACATTGATAGAACTGCCTGAAAAAACATCCTCTAGACAGTTTTTACAGCTCTGTGAGTTTGAGAGTCTGAAATGGTTGTTACGGGTGTAAAAAAAATTATATGTTGATTGTGTAATGAGAGGAATGTCCTGAATGAGGAACATCAAAAATAAAATGTGAACTTCTTTTTTTGAGCATGACTCTTTCTTATTTTGCCTTCCTTGTATTTATTAGAGAAAAAGGAAGCAAAACTGGTGGATATGAATTTGCAATTTAATTTCTATATGTTCTGGGTTTGGTTTAGCAAGTATGTAGATACTTAGAGTGGTTTTGATTGGAAATTCAATATAAGTATCTGTAAAAAAAGTCTTCCTTCCTTCCTTCCTTCCTTCCTTCCTTCCTTCCTTCCTTCCTTCCTTCCTT
>WNWU01000012.1:12649641-12668072 GCA_012654045.1 Ptyas mucosa | reverse complement strand
CTTCCTTCCTTCCTTCCTTCCTTCCTTCCTTCCTTCCTTCCTTCCTTTCTTTCTTTCTTTCTTATATTTTCATTATTTGATAATACGATTATTGTATTGTTTTTTGTCCAAATAGTTAATTAACTTTCTTGAGGAAATATAGGATGATTCTTTGTTGAAAGATGACAAGTATTAGGCTGTTTCTTAATATGCTTTTCCTGAATCTCACAGAGATGGCCAGCTTGTGACCTACCATGATTAGGTGAAATGACTGAAAAAGTGCTGCTTGGAGGAGGAAATCCTAGAAAAGAATTAATTTGAACAATCTCAACTGGATTTTAGGATAAATTAGGGGGCTGAGATTGTCTTAACTGTCCTAAGAATTGATGGAGGCAATATGACACTATTGGTTCTTGATCTCTCTGTGACTTTTGATACCCTTGAGCAGAATACAATTCTGGAACAACACAGAGATTCAGAAATAGGACTACAACTTTGCAGGAGTTTCATTCTTATCTGTCTGGTAGAATTCCAATGATATTACTTGGAAACATTTTTTTTTGAAAATGGAAACAATTATTCTATGCCTAAAGCATTTCATCATCTGCATGAAATCACTGAGAGGGATCAGGAGATTTGGGAACTGGGAGCTTTTAGTATGCTAATGATACCCAGATCTATTTTTCTGTGCAGAAACATGGCTCCCTGAATATTTGCCTGCAGCCAGTGACGAACTGGGTGGAGATCATAAATAAAAACTGAACCAGATAAGATGAAGGTGCTTGTTAAGGCCCTAATTACAAAGCTGATAGGCCTTGAGAAGTGTCAGCTAACCAGTGCCTTAATAGAATCAGGTTACCAAGAGCCCTATCAGTCAGGGTTCAGATCTCACTGAGGGATTGCTTATTCTTGTGATTGATTTTTAGGTGATTGACCTGGATGGAAGGGGTGGAACACTCTTTGATCTTATTTAACTTCACAGAACCATTCTATATTATTTACTTACTGCCTACTACAATTAATAAAAGGGTGGTACTGCAGAGTCCAGAGTCTTTTTTTTTAATTGAAAAGACAATGCCATGTCAGGATAACAATGCAAATAAAGCACAAGCAGAGAGAGATCAATGATAAATAACATACACGCTAATAACTATAACTGTACTATGTTAACAGTAATTGCAACAATACAACAACAACAAAAACAACAAAGGAAATCAAAGAAAACTTTAAGTTTCTACTTATATTAGCTTATTTACACATTTTTACTTATTATATCCATAGTTTTATACATCTTTGTTGTACTGACATTCATAAACCACCCTCTCATTTCTACCTCTTGTCTCTATCCATTCGTAAAATTTATTCCATGTCCTGTAATATTTCGACTCTTCTTTATCTTTAATTTTTAAAGTTAATCTGTTCAGAGAAATGGCCAGAGTCTGGTTTTTTTTATCAAGCACATGAAATAACTAGGAGAGGTCATTTCAGATTCAGGCACTATCATTTATTTACTAACAGTATTTAAAGGCTGCTCGATCTATATGGACTCAGGATGATAGCAACAGTTCCAGCATACAATTAAAGCAGTCAATAGTAATAATAAGAGACTATCTGTGATGGCCACTCAAATACAACTAGAGGCTGAAAGCCTAATAGAAGAGTTCTAATTTAACTTGCTTCTAGAATGCAATGAGGATTGGAAGCACTCATTCTTCTGTGAACAATATGTCCTATTCATTAAAGGCCACGACTGAGAAGACCTGTCACCTGATCATCAGCCAATGTCCTTCACAAGGGTGTGTGGCCAACAGGCTCTCACTAGATATCTCTGCGCTGTATGGGCAGATTCTATTTTAACAAGGTGTTATTAGTTATATATGGTAATGTATCTCTGCCATGAAGACCTTGATCTAATATCTGGAGGCTGGGTAAGTCTGGATGGGTTAAAATAGACTGAAGGCGAAATCTGGCAAGATAGAATTACTGTTTGTCCATAAACACCTTTCTGCTATGTTTTTAATGCTAGATGGGATGCCAGAATTCCACAAGAAGAAGAATGCCACAAATACGGGATTCTCTTGGACTCACTGATACTGTTGGAGACTACAGCTAATAGAACCTTCACCCAACTTTAGTTGGTGCACCAGTTAATGGTCTTGTATGGAACAGGAGGACCTAGCAATGGTAACACATGTCATAATTACTATAGGATTAGACTATAGCCTTGCACTACAGGCAATCTTTGAAAAAAAAATTACCTAGAAAATACATTTGGTGCAATCACTACAGGCATATAACACCAACATCGCAGATGCTATACTAGTTCTGATGTGTTTCTAGGTACATTTCAAAGTGCTGGGATTGACCTAGGATCTACACTTGCATGTGTTTTAGTCATGCTTCAGATTGGGATATAGTATGGAGACAGCATTTATTGCTTTTGTTGATGATGTTTGGCGGAGCTGAGATAATGCAGCTCATCAATGCTTGTGCTCCTTGATCTCTTTTGATAGCATTGTACACAGAATCCTCCTGACTGGCTGTGGAATTGGGAATCAGAGCACTTTCAACTGTTGCTCAAAGAGCAAGTAGCAGCTGAGGCCAGGAGGATCTTGGTTTACCTTGTGCACCCTTTGCACCTTTTCCTGAATTGGAAAGTCCTTCAGACATTTGTTGATGCTCTGGTTCACCTCACAACTGGATTGTTGCAATGTGCTCTGCATAGATCTGCTTTTGAAGACCATCCAGAAGCTACAGCTGGTTTAACAGGCTGCAACAGTTTTCAGTATGCCCATGTGTCACTGCTGCTATGCAAACTGCATGGGTTGGCTTCCAGGTGCAATTCAAGGTGCTGATTGTTACCCATAAACCCTCTTTATGGCATATCTTTATAGCCTATCTCCAATTGTTTCATCCATCTGGTATGCTCTAGTAGAGTATGTGCACTCCAGGTCCCCCCCCCCCCCATGAAATCTGAAGAAGCATGGCTTCTCTGTCACAGTCATTGGCATTTGAAACAATATCCCCAAATGGATGACACTTACTATCCTCGGGGTTTTTAAGATTGGACTTTGGCCCTAGGCCTGCAGTTGATATATTTTTGGGAAGCCTGTTATGGTTTATTGCTATTGCTTATTGTTTTCAACTGTATTATTGTACATATTTAATTGTACGTACTACATTGGGATTTTGTAAGCTGCCCCTATGTGGAGAGAGTGGCAGTTATTATCATTATCATAATCATACATGGCTGGGCTCCAAAGTATTTTCCGGACTGCCTTTTCCATCTGGAACAATTCTCATCTCAGATGGTGAAACTCAAGGTCTTAGTTTGTGGGGGGGGGAGGATGGGAACCTGGAGGCTAAGTTGTCCTCCCCCCCCCCGAACAGGCATCTACCACGATGCCTTTTATAAAGCTGTGAAAAGGGATTTTTATAAGTAATTTAGAATTTATAAGAATTATTTAGTTGCTACTCTTGAGATTATGATTAAGCACATATATTTGCTTATTGTTATTTTTTTAAATATTTATTACATGCTTTTAATTTATATTTTAAACTGCTAGAAAGCATTTTTATTAGGGTGGCAGACTCCTCAGATCCCATTGAAACATTTAAGGCCAACATTCCAACAGTAAAGGTAAAGTTCCCCTCGCACATATGTGCTAGTTGTTCAAGACTCTAGGGGGTGGTGCTCATATCCGTTTCAAAGCCGAAGAGCCAGTGCTGTCCGAAGACATCTCCGTGGTCATGTGGCTGGCATGACTAAATGCCAAAGGCTCACAGAACGCTGTTACCTTCCCACCAAAGGTGGTCCCTATTTTTCTACTTGCATTTTTTATGTGCTTTCAAACTGCTAGGTTAGCAGAAGCTGGGACAACTAATGGGAGCTCACCCCGTTATGGCAACAGTAGGAAGGGTTTAAAAAAAATAATCTGGTAAAAGAACCAGGGATACACTAAATCTTAGTTGTGCAAGGTGGAGACCACTCCTTGTTTTGCATAAAGATTCTAGCAGAACTGGCACAGAGAAAATCGTTGAAAAACTGGGAGTAACAAGAACAATGTGAACATCTCTCCTCCTGCTCTGTCAGAAAGCGCTTGACAGGGCAAGAGCCAAGAGGACATCATGGAAACTGAGTAAAGAATATTATTTTACTCTAAGTAGTTAGAGAGTTTTGTCTTTGTGGGTCATGTGTTGCTATTTTGCAAGGTGACGGGAAATGAGGCAGAATAAAGGGAAGAAACAGTGGTTTCTCAATAATAATGAGACATGTAGACTGTCAATTGCCCATGAGGGTAAAGAATTCTTGAAGTTGCTGATGCAATGTATCTGAAAGTGCCAGCTTGGGGAAGCCTGCTCCCTCCTATGCCAATGATTTGTCCATATTGCTAACTAGAATATGTTTTATAAGTAGATGTTAAAATACATCTTACGTATGGAATCTGAAAGTATTGATACTTTGAATAGATAGATGGATGGATGGATGGACAGATGGATGCACCAATCGGTCCTGTTTTTATCTGTTTATCCATCTATCTAGGCCTTTTGTCTACCTTAATAAGCCCATGGTGGCTCTAACTCTTGTGTAAAATGTATATTCTAAGCAGTCATTGCAAACAGTAAGTCACAATTTCTCTCCTTTCCTTTGTTTAATCCTAACAACTAACTAACATTCTACAAGTTGAACTCATTCCGAGCTGCCTCCAAAGGTATAAAAGAGCAGATAATGAGTAGAGCAAAGAGGATGCACAGTTCTGTGTTATAACAGACTAGGGAGATAGAGTCAAAATGTTGGCACAAAATTAGCCAAGGCTGAGTATGATGATAATTTCCAATGCACTGGAAGTTGCAAAATGCTCACTGTTGTCTTCCAGGCTCCATTCAGGACAGATGCAGGCAATGTCATGTCAGCAAAGGGAGTTGTCATTTCAGCCATTTAGGATTTGCTATATTAGAACTTTTTAATCTGTACAATTGGATTAGAAAGCCTTTTCCTGTTTTTTTCTTGTTATTTTGTTATTAAAACAAAAAGACAAACTGTAGATATGCATTGATGTATTGGAATTTAGATACACATGTGATCAATGCATGCTAATAAGAACTCAATTAATTTCTCTGTCAAGGTAAATTTGCACAGTCTTTAAATGTTTGTGGGAATGACTCCCATATTTTGGCTAAATCTAGATACAGCATGCTATAATATTCCCTCCCCACATTAAGTAATCTAATGTTTTTGTATTATAGCTTGTTGCTGGGATGCTTTTAGACTTATGTGATACAATCTTCCAAATGTCAGAAGTGATACTTCAAGGTAAACATGTATACTGTAGCTTTGCAACCAAATTAAACTAGTTTGTACAAGAACCATAATGAACACATTTCTCAATAAGAACCAATAATTTCTATGTTGTGCTACTTGTAATCAAACAGGCTCAACAACATTTGTTTCATTTGTTGTAATGTTTACTTTGCAATCTTTCCATTCCAGGCGTTTTAACCAATCAAGACAAGCAGAGATGAGACTACATATTGTGAGCAGCTCAGGAGGCTGGCCTCTTTAGCAAATCTGATACAAAAACCATATGATTAGCAAGCCAACATACCATCAGGATATACTTGGGTTTCCTAAAGATACCAGAAAGAAGGCACACACTAGGGTAAGCATATGCTTGTGTTTTTCAAATCTTTGGCCAGAAATACTTCATCTTTGTGACATGTATTAGTGACAAATGAAGGCAAATCACTGGTATAAACTGAGACTGGGGATGATTAATCTGAATTTTAGAAATTCATATTGTCATAGTTGATCCTTGCCCAACCATAATTTACACTGTGGAATTATTCTAGGAGTTCATTCCATTTATCTGAAGTTTACCATGCAAATGTAATGTCTGGGAGATATTTTTCTGTCACAAAGGAACAACTTATTGCTTTGTATATTTCTACAACTGCAGAAATGAGTTTCAGTTCTGAAACTAAGAGATTAGAACAACGGTAGAGAATTTACATGTTTGAGCACTAGATGGTATCATGAAACACTTGTAGAGCCTCTCAAATGTTGCCTAAACAAGTAAGAACATTCACAAAATCGACATGGTTGAAGGAGAAGAATGTAGCCTTTCTGCCATTGGCACTTTATAAATAATATATATGACTGTGTGTTTAATGGTTTTAATAGTTTATGGAGGGATTTGAACTCCTAGATGACACAACATCTAAGTTTATTGAGTTCAAAGACTGTTTAAACATCTCTTTCAAACAAGCTGTCTTTATCAGCCTTTGGGGGAAGCAAGATCAAGAAACAGACATAGTGTCTCTTAGAACAGTCTTAGAACAGTGGTTCTTAACCTGTGGTCTGCACACCCCTGTGGGATATTGTCACAGTGGTTCCATGAAGGCTTGAAGAAATGTTATGATTTAAATTTTGAGTTACGTTTTGGGAGTCTGTGGCCATGGTCACATAAAACAGCACAAAAATAATTTTAAGAGGGTCCCTGATAAAGAAAAGGTTGAGAACCATTGTCTTAGAACAGGGTATCAAACTGGATTTCTTTGAGGGCTGGATCAGCATTGTAGTTTGCCTCTGAGGGCTGGTGGGGGGCAGCACAGGACGTACACCTCCTGCAGCACTTTGCCAGTCAAAAATGGGCCACGCGGAGATCCTGCGAGGCCTCTGCATGGCCCATTGTTGGTCAGCAAAGGCCAGGGAGACCAAAAACGTGCTGTGTGGAGGCCTCACGAAGCCTCTGTGCAACCTGTTTTTGGCTGGCAGAGTGCTGCAGGAATCCATGGCCTGTTTTGGCCAGCAGAGGCACCATGGCCTGGTCCTTTGATAATCTGGTCAGCTCCGTGGGCCAGATTTAAGCACCCCGTGGGCCAGATGTGGTCCGCGAGCCTTGAGTTTGATACACCTGTCTTAGAATGTTCTTTATTGTGGCCAGGTAAAATAACAGAATCTTTAAAACCTGTCAGAATTATTGTCTGTTCCATTTTACACAGAGCTAAATCAAGGTGGGCTTATTTTGTGTTTCTTTCTTTTGCTTTCCTCTTCCTTAGGAATTACTAATCTTTTCTGCATCTGCCCCCACCTTAATGGTCCATCCCTTCTTTCTCAAGGCCTGATTTACGTTCCTTCACACCCCCTCTCCCATCAGAATCACTCCCCTCCCTCAGTTGCAGATGACCCAGCATCTCACCAAGGTTAATGGACACGTGTGAAAGGGAAGAGCTAGATGGACTTGGAAATTGTTCCTTCCCTTCCTGTTGCATGGCAACTGCGACTGGAGGGTCCAATATGAAAAGAAGCAAAGAGACACTGGGGACTGTCATGTCATATTGGTAGCAGTTCAGAGGGATGTGAAAATTTTAGATGCAAGTGCTGAACACCTCACCTTTCAGTGAGTAAGATTTTTTTAATTGTCCTTGCTTGCTTTGAAAACCTAGAATACATCCCACCTTTTATTCTTCTTCCTCATCCAGAAGAAGAATGATCAATCACAGAAAGATCATCCCAATGCATGTTCTTGCATACCCCTAGAAATCAGGTACATGCTCATGGATCTAGCCTTTTTTGTTGTTGTTGTTCATTTTGCAGATTTTCTAGATTTGACACCCCTTGGTCAGATGGTCAAAAGCAGCTCTAAAACTTTGCATTATCATCTAGTAATTATCTGACCATGGATCATTTCCCTCTGAGAGGGGCACTGTTCATCTTCACTTAATGACCTGTCTCTTAGCAACTGATCGAAGTTACAATGGACCTCCTGGTTCCAGAATTCTGACCTCATTCCCAGTGGTTACATGACTGCATTTCAGTTGCTTGGCAATCAGGTCATCCTTATGGCCAATTGCAGTTTTCCATAGTCACATGACTGCAATTTGTAATTTTTTTGCCAGTTTCCCACCTTTGGGGCTCGTTTACAGCAATTCCCACCCCTATAGTAATACATTGATTTGCTTAAAAACGGTAGCATTTACTAAATGACTGCTCTGTTCACTTAATGACAATAGCATTCACTTAACAACCACTGCAAAAATAAGTCATAAAATTGTGTCTGCTCTTGAGATTGCCTTGACTTACGACTTTCATAATTTATGATGGAAATTGTTGGCTCCATTATAGTCATAAATTGAAGACTATCTGTATGTGGTCACACTTATTATCAAACCAATGTTAAGTGCATTAATTTAGCTCATTTTGTGTTTCAAGCTGTGTCATAATTTATGCACTGACTAGGTGAGAAGACAAAAATACAGCAGTTTACCAGTTATAAGATTTTAATGAGGAATATATAAATATAATCCGCAGTACAAGTACCAACTTCATGAAATAGATATTGTTACTGTTTCAGATAACTAGATTTCTATAATGGATAAGAAAGGAACCCGTATTCATTACACTGAACCATATCCAGGTGGTCTGGCAATGGTTTACCAATATCGCTAAGATCAATTTCCTGTCTGTTTTTGCTGTCTATTGCTTTTGGGTAAATTACCTTAAAGCTTTATGAGCTTTTTATACCTTGCACTATGATTAGAGAAGAGTTCTTTTAACTCCTGCATTTGCAGCCTACCATTTGTAAGGAATTGCTTGACGAAATTATTGCTGTTGTGTCTGAGGCAGGGGTGCATGTTTCATTCCTCTTTGTTTTCGTAAAAAGTGTAGGAAGTTAGCACCCACCCCTTTCCTAGAAGAATGAAATATTTTAGGAAATATTAAAAAGGCAGAATATTATGTTTGCCTGGATGAGAAATGGAGAAGCATGTTTTAAAGACGAAGCAGCTCCCATCTTCCTTCTCCCATCCTTTGTCAATGGGCCAGAGGCAGAAACTCAATCTTTGTCAATGGACCATCATCTGCAATACAATAGGACCCATCTAGCAACAGAAACTAACACAATAGGACCCATCTAGCAACAGAAACTCACCACATGGCACCTGGGAGGATTACATCAGCCAACAAGGCCAGCTAAGACCCCCAGCCCCTGGGAGTCTGACAACCAATCAGGATACTCTTTCTGGGCCCCAGGAAGTTCAAAGCCAGAGAGGACATAAAACCCGGGGACTCACTGCGTCTCGCCCCTTTTTCTGTTCAGGTACTCAAACCATGTGATCCTGTCCACCATTAAACCATCTTTCCAAGCAGTCTCCATGTTTCCAGTGTCTTTTTCCCCACTTGGAGCTGAACCCAAAAGGATATTTCTTCCAACAAAAGCAAAGGTGTATTATGCTCAAAACCAACTACATCCCTTTCAGTGGTGATGGATGTGAGCAGAGAAAGGGGGCCATGACCAAATGCTGCACTGGATAATGCAAACAAAAAAATAATCCATGAAACAAAGCAATGTTTTCTTTGGTAAGGTGAAGTTTAAGTCAGAAGTAAACTAGAGCATGGTTTCTCAACCTTTGTGGTATCACGATCCCTTAAAATAATTAATGAGTTTATGTGACTTCCTCCCCCACCTTATTATACTTTGTTCAGAGCCTGTTTCGCATATGCAAACTGACCATTTCCAGAAGTCACACCTGGCAACTGGGCTCTCCTTTTGTAACCTTTGTGCTCACAGTTACAACTCCTGCAATGCACATTTGACACACCCCAGAGCAACCCAGGCAGTGCCAAGACACTCTTGTCTGTCTCACCTTCCTTGCATTGCAAGGCTTCTTCCAGTGGGGAAGGTCATCCTGAATCTCTGATCCTGGGCAAAAAATCTGGTTATTGCTAAATAAGGAGCAGATGCTGAATGGCCCTTTTGCACAAAAAGAGGGAGCGAGGACTCTTTTCATAGGGCAGGACTAAGAAAGAGGCAACAAAAGAGTTTGAATATTGTTTCTGCTACAAAGGGCTTGCTTTTGAAATGCAGCATTAACTAGAATATTTTAATTATGGGTTCCTAAGTTTTCTTCAGTAAGGAATTACTTATCAGGAGTACTTAAATTCTTATGAGCTTTTCTAATTGCTAATAGTCCTGCCTCTAAGTGAAATCTGACAGTCAAAAGGTATCATTTTCTTCTGAGAGATGCAAGAGAACAGATGTTGCATCTTCCAGGACTGGGTGCACCAGAATCCAGCATAAAGTTCCCCCAGAAAAGGCTCCCAGAAGAGTGATTGTTAGAAAAGGGAGAAGATGAACACCCTGGTCCTCATTGGATCACCTTAGGCAGTGCTTAGAGGCAGCTTGGAATTTTCCCAGGAACTGTTGTGAAGAGTGCAAAAACTGTTGAAAAAGAATTCTGGTATTTAGAGCGTATGCAGAGCCTAACCTACTGTCAGCAGTTAACAAAGGCTCCCATTTCCACACTGAGAAGAGCTGAGGAACTCTTTCCTCAGTTTTGCTTCTGTGCCCCAGATTTACAATTTGAGGCCTTCTGGTCTTGGGAATGTGATGGCACATGATGCATGATGTGATTCAGAACAGAACAGAATAACAGCGTTGAAAGAGACCTTGGAAGTCTTCTAGTCCAACCCCTGCTCAAGCAGGAGATCATATATGATTCCAGACAAGTGGCTGTCCAGTCTCTTCTTAAAAGCCTCCAGTGATGGAGCACCCACAATTTCTGAAGGCAAGCTGCCCCACTGGTTTATTGTTCTCATTGTTAGGAAATTTCTCTTTATTTCTAGGTTGGTTCCCTCCTTGATTAGATTCCATCCCTTGCTTCTTGTCCTGCCTTCAGGTGCTTTGGAAAATAAGTTGACTCCCTCTTCTTCATGGCAGCCCCTCAAATATTGGAACACTGCTATTATTTCACCCTTCGTTCTTCTTTTCACTATACTAGATAAACCTAGTTGTCAGTTCTAGTCCTGACAAATTTTGCTACTGGGGTTAGGTGGAATCAGAATGTTTGGATGAGAGCCTGTTTCAATGAAATATACAGACACTTGAAGACAGGCATGTGCATGACTTGGAGAAGGCCATCCAAGGCCTTAGAATGCTTCCAAAATGTTGGAACTTGGCTTTGGACTAGGGGGGCATGGAGCCTCAGGAAGAAAGAAGGCCTTGGCGTGGTCAGCAGTTATATTGTGAGGCTAGCAATGGCTCAACAACAGCAGAAGGAAGAAGACATCTGGCAGGACCAGAGACGTGCAGGGCAGCAGGGGTGGTAGGGGTGGTGGACTATAGGGTGGCCAAAAAGATATAGATTGGGTGGTAGTGGGGGAGATAGGTTGGTGGAGGGGGGAGTTGAAGTACCCTTGTGGTTGTAAGATGGGCGTGCCAAGTAACTTTGATCATGTTACTTTGAGGTCACTGCAGTGACTGGAACTTTGTGAACCAGGTACCATTCCTTCAGCACTGCAATAACTTTGAACAGTCATTGAATGACTGGTCATTAATCAAGGACTACCCATATAGCAATAGAAGACCACAATGACTTATGCAAGCTATTTTTATTTATATGCAAACCAATACAATATAAATAAATAGACCCATTTGAATAAGCTAGGTTTTTTATGGGAAATTGCTAAACGAATCTGTTATATTTATGAGACACAGGATAGTGAATGTACTGTGGGTTTTATCTCTATTTTCATTGTTTGAATAAAAAATAGTAGTAATTCACCTTATTGGAAAGCCATGCTTTTACCTTGTAGGGAATATGCATATTTTGATCTAATTTTTCCTAGGCTCACACAAGTAAATGGTTTTCTGGCTTTAATAAACTACAGTCTGTCTCTGTTTGTCTCTTTCTCTCTCTGTGTGTGTATGTGTCATACACACAAACACAAGTGAATGATGAGTAATTCTGAGGATTGCTTTAATCTCATCAAGCATCAGCTTTTCCATTAAATAAGAAATATATAATTCATAGTGAGGTTGTTGGTTTGTACATAGGTAGTTTAATATTAAATCATGCTTACAGCTCCTTGCATTTCTTTGTTTCAGGTTCATTTCATCAATGTTCTTTATAAATTCTTCATTACAATTAGTATAAAATATGAAAAGAAGAAACATTGTTGGCATGTGAATCAATTCACTCGAATGAAGTTAAAAAAAACCCTGTAAGTTATAGTAACAGATAGGAACATCTTGTAAATTTGACTTAGTAGAATCTCTCTTTTTATATATTGTGTGTGATACATTTCTTTACTGCCCAGTTCCCAAGACTCTAGGCAATTTATGCAATCCCACTAAAGCAAAGTCCACTAACATGCAGCAACATTGGACCAAAAAGCCTATAAATATACTAAAAAGAATAGAACAGAATAGAATTCTTTATTGGCCAAGTGTGATTGTACACACAAGAATTTGTCTTGGTGAATATGCTCTCAGTGTACATAAAAAGAAAATATATGTTCATCAAGAATCGTAAGGTACAACACTTAATGATAGTCATAGGGAAACAGTCAATATAAATTGTAAGGATACCAGCAACAAGGTTACAGTCATAAAGTCTTGAGTGGGAGGAGATGGGTAATAGGAATGATGAGAAGATTAATAGTAATGCAGACTTAGTAACTAGTTTGATAGTGTTGAGGGAATTATTTGTTTAGCCGAGTGAAGGCATTAAGGGAAAAACTGTTCTTGTATCTAGTTGTTCTGGTGTGCACTGCTCTATAGCATTGTTTTGAGGGTAAGAGTTGAAGCAGTTTATGTCCAGGATGCGAGGGGTCTGTAAATATTTTCACAGCCCTCTTTTTGACTCATGCAGTATACAGGTCCTCAATGGAAGGCAGGTTGGTAGTAATTGTTTTTTCTACAGTTCTAATTATCGTCTGAAGTCTATGTCTTTCTTGCTGGGTTGCAGAACCAAACCAGACAGTTATAGAGGTGCAGACGAGAGACTCAATAATTCCTCTGTAGAACTGGATCAACAGCTCCTTGGGCAGTTTGAGCTTTTTGAGTTGGCATAGAAAGAACATTCTTTGTTGTGCTTTTTTGATGACGTTTTTGATGTTAGGTGTCCATTTTAGGTCTTGAAATATGGTAGAAGCTAGAAATTTGAAGGTCTCTACTGTTGATACTGTGTTGTCTAGTATTGTAAGAAGTGGTAGTATGGGAGGGTTTCTCCTAAAGTCCACCACCATTTCTACAGTTTTGAGAAAAATATATAATTGATAGATCCGCTTTACCATAAAACCAAAACAAAATATAAGCTGTCCTTAAAATCAATTCTCAAAGTTCATACAAACAAAGCCATTTTGACAGTCTTCTAAAAAAAACTAATAGAAAATATTCTGGTCAAACCTCAGGATAAAAGGTATTCAACAACTTTGGGCCCATCCCACAGAAGGACAGTGTTTGGGTTCATTTCTTCCTATTTTTCTCCCCTGACCATCTTTTCTCTGCATTGGATAGGCTTTGGAGAAGATGGTACCAGGAGTTTTAAATTAATAATAATTACATTAATTTTTTTTACAGGCTTTTGGAGCAAATTAATAGAGGTTTAGAGTAAGAGTGCTCTAATTTACTGATAATTCTTGCCCGATTTAGTTATCTGGTCATAGAATGATATAACTAGAGATGTTTAGGGAAAATTAAGTTTGTTCCATATGTACGTTGCTTATTTTACGGGTTAGAGCATGAGTGTCAAACTTGCGACGTCATGTTGCCAACACGTGACGTTTTGTGACATTTTCCTCATTCACGGAGCTTGAGTGGGCATAGCCTGCACATGATGCATCTGGCCCATGGGCTGCCAGTTTGACACATCTGATTTAGAGGGATTACATGATCAAGCAACGTCAGTACAAGGACAGCATACTATTATATGTAGAATAACTGTTGTTCTTCTCATATCTATGGAATCAGAGAATGTAAACTTTCAAGTTTTCAGAGGCAAAAACCTCAGGGAGAAATTCCTATTTATTTTGCAGAACATTGAAATTAGTAGAAAATAACCATTTTGAAATTATGCCTTAAGTAAATTTTATGGAAATGCCATAGAAAGTGTATGAAATATTGCATATCTTGTTCCAAATCTTCAATGTTTTTGTTTCTTATTAGTTGTATTTTTATGACCCTAATTTAAAAAAAATAAAGCAGAATAATGCCTTACTGCTGTTATTTTGGAAATTTGTACTGTAGATTTCAGCACTGCTATACTTCTTTACTGGATCTTGAGCCCACTTCTACCTTTCCTTTTATCTAACCAGTTTTGCTCTCAGGTACAGGTACAGATCCTGGCAAATAGATGGAGAAGAAATGTAGGCAGTGACAGATTTTATTTTCCTGGGCTCCAAGATCACCGCAGATGGGGACTCCAGCCAAGAAATTAAAAGACACTTGCTCCTGGGGAGGAAAGCTATGGCAAATCTAGATAGCTTACTAAAGCTATTAGTAAGCTACTAGATAGCTTACTAAAAAGCTATCTGCCAACAAAAGTGCGTATAGTCAAGGCTATGGTTTTCCCAGTTGCAATGTATGGATGTGAAAGTTGGACCATAAGAAAGTCTGAGCGCCAAAGAATTGAGGCCTTTAAATTATAGTGCTGGAAAAGACTCCTGCAAGTCCCTTGGACTGCAAGGCGATCAAACCAGTCAGTCCTAGAGGAGATCAACCCTGACTGCTCTTTAGAAGGCCAGATCCTGAAGATGAAACTCAAATACTTTGGCCACCTAGTGAGAAGGAAGGACTCACTGGAGAAGAGCCTAATGCTGGGAAAGATTGAGGGCAAAAGAAGAATGGGATGACAGAGAACGAGGTGGCTGGCTGGAGTCACTGAAGCAGTAGGCGTGAGTTTAAATGGACTCCAGAGGATGGTAGAGGACAGGAAGGCCTGGAAGAACGTTTTTCCGTGGGGTCGCAATGGGTCGGACACGACTTTGCAACTAACAATAACAACAGGTACAGATGTCGAACATAGGTATCCCATCATCCATAGATATTGGAGAGAGAAACCAAGTGATAGGATGCATATTGTGACATCACAATGCAAGCCCTGCAATTTATATATTTGCATCCAAAGTTTGGCCACAAGCACAAGCAAGCAGAATTTCTGTCATAACATCACAAAGTACTTTTCATTATTTTTTTTCATTACTGCAGTAAGTAGTAGATACCTAAGGTGTCTCCTATTAGCAGTTCTCCAAAATACAATGAATGTAATGTTGATGAAAAATCTCTGTATAAAGAAACATAGAATAGAAATGTGACATAAAAATAAAATGAAATGGCAGAGAAGAGAATGAAGATAGCAGGTCTGCATAAATTCTGACATGCTACTGAACATGTAAAAGCTGAATGCGCATGGTGCATAAATCTTTGATGGCAAAGATAAGCTGATTCTCAGCTGAGATATCAATTCCATTTTGCATTGAATAAGAAGTGACTTCAAAAGCAATGTCTTCCATTGAGCATGTTTTCAATTTAAAATTGTATTGTTGAAGAACATTTCCATATCATCTTGTTGCTGCTTTGAACAGCAGTACCCAAATTAGGCATTTTGGTTTTGTGTCTGCAATTTATAATAATATCATATGAAGATCTGATGAGAAGAATCCTCTTCAACAAAAGCAGACACCTGCATCTTAAGAGGAAGGAGGACTTTAAAAAAACCCCCAAAACTTGCATTATTTAGCAGTTCCTAAAAACACAACTAAGCAGGTGCTGAAATTTGGCTGAAGTTTCTAAAAATTATAACTCTTCTTTAAAACAGTAGAATGAACCAGAAATACATCAACTCAAAGAAGAAATGGGAAAACATATTTGCTTTGTATAATACATCTTTGTTTCCTTCTACATTAAACTCAGCTTGATGTTATTTTAGTTAGCCATGCTATCTTCTTGCTGATTAAATGCAAAAATGTAATTAAGTTCCTTAGGTTATTGTGGTTATTATAATTAGATAATTGGGGGGTGGGTGGGAATCTGCATTACTTCTAGTAAAGTTTTCACTAACATCTACATTATGTGGAAAGTTGCATTTCCAAACTTACATCAAATTTTTTTTGGCCATTTTTAAATTGCAACTCTCAACTGTCTAGTAGATGTAATAGATAATAATCACTATGTCAAATGTATTGATGTAATTGTGTCTTGAATGTTGTCTGTGCTATCAAGTGATGTCTAACAGCAGAATAGAAAGAAGTATCAGAAAAAGAATCAAGTATAGCCAAAGTAGTAGTTCTAGTAGGTCAAATAGTTGTTATGTCTAGATTGGAATCCAGAATGGCAACTTTTCTACAGCTTTCTTGCACAGAAAAACCTTTTGTTGATTTACCTTCTAAGATTATTACATCACTGTAACCTGGAACCTAGGAAGGGGCAAGAAGAAATAAGTGAGAGACTCAAGATGTAACAAGGCAAGATGTAAGCTGTTCCAAATAAAGCTACCTTTTGCAATTGACTGATGGTGGTTTTGTCAATGCTGATGGTGTTCAAGTGGTGCTCCAGTGGTTTGGAGGTTGCGTTGCACCCAAAGTGCCTATTAATACTATCTTTGCTTTCTTTTGCCACAATTAAGTTTGTATCCAGCTAATAGTTCCAGCAGTGTATTGCATCACAGTGTATTGTATGGCCCAGGCATTGATAGCTTTGATGCTGTTTACTACAATTCAGTTTTCTTACTCTTTGGATGTATTCTTTACTAAACACATTTTTAACTTGTTCATGTTTGATGTCATCCAACTGTTAAATGCCCAGATACTTGTAAGCTTCATCCTGATGGCTTCTGATGGTTTGGCTATTCAACATTAGAATTCCATTGCTGTTCGTGCTTTGCTCCATTTTATTGCTACTGTATCATACCTCTCTAGGCCAAATCCCACTGCTATATCTATGCTAAAAATTTGTACAGTACTTGTCAGTGACTGGATTTCAATTTCTGATTTTCCATAAAGTTTCAGATCATCAATATAAAACAAATGTGAGATTTTTTAGCATTTTTTGCCACTTGATTTCTAAGATTTTTTTACTTCTGATGTCCTGGGTCATGGCAATGGCAAATAAAAAGGGCGATAATGAGCCAGCCACCCTGCAAGATGCCTCTCCTAATTTGACAAGCCCATATTTTTCTCTTCCGACCACCAATTCTGTCTTCCACTGATTCATTATTTTTTCTATACCATGTTTGTACCGACACCATGTGTTTCTAGCACTTGATAATCCAGCTATGGAGTAAAGAATCAAATGCCTTGTTATAATCAATTCTGACCATATATAAATTGTTCTTTTGCAGTAACTATTAATTAAAAGTTGGTCTTTTATACCTTTTCCTTTAATTTCCTTTCTTTCAATTAGAATGATGTTATTTTCTATTATGCTAATGAGTAATTTAAATATTATATTCAAGCATGTTATTGGCCTAAAGTTTTTATTTCATTAGTCTTTTTATCCTGGAGTTGGAAGGTCATTGATATCCTCAGTCTTTTCACCTCCCAACATAGACCAGTTTCCCTTAAAAGCAGTATTATTTATAGTCCATACATAAGTTTGTTGATACATGAGGACAAATTCTTTGGCTAGGTTTACTCCAATTTCAAACAAGAAACATAGAGTAAAGCCCTATTGATCAGTCAAGAGATGGCTTCACTGTAGATGGCCTTCATTTGGGAACTGAAGCCATTATCTAAGAAGAGTTACATATGGGTCTTGTTGGAGGGGGAAAAAATTTGTGATCTCGGTTTGGCTTCCTCCCTCTTTGTAATCTTGTTCTACACCAATCTCTGGCTCTAATCATGGTTCACAACAGCTTTCTCTTGTGGGGACTATTTTAGGTATTTACCGTATTTATTGGCGTATAACACGCACTTTTCCCCCCTGAAAATAGGGGGCAAATGATGTGTGCGTGTTATACGCCGATATAATGTTAAGAAGGGGGGGGGGTGCAAACAGCAGCTACCTCGAGCAAGCCACAGGGCTCCGAGTTGTTGGAGAAGCGGGAGCAATAGCAGCCTGGACTGCGCTTTCAGCGGGCAAACAAAGCTGCCTCTGCCACGAGGAACTTTGGAGAGAGAGGGAGGGACTGGCTGTGGCCGTTCTCGCCAGCTAAGAGACAGGCTGCTCCCACAGCTGCCCCCGCCCCCGCCCTCTCTCTCCAAAGTTCCTCACGGCAGAGGCAGCGTTGCTTGCCTGCTGAAAGCGCAGCTGCCGCTTCTCCAACCACTCGGAGCCCTGCATAATAGCGCTGCGGCTTGCTCGTGGTAACTGTCATTTAGACTCCCCCCCCTTCCTCCTCCTTGAGTTCGAGCCTCGCGGCGTGGCCGAGGCGGGGTGGGATAATAGCTGCACGGATCCTCCGGTGCCATGTGTGTCCCGTGCGCTGCAATGATGAAGCGCTTTGCCAAGGAAAGCAAAGTCTCAGGCTGCTCCTGGAGCAGCCAGGAGAAGGAGAAGCTGCCAGCGGGGAGGCGAGGCGCCTCAGGAGGACCGGAGGAGAGCACAGCTTCTCACTCATGGAGACCTACCGGTGGGGAAGTGGGCGCGGTAAGAGGTGCGCTGGCCGGGAAGCGGTCATGCTTCCTGGCCGGAGAGGGTTGCACAAACCTTTGCTGGAGTGAACGTGCAACCCTC
>WNWU01000012.1:12609566-12649241 GCA_012654045.1 Ptyas mucosa | reverse complement strand
GGCTGCTCCAGGAGCAGCCTGAGACTTTGCTTTCCCCACCGGTAGGCTTCCATGAGTGAGAAGCTGTGCTCTCCTCCGGTCCTCCTGAGGCGCCTCGCCTCCCCGCTGGCAGCTTCTCCTTCTCCTGGCTGCTCCAGGAGCAGCCTGAGACTTTGCTTTCCCCACCGGTAGGCTTCCATGAGTGAGAAGCTGTGCTCTCCTCCGGTCCTCCTGAGGCGCCTCGCCTCCCCGCTGGCAGCTTCTCCTTCTCCTGGCTGCTCCAGGAGCAGCCTGAGACTTTGCTTTCCCCACCGGTAGGCCTCCATGAGTTTTATTTGAAATTTAAGTTTTTTTCCTGAAATTTCCCTCTTAAAATGAAGGTGCGTGTTATACGCCTGTGCGTGTTATACGCCGATAAATACGGTAAATAATAACAATAGTAACAGCTCTCCTACTTACGTTCTCAAATATTTTTCCACCTTTCTGCAATAAGTACTCTGAGCTTTACTAACTGTCTGTCTGTATTATAGTTGGTAGAACTATATAAATGTGAGATAAAATTCATGGAATTCCACCTTTAGTTTACATTCTTTATTATTGGCATACCACACTTCTGCAGTAAACTTAGTTTATTGCAGTCCAACCACAGCTGATACTGATGCTGTGTGCTTCAAATAAAAAAGTTCCTACCCAATATTTATAGTATAACATTTAAAATTATCACATGGAGCTCACATGCATGCAGCCTCTTGTGTCACTTGGGTCTTTTTTTATTTTTAATTGTAATATTATTTTTGGTTATTATTTAATAATAATAATAATAATCTCAGTAAGGATAGGATCCCTAAATAGGGATTGTCCTAAAATGTGTCCCCACTTTCTCTTGCAAAATGTGTTTTCTGACACAGGGACAATTGTGCAGTGCATTTATTTTTAATCACCGTGGGAATCTTTGGTATTCTAGGAATAAGGGCCATTCTCTGTGATGCAGATGAACTGGATTCCACATTCAGATCTAACTACTGATTTATAGACTGGATTTCTTATTATTTAAATATCACTTTCTTCATTATCCATTTCTATTCCAACATACCTGCAACCTAAAAAATTAAGGTTGTGTTAGTTTTTCCTTTTTTTTCATCTAAGACCCAGTTTATTGATTCTGCCTTCTTTGCATTGACACAACAGGGAATTTTTGATCTATTAAATGGTGAGCCGTATTGCCACAGCCTCTTATTTTTACACTGATTTTTCTCCTACTTTGCTGCTAGCATTAGAATGACATTTTGCTGTTCTAGTGCTTTAATGTTGGCATTCCCAACTACAGCGCAAGCATGGCAGCATTTTTCTGTGCCTTGCATCCCTCCCACCATCCTTCTTGCTGTGCTATTTCCTATAATGAACTAAAAGAAATTGCAAGCCGAGGCCTGTGGCAGAGAAAAATGACAGAATAAAGTAGAAGGAAGGCATTGGATTGGCAGAGGGAACTAATGGAAACGCAGAGAAGAAATTGATCTGAAATAAACAACCTTGGGCAAACATTTAGGTGAGATCAGCCTGGTTGCTGGTGAAATTAGATTTAAATCCTGAAAAATAATGTTCTGCTGAATGCAGGTCAGGCTATTAAGCAGATCTTTATCTGCTCTGAAATGTACAGTCATCAGAACAATAGAACCTATTGCTCCTTTGCCAACTATAAATAGATACCTTGAAGTTAAAACATTGATATTTAATACCCGAGTCCTCTTGCCCTTATAGTTATTGACTTCCATTTTTTTTCTCTCACCATTTACAAGATGAAAATGGCCATACAATCAAGTGAGTTGGGATGACAAAATGATGCTCCTGGATGGATGGGAATAAAATAACTCATCCCTTTAAAACTATAGAATGTTACCTAGGTAACTATAACTATTGTATAGACTAATGCTAATTAATTTGGGCAATTGTGCTCAATTTAAATATTAAAAATTTAAACATTTTATAATCAATTACTTAATTTAAGGCTTAATTATCTGCAAATTATTTAGCTGGCAGCTGGTATACTAATAACAACCAGCATCCCAAATGTACTATATTAGGACATAGTTTCTGTCATTCCCATTGTTATTCTAATGAAACCCAGCAATATCAGACTGGAAAGTATGATTTAGGCAAATAAGGAATTTTAGGACTGTAAATCCAACTGTCTAAGAATTCCTGGTGGTGAAGTCCCAGGAGATCTAAATGGATTTACTCAGGGAAGTGTTTAGAAATAACATAAAAGAGTCAGAATAGGGCAGGAGGGACTGTTTGTCAGATGCAAAAGTGGAGCAAATGTCCTGAGATCCATTTAAACTGAAATGCTGCTAAGATCCTGGCATGTTCAATAAACTATTGTTGATCATTTCTGGAAGTTTCTCAATCCTCCAGAGTCATCTTAAGGATATGATATAGTAGGAATTGCAAGGCTTTCTGCATGCTCGTGCATGCAGAGAGAGAGGGAGGGAGGGAGGGAGGGAGGGAGGGAGAGAGAGAGAGAGAGAGAGAGATTTGGGAAGAGGTAAAGAAAGTTGTATCATCAAGTTGAGAAACCGGTCAGTTTGCTTCTTTTTTTCAGCTCCTCTGCCTCAGAGCAAGATTATAAAGATATGAAAATGTAGTAAGAGTAAACCTTACCTTTTCTACTGGAATAATTTGTGTACCTTCTCAATCAAAACTCTTTTGATTTAGGGCTATTAGGGCACACACAAAAGTGATTACTAAATGCTCAGAAAGCAGCCCTAGGAGAGAGCTTATGTGTCCCTCCTCCCCCAGTTAGGCACGGAACGAATAATACAGCCCATTTATAGTTGTAAGGAGATTTATGCCACACAGTTTGCTTGCTCGCAGCTGTCAAAAACCCCCTTTGTCCATAAAAGCAAAGAAAGCTGTCCATGGATGTTGTGCCTGGAGCAAGCTGAGGGCTGCTTGTTAGCGAAGAGGCAGTGGAAGTTCTTTGGGCTTTGAAGTGAAAGTTTTTTGCGCTTTCAAAGTTCTTTGACCTCATCCTCTCCCCCCTGTCTCCAATTGTCCCTGGTTATTGATTCCCTGGCAGGCCACCTTCCATTTTCATCCAGCAAGCTCCAGAGCTGGCCAGCTGCCACAGAATCGGTTGCCTTGGCTGCGTTTAGCTGCATAGGGAGTGTACTGAACAGAACAGAAACTCTCAGCTGACACAGCCTACTTCTGCAGTAAACAGCCCACATGCACTTTGCCGAGGGGGCTGGGCTTTCAGCCTACGTAACAACTGGAGCGCGGGGGGTTTATCATTAACTCCTTTAAAGAGCAGCACAGCAGCTCGAACAAGCTTGAAGCTCTGGGCTAATTCGCAGGTAAGAACTAATAAGCCAGAAGAGAAAAGTGTTTTGCCGGTAGTGAAAATATTTTCCAACACAGCAGGTCAATCAGATGTATACTTAGCAAAATCTACAGGATAGCCATTCATCAACACCAGGTAGGTTTCTATTCTTGCCTGGGTGAATGAAAAGGTTACATAAACACATTCTAGATTCTTCTCATTCCATCATCTTCGGGAGAAGACAAGGCCAGGAAGAATTGAGGGGGAAAGCTATACTCTTTCCATGATTTTCACCAGTCTGTTAAGTTTTCCACCATTAACTTTCTGACAAGCGCACTGCATATTACACAGATATTAAGCAGATGCAAATTGAGACATGTTGTTATGCCAACTGGCATTGGTTAAAGTTTGTTTGTTTTCCTGCCACTATTAATAACATAAGGCACAAGGGGAAGGGGTGGAAATAAAGGAAACCAAACATGTCCCGATACAATTTTTCCTAGGTAGTGCGTCTATGGTGTTTACATATTTAGAAGGAGCATGTGTTAGAATGATGCTGCTGGGATTTGACAGTTCATTACCAAAGGCCTATTTTGATGGCTCCCCATTATTAAGAATAGTCAGAATATAGATATTTGAAAAAAGCAGTGTGTGTGTGTAAGTTTTTGTTATTCTTACAGGACATAAATATTTGCAGGCAGAGATTTTGGCCTTGTTGTTAATGTCAGTAGGTTCTCCATGGACATTTTGGAGTGTTACAGTCCCATTGAAGTTGTGCTATTCTGTATGCTTATCTGTACTGTTCTTTCATATGATTCCTGGCATAATACCCAGCTCTCCTTCATTATTTACTGTTGTGCTTGCAATGGGACTTATTGGTTTCAAAACCTGGATGCTAGATGTACTGTAGAAAGTTGGTTTGTAGCTTACCTAGCCAGTGATTGGCCCAGAATTAATTCTTCAGTTGTATGTGAATACTCACACATTTTTATATGTGGGTATACATGTGTGTGAGTACAGGTAATCCTCAATTTACAACAGTTCATTTTGTGACCTTTTAAAGTTACAACGGCACTGAAAAAAGTGACTTATGCCCATTTTTCACAGTTTCAACCTTTGCAGCCTCCCCATGGCCATGTGTTCAAAATTCAGATGCTTGATGTGTGTGTGTGTGTGTGTGTGTGTGTGTGTGTATGTGTTTGTGTGTGTAAATCATATGTGTATTGTTGAGCAATATGACATCTACTTTCAAGTTTTCTGATTCAACTCCAAGGCTGAATTCTACTGAGGTTAAGCCCTTTCATCTCTCCTAGCATTCAGGGAAAGAACTTTCATACTCCTTGCTTTCCAGAGTCACATTCAGAGGTGAAATCCAGCAGGTTCTGACAGGTTCTGGAGAACCGGTAGCAGAAATTTTGAGTAGTTCAGGGAACCAGCAAATACCACCTCTGGCTGGTCCAGAGTGGGGTGGGAATAGAGGTTTTGCAATATCCTTCCCCCAGGAGAGGGGAAGGAATGGGGGTTTTGCAGTATTCTTCCCCCTGGAGTGGAGTGGGAATGGAGATTTTGCAATATCCTTCCCCTGCCATGCCCACCAAGCCACGCCCACAGAACCGGTAGGGAAAAATTTTGAATTTCATCCCTGGTCACATTGATGTACTATGATTAGAAAGTACAACTTGCAGAATTCATTTAATATAAGAAAGTTATAGCAAAGTTACCCTTTGAATTTTAATGCAGACTTAATAGCTTTATATCGCTTTTTTTCTAATCCTCAAATCTTAGTTTTAAAAAAATCCACATCCTTTCTTTTCTATCTCTACATCAAATATTAAGTATCATCTTATACTTATTTTATATTATGATTATTATTAGCAATCCAAATTAGTGCATTTCTTTTATGAATTTTTATTTGTTTCTTGGCAAGTCATTACAAAACTGGAGCTAAATTCAGAGACTGAATTATACATCTGTTTTAAGGACTCTTAGGTGTTTCAATTAAACTCAAAAAAGTTACTGTCTCAACTAAGAACTTCATGTCAAAGAAATAGTTTGGCTTTAGAGCTGGGGTGTCAAATTTGATTTCATTGAGGGCTGCATCAGGGTTGTGTTTGACCTTGGGGTGGTGGTGGGCGTGGCCAGTTTGATGTCACTTGTGTCAGGGTGTCTGTGATGGCCCGATTGCTCAGGTGTAAATGGGCTCCCAGGCTCTGTTTTCAGCTGTGACGGCCTCCTGCTGTCCTGTGCCATTACAGCTGAAAAAGGAGCCTGGGAGGGCTGCACACGGCCCTCCCAAGCTCAGTTTTTGCTGGCAGAGGCACCGCCGGCCAGTTCTCTGCTGTTTTTAGGACTGGTCCAGTCCTAAAGTTTAACACCCCTGCTTTAGAGCTACCGGTAACTTAATCATGACTTCCTGTAAAAATTAACCATAACAATTGTAGACAAACCACCTCAGATAACCTCAAAGAAAGGAAGGATAAGAATTATAGATAAGAGAAATCTTCTCTATAGCATTTTACACTTGTTTGGAAACAAATTGGTATCACTCCTTATAGAATAACTACAATGTGTCTTTGAGCAATTCCAGAAACCACTTTAACTTATGAGTTCTATAACATCTGAAACTTCCAGATTAGACACAAGGACAACCCCAAGCAGAACATATCACAATAATTAATCTTAGAGGTTACATACTTTGCTGGTGTGTGCTATGTTGTTTCAAAATCATTTTAAGGTTGCATGTGGCATATCAGCCACAGCTAATCAAAAAATGATCCTGGACATAGTTTCAATTAGAAAAATGAAAAAGTGATCAAGTTTCAGATCCAGATGCATCCTCAGGCTGTGTTTCAGTTTCTTGTGGAACAGCATAATTCCATTCAGAATTACTTTTCTGCATCTTTGACATTCTAATAAGCATCCTGATCTTTCCTGGATTTAGACTCCTTTTTTAATCTCTCTTTCAACCCATTGTTGAATGCAGGCAAGCATTGAGAAAAGTTACTTCATTAACTGAAAATGTTACAGAAATCTGCTGTCACTACAATTATATTCTTGCCCTCGATGAACACCTTCCCCAGATACTACCATTAGACTAGAAGTAGGCAATTGTTGATGAATCAAAGTCTGAAACTCTGTTTCCCAACTTCCAGGAATGCTACGACTTAATAGCTGGCCATTAACACCCCAATTACCAACTATAAGCCACACACAGTCAGGTACCACATAAATACTATGCATAGAACAGCCCAATGCATACATTTTGGAGACTTCTGAAGGTCCCTGGGATTGGACTCCAACACAAGTCTGACAGCTTGGAAGAATAAACCTCTGGTCCAGATGACTGACTCAGATTGGATCCTGCAACATTATCCTGGGACACATGTATTTGCCTTCATTTGCAATTCTATTAAAAGCCATGATGGCATCATTGGAATGGATAAGGCCAGTATTTATCTCCTTTTGTTTTGATTCCTGAGTGGACAGGAATTAAAATGGAGGCTTCTGGAAAATAGTTTCCATTTCTTTTGGGTGTGGGAAAGTTAAAATGATAATGGAAGCAGGTCTCCTATTTCTCACTTTTAATTTGGAAAAAAGAAAAAGTGACTGCTGAAGAAAATTGTTGCTGAAAATTGACAGATTTTGTGTGGAATTGTGTGCTATTAGAATGAGTAGATGCAAATGAAGTGCTATATATGCCAACCATCGGTTATTGTGGATATTGAAAAGTATTGAAGACTGAATGTAGTCATGTGATATATACAGTACTGTACTAGTTGCCACTTCACAGACCATTTCCAGAAGACTCCATATGAAATCTGTCTGAGAGATGGGAGCAGAACCATTGCAAGAATACTTCTATTCCCAAGTCAGTTAAGTGATCCAAAGGAATATTATTATTGATTTTGAAAATTGTTGAGGAGACAAAAAGAAAGAAAAGAAAAAAAAAGAAAAGAAAAGAAAAGAAAAAAAATCAACCGGATCACTTTTCCTTTGTCAAGTCCCAAACTTTATCCAATAGTATGTCCAAAGTATTCTCAATCCCTATCCTGCTCTGAAGCCAGTTTGAAAATGGTGAAGGCAATCTCCTTTCTACAGAACTGCCTGCAGCTGAGAAGCTACCATCTTCTTTATCCCTTTAACAAAGCATGGCCAGATAGGGACCAGTATACAAATACCATTCTCTAGTTACTTCACAAGAGCTCTAATAATTGCTTTATTGTGGGTTCAGTTTGGAATGGAGGACATATCTTCTTTTTTGCCCTCATGTCCTCTAACCAGAAGGCATAGCCTTAAAAATCAACTATTGTCTGACTTTTTGAATATTTAACTGAACCCTTTTTCTGTGCAGTGCTTTCCTAATACGGTATTTTTCAACTTCAGCAACTTTAAGATGTATAGGCTTCAACTCTCAGAATTCCCCCGATCTGGCTGGGGAATTCTGGAAGCTGAAGTCCACACACCTTAAAATTGCTGAGATTAAGAAACAGTGTCCCAACAGGAACAGTGCTAACAGCAAATTAACAATTGACAAGATGTTAATCAATTATACCCTGAAGTCTTTTGTCTCCTAACTGCTCTCCACAGCAAGCATCCTAGGCAAACAGCTGGTGCTAGCATATACCTCCCAATCTCTGTGTGTGTACTGACTGTGTGTTTATCCTTTCCTCTCCAACAAATGTATATACAGTACAAATATTAAAAAGTTAGCATATCCTGTTCAGATATCTGGAAAGGCAGGACTGACAAGTTGGTATAGATTTCCCTTTTGAAGCATCCTATGTGTTGCTTCAAAAATGCACAGGCAATATGTCAATTTTACTAACATAAACTACCCTCTCTTATACTAATTTCCTGCAATCGAGATAGTTTCATATAGAATTTTCCATAATTCCTCTTAACTTTGTGGCCTGAGGTCAAATGATCTTGTTATGCTGTTGTTTTTTGGAGGGTGTGGATGCTATTTTTTAAATTGCTTCTTTTACATTTTTATTGTCATTGTGACAATACCAGCATCCTGATACATAAAGATACATTGTGGTGACCATATAAGTTTCTTTCATAAATAAATGAGTTAAAATCTCTACTTTTATTTCTGATATTTGCTGTTTTAAGTGCTGTAGATAGTTTTTTCCCCCTTTCCTTAAACTGCTTTCACTTTCAATTCTCTTTTCCCAATCTGTGGACAGAGTATTTTTTTTTCAGCCTGCTGGCTCATGTTGTAGATTCGTTTCTCTTACTGTCTCTCTTTCTTGGTAATTCCAAATTAGTGAATCACCCTTTATCTCAGACTACAGTATAGACTGTTTTTCCTTCGCTTGCACATAGCTCTTAGCTGACTATGCTTCTTTCTGTTGCTCCCACAAATATTCATCTCCTGGCTGTTACACATTGTTCTCTTTCTGGAGTGGCGTCTTCTGTCTTTTGATGAACTGATATGTTCTAGGATCAAATATGCCAACTCCTTCTTTATCACACCCCAAACACAGCAATGCCCTTTAGTTAGCAACTAGCAAATAGATGAAAATTCCTGTTTTCTCTAGAATGCTTTCCTATTGTACAGGGTAGAATTTGTATCATCCAGAAGTTTGGCTTCTGTCCAAAAAAACCCTGCACGTTGTCAGTCTGTTAAAGCTGTACTTTACATTTGAAGGAAAAGTTTGCATTTTCCAAAGTCTTTAGTGTGAGCTCCTTTCCATATACTTTCATTAAACAAGAAAACATTTCTGCATTCAGCTTGCTAGTTTATCTGTAACAAAATCCTGGTTTAGAAGAATCAACAGCACATTTGGGACTAATGAGAAAAAGTCTGATGAAAACAGAAAGATATGTGCCATGAATAGTTTTGACGTTTCTTGGAGAAACTAACCAATGTTAAGTCTACCAATTAACATTTGCAAAAAAAGCTTGTATCATACTCTAAAACTTCAAACATCTACATTTTTAACAATCAATAATATTATTTGTCACATATTTAACATTTAAATAAACAACTCCTCAATCTGTTTTATCCCAATGAAAACTCTTGATGATCTTGTTTCAAAAACCTGGTCTTGATGGTATGATTCTGGTTGAAAATTTTAGTCAGAGTGAAACAATTAAACAGAATTCAGGAACAATTTTCTTTATCTGACTTAAGTTCCTCTAATTTTCTGCCAGCTGGAAGGAAATAGAACAATAGAAGGAGGTATATACATTTTCAATCAGCATTATTCACTATTTTCTGTGGCAAACAACATGTATGTGCTTCAGAAAAAATCTCCCAGCAAGCCTCTTCCAGGAATGACAGATGAAAAAGAAGAGTAAAAGGTTTCCATTTTTTAACAGATATAGTTTTCTTGACTGTTTTTAAGCCTTGAGTCAGAAGTTTCTGACTGTCAGGGACTGTTTATCCATGGAAGAAAGGAGCCCAAGGACCATATTTTTGGCAAGGATCACTTGCTGCTTTCCAAGAAAGAGGGATCCCAAACAATAACAAGGCAGAGATTCTTATACACTCTGGGGCTGAAAGGCAGGAAATCTGAGGGATCTGATTCCCTGGCGAGTTTTCTTTCAGGAAGTGAGATAGATGTTAAACAGGGGCAATCTTTTTCCTATTGTAAAACGAGAGCCACACCTCTCTGACCAAGTGGAACCAAACACCCATGTTTGATTCTGAGGGACTCCGTGCTCAGATGACCCTTTTGGCGGATAGGTGAGAGCTTTCTTTTAAATGTGGGGGAAGCAGGAAATGGCAGAGGAGAACAGGGGCAAAGAGTTTGTAACAGGAGATGGGAGAAGGAGAAAACAGAGGCAGGGGTCGGGGATGGTGGTGAGGGAAACAGGGCATGGGAAGAATTTGCAGCCTTATTTCATTATTTTTCACCACGGACTGATACTGTTCACTGGTCTTGCAATACTACTGAGAACTTATAGAAGAGGGGAATCTGTGTTGATGAAGCATTTTTCTTTCTCATAGCTCTTAATAATTATTCTGTGATTGCTATATGGATTTGGGGGTGGGGTGGTTGGAGGTAGATGTTTTTGATCCTGCCTTCTTTGTTACTTATAAATGTAACTTAAGGCAGCAACCATACATGATACTCCTTATTCCTTCAATTTTACCCACAACAACAATTCTGTGAGGTGAATTTGGGCTAAGAGAGACTGGTTGATTCAAAGTCACACAGCTGATTTTTCTTTTTTTTCCTTTTTTTATTAAACTTTTTTTTGATACAAACAAACAACAACAAAACACACAAATAAACAAAAATCCATATTTACATCTTCTTTTCAACATGTTGCATCAGTAGTCTATATTCATATTTATACATTTTCTCTTTCTTATTTTAACTTATCCCTTATACTTATATTCCTAATATATCATCTATATGTGTTCTCTTAATCTACATATTTGATTTACTATTAACATAAATTGATACTTAATTTCCTATCCACAATTTATATCTTCACACAGCTGATTTTTCATGCTTTGACTAGAACTCCATTTCGTGGTTTCTAGGCCAGCACCCTAAACAACTACACCAGTTTGGCATTCCTAAGCTTTGTTGTAGGAACTGCTTGTGACTGAATTGCAATCGCTTTTCCTTCTGATTTCATTTGTAATTCCCCCTTTTGTTCCCATTCTTTGTTATCGACATACCACACGCCTGCATTAAATGTAGCATGTCGCAGTTAAAGAGCATGTGGTACTGACTGGTACTGACACTGTGTTTCCATATTTTGAGGGGATTGCCTACTCTATGGTTTTGATTGAGTTGTGGATATTTGCCAGTTTCCTAAAGGGAAACCCCAGCCAGTTTCATCCTAAGTGTCAATATGGGCAGAAAAATAAGTGGTCTTTTGTTCTATTGCTTGGGGTTCACTGACAGGTCATGGTTGGTGAGTGGTCTGGGTGACAAGGATAACATAACATAGGGCGTCTTACCTTCTCACAGTACTGCTGAAACTCAGTCCTAATCTAGGTTAGGAGTTACTCCAGAAATGGGGATTGCACTTCCTCCATTCCTCAATAAATGCTCAGGAAAGGCGGAAATGCAGTGATGTTTTGCCAATAATGTTCTGCTGGTTCTACAGATGGCCTTCAAATATGAGGCATCATTTTCATTGTGGTGCTTTCATATATATTGAGTTGGGTATTCAGCTAAGGACATTGGGCAATGAATAAATAGAACCATAGTAGTTTAAAAGGCACAGAATAATTGAAATACCAACTCTTTTTCCATAATAACCTAATCAGGTAGCTGATACTTGTGCTGTCTACATCCTGACTTAGCTGTCCAAGCCTTCCTTCTCTCTTTAGGCACAAATGGGTTGACAGCATGTAGGCGGAATTCAGTGCTATTTGCAGGAGATGTTCTCAGCCAGTAGTAGCTTCTACTGGAGACCCAGGAGGAAATACAGAAGCAAATAGAGGCACATTTTAGTCATGGAAAATCTCTATACGAATATTGCTCCCTTGGTTGTGATTTTATTTTTCAAAGAGTCATTACAGTGACTTTATTGATTTATTTAATTTGATTTTTATGCCCTCCAACTTGAAATACGACTCTAACTAGCAAACAACAGTTAAAATAAGAATAAAAACATCAACAAACTCCTCCCAAAGAAACATCATGCCAGAGGCAATGCACATATCCATAGCCCCTGAAAAATGGATTCATAAACATCCTGGCCCAATGCCCATGGAAAGAATCAACTTTTTAATGCCTTATGGAAAGTCATCAGGGCCACAGAGTAGGCATGGCAATAGAAAAGGCAGGTTTCTTTGGTTCCATCAAGTAACATAGCTTAATTGAGGGGACCAGAAGTGTGCCAACTTCGTTGGATTTTTGCAGGCAAAAGTAATAGGAGATAGATGGATAACCCAATTCTGCACCATGAAAGGCATTATGGATGACAACCAGCATCTTGAATTTATTCAGAAACCTACTGAGAGCCAGAGTAATTCATAAGCTGGCTTTATTGCAAGGGATGAACCAAGACCAAGGAGCTATGGTAGCGTGCAGTGGTTAGAATGCAATATTGCAGGCAAACTCTGCCTACTGCCAGGAGTTCAATCCTGACCAGTTCAAGATTGTTTCGGCTTTCTATATTTCCAAGGACCAAGATTGTGGGGCAATATCCTGACTCTGTAAACTGCTCAGAGAGGGCTGTAAAGCACTATGGAGCAGTATATATTCCTATTACTAAGGCATACATACCCATCACTACACATAGAATCCAGTGGTGGTTCTATAGAACCGGTAGTAAAATTGGTGGGAGGTTCCGCCCACTGACCCTGATGTCATGAAAACGCTTCTGCGCTTGCGCAGAAGAGCGTGCGTGCGAGCAAAGGAAACGCGCGTGCGCAACCCTGTTGCAAACCGGTAGTAAAGGTAAGTAGAACCCACCCCTAATAGTATCACATTTTGAACTACTGGGCTAGCTGCAATTTCTATGTGGTGTAGGACATGTAGGCAGTAATTTAGATGGGAAGTAACTGGGAGCAAAACCTCCTGATCCAGGAATGTGCACAATTGGTAAACAAAATGTAATTGTGCAAATGCCCTTCTAGCCATGGTTATCCTTTAAGCTTGAGTTAAGACTTTAGGAGGAGCCCAGGTTGTGCAACAGTTCCATCTGGGTCAGTAGAATCCTTTTCAGAACTGTCAAGTTCTGTGAGGTTGGCAAGAAACATTGCGATTCTGGAGATTTTTCTAGATTTCTTTCTTGTTAGTAACATAATGTCACAGAATCTTGAAAGATTATCAAAATAATTCTCTTGTACGAGGTATATCTTGTACTTAAGGCATGAGTCCCTTTCTTATCACTTGGATTCAAGAACCTACTTGAGGCTACTTCATCTGTCAGATAGCTGACCTTAACCATGAGGGACAACTACTGGGTTGCAGATCACACTTTGGGAAATCAGAGATAAATCCTTGAGATATTCCATTAAAAAAATAAATGTTGGATAACCACAGCTCAGTGCTTTGGCAAGATGCTCACTTGCCTTGAAAATGAAGTGGGAGAGAGGGCAATAGGAAGGACAGGAGAGAGGGGCGTGGAACAATCTTGTGTTTTACTTCTTGATAGATATTAATGTAAAAAAGTATTCTGCATCCAACCTTGATGTAAAGACTCTATATAAGTGAGCATATATCACTTCTTCCTCTTTCTATGCTTGTCATCTGACAATAACAGGTTATATATTTATTTGATAAAGTAGATTCCCGTCCATGAAAATAAATGCCATCATAAATCAGTCCTGAAAGTAAGTCAAAACTTTTTTGTTGTTTTGTTTTACTCATAAAAAGAAACTGATCTATGGCTTTATCTCAATTTTTTGTTTCTTATGCAATGAAGATTTGTACAGTTAGACAAGGATCCAAGTTTTTCTTATTATTTAGCCTCTTAAAATGATGCCATTTGAAACAAACAAGACAAAATTACGTAATTAGCATTTTAAAAATTCTATTTGTGATTGTTGAGATATGCTTGTGTTTTTAATTGTTGTTTTATTTTGTATTTTAAACTTTTCTATTAGTCAACTTCAATTTTTTAAAAGATGTAGGTATACTCAGGATGTCTTTGTATTATGATGGCAATTGGGATGAGAATTTCTGTCACTCATTGATGCAGTAATAAATAATAAACTAAGGGTTATAATGTAATTTTAGATGATGAAAGTACAAAGAACTGAATTTGTTAAGTTTTACACATCATCATTTCTAAAACTATAAAACTACTGGTATGTCAAGCAAATGACAACTTTTGTTTGCCTAGCCTGTGTGTAAATCATTAGATAGTTTACCTCACCTTTTTGATTTAAATGTACTTAAGTGAATTAACAGCTACATTTTTTTAAAAAAATAATTAGGTAGTGATAGTTTGATAATGCTGTATAAAATGATAAGTATGGAATTATGCCCTGAAAATAAAGCATTTTACCATTCAATTGAATATTGCTGAGATTAAAAAAATAGTAATCCATCAGTTAAAGTAGTTTGAAAGGTTATCTCACTATTCCAGGCAAGCAGCAATATCTTTTCGTCCATATTGATTTTAAAATGATGATTTCATCCAAGGTCACAGAACTGTGATTTGCATGGCTCAAGGTGCTTTATAGAAACATCATTGAGAAATGTTATGTGCCTTCAACCATGGTCAGCTTTCCCATATTTTAATAGGCAGTTTTATCACTTTTAATTCCAGGCTTAACTTTTTATGTGGATGATGATAGCCACTATGTAGAATTATGTATGATGTCATGGCAGGAAAAGTCAATGAACTCTCCTCAAAATTTAAAAGCCCTTTTCACATCAATCTGTGAAGCGACATCATTTTGAATGAAGCTGGGGGTCATGAAAGAAAGTCACAAGGAGTGGCTTGGTCTTGTCTCATCAAATCATATTTTTGCTCAACAGTAACTGTTCTCTCATTGGTGCAATGATAAATTCAATGTGGGTGAAAGTGTCATGCAGACCACGAGAACAGCTTGATTAATACAAGGATCTCTTAGAGAAAGGTGATCTCATTCTGCACCACAACATGGTCAAAACTCTGTCAGGGAGAGGCTCTTCTTTTTAGTCAGGAATCTATTGAAGAAAGAAATAGTTTCACATCTATATTACATTTCTTGCCCCAACCCCTGTTAATAAATAGGGCGAGTTGCTGGGAATCCCAAACAGTTGTTTAGAATTAAATTCAAGTTTCATAGTAACTAGTTAAGAACAATTAAGGTTTTTTAAATTATAGGTTACCACCCAGAAACAGTGGGTAGCTACAACAAAATGTTGGTGTATAACAAAAATTGGGAATTATTGCTCAGTGAAAAATCTGGATTCAGTGGGAACTGATGTAGTTAAAAGCTTGTATTATTTTGATGTAATAGTTTATTACATCTGATTAATTGGTTCTGAACATATATGTTCCTTCTTTCCTACAAAGTGGCTTACTATCAACAGAGTATAAATATTCACCAATAGAATTCTTGCTATTGGAAAATTTCTTTATGAATGATAAAGAATATTTACATTTTGATAAGCTGTTGCCAATATATGTTAACTAACTCCTTATATCTTCAAAATGTAATACCGTGTAATGCCCTGAAAATAAGACTGGGTCTTATATTAATTTTTGCTCCAAAAGATGCATTAGGGCTTATTCTCTGGTTAGGTCTTATTTTGGGTAAATACGGTACTAAATGCACCCATCTGGTTGACAATCTTAACTGGGACTTATTTTGGGAATAGGGCTTATATTATGAGCATCCTGAAAAATCATGCTAGGACTTATTTTCCAGTTGGGTCTTATTTTTGGGGAAACAGAGTAGTAAACAAAAGGGAAAATTCCTATTAAAATACATCTAAGAATTGACCTGACTATTGCTCATATGAACAATGACTGAAACCTCTCATTCTGCCTTTGTAGCTCCTAATATGGCAAATGACAGCACTGAAGAACCTCCATCCAAGGTGACGTCAGAGGATGAGGAACATATCTATGAGCATATTTATGAAACTCTGGTATCTTCTGACAAACCAGAGCTGAATCGCCAAATGGCCATGGATGAGCTCATCACTACAGAGGCTAACTATGTGCACAACCTTCAGCTCTGCATTTTTAATATCCGTGAACACCTCCAGAAAAAACAGGTGAGAATGAGACAGGTGGTCTGTAATCATCAGCACTTGAGTTATGTTAATTTTTTTTAAAGTATCTACAACAGGGAATCCTGTTTCGTGTAAATAGCAATGCCTTAAGGCATTAAGGAAGCTAAGCATCAGTGGCTTGTCTCAAATTTGAGACCTTAAAGTAGACTAAGCCATTAAATGAATAGTAAGAAATAGAGTATAGGGCGAAAAGTCTTCAACTGGAGATACTATGGAAATTATGTTTAAAGCAAGAGAAAGAGAATATATTAGTTGTTAATGTATTCTTTATCAAGTAAGGATGGTGAACCCTTGACTGATTGGAGATATGGCTTGAAATGACCACTGGATCCTGTTGTGAGAAAGTTTCTTCCGGCTGTACATCTATTGTATTCTGTAGATTCATTCTTCAACAATGTGCTCTCAACTTCTGCACCTGAAGAATCCACGGATCAATAAAACAGCATGATACAGCTGCTTACAGAAATACAAAGGGATTTGTCCGAATGCACAACCCATAGGTGTTTACAGTTTTAGAAGCAATGTTGGGATAGAAATGTCACTGTAAAAAGGTAGTAACTATCTTTGTCTTGTAGAATAGGAAAAGAAACTGAAACATTGTAGTACTCTATTTCAGCTGCCTGAAATCGACCTGGAAGGATTGTTCTCCAATATAGATGATGTCCTGCAGGTTTCCAAACGTTTGTTGAAAGGACTTGAAGCTTCTGTGAACCAGGGCCAAGAACAACTTTTTCATATCAGTAGGTATTATCTACAATGATGTATCTGCTGCGTAGATTTTAAATACTGTTATTATTAAAGCAACAGTATACATTATATTATAATAACAGGAGTACTTCGATACCTTTGATACAAGTGCTATGAGGCAGTGTCAGATTGCCTAATGTCATAGAAACTAGATTCAATATCACATTTTCAAGAGTTGAAAGATCATCTAAGTGTTACTTAGCTTGATGTCAATCAACTATTTCTGTGATTCCAGAATTACTTTTATTATTTGTATCAGAACAAAATAGTTACTTTGAATATTGTCCAAAAGCATAGTTATTTCAAGATAGTACATGAAATTATGGATTAAAGAGAGATGATTTAACCTCCAAAACCAGTAAAATGCTGTTATGCTTGCTAAGTAAATGGAAGTCAATATGTTTTTTTTTTCTTAGAGATTTTTAATTTTTTGAGTTCAGATTCTGGGGACAGCACGGTATGATTCATAAAAGGGGACATTTAGGAAGCCATCTGTGAAGCATCTTCAAAGCACTCCAGGGAATACTGTGGATAAAGAAAGAGAAGAATGCTGGAGATCCTGATGACAAAAGATAGGGTGGCCTAGGGGATAAAATAAGCAGAGGATCTTAAAGTTTAAAGAAACAATGGGTAGTGAAAGACAGTAGATAAAGGAGGAGACAGTGTAAAGCGAGGCTAATATAATCTTTCATATGAGACCTAACAATAAGAAGAGTTTTGCACTGTGATGGGTAAGTAAGAAGCAGGCAAAGGAGGAATCCAAGGGAGAGTAAAGTTGCAATCCCATTCTTTGGAAACTCTGCCTGCTGAATTCAATTATCACTTTTGAAATGTGTGCTAATATCCTTGAGAAGTGTGGCACGTTCAATGACCTGGAGGGTGATAGTGAAGGGATAGCTTCTTAATTTCATAATTAGCCAGCTATACAGTGGTACCTTGGTACTCAACTGCTTTGAAACTTGTCAGATTTGGGACTTAACTCATGTTGTCATGAAAATTTTGCCCACTACTCATTGTTTGTTTGGTGCTCAATGCACAAGCTAGAACTTGTCCGTGCTGGCCACCTTGAGATTTACTACATTATTCCTTATGGGAAAAATTTGTTTGGTATTCATCATTTTTGCTCCTCATCATGCCTCCCAGAATCAATTAAGTACAATAAGTACTGAGGTATCACTGAGTACTTCAAATGTGTACACTCTTTATCAGCCTGAAAAGTTATTCCTGTATCTATATACTTACATATGTGTGTGTGTGTGTGTGTGTGTGTGTGTGTGTGTGTGTGAGATACTTGCATAAAAGTGAATCTAATTAATGAGTTTTAAGAACAATTTGATGCATTAAGGCTTTTCAAGATACCGTATATGTCTTGGGAATCTTCATTCTGATGGTTTTATAATTTTGTTATGTAGGCACTTTATTCCAAGAGCTCAAAGCAGAAATGGAGAATGTCTATAAAATTTATTGTGGGGACTATGACCAAGCTCTTTTACTGTTGGATATTTATAGTAAGGAGCCAAGATTGCAAAAAGAAATTATGGAAACCTTGACTACCACTGTGTAAGTATACTTTATGACGGTGGCAATCACACAACCCAGACTTTTAGTATGTTAACCTTTTTACTTTTCAAGAAACACAGCCCTGGGTTTAATAAGGCATTTACATCAGTCAGTGATAGGCAGCATCTTTGGGTCACTTCATCCCTTCAGCTTGCTGAAATAGATACCTGAGTAGGGGAGCATAGCTGTGAGAGATGACAGCTCTTTTTCCAAATGAATCACAATACACATCCAGAGGGTGTAAATCTGCCATGGTCCACACAAATCAGTAGGACGTGAAGCAAGCCAACTAATGCCATTTGTATTTAATTTTGAACACACTTTTTCTAAATATGAATCATGTTTAAAAGCAGGGGAACAAGTAGATTTGCAAATATGAGCTATATGTCATCTTTCCATTGGATTTCCATTGGATTGTATTAGTTTCCTGCAATTGTGATGTTCCATGAATTTATGGCAAGATTCAAAGCTTATCCCTTTCCTTCACAGAATTCAGTGTCATCAGATAAGGTGGCCATTGTGCCAAATGAGTTTTTAATGGGATTAAATAAAGCTGTGCTGTTTAGCATGCTTGGTTGGGGTACTAATAAAAAGGCATTGTGCAGACTACACCATGTTTCCTTCTTTAATGGATATTATTTTTCATGGAAGGTGCCATGAAAAAATGGAATCTAGTAATGCTCTGTGAGCAAAGCAAAGCTATTGAATATTAAAAACCATTCTCCAAAAGCTATTAGAGACAAATTTGTGTTGACACTGAATCATTATGTCCAGAGAGAGTGTATCACAGAATACCAGAGGCACAGTTATAAAGCTCAGTTGCTTAATAGAACTGGAGATGGTCTCTGCTCCAGCAGTTTGAGTCCTAGCACTGCAGGGAGGGGTGAGCTCCCATCAGTTGTCTCAACTTCTGCCCACCTAACAGTTTGAAAGCATGTTCTGTGCAAGTAGATAAATAGATATCACTTTGGTGAGGAAATGAGTTGGTACTTCATTCAGGCAGTCAGATTCCTGCTAACTCTGAACCTTCCCTGTTTTGGTGCCCATTTGCAAAGACCCAGTTTGTGGGGGCAATAAGCTGACTTTGTATAAATATACAAAAGTATGAAGGCTATTGCTTAGCGCATTGTAAGCCGCCCTGAGTCTCCGGAGAAGGGCGGCATATAAATCAAAAAAATTTTTTTAAAAAAGGGAGGGGGCCTCGGATGCTGCTGCAGGAAGAGCCACTTGTCTTTCTTTTTGGTGCAAAGCTGGTAAATTGGCAACTGAACTACTACTTTACAATAGCATTGTGGTTTCCTGGCTAATGTAACAATGCCATATGATAACAACAAAAATAACAGAGTACCATTTGCTGAGGTCTCACCTGTTGATAAGCTTTTTTAGAGGCCTTGTTGGCCTTCTTTGAAACAGGATGTTCATACATAGGACATCAGCTTACACATTTCTTTCCGCCACTACTACCAACTAGAGCCCAGCTGCAGAAAAACCCTTCAAACTTAACAGAGCAGCAGCAACAGCAGCAGCAAATATACTTCCATCAGGTCTGCACTGTTAATGAAAGCTAATGTGTAATCTTCACACACAATGGCGAAGTGCCCATGTTCCAGGCAATGGTATGTTTATAGCTTACCATTGGGCTTTAAAGATTAAACATCTTAACTTTGTTGGAAATCAAGCATAACAATTGGAGGTAGATTATCAAGTGGATATAGAAGATACTTTAGAATATTATGAAGGGAGGATGGCTATTGTATTTGGTTCATGGATTTTGTTTTGTTTTGGGTTTTTTTTGTTTTTTTGTTTTGCAAAAATAACCAATTTGATGTAGTAGGTAAAGTATTGGACTAGAAATTGGGAGATGGGATTTCTAGTTTTCTTTTAGGCAAGGGAGCCAATTGAATGACTGGATCGGGGCACACTTTCTCACCCCAATCCATCTCATCGGATTGGGGAAAAGAATTATTATGTACACCGTCTTGAGGTATACAAAAGAAAAAGGAGATGTAAATCAAATAAATAAATGGGGATATAAAAGGCAAATCCTGCCCTCTGTTAAATACATATGAAATATTCACTTTCACATTTGGAAAGGCTGAAACAACCTAAAGCCGCTTTACATCCTGATGTTTATTTATTTAGGAGTTTTAGAGGACGCTCATTGCGAAATGACTCTGGGTAGCTTATGTAAAATAAAAACAAGAAATAAAACAAGGAAAACCAGTAAGAAAATCCCTGCGTCTACACAAACCCACTGCCTCTAACAAAAATATCACCTACAGTGTTCCATAAACACCACACCATAAGACTCGGGGGTGGGGGGTGGGGTGGGGTGAAATCCAGATTTTGAAGGCTTTCTGAAGCATCACCAGGATAGGGGGTTGATATGGATCTCTGGGCAGGGAGGGGGAGGGATCTTATTTCAGAGAACAAGCTCCATGACAGAGAAAATACGCTTTCTGGGTCCCAATAGATGGCGCTGTTTGCTTGAGGGGACCCAACAAGCTCTTACTGATATCCTTATGCTTTTCTTGATCAGACCTCACACTGGAGCTTCAAACCTGAGTTTCTTCCTGGTGATGCCAGTGCAACGAATCACAAAATACCCACTGTTGTTGCAGAAGATTGTGGAAAATACTTCAGGCACTGACAGGGCCTATGGAGCCCTGCAGGCTGCAGCCACCGCTATGGCAGATGTCAATGCCAATATCAATGAATATAAAAGGCAGAAGGAAATAGGTAAGGGAAATTGATCTTTTCTGGCTAGGTCTACTGCAGAATGCCAGGAACCTTCAACTTCCAATAGCAATCAATCCGCTACAATAATTTGTTGGAAAATTGAAATCCGGTATATCTGGAGTGAGTCAAATATATGGAATGTATTTATGCAGGATTTCATGATCTAATTTCCTTGAATTTACCTAGGGATATTGAAAGTGTAATAATGGCAAACAAAAATAAAGGGAAAGCACTTTTAAAAATGTGATTCTAACATCATTTCTACCTTGGCACAGCAAGAGGTTTCCTGAGTCAGCATTTGCAATGTAGGAAATTAATCAGCTACAACTCACTTATAGCTCTGGGTCTAAAGCACAATGGGCAACATTATTCATACATGGATTTTTTCTGCTGCACTTCCAAACATGCAAACAATGGAGAAGTCACTTTAGAAAGGAAAGATACATTTGAAGCAAGGGTGAAATCCAGCAGGCTCTGAAAGGTTCTGGAGAGCCGGTAGCGGAAATTTTGAGTAGTTCAAAGAACTGGCAAATACCACCTCTGGCTGGCCCCAGAGTGGGGTGGGAATGGAGATTTTGCAATATCCTTCCCTTGCCACGCCTACCAAGCCATACCCACAGAACTGGTAGTAAAAAAATTTGAATTTCACCACTGATTTGAAGGCATAATTCTGCTTTGGGAGAATTGACCAGTCATGCCTGAGACTGAGAAGGTCTGGGTTCGAACTTCAAAACGACAAATCTCTGAAATGTAACCATGTCTGAAAGTATTCCACTGCTTTTACTTTCAGACGCGGTTGTGTTTCGGGGATTTGTCATTTTGGAGTTCATTTGTTTGCGAGCCCAGCCCTTCTCATTGGATGATCTCGTCTCAACTAAACGTCCGTTAATGCAGCAAACTATCATTGCCTAGGAGTATAAATCCTTCTATTCCCCATCATCCAGTCAGAGCTGAAGAAGCTTCTTGGATGAGAAGCGAAATGTCTTCAAAAGAAAAAACCAGAAAGTCCAGTTGCCTCTTGAAAAAGCACCTTTGGGATATCAAAGTTCAGTTTTCCCATGGCATTCTTTTTCTTATATCTATTGAATAATCCTTAAATACCCAGAAACAATTTCCTCTTGCCGTATGTAATTTGTTCTGTTACATTTCTCACCTTCTCTTTTGGACTGAGAACAGCAGATAAATATAACAAGGCTGGGTATCTGACTCTGCGAGAACGTCTGGCCCGTATCAATACCCACTCCATTGCCAAGAAGACTGCGCGGTTGAGCCGCCTCTTCATGCATGAAGCTGGGATTGTGACCAAGGTAAATATATATCATTTTGCCGTATCTCTTGGTACTGAATGCCCTGCAGTAGTCTGGAATGGCAAAAAAGAATGAAGAAAGGTTTATAAAGGTTGACTCAGCCTTCCATCCTTCTGAGGTCAGTAAAATGAGGACCTAGAATGTTGGGGGCAATATGCTAATTCTGTAAACAGCTTAGAGAGGGCTGTAAAGCACTGTGATGCGGTACACAAGTCTAAGTGCTATTGCTTTAAACAGTAGAGTTATAGATTTAGTATTCTAGGAAATGTAGACTCCAGGACCCTCCATCTTGTCCACAGTTTCCATTCCATTCAACTGAATTCACCCCAATGCCCTCAAGATGCCCTCAGGCTGCTTTGTGGATAGCAGTAGATGATTACACTGCAGTCTTTAAGAGTTCATGTGCTTCATTTATGGATCATGACACATTTTGGGAGGAGATCACATAACAACTTCTGCTTGTGACCCAGCTGAGGATGATTCCTTCACATGTAATGACAGGAGTAGTAATTTATGTAGTGCTGCAAGCATGCCGAGCATTTTCCACTCCTCATTACATCCCTAATTGAGATATTGGGCTTAGCACTGGTTCCTGTTTGTCGAAGATAAAGTATTATGACCCTGCTTAAAATTAGCTTATCTCTGACGGCATTGAGAAGCCTGTGTGGAAATATCTATTGGAGTAATATTCCTTAACTCTCAGCTTAGCCACTTCAGGGCAGTAAAAAAAAAATTCAAGAACTGAAGCAAATTTAGTGAAATCAACTTTTCCTACTGAAATAAATTTCTTTCAAGCATCTCTTCTCTTTTTATGGTAATTTTCCAATGGGTTGTCTCTTGCCTCTTCCAAGATCCAATAGAAGAGTCTATGCTTGCATTAGACTTTTCTGTTGATCCAGAGTTATCAGAAATAATATAATTTCTGGGAACTCCAGAGATGGAAGATATTTGCTTTGCATACCATACTCACCTATTCATTTGCAACATACATTTATAAGTATTGATAGAAGTTAAAAAAGCTTCTGATTTCTCCCCCCCCCCCCACAATCTTCTTTTAATGCCTTCTAATCTGGAATCAGAGAAACCCTGTCTTCATTTGTAAAATATGATGTTTCCAGTGGTGAAATGTAAAATTTTACTACCGGTTCTGTGGACGTGGCTTGGTGGTGGTGGGTAATGTGATTGGGTGGGCGTGGCTAACTTTTTTATTTTTATTTTTAAAAGCATTTTTTCTACAACCTTAAGAGGTTGCAGAAAAAAATGCTTTTAAAAGCCTCTGATGATCAGGCAACTCAGCTGGGATCGTCAGAGGTTTTTAAAAGCATTTTTTTTCCTACAACCTCTTCAGCCATAACAATACCATGAGACTCAATTGGACAATCTGACCTGGTCTAATAGGGGGAGGGAAAATCTAAATTTTAACTATGTGGGTTTGCGCAGGAAGTAGCGATAGTTAGATTTTGTTTTGTCCTCATCTTTGCTGATTCAATAAAGTTTTGCATGAAGAGATTGGATCATCTCGCCCGTGCTTGCTTCGGTTAGGTTCGTCAGTTGGAACGTTGATAGACTCAGTGTCTTGATTTTAGGGATGCTCGCACTTCTCCGGGGAGATTGCTCTGAGGAAAATTCTCCTAACAGTATGATTGACATTCATAGAAGTCCATATTCACTAGCGGCATTCTATTGTCTTTTGCATCATTGCTCAATACTAATCTTTTATTATCTGTACATTTCTTTTCTTTGATCTTTAGACAGATCAAATATCTAAATGTAATTTCTTTTCTTTGATCATTAGACAGAGGATAAGAAGTTTGATAAACTGGAAGAAAAGTTTCAGTTATTGGCATCAGCTATAATTGAACTGAAAGAGAATGTGGCCTGCTTTCTGGACAACACACAGGTAACATTTTTGTATCTAATGTTCAACCAAACTCATGGAATTATAGATTTATTTATTTTATTTATTTATTTATTTTTATTTGATTTATATGCCGCCCTTCTCCGGAGACTCAGGGCGGCTTACAGTGCATTAAGCAATAGCCTTCATACTTTTGTATATTTATACAAAGTCAGCTTATTGCCCCCACAATCCGGGTCCTCATTTTACCCACCTTAGAAAGGATGGAAGGCTGAGTCAACCTTGAGCCTGGTGGGATTCGAACTTGCAGTAATTGCAAGCAGCAGAAGTTAATAGATGTTAATAACAGGGTGCTACAGATCACACTGTAGAAACTTGACTAGAGGTGTCTTTATGTGATTGATAATCCAACATTGTCTCTATTAATGTTTCTGAGATTGCTTTAAATCATGACCGGAGAGAAATCCACAGTATTAGGTTTTAAAGCTAAAGATAGAATCAAGATCACATGAAGTGTTATTACCACTTTATAATGCCTTGGTAAGGCCACACTTGGAATATTGCATTCAGTTTTGGTTGCCACGATGTAAAAAAGATGTTGAGACTCTAGATAGAGTTCAGAGAAGAGCAACAAAAATGATTAGGGGACTGGAGGCTAAAACATATGAAGAACGGTTGCAGGAACTGGGTATGTCTAGTCTGATGAAGAAAAGGACTAGGGGAGACATGATAGCAGTGTTCCAATATCTCAGGGGTTGCCACAAAGAAGAGGGAGTCAAACTATTCTTCAAAGCACCTGAGGGTAGAACAAGAAGCAATGGGTGGAAACTAATCAGGAGAGAAGCAATTTAGAACTGAGGAGAAATTTCCTGACAGTTAGAACAATTAATAAGTGGAACAACTTGCCTGCAGACGTTGTGAATGCTCCAACACTGGAAATTTTTAAGAAGATGTTGGATAACCATTTGTCTGAAGTGGTGTAGGGTTTCCTGCCTAGGCAGGGGGTTGAACTAGAAGATCTCCAAGGTCTCTTCCAACTCTGTTAGTCTAAAGGAGGAGTCTGAGTGGCGTAGCAGGCTAATGCCTCCTATTAAGGCAGCATTTAACATCCAGCTGCCTGCAATTACTGCGAGTTCTAATCTCACCAGGCTCAAGGTTGACTCAGCCTTCCATCCTTTCTAAGGTGGGTAAAATGAGGACCTGGTTTGTGGGGGCAATAAGCTGACTTTGTATAAATATACAAAAGTATGAAGGCTATTGCTTAACGCATTGTAAGCCGCCCTGAGTCTCCGGAGAAGGGAGGCATATAAATATAAATAATAATAAAAAAATAAAAATAAAGCTAGTTACCTTGATCCAATACGTCTATTTTTGCAAGATGGGAAGCTGCTAAGTCTATTTAAGAAAGTCAGTGCAGAAGATGTGATAAAACATGTATCTGCTAGTTTTTACTCCTGCTTGAACTTCAGGCAGTAATTACACCGATGTATATGTCATTTAACTCTTGTCTTGGAAGTAATCCAGCTGTATACATGCATTCTTTTTCCATCAATACATTTTGAATGTGTAGGCTGGGATATGTATTCATAAAGGAGCAGCTCAAAATGCAAACTTTCCCCATCCTAATGAGGGAACCCTAGTCTGAACCTAACAAAACTTCCTTTAAAGTTAATGGACTTTAAGTGGTCTCACAACCAAGCTTTCATGATTCCCAGCTGCAAATAATATGAGGTTCAGAAAACTGAGTAACCTTAGCCCTCTGTCACCTGTTACTTTCATTCCTCTTTCTTCAGAGAATTGACTTTGGAGAACTTGGAAAGAGGGCAGTAGGCAAAAAAGAAGGAACAGTAGCTAAGTTGGGCTTCTAAGGATTCCAGTGGACATTCAGAAGGAAAATACCAGGGGTTTTATACATGTTTAAACAGAACCCTGGAAGCATGTCAAGATATGGTAATGCAGGTAGGAAGTTTGAAAACAAATATTTTTTTAAAAATGGAGAACTTCAATAATGTCCACAGAATTATGAGATTAGATGTGCATCAAAAGTTAGCTAAAAGAGACAAGGGGTCCCACACTAAAAAACACCCCTCTTTTATGGAGCATAATAAGAAAAGCAAGTGGAAGAGGAGTGGTGGGGGAAACCCAACAGATCCTTCCAGAAGGGCTGTGCAATATTTTCCGGGCTGATAGCCATGGTCAGCCAAGAGCTGCATTCCCAAAAAATACTGAGTGGTGCCAGAACAAAAGCTAAATTTGATGGCGCTTACATGTAATTAAATATAAGTAATATGATTACTTTCCAATGATGTATTTAATTACTGCTTCCATCTGTCACATTAAAAAGTTAGTGCTATGCCAAATATTCCCCCTGCTTTAAACTTACTGTACCATTTTTGTGAAGGGGATATACTGTAGAAGCAGAGCAAATAGAATTGGGATAAGGGGAGATGTTGCTTGACTTTGTTGGTACAATTTTCCCTGCTTTCCTTTTTCTTTCTTTTTAAAACCTTTAATAGCCTTTCGTTCTGTATTTTTACAATGCTTACAATGCTCATTGTAAGAAGAAGATATAAAGAGAGTCCTTACACTACTTTAAGTTTAAGTGTGAGCATTTTTAAAGAAAAACAAGCATCGGTCATTTATAAACCATGTTAATGTGACTCCTAATTCACCTTCTTCTTAATAATGACTTCCACAAATATCTGGCCTGGCATTACTGTGAAATTTCAATTTACCAGATGCAAGGGACTTTGCATGCAAGGGACCAAATTCTGCTGCAATTTAGCCTATTGACATAATGAAGTTTATTGTATAATACATCGACAAAAATATGATCTTTTATTCTGTTTGTATAATCACACAAATCACATTCATCAATCTGATGATGTACCCTCCAATTTACTGGACGTTTGTGAATAACAGGCAGCCTTTTCCCACATAGGCCACTAAAATAAGATTTCTCTGCTTAGGAACCTGTTTAGAATTGCAATTTGATACCAGCACCACAGACAAGATTTTCAGCAACACGTGCAGTCTTAATGTATTTTGTCACACTCCTCTGCCCTACAGTGCAATTATAAAAAAACCCAATTCCTGTCTAGTTCAGGTTTCGATTCCCGAAGAGTCCAGACAGCTTTCTCAGTAGAGACCACAAGTAAGACATTACAACATTAGCCTTTTCCTGCTCTTTCCCTACAGTAGTTCAGGGAGATACTTTAAGAACCACTGATAACATATTTCTGCTATGAATTCAAGGATTTCCCTTTTAAAATAGGAAAATCTGTTGTCAACTGCAATGTCCATCAGGAGCCATTTGCTGAATAAATACTTTCCGCTATCAGGGTTAATCTCCTGCCAAAGCCATTCCATTGTAGGCTAAGAAGATTTTGAAAAAAACCAAAACTATAGTGAATTTAGAGGAAGAGAAATTACCAGCTGGTTGGTAAGATGTAAACTACTTCCCTAAAATACAATGAGGATTCATTCTGAATAATCACAAAACTATCTGAACCTTAAGATATAAGATTTAATCAATCCAGGGAAAGTTAACTCTTAGATATAATTGCTGTGCCTCTAATATTATGAGGCAGTAAGTTCAAATAATACTTCAAATTATGAATGAAGTGGACTGGAATGGACTTTAATGGATGGTAATCTATGCCATGTGCACAAATAGTGGGTTTTAGTAGTAGCAGCCCATATGCAAATTAACTTTAGAACTGATTCCTGTTTGATGCTCGCTGTTATAAGCGCACATAGTGAAAAGGCATAGAAAATGACCACAGAGGCAGATCTTTACAGCACCAGTTTTGAAAGGAAAGCCTGGGAGATGCTTAGCCAAGATTTTAATCTTGCTTGCCATTTCCAAATTTAAATTTACATCTGTTCATGGGCTGCTCATCTAAATTTTAAAAGCATCAGAATGGAGAAATATTCTTGTGAGGGAGAAGTAACCCAAAGGTACTTCCCCTCCCCACCCTCCAAAAGGCAACCAGAATTTCTTGGGTTTTTTTCTACTTTCAAGCTTCTTGGATGAGAAGTGAAACCTTTTCAAAGGGGGAAAAAACCCCCAAGAAAGTCCAGTTGCCTTTTGAAAAAAGCACCTTTGGGACAACCATGACCTGATGGATAGAGAATCGCCATAGGCAGAGAAAAGTGACACATTTTTGCAAGAACTCAGTTAGCCTCGTCCATTAAAACAGGCTTGAGAAACAGGCTCAGGCTCAACCCATCCAAGACCAAGTGGCTGTGGTTTCCGACGTCCTGATATAGTCAGCTGGTGCCATTGCTGACTATTGGGGGCGAATCATTGGCCCATACGGAGAGGGCTCACAATTTGGGCATCCTCCTGGATTCACGGCTGTCTTTAGAAGAGCATTTGATGGCCGTGACCGGGAGGATTTTTCATCAGGTTCGCCCGATTCGCCAGTTGCGTCCTTTTCTGGATCGGGACTCTCTACACACAGTCACTCATGCCCTCATCACTTCCTGTCTGGACTACTGTAATGCTCTCTACATAGGGCTCCCCTTGAGGAGCACCCGGAGGCTCCAACTGGTGCAGAGTGCGGCCGCGCGGGTGGTTATGGTAGCGACATGGCGCTCCCGTGTGACACCTCTCCTGCGCGAGCTACACTGGCTCCCGGTGGTCTTCCGGGTGCGCTTCAAGGTTTTGGTTACCACCTTTAGAGTGCTCCATCGCTTAGGACCTGGTTATCTACAGGACCGCCTACTACCACAAACAGCCTCCTACCGACCGATACACTCTCATAGAGAGGGGCTCCTCTGGGTGCCGTCGGCTAAACAGTGTCGGCTGGTGGCCCCCAGGGGGAGAGCCTTCTCTGTGGGGGCACCCACTATCTGGAACGAGCTCCCCTCAGAAATACGGAGGATCCCGGATCTGCGCACTTTCCGCCGTGCGCTTAAGACTCTCCTATTTCAGCAAGCCGGCCTGGCCTAACCTTCTCCCCTTTTAAAATTCTTTTAAATTGAAATTTTAATATTTTTAAATTATTCTGTTTTTAATTGTCCTGGGCTAAACTATTTAATTTGGTTTTATTTATGTTTTAACTTTTATATCTATGTATTTTATTCTGTGCCTGTTCACCGCCCTGAGTCCTTCGGGAGTAGGGTGGTATATAAATCTAAATAAATTTTTTTAAAAAATTAATTAAATTAAGATTTTTAACATGGAAGCAAATCTTAGAAAGGGAACATATTACCATAGCCAGGGGTGAAATGCTCCCGGTTTGGACCGGCTCGGGTGAGTAGGTAGTGATGGCGGCAGGCAGTTCGGAGAACCGGAAGCAAAAATCCCTGCCCCCACCGCCAATGCCCAGCTGAGCCACGCGATCACCAGAGTCTTTTTTCCCCTTTTAAATGGCTCTGACGAGCCAAGCTCTGATGATCCCAGCTGAGTTGCCTGCCAATCAGGCAACTCAGCTGGGATTGTCAGAGCCTTTTGAAAGCATTTTTTACATGGTTTTACATGTAAAAAATGGTTTTAAAAGTAAAAAAAAAAATTGGCCACACCCACCCAGTCACATTACTCCCCCCCCACCAAGCCACGCCCACAGAACCGGTAGTAACAAATTTTAGATTTCACCCCTGACCATAGCATATATTCAGGTATGCCTGAACACCGGATTGCCTATTGCTTCCTTTTTATGTCCAAAACAGTAGAACCAACCAAGCAGCATCAGAAGAATAGAGTATTTTGTTATCTGACTCTCTAGAACCAAAGCTGGAAATAATGTGTTCAAAATTGTTAATAGCATTTTCTGTTGAAATTAATAATGCTGAACGTGCTTCAGCTTAGTATTTGGGGAACATTTAAATTAAATGTCCAGGAGCAATCATAATTCCAACAACGGAATTACGTAAGAAGGCAAAAGGAAGAAAAAAAAATCCACAACATCTGGCACACCATGTGGCAGGTAGGATATTGGGAATATAGTATAAATATCCCCTTAGTTCTGAATTGGAAGAAATGATTGTGCAGTAACCAAACTTCTATCATAGGCCATTAAATGTGGGGAACCCAGGAGGAATATTAAAAATATGAGGAGGGGAAAGAGGAAAAGGAAGGGGTGGTGGCAGCACACATGATGTCTTCTCTGAAATCAAGGCATCCACCAAAGTAAAGAAAATATAGGTTTACCAGCCACTGATGCTCCTTAGAATAGGATGTCAGACTCAATTAGTAAGAAAGTTTTCCCAAAGAGAGCATTTCCTCATCAGGAATCTACAAGAGATTTCAAATCTGATGCAACAATATTGCAAATTCGTCTTAGACAACCCTTCTTCAAAATGTGTAACCACAAGGCACATTTTAAATACTTAAATTTTGTTTTGTTTTTTAAACTCAGTTTAAATAGAACTTAAAAGACATCTGAAGTGATTTGTTGTTGTTGTTGTTGTTGTTGTTATTATTATTATTATTATTATTATTATTATTATTATTATTATTATTGAGATGATGGGGAGATGTTAGCTGTTCAAGGTAGTCAGGCCAAGAAACCAACATTGCAGGAATTCTAGCAATGCTACTTACTAGAATTTCTTGTTGAGGTTCATTAAGACCCACTGTGGCACAGTGGTTAGAATGCAATACTGCAGGCTACTCCTGCTGCCTGCTGCCTGCCTGCACTTTGGCAGTTCAAACCTCACCAGGCTCAAAGTTGACTCAGCCTTCCATCCTTCTGTTAGTAAAATGAGGACCCAGATTGTTGGGGGCAATATGCTGACTCTGTAAATTCCTTAGAGAAGGCTATAGAGCACTGTGAAGCAGTATATAAGTCTAAATGCTATGCTATTGCAATGCTATTAACAGAATCTTGAAAGCCTGTAGAGAACCTTCTCCTTTCTTAAGGCCAAAGTCAAGGGAGGGGTTATTTCATTCTGATTCTCATGCTTTTTTACTTTTCCAAGTAAAAAGTAACCATTTCCCACCTGCTTCTCAAGGCCTGCTCTGCAACAGAAGACTACCATGTTTATGAATATTTAATTTAATATTTAAGTAGACTCTGATCAATGGAAACATCTGTGTAAATGTGCTGATGAATTTGTAAAATGATTCACTAAAGCAGAGTTTGAGAGGCAACTCATGAAACATTTGCATTAATTTATGGTCCAACCTCAGTACACAGACACCAGGACTCTCCCAGAATGAGATTTCACAGCAATATCCATAACAGAAGTGCCACCACCTATTAATAATATTTGTGTATAGCATTTTTACTCTTTGTGTAAGCTGCAATTTTGAAGTAGAAATAAAAACCATAACTGGATTCTATATTTATTTATTTGATTGGTGTACTGCCTTTATTATTTCTATAATAAAAGCTGGACAGTGGCAAATATTAACCTGTGATCACAATTCACCACTTTCCAACTTTTATGGAACTGACCAAAGCTTCCTTTCCCCCTTCTTTCCAATCTCTCTCCTGCATTCGCTATTTCTTTTGCCTATTTTAGATAGTGTGCTATAACTCATGGATTTAAAAAGTATATAACTTTATTTATTTTTTTTAAAAATACAAAATTAAACAATAAACAAACAGAAAAAAAGATTTGAAAAAGAAAACAATTCAGAAAAGAAAGGGGACAAGACAAAAGAAAAAAATAGAAAAAAATAGAAAAAGAATGAATTCTGACTTTGTTTGGTACAGATCAGTGGTGAAATTCAATCTTTTTACTACCGGTTCTGTGGGCGTGGCTTGGTGGGCGTGGTGTGGCTTGGTGAGCATGGCTTGGTGGGCGTGGCAGGGGAAGGATGCTACAAAATCCACATTCCCTCTCCACTCCTGGGAGAAGGATATTGCAAAATCTCCATTCCCACCCCACTCTGGGGCCAGCCAGAGGTGGTATTTGCCAGTTCTCCAAACTACTCAAAATTTCTGCTACTGGTTCTCCAGAACCGGGCAGAACTTGCTGGATTTCACCCCTGGTACATATAGATAAAAAACATGCATCAAACATGCATTAATAAGATTAATATTTGCTGCATTATTTTGATGGTCCCACAGAATCATCAAATCTCCAAATCAGTTTTTCATTTCTGTCCCACAAAAAGTCTTAAATAAAATGTATCAAAGTCTTTTTTTAAAATCAAGGCTGCCAGTTTTGCCCTCTCCACCAATTCTACCAGCTTCATCATCCATTCTTCCATTGCTGGTGTTTGTAAGCCCTCCCACCTTTGAGCGTATAAAGTCTCGCTTCCATTATCATATGTAAAAATAAAGTTCCAGAACAGGTTTCTATTTTTTTTTGTTTACTTTTATTTATATGCCGCCCTTCTCCGGAGACTCAGGGTGGCTTACTATGCGTTAAGCAATAGCCTTTATACTTTTGTATATTTTTATACAAAGTCAGCTTATTGCCCCCACAACCGGGTCCTCATTTTACCCACCTTAGAAAGGATGGAAGGCTGAGTCAACCTTGAGCCTGGTGAGAATTGAACTCGCAGTAATTGCAGGCAGCTGGATGTTAAATGCTGCCTTAGTAGGAGGCATTAGCCTCCTTGTTTGTCCATTAAGCCTAAAAGAACAGTCTCAATTGTATATTTACTTTTAAAACCATTTGCATCAAAATATGTATTTGATTCCAATATTTTTGCTGCAGATCCATCAAAGATGAAAAATGTACACTGTTTGATTACATTTCCAACAAATATTTAAAATTCGCTTTTATACATTTTGGACAATTTATCTGGTGTCATGTACCAATGATACATCATTTTATAAAAATTCTTTAAAATTAAAATTCAATGTAGTTTTCAAGCCTTTCTTCTACATATCCCCCCTTTATAATCTAACTGTATATTATTTCCATAACTCATGCATGTTTAACCTGAAAAATACTGCTTTTCAATAAATAATAATGGCATTTTAGAGACTGATTTCGTGGATATGATCCCGATAAGATCATGTTTTTAGGTTATCAGATTAATTTCTTTATCTTTCAGATGTTCCTTAGTTTCAAACCACATGAGGATGAATTGGATATAGAAACATACATTATCCAACCATATTGTTCCCTTGCAAAAAAGCTTCACAGCACCATCTTTCCTGTCTATGTAAGTATCATTTCATTTCTAGTTTGCCGAATTTGGGAAGAGGGAAGGATCGGATTGACTGATTATAGCTTTGCCTTCTCACATTTGCAGTCAAACTGGGATTTTAGGAGTTGTAGTCTCGGCATAACTGAAGACGATAATGAATGATGATAAATCAATTGTGAGATACAGGGCTTTTTCAAAGGAAAAAAAAATCTTCATCTTACCTAATGAGCCAATTTCTGAGAAATGGAACATAATGTCATATATACTTATTCCAGCAAGCCGGCCTAGCTTAAATGGTTTTAAATTGAGATCTTGAATTTTATAGATTTGGGGTTTTAAATTGGGAGGCCGATGGATTTAATATTTTTTAATTATCTTAACTTTTGTATTATATGTATTTTAATTCTGGCTGTTCACCGCCCTGAGTCCCTTCTGGACTTTGTATCTTGAGATACAAATTAAATTATTATTATTATTATTATTATTATTATTATTATTATTATTATTATTATTATTTTCCAAAATTTCAAAGCAAGTTCTTTGAGATTGTTCTAGATGATCTAAGATTTCTCTAAATATTAGGTATATAGCAAGGAGAAGGACCAGGGGCTTCTGATCTTCCACTTCGGAATAGAGCAAAGGGGATCAAGATTTGAGAAAAGTCTGCATCTCTTCCTTTATAGAAGCAGAGGCTGGAGCACCTGGTATATAAGCCACTGTGCAACTTGTCAGAGACTCTGAGAGGACCCCAGAAACTGATCAAGAAGCGATCGGATAAGCTGCTCGACTATGAGGAATATGAGGAGAAGAGGAACGAGACAGGCAGTGTGACCTACGAGGAAGAGGCTATCATGAATGCCTATCTTGGCATTAACTCTTTGCTTGTATCTGAGCTTCCTACATTCAACCAGGTGGCCCTGAAGTGGCTGGCCTGCATCCTGTGTTCTTTCGTGACTCTTCAGAGGGATCTGGCCAAGCAAGTCCTCCAAGAGGCAGAAGAGGAGATTGTCCAGGTAAGAGGCAATTTCTATTTGATTCTTTCCCCCTGCATGCAACCAATAGGCATATACTCGAAGGGGGGAAAATGTAGCATTTCCTTGAAAACACAGAAATCTCAGTCCATATCCTAAAATATTTTTGTGCTGATGTGCAGCCTGTTATGAATGGTATAAATCAGAGGTAGTATTCAGCAGGTTCTGACCAGTTCTGGAGAACCAGTAGCGGAAATTTTGAGTAGTTTAACTGGTAAATACCACCCCTGACTGGCCCCACCCCCATCTATTCTCTGCCTCCCGAGCCCCAGCTGATCAGGAGGAAATGGGGATTTTGCAGTATCCTTCCCCTGGAGTGGGGAGAGAATGGAGATTTTACAGTAACCTTTCCCTGAAGTGGGGTGGGAATGGAGATTTTAGAATATCCTTCCCCTGCCATGCCCACCAAGCCACACCCACAGAACCAGTAGTAAAAATTTTTGAAACCCACCACTGGTATAAATAGCAGGAGACCCGATACAAAGTTTAAGAAAATTAGGAGAGTAATTGTTTTACACACGGTTTCAATCATTTAATTCTAGGCTTATTCTTACAGCTGCCCCATAAACATCTCTCTGCAACTGAATTTTGGAAAATGGTAACTAATACTTTAAAACAGGCTGAAGATCAGCTGTACTTTCTCCAGGAGAAGTTTGATACCGTCTTGCCAAGCCCTGTTGTGCAGGTATGATGCTACTGGAAAAGCAGGAGGGTGGGTGTTTACTTGTGCAGAAATTCCTCAGTTGACTGTTGGCTAGTTAACTCATAAATACCTGGCATGGGCATGGAAAAAGCAGATGATAATTCCAGGTGAATTCTAGGTCTTATCCAGTGATATTCTGTGATATTTGGATGCTTGGGTTGACTTGTGTATAAACTTGGAATTTGAGTGCGAGGGAAGTGAATAATTCAAAGCCTTGCTTGCTTGTCTTTGGAGAGTTTGCTTTACCCTTTTGTGAAGTACTCAAGATGAGTCTAAGGTGATGATGTCACATTTTTCATTAAGGCACTCAGAAATCTTTACTAAACAACCTATTTGTGCATTGTATGCATTTTAGGAGAAAAGTGTATGAACCCTTTTGAGTCATTGACCCATACATGCCGTAGTGTATATAGATGTTATTTCTGCAGCAAATGATGGTTTTAGTATAAATCGTAGGCCGACGGATGGTTTTTGTAATAACTTCTGACTAAACAAATTTAGTTACTAGTAATCCCAAAACAATCTCAGGGCCAGTAGAAACATTAGGAAGGATGAAACAGATAATCTTAGTCAGTTGATTTTGCAGTACCCTTAAATGAACTCGCCATTAAAGAAATTACTGGCCATATTGCTTAAACTTTATAATTTGAGAATTGTGCACATAAAACACACAGACAGATCCTAGATATTTCAATCCTGAGCAATGGAAGGGTAACAAGTAGGCAATTATTATGCTTTGCATTTTTAAATTTAATTTAGGCATGTTTTATTTAGCCTACTGACATTTTTCAGAGTAGTTGACCTTAGTTCAGTATGATTGTTTGAAAGGCTGTAGCATTAAGATTCACCAGTAGCTGTCTCGAGCAAATGTATTGCTTTTGGCCCTGTAGAAGAAATAGAACTGGTAGTATTAGAAGCAGATGAAAATAATTTTCCCTCTCCTTTTCCCAGTGTCCTACTCTGCCTCATTTGCAGAATTGCCTATTTTCTCTGTTTTCTGAAACTTAGCGTGCAAAATACGTTTGACTATCAGGATTTGTCACACCTTGTTCTCGGATATTTTTGGTTAGATGCATTAGCACCTTGTTTCATTATGATTCATGCATAAGTGCATAAAACACAGCAGCCTATTTCTTCCACAGAGGATATTGTTTCTGACTCATTTCTCCTTCTACCTTTTCAATAGGCTCTTAGCTCTGCAGAGGAGAAGAAGGTCCATTTGCTTCTGAACAAACATGGCCCAGATAAGTTGTACCAGGTGACAAGCGACACCGGTGGCTGCAAAGACATGGACTTGACTCTGCAGAGAGGGCAGATAGTGGCTTTTTTGCATGGCATGGACTCCAAGGGCAACACAAACCGATGGCTGGTTGATTCAGGAGGTATTGTTAGTGTTGCAACCACCCAGAACCCTTTTCTTTGTACCGATAAAGGAGAATGTTTGTAGCTCAGGGTTGAAATGAGGGATCCTTGGTGCTCCCTGAGCTTGGTGGTTTCCTTGTAGATGTTTCATGACCTAAATTAGGTAACTCTGCAAGAAAACAAGCAAGCTCAGGGAGCACCAAGGACTTATTTTCTTTGTTACCAAGAGTGGTAAGTTGGAATGGTCTGATCAGTCTAAACCAATGGTGAAATCCAAATATTTTTATTACTGGTTTTGTGGGCGTGGCTTGGTGGGCATGGCTTGGTGGGCATGGCAGGGGAATGTTGTGGCCCATCAGTGGCCTGTCCGGATTGTACAGACTTTGTGTGTGCTGTGTTCTTTGGGGTCCATAGCTAGGGCAGAACAGGGAAGGATACTGCAAAATCCCCATTCCCTCCCCACTCTGGGGCCAGCCAGAGGTGGTATTCTCTGAACTACTCAAAATTCCCACTACCAGTTCTCCAGAACCTGCCAGAACCTGTCAGAACCTGCTGGATTTCACCTCATCCCTGGTCTAAATGTGAATGTCACACATTATTCTGTTTTGTGAAATTTGAAAAGTAATGCTTCCCCACCCCCTTTATACCTGTATTTTTTTAAAAAAATCCATGGTTCTTTGAAACATCTATCTCAAAAATCTAAGTAGGATCAGATCTGTGTAATATTTGAATGGGAAATTATCAGGAATCCTCGGGGCTTGTAAAATAAATGATGACATGGTATATGTTATGTGTCGTTGTTCATCTTGGATTTGCCTACTTTTAAAAACTGCTAAGGATTAGATGGTTTTTATTATGTCCTGATATGTAAAACCCTACAACACAAAGGGGATATATTTTCTTTTTCATATGACTTATGTGGGTATACCCTGAAATCAGTAAAAGTCAAACTCAACTGAAGGCAGTTGTTTGTTTATAGTTAAAATATTTTTGTATTCGGCTTATGCATCAAAATCCCATCATGGCTAATTTGTATAGCTGTATACAAATATATGCTGTTTCGTATACAACCTAGTCTACCTACCTGGTTTATATATTTTTTGAATTATATATGCTTTAATTGCAACAAATCCTTAAACAATAGAGGCTGGTATTGTGGAAAGATGCACCTATAAATTCAAATGATCCAAAAGGACTATTTTACAAAATACATTTAGAACTTTTTTAGCAGGAAAAGAAGGGGAGAGTAAATTGATCTGGTTGCAGAACAGTCTTTGATGAAGTGCAGCCTTTTGATGTAAAATGAATCTGCGTCTGATATCTCTTACATCCCTACTGCATCAGATAAGAAGCTTAAGCCATAACCACAGAAGATTTCATTGAGCCTAATCTGGTGAGCTCCAGATGTGTTGGATTACAACTCCCAAATCTCTGGCTGGTTATCAGGGGAATTATAGTCCATCTGATCTGGAGTTCAGCAATTTGGGGAAGATTAATATAGAGTGCTATTGCTCATGTAACATATGAACTAATAGTCTGATTAGCTAATGTGGAAGGAAAAAAAAGAAATCTGCAGTCTTTCCTTTGGCAGGTTTTTTAAACTTTTCAATATAGTTTTTATTTGTGTTGTAAAGCCATTAATATTTTTTAAAAATACCGTATTTTTTGGAGTATAAAACGCTCCGGACTATAAGACATACCTACCTTTTTTGGTGAAGAAAACAAGAAAAAGAAATCTGCCTCTGCCTCTCAGCAATTTGGCCTCGTTGCAGCAAACAGCAAACACCCTGCTTTACTTTCATTTTCGTTTTCAGCATAGCTTGATTAGCACAAGAAAAAAAAATCTGCTCCCAGCAATTTATCTCTTTGCAGCAAGCAGCAGAGGCCCACACAGCAATAGGCAAGGGCAATCCCTGCAGCCTGAAACAGCTGAGATTCGAGAGACCGATCCAAAAGACAATCAACTTGTGCTAATTAGGCTGTGCTGAAGCAGACTGTTTCTTCTTGCAGCTTGTGCAAGAAGGTAAATTGCTGGGAGGCAGAGGCCAGTGGGTGGGGGCCAGTGGGTGGGCGGGGCTACATTTGGTGTATAAGACGCACCCAAATTTTCACCCCCTTTCAGGGGTGAAAAAGGTGCGTTTTATACTCTGAAAAATACGGTAGATTAAGGCACATCCAGCATTTTGTCATTCTTCTAGTTTAATTGAGAGTGCTTACACTGAACAGTTGGTTTTATACGCCTTTCAGTATTTGAGTGAATTAAAATACTAATCACCGAGCTCCTTAGAGATCAAGAATTGACCACTGTGGAAACCAGGGTATTGGATCAAATGGACCTTTAATTTAATTCATATAGATTTATTTTAGCCAGTCAAACTAATTTTAGCCAAAATAACATTTTATTAGTTCCCATTGAGAATATAATTCCTAGCCAGTTGCATTTTATTAATGAAAAGTAGATCCTCCCCCCCCCCCCCCGCCCCCCTTGGGACAGTTCCCCTTGTTTTTCTCACCAACTGGGGGATGGGGGGGAAAAGATACCTTTATACTTGTTAAATGATTGTAATGGAAGAGAGAGTTGCTTGCTCTCTGAGCAGTGAAAATCAAATGTCAGGAGGAAAACTAGAGCGGTGGTAGGATAGCTGGACTCAAGTATCCCAGGAGTTGTAAGGTCCCCTACCAGATTTTGCATGCATTAGGTATTTGCAAAAAACAGGAGAGATGCCTCATTACAACAATTGTACCATTGTCCTGTTAGGCAGAAAATGAGACAGCCATTGTCCAAACTTCAGGGGGTGGTGAGTAGCTACAGAGAGGGGTGAAGGAAGAGAATTCTTTTCAACAACCAGATCACTAACTGAACTATAAGTTGCCTGTCCCATGGTTGAATTTTGCCTAAAGCAGGAGCAGAAGTCCAAATTGCCCTTTCTTTCATCTCTCCCATTCTTTTATACTGACTTTTCTACCTCTCTCTGCCTTCATATTGCAACCAGTTCCTTTGCTCTCTTTTTTCTTGTCTTTTCTTTACCTATATTAAGCACCCCTTCCCTTCCTCTATATTTCCCCTACAATGTATTTTTTTTCAGGCCTTATTTTAATTCTGTAGCTCTCTATCTCCCCTTCTTGTCTCCATTCATCATATTTGTGCTAATGTTGGTCTTCTTTCCCACTCATCTTGTTTCCTTTCTATATCATAACATAATAATAATATAATGTAATAATAATATAATATAGCATAGCATAGCATAACAATATAATATCATAACATAACATAATATAACGTAACGTAACAAACAACATAACATAACATAACATAACATAACATAACATAACATAACATAACATAACATAACATA
>WNWU01000012.1:12531930-12609556 GCA_012654045.1 Ptyas mucosa | reverse complement strand
TAACATAACATAACATAACATAACATAACATAACATAACATAACATAGCATAACATCATAACAATATCAAAATATTATAATTCAAGAGCCATGGTGTGCAGTGGTTAGAATGCAGTACTGCAGGCTAATTCTGCCAACTGCCAGCAGTTCAATTCTGAGCGGCTGAAGGTTGACTCAGCCTTCCATCCTTCAAAGGTTGGTAAAATGGGGACCCAGATTGTTGGGAGCAATATGCTGACTATGTAAAGCACTTAGACGGGGCTGTAAAGCACTGTGAAGCAGTATATAAGTCTAAGTGCTATTGCTAAATGCTATTATTAAGTTGAAAGACACAAATAAGAAAGCACAGATACAGTATAATAAAAAGGATTAGTATAAAATAAAACAGTTTGAGATAAATAAGTTGATAGATATTATATTAAGCATTTTAAAACGCGTACATTCATAAATCAGTAAAAACCTTACTTCTATAGCCATAGTTAAAAGTTTAGCCATTGTCGCTGTAACATTAGGATTTTTATATGAATGTAAAATTTTAATGTATTCAAAAATATCTCCTCCTGGCCTTGATTTTTAAAACAGGACAGATTACATCCTGCCAAAACCTCTTGTAAAAATCACATCCTTTCATTAGTACACCCCACACATCCTCTCTTCTTTCCTACAATAAATGCTGCCTTTTTGTCCATTCCTTTTTATATCAATCGTTATTTCTACACCATTGTTTTCCAATTATGTCAAGTTCATGCCACTTTCATTGGAGTTGCAGTACAGCCATCGGCTAGCCGATAAACAACAAGAGAACAATCTGCTTCTTGTCAGCAGTCTAGCCTTCAACCTGACCTTACCTGTCTTATGTGCCATGCAGGTCCAAGAGGCTACGTTTCACCTGGAAAGCTCCAACAGTACCATTACGTCCCCAACTCAAAGCCCAGAACAACGATGTTGCCTCAGGGTGATACTGCTGGGAAAATACATCCTACTTACAACTTCCCCCAAACTCCCAATCCCCCAGCGTACTTCAATGCTCCAGTTTTACAGGTGAGTAAAGTACAAGCTTTTCAGCTACTCCTGTCTTTGTCTTTCTTGTTACTTTGATTTTCAAGGACAATAGTACGGCTTGTGTAGAGGCAGTGAATTTATGGCTGAAAACTGGCAGATGATGGCATTTCCTGTCCTGTTATGTTGATTTATATTTTAACAGGGCCATTTCAGGATGCAAAATTGGGCATACCTCTCAAGTGATTTCTTTCCCCTCCCCCAGGTAGTTTGTTAGAAATAGGATCTCAAATGGATTTAAATATGGAATAGCCCAGATATGTTGACTCACCCTTGAGACATTTATAAAGTGAAACATGAGTGTGGGTCAGATTTGGGAACTGGCAAGGTGTTGGTCAAATAAATATATATATATATATGTAATCAGCAATGAAAACCAAAACAAAAATTGATAAGGAGCAGCAGCCACATGAAGGATTAGTTTATATGATTATGTCTAACAATACAAAAGATCACAAGATAGATCATAAGTTCACAGCTAGTCTTGGGCATTTGTGTTGTCTCCTATACTTGCTGCTTGTGTAGGAACTAGACGTCAAAGTTCTAATAGGACCCTGAAAAGTTTAGTCCGCATGAATTCCTAATGAAAACTATTCACCACCATTACTAAAACCATTTCTGCCTCATGACTAGAATCTGAACTGGAAAAGATCTAGAAAACTTCTTTCCTCTAAAATCTTTTGTGTGATGTTCCCCTAATTCCCCAACTATATTCTTTAAAACAGGGACATTGAACCCTGGGCAAAATTAATTAAACATAGCCATACCCAGGAATGTCAACTGCTTCTTTCAAAGTAAGGTGGGCATTACTTCTTTCCTTAGAGAAACATTGAATACTTCCTGGATCCAGCTATCCATGTCCTGCCTAGCTATTTGAAAGGGCAAAGAAAGGCCTGAATTCAAATCACAATTGGCAACATTAAAATTACTGAAAATCCTATCAGGTGAAATTGTTTTCCAAAAATCTACAAATTCATCCAGTACAGTATGTGTGCAGTCACTTTGTCCTGTTCATCTTTCTCTAAAGGGTTGTAATTTAGCACAAGCATGAATCTTTAGCACAAGATGAAATAAGCACAGAGAAGAACTACCACATTGCAATTCTTATCACCATTGTGTAGGATGAAACATGAACTTTCATTAAAGTTGTTATAAAGGTGTTATCTGCTTCTGGTTTTATACCTTTATTGCTTTAGATCTCTTTTCCATCACTCCATTTATATCAGTTGTCTAGTAAACTAAGGAATCAATAATTGGGGGAAAGCCTCATGGGAGTAATCCCATCATCTCTTGCCACCTCTGTGTTTTAAGGATTGACTACACTGAGATATAACAGTTTGCCAAATTGTGGGGTTCACCCCTTAAATGCCTTCTGGATGCCTTGTGGGATGGGGTGGGTGGCTCTAACTAATCCTCCATCTTTGAGGAGATCCAAGTGTTCCAAAGAACAAATGTTAATGCTTTCCATCTTCAGATCACATCAAAATAAAGAACAAATCTAGCTTGTGTCCTCTCACAAAAGTTAGGGATGCAATTACATGTGATGTAGTTGATGTTTGCCCTTAAGGCCATGAGCACACAGAGCCACAACAGGCTCCTTTCCCAAGATATGAAGGTCAAAGTCATCCAAGAGTATGAAGAATTCCAGCACCAGCCACAAGATACCAAGGTGAGATCCAAGAAGTTGTAGAACAGCTCAGCAACATACTACTGTAATTGGTCCATGCATATGAGCATAGAGCAATAGTAGTCATCCTGGCAGCTGGTGCTATTAAAGCTGTAGTGTTGTAGGCAAATTGGCACTCCCCCCAGATATCATAAATAATGATAGTGCATTGCAGAAACTGCTGTAGGAACTGCATCTTCAAGAGACTGGTTCTGGGAACATTGAGCAGTGACTATTGTACAATTTTGTAACAGTAATGAGTCATCAACCAGTGCCACTAAACCAGAATGCAACAAGGTCCTTTTACTAAAAGTTAAAGCTATTGTATTGGGAGAAGCTTTATGAATGTCCCTCCTCTGGACCTTTCAGATGAGCTGCTTTTGAATTTCAGTCCAAGGGTCTTCTGAGAAAGTACTAAGCCCATAGTTACAAATAGTCCTTGTAACAGGTAAGAGGCCCAGAAGAGGAACACAGGGTGAAGCAGGAGAATGAGTAGCAATGGAGTTAGTATGCAGCCGTAAGCATGCAAGAGAGATTGGTCTGTGCATAATATCGTCACCTAATGCCGCTGAATTCAAAATGGAGCGACCAAAGTTGTTTTTCACCCACTTCCCAAAATGACAATAGAAAATGGTGCAGCAATATTTAACTCTTTACTGGTAAAAGAAACAGAAAACCTGTAATGCACCCAATGGGGACAGAACCCACAACACTGAATAATATGTAGTATCTGGCTTTCCTTCCCCATTTAAATCAATCTCAGCAGCACAGAACGAGGGCTTTTTCTCAAGAACAGCAGGTGAAATATTCTTTAGAAGAGCAATAAAGACAGATTCATAAGGTATCTGGAAAAGGCCTGGAAAGTACTAATCAAGAGGAACACAGACAAAGGACTTTGCAGAAGGCAGATCTCAACTTTCCCCTTCAACCCAGCTGAGGATAAGATCAGGGGTGAAATCCAGCAGGTTCTGACAGGTTCTGGAGAACCGGTAGAGGAGATTTTGTGCAGTTCGGAGAACCAGTAGAGGAAATTTTGAGTAGTTCGGAGAACTGGCAAATGCTACATCTGGCTGGCCTGAGAGTGGGGTGGGAATGGAGATTTTGCAGAATCCTTCCCCTGGAGTGGGGTAGGAATGGGGATTTTGCAGTATCCTTCCCCTGGAGTGGGGTAGGAATGGAGATTTTGCAATATCCTTCCCCTGCCATGCCACCAAGCCATGCCCACCAAGCCACACCACACCCACCAAGCCATGCCCACAGAACCGGTAGTAAAAAAGTTTGGATTTCACCACTGGATAAGATGAAGACAACATCATGAGGACAGGGAGGAAAAGTGCAGTTACCAGAGATACATTGTTAAGTAAAAGAAACCAGAATAACAGTTCACTGGGTTCTCAATTCTTTGTCTGAAACCAAATCCCATAGTTTCCTGAAACCGACTAAGTATAATCAAAACAGGATTATCTCCTGAATCTGCACCATGTTCCTTAGTATTTCTGCTTCTCTGGGCGAATGTCAGTTTCCTCTTCCATCTTATTCAATGCCGTGCGACATAGAAAGGGTCCCTCGTTAGCCACACACATTTTGGGTGCAGTCCTAGGAAAATCTCAGAGGGTATAATCCAGTTGCAGATTCCCCTCCCCTTTTTTCCACCAACCTCCCAGATGGGTGCCTTCCGATGTGGGCAACCCCCAATCTGAAAGTTCCCAAAGCGAATGTGGTCAGAGCCAAGGTAGATCCTCCTCCTGGAAGATCTTTCTTCGTATTGTCTGGATCTGGAAGGGTTTCTTTAGTGGGGAAGATGGGTTTATGTTGCCTTTTCTCTCCTAGCACCAGTAGGAGGTGATAGATATGGTGCTAGGAGACCACTGCAAACGTCAAGAGTTGGGTTATTGTCAGGGTTCCAAGTACCCCCCCCCCCGCCCCAACAGAATCAAAACTCTGAGACTGACATGATCCTCAAAGCTTGGATTTATTAGGCAAATCATACTGGCACATCTGGGGAAACCCAACTCTAAAGCCCCCTTGGGTTTCCCCTTAGTTAAAAGTACATTTTTCCTCCCCGCCCATGCAGTCCATCACATGGTCCAATCAGGTTACAGCAGGGGTGAAATGCTACTGGTTTGGACCAGTTTTCCCGAAGCGGTAGTAATAAAAGCTACCGGTTTGGACAAACTGATAGTAAAAAAATGCTACCGGTTTGGATGAACTGATATTTCTGACAGTCAGCTGGGCCACACGATCTATATTTGCTAGAAAGCAGGAAATCCTGTGAATCTAAATCATGTGGCACAGTTGTTCCCCCCCCTTCCAGTGGTGGGTTGCCCCTGATTTGGACCGGTTCTATAGAACCGGTAGTAAAACCGGAGGGAGGCTCTGCCGACCGACCCTGATGTCATCAGAACACTTCTGCACATGTGCAGAAGCTTCTGTGCATGCGCGCGGCCCCATTACGAACCAGTAGTAAAGGTAGGTACCCCTGCCCCCTCGCTGTTCTACTTACCATAGAAAAGGCCTCCTTTTTCAGCACTGCGCAATAGCGCCTGCAGTGCACATGTGCACAAAGCGTATATTTTGTGTGCACTGCGCATGCACAGCAAACCAGTAGTGGAGCAAACCAGTAGCAGACCTCGGAGCATTTCACCCCGGGTTATATAAAGTTCATCGGGCCTCACCTCCCGCCTTCTTGCACCTGGTGGGAACGTCCTTGGTTCTCAGAGGAAATAATTTTATTTTGGTTACAATCCCTTTGCTATCTCTACCTCCCCCCTCCTGTTCCCACAGCTTGACCAGCCTGTGCTGGGTCAGCCCTGAAAATGGCTCCAGGGCTGACACAAACTGCATTTCAAGGCTCAAACACTCTGGACATTTACCTTAGGTTTGCTGTTAGCTTGCCTAGTATCCAGAACTGAGTTGAATAATTCACAATTCTATATGCCTGTCACTACTTCCATTTATTGTCTTTTCATTTATGCCTCTTACTGCTCAGCATTCATCACACAAATTCAACAAGGTTACATAAGTCCACATACTGCAGAACATTAGGAAGCCATACAAGCAGGAAAAGTCATTTAACAACACCCAGGAGGAACCAGGCGCTTTATATATGTTAGTCTCAAGGTTTATATCCTGGCTCTTTCTCTCCCCTTTTTGTTTCACTATTTTTCTCTTGGCTTTGAAAGATTCTGCTTCTTCTCTCTTATTTATAATATGGCTTTCTCCGTAAAAATGAGAGATTTCTGCCTCACCAGCTTCAAACTTATCACTTTCTACATTCTCGTTTCTTTGGAGTGGTAGCTCATTTGTGTCCTGTATAACTCCACAAATTTAGATAGAATAGAATAGAATAGAATAGAATAGACTAGAATAGAATAGAATAGAATAGAATAGAATAGAATAGAATAGAATAGAATAGAATAGAATAACAGAGTTGGAAGGGACCTTGGAGGTCTTCTAGTCCAACTCCCTGCGCAGGCAGGAAACCCTACACCACTTCAGACAAATGGTTATCCAACATCTTCTTAAAAATTTCCAGTGTTGGAGCATTCACAATTTCTGCATGCAAGTTGTTCCACTTATTAATTGTTCTAACTGTCAGGAAATTTCTCCTTAGTTCTAAGTTGCTTCTCTCCTTGATTAGTTTCCACCCATTGCTTCTTGTTCTACCCTCAGGTGTTTTGAAGAATAGTTTGACTCCCTCTTCTTTGTGGCAACCCCTGAGATATTGGAACACTGCTATCATGTCTCCCCTAGTCCTTCTTTTCATTAAACTAGACATACCCAGTTCCTGCAACCGTTCTTCATATGTTTTAGCCTCCAGTCACCTAATCATCTTTGTTGCTCTTCTCTGCACTCTTTCTAGAGTCTCAACATTTTTTTTACATTGTGGCGACCAAAACTGAATGCAATATTCCAAGTGTGGCCTTACCAAGGCATTATAAAGCGGTATTAACACTTCACGTGATCTTGATTCTATCCCTCTGTTTATGCAGCCCAGAACTGTGTTGGCTTTTTTGGCAGCTGCTGCACACTGCTGGCTCATATTTAAATGGTTGTCCACTAGGACTCCAAAATCCCTTTCACAGTTACTACTATTGAGCAAGGTATCACATATACTGTACCTGTGCATTTTGTTTTTCTTCCCTAAATGTAGAACCTTGCTTTTTTCACTGTTGAATTTCATTTTGTTAGATAGCGCCCAATGTTCAAGTCTGTCAAGATCCTTCTGTATCTTGAGCCTATCTTCTGGAGTGTTGGCTAATCCTGCCAGCTTGGTGTCATCTGCAAATTTGATGAGTTCTCTGTCTATCCCCTTGTCCAAGTCATTGATGAAGATGTTGAAGAGCACTGGGCCTAAAACAGAGCCCTGGGGTACTTCACTGCATACTTCCCTCCATGTAGATGCAGTTCCATTGAGAATTACACGTTGAATGCAGTTGTTCAGCCAGTTATGAATCCATTTGGTGGTGATGCTGTCTAACCCACTTTTTCTACTTTATCTAGTAGTAGGTTATGGTCTACTTTATCAAATGCTTTACTTAAGTCCAAGTAAATTATATCGACAGCATTCCTCTGGTCCACTGATACCTGTTCTGTCTCTGGGCATGGCTACTTGTCATAACTTTCAGAATAAATTTCTACTTCTTCAAGATGTTTGCAGAAAGGCACACCAGAAAGTTGCTTTGTGTCAGAGTGTTTACAGCATGACTACATTTCGAGAGGAGCAGAATACAGGAGATAGAAGTTTGTCTTACAAACAGTGGTTTATATACAATTCTATCTACAAACATACATGTGGTAGGAACATACCAGACAAGCAAATCAGTCTTCTTCAACTCTACCTGGAGAATTACAATGGAGATAAATGAAGAGAATGATACACGAGGAGGAGGAGGAGGAGGAGAGGGAGGGAGGGAGGGAGGGAGGGAGAGAGGGAGAGAGAGAGAGAGAGAGACGCCCTCTAATGGCCTCTTTTATATAGACAGCTTCTTAAAGGGCAATAACCCTGCTAACTCATCCTCAGTCTTAAAGGGGTTGGTCAGCTTTAAATCTTCATTACTGTGACACTTTGCCTATTTGGATAGGACTGAGCTGGCCATGTTTATTTAATTTTTGATATCTTATCCTGTATTTTAATGATCAAAAATCATATCCAGTATTATAACCTTGTTTCTGTTTTTCTTAGGTAAGTGCTGCTTATCCCTTCACAGCCAGGAGCAACCAGGAAGTCAGTATGCAAGCAGGCCAATCAGTGACTGTACTGGAACCACATGATAAAAAGGGAAGCAACGAATGGTTCTTAGTGGAAGTGAATGGACAGAAGGGCTACGTGCCTTCCAATCACCTGATCGTGTTACCCCCACAACCTGGATGGGTTTCACCCGTTTGGCCATTTCCGGCTCAGTAAATGCAACTGTTAAGAGATGCTTGGTTTAGAAGTCAGCTATGTTTTCATTGCCTCTCTTTTTCTCTTTCTTTCATGACATTCAATGGGCAAAGAGGCTGACAATGAGGCCAGGAGGCCTCTGGAATATTGTGAGTTTCAGTTTCAGAAATTCAGAATGAATTTGTGCCATATTTATTGAAAGAAATATGAAGGAATGTAGGTACATAAGCTACTTATAATTGTGATGGTATTTCTTGATCTAAGGCTGACAAGGGATCTTCCAAATATTGGAAAAGAAGGGTTCTTGAAGTAATCTAGAATAATTTCTGCACCATTATCATTACAAATAGTCCTCATTCAATGATCTCATTTAGGACCCACAACTCAGTTATTAAGTGAAGTGTTTGCTAAGTGAACCCACAACTGTGCTTACAATCTTAATTCAGCTTTCCTTTGCTTTACAAACCTGTAAATGTTGCAAAGCTACTTTTACATTACCGTCATAACTATGAATTGTTGCTAAATGAGACAGTCACTAAATGAGGACTACCTGTATTTGATCAATGCATGGTCTCAAACCAAAGATTTCTGAAGGACACATAAGTGTAACTGCTTAGTGCAACAAGGGCTTAGAAGGGGAATGTGTCTCTTCCTAACTCATTCCAGAATACCCATCTCAGTCAGTTAGCAACCCATCATGACAAAGAAGCTGTGAGCCATAGACTAGTTGAAGCCCCATTCTTCTTTCACTGATATAATGTCTTTTCGGTTTGATGATAGTGAAGAAACCGCTAAGGGAACCAGCTCAGCATTTTCCAATGATCTATGGTTCAACTCCCAGATTACTACTGTAAACCCAGTTGTTCTCTTCAGTAATATATCAGTCTTAATAATCTGAACAAAATGGCTGTGGTGTGTTATAGTGGGTAAAGTAGTGGACTGAGAACAGGGAGGAACTGATTTTGAGTCTACCCTCAACCATGGAAACTCAGTGGCTGATTTTCAGCCAGTTACTCTCTTGTACCCAACTCACTTCACAGGGTTTATGCTATTTGGAAAAAAAAAGAACAGTGCTATGAAAGCCATATTTAGTTCCTAGAAAAAAAAGTGGTACAAAAATCTAAAATAAATATTTGCTTTAAGTGGCCTTCATTGAAGTGATACAATGCCTATTCTCATTATTGGAGAGAATGAGCCCTGGTGGCACAGTGGTTAAAGTGCAGTATTGCAGGCAAACTCTGCCCACAGCCTGGAGTTCGATCCTAATGGGGCTCAAGGTAGACTCAGCCTTACAAGGTTGGTAAAATGAGGACCTAGATTGTTGGGGTCAATATGCAAATAATGCTTCTAGCTTGTAAACTGTCCAGAGTGTACTGTAAATTATGGGGTAGTATATAAGCTAATAAGCTCTTGGTGTATCCGTAATGGTTAGAAAACTCTAGAAGATACTATATCTGATTAGGGGAGATTCTACCATATGAAGTATTGAGCATTGTTCTAACATGCATTATGAAAAATTGGAAGCATGTTCAACTAAAACAATATTGGAAAGCAAAGAAAAATGAAAAGAGTTATTCTCTTGGCATAAAGTAGTTGTTACCAACTTTCAGGTAGAAATATGGATTGGCAAAATATTGCTAGAGTTGTAAAAGGAGTAAATTGATAGGTACACAGAAAACTAAATTTGTATGCACAAACAATATATGATTTGTCTTTACTTTTCTCCAAAAAGAGGAAGAAAATATGCATATGAAAAATAACCCGAGGCCCTTCTAAAGACAATGAAAAATGGTATACACTGCAGGGCATGTCATTTCATGGGGTGAAAATTAATTTTCGCAATTTTTTTCAGTGAGGGGTTCTAAAAATATATATGTCTTTACACCAAGAATTACAATCTGCTGCTATTTTTGCAATTGCACAACGTTTAGCTTGGTATGGTAAATCCATGTCTGATCATATACCCCACAAATACTGTTACCTTTATTTTCTCAAAATTACACCTTGTGCTACAAAAACTAGAGCTTTTTTTCTGCGTGAATCTTATCTAGCTAAAGCAAAAAATAATCCACACAATCATAAACTAACAGCAGAAAGCAATTATCCGAGTTACAAAAATGTTTAAGCAAGTTTCATCAAGTCTTGTGTTGATTCGTCTTCGACATCAGCCGCCATGTTTCTTGGCCTCTGATATAACCCTCACATTTCTCATGTGTATACACTCTGCTTTCTGCCTCTGTAACCTGTTTCATACATCCCTCTATTGATTGAGCATGAAAGGGCCACTGTGGTTACTTGCATGGGTTCGTCAATGAACTTATTTATTTCCACTGTAAACAGTTTGCAGGTCAAAGGTGGCTTATATACACCTTCAGACCAGTCAATCAGCTCCAGCAGAGTGGATGCTCTGGCTTGACCGCTATCCAGTGCATGGCACCACCTTCACAGCCGGAATTAACATTTGTAGAATCTCTTCCAATGGCCTTCAAGCTTTTGTCAATGCTTTTCTTCTTCATGAAATACACCAGATTATCTGCAATCACTTGAGCAGGTTTTCCTGTTTTTGAGCCTTTCTCTGGAGTAAAATGATCAAGATATCTTCCACTTGGGTCACTGCACACAGAATAATGCTCTTCTTTGATAGTACTGGGGAATTGCCGGTTTGAATTGTTTGCTGGGGAATTGCTGGTCTGAAAAGTTATGATATTTATGTAGCTATTTACAAAGCGCATCTAAATTATATTAAAGTAACGAAAATATCTTCACAATCCCCAAGGCACATCACAACCTTTGAGCACCCCTAATTTCTGGAAATTGAAAGATGAAAAATTTTGTTGGAAGAAATGTCCATCTGGGTTCAGTTCCAAGTGGGGAGAAAGACACTGGAAACATGGAGGCTGCTTGAAAAGATGGTTTAATGGTAGACAGGACCACATGGGTTTGAGGTCCTGGGCAAAAAGGCACATGGGTGAGAGACAGAGAGAGATTTATACCCTCTGTTGGGCTTTATATTTGAGCTTGTATTCTGATTGGCTGTCAGACTCCCATGGGGCCATGCAGGGGTAACTTTGCAGGTTGTCTTTTGAGTCCCAGGCTTGGTTGAGCCTTGCTGAGTGATGCAATCTTCCCAGGTGCCATGTGGTGAGTTCTGTTGCTAGATGGGTAGAGGGGTAATCCTATCTTTGTTGGATCTTGGGTGACAGCATTTGCTTATGAATAGACCTAGCTATCTCTTTATCGCTTAAGTGCTGACATCGGCAATTGAGAGTGTGGGGGTTATTAAGAGCGAGTCTGCTTCCTGACTAAAAAACATGTTTCTCCATTTCTCATCCAGGGAGGTATAATATTCTGCCTTTTTAATATTTCCTAGAATATTTCATTTTTCTAGGAGAAAAATGGGTTTCTAGGGTGCTAACTTCCTGCAACTTGACATGCCCTAATTAATATACAGAAACTTATTGTCAATGAATACTTCCTTATTAAAATATTCCCTCCCCCTTCAAAAACTATACTCTAAAAATAAGGAGAAGTATTGCAACTCCAGAGATCGATTTCCAATGAAATCAGAATTTGCAGTAAAGGGGACTTGCGCGTGTGAGATTAACATGAGGCATAATGCAATTTTTTACTGCCCTCCATTAGACACTATGCTTATCTTCCCACATCCATGTACCTGTAATCACATCAAATTACTTTTGGAATCAGCATAGAAAACGAATGCATAAACTGATCTGAAGGCTCAGGATGATGTGAAATATTAAAGTTTTAATGCTTCTGGGCACAACTGATAAGGCAGCTTGCAGTGTTTAAAAATGTAACTAGATCTCTTCAAGTGTGGCTCCTGAAAAATGCATGGGTTTGCTCTTTGACATACAACATTTTACCTGAGATGGAGAATAAAATGAATGGGTAACATTATGTTTTAACTGACTCTTAATACAACCCGTATGTCTCTGGATTTTGTCATTGTACATCCCAATGCAGACACAGTAGACTCTTCGTAATGTGAGAGATTTGTAGGATAAAGGCCAAGAAGCAACCTTATAACCCCAAATCCCCTTCCTTCTTTGTTTGTTTTTTTAAAAAAAAATACTGTAGTATTTAAATCTTCTAAATAGCTGCTGCTTTGTTTGTCAACTATGCAACAAGTAAGGTTGTTTGGGCCAATTCTCAACTTTAGAGTTAATAACCTGACCTATTGTGACAATATAACTTGTACATTATAGTTGATGTGCTTACATGGGTGAGAAATGGCCTTGTATACATCTTGTAATCTGTGGAAACTTCCTATGGTATTGTTAGATTCATTTACTACCAAAACTAACTGTCTGAACTGCTGTGAACTTTGTCTTAAGGTCCAAAAATTGAACAGTAAAAAGAATGAGACCAGAAATTTCAGGCTCTTTATATTTATAACAATGGTATATTTGCATTACATTAACTGTGAAAGAAATAAACAGTATTGATTCTCTGCTTACAGAGGCTTTTCAGGTGTCAGCGCATGTTTCTTGTCTGAATATGTGTCTTCTTACTTTCTGTTGTTATGCAGCTCTTTTACCACCAGATGGCTTACTTCCCCCATTTGTCTCTTAAGCATACCAGGCAACATTGGAACTGGCAATCTATCTCTTTATGTTTCAATAGAAAGGACATTGTTGGCATTAAAAGCAACAGTTAATATTTACTGCCTTGTTTCCCAATGCTGGCCTTCATGACTAATCGTTCTAGTACATTGCTTTTCAGAATAGTTTGAACAGTTGGCAATGATATCTTCTTTGTTTACACTGGGAGACTGAAGATACAATCTTACCTTTCACGATTTTCTTCCCTTCCCTTCCCTTCCCTTCCCTTCCCTTCCCCTCATCTTCTCTTTTTTCTTTTCTCATATCATCTTACCATCTTATCTACTTCCTATCATCCTCCAATAGCTTGGTTCTGGGAGTTTTAGTCCCCAGTTTCAGGATAGCGGCAGAGAAACTAATACTTTGGGAGGGGTGAGGTGGGAGGGTTAGGAAACACAGAAAGTTCAAATGTGGGGCTACAGGGTAGATATTTTCATGTAAAGATGATTAGGCTTGGGTGAGTGTAGAATTGGTTGCATACCCCGTTCTCTTCCACGAGTAGGGAATTCTCATCACTGAAGGCCATATATCTGCCAAAGTTGTGAATCACTGCGTAGACCATGCTAACTCTACCTATAAGACATGGATTGTCCTGAGCTGCCTTTAGACAGTATCATAACAAGGAAGGGTCGAGTGTGCTTTTGAGATGCAAATGCCAATCTACGAGGCTTTATACCAAAGCAAGATTCAGATGAGGACAGCCTGGCCATTTCAACTGCCAGCCTGAATGATAAGTTGTCATTTGTGACATACTTGGTATTATATGCCAGTTTCAAGGATAGGTCTACTGCTCCCAATGTCAAAAAGATACTTGGGCCCTGGTTTGATAGGCATGTGCAATTCTGAGGCCCGCAGCAGTCAAACGGTAGGTCTGCCAAAGTGTAAGTGACACCAGAATCTCATATTTGTCTCAATACAGAGGCAGCTAAGAAAGGGTTTAAGTTATTGTGTCCATTTGTCATTATGGGCCATTTGCATCCAGATCTCTTGCATGCACCTGCATGCATGCACGTACACACACAGCTGCTTTTTCTACTATCACATCACATGTTTCAGTTGAAGTTGGCTTGGTCTCTACCTAGGGCTACATAAGCAGTCATCCCCAAGCTAGTACTTTCCAGAAGCTTTGAACCACAGGTTCAAGAATGTCTAGTCAACCCTTTGGGGAGTTAATACTTTTTGAGTACCAATATTACGTACAAAGTAAACAGAACGATCAAAATGATAAATATCTATGAATCGCATCTGTGTAAGCCACACACTGGGGGAGTAGCTCATTTGTGTTTAGGCCATACCATTTTACTCTGCAAGTGGGAAGGACGGTTGGCAGAATATTCCACCCTAAAAAACAAAGCAGTTACACCAGGAAGCCAGCATGTTAGGAAGAAAATGGTTGCCCAGCCTGATTTTCTTCCTGCCGGTTGCATTTCTCCTATTACAAGATTATACGTTTTGTGTGAGAACCATGCAGCCATGTAAATATCATCCTCTGGACTGAAGTGGTATAGACCAAGCACAGGTTTATTATCTCACTATCCACCAAGTCTCAAGATAGTTATGGGAAACCAGATCAATCAGAGGCGACATGCTAGGAAAAATATGGATGCTTTTGAAAGGATAAGTCATACTGAGAGCGGGACTGACGGGGAACCTTTTGATGAGAAACCAGGGAACAAGCTAGCAATCATCTAATCTAACCCACTCTTTCAAAACTATTTTCTCAGGCAGGGAACTGCCAATCTTTACTTTGAAAAATGTCACTCCTCAGCCAGGTTAGGTCTGATTTCCCTTCTTCGGTATTGAGCGGCAGGTGATACACCAACTGGAAGAAGGCTGCTGAAAGAGAGATAAAGCCATCTGGAAAAGTTCAAGCTACTTCATCAGCTAGCAGCTGTCTTGACTCCAACCTGGGAGACCGAGAAAAGACATAGTGGGAGTTGGGGATGGGTTGAAGATAATTTAGGAGAGCAGCAGTAGAATCCACAGTATTTTAAGTGACATGGTCCTAGGACTCGAAGTGTTGCGGTCCATACATTTTGGTGGCTTCATCTATCAATACAATGCTAATTCAGCTATGCAATGCTGTATATTTCTCAGCAGTTTGGAAATGGTACTAGGAAGGAAGATAAAGATAGGGCCAAGGATAGAAGTTTCCCCTCTGAGTGGCCAGTTCTTGTCTTCTCTGAGCTAAGTACAAGGCTCAAGTCTCTTTCAACCAACATATATGGACAAATAAAGGGTAGCATGCATGCCTTTAAATAGCATGGCAAGGACATACCCTTCAGTCAGGAATGCTCTGGCGGTCTTAATGGAACGTGTTGTGTTTGTATTTTGGAGCCAATGAACAGTGCTTGGACAGAGCCTGACCCAGCTGGTTCATGTAAGTCATGGATGTTAGGACACGGATGAAAATCTCTGGCTTCACACTTAGGATCTGATGTGGCTTTCATTACAGGGAACCTTCCTTGTGCACCGTTCACTCCGATTAGGGCCCAAGGTCAGAGCTAACTAGATAGGTAAACTCTCATTGCTCTGTTTTCAGCACTCTAGGCTTATTTCAAGCTAGAAATGCTCCACAGATATTCACAGTCGTCAGCGGTTCTTTCTGTTAGTCAGCTGGGAACTCCATTTCCTCCAAAGAAACAACCAGGGAATTTACTTGAACTTGATACTAATTGAGAGATGTTTCCATAGGCCCTAGTGAAAAACAAGAGAGTCAGCTAAAGAGATGCAAAAGACAGGGAACGTTTTTGCCCAAGTAACATTGTTAAGCAGATTGATTCAAATTCCTCTTTTTCTGAACTAAAATTCTGATCAGATGGAGCTGTTCCTCTCATGTGTGTATCTGTAAATGTTTGTGATGCTATTCTCACCTTTTTAAAAAAATGAAGTGTCACATTTGTGTGAATTCCACACAAAAATGTATCGTTTGTGGCAAAACGTTTTTTTAATGTGAGTTTTATGGGAAAGAGAAAAAATAAATAAAAACGTAATACTATAAAAAGAAGGAATATAAAGCTGGACTATCTGACCAAGGATAAATTATTTGTTTGACATTTTTGGTGACTCCTAATGGACTTCCTGTTGACCTAGGATTGAAAAGAAGATGATTTCTGGATTGTATATGGATAAAAGTTAGGCTATAGGGAGAAGAGTTGGACAAAAAGTATTATATTATTCTTTAATTATAAGTATTAGATTAGCTTATGCTCACTGTGATGAAAGTTGGAAGCCATTTATTATTGTCATTATTGCCTTCTTATTTTCCCTTGTATATTTTTCTGCACCTTCTGAACTGTTATTTTATTATTTTTTCCTTCTGGTTTAGTTTGCATTAGTTTTTACTAATATATTAAAAAAATGAGGCAGGGAAGGATCCTTTAAATATAGAAATCCTTAAATTAGATCAGGACAAAAGAATGGTTGATGGATATTTTTTTAAAAAAGTAATTGTATTATGTTTCTCAGAGTTTGTCTTTTCCATTCTGAATAATGTCTTTTCCTTTATAAGGATGCTACTAGCACCCCTTTCTTAACTGGAAGATGCAATACTATAAATATAGTACAATACTATACACAACACAAAAATTACGCTAAACTTCTACAGCTTCCCAACCTTTCTTTTTTTGCTTCAGGAATCCCTTGTAGGTATATCAGAACAGGGGTATCTTGGAATGCAGCTATGTCCTGTGATAAAATGTCCTGCACTCTTGCCGGTCTCTGTGTTGAGGTGATTGTATTGCTTCTGGAGCTTTCTCTGGTAAACTGGGAACCAGAAAATGCTTCTGCACATGTTGCAAAAACCTTTTCTGGTGTTTTCAGGGAATTGAGTCTAGGAAATACACCTCTGCATAGTCACAAGGCCCTTCCTACTGTTAGACATTCATGACATATATTTAACAGTAACAGAATTGGAAGGGACCTTGGAGGTCTAGTCCAACCTCTGCTCACGCAGGAGACCTGCGCTAGGGATTCGAATCACCGAACTGCCAACCTTTCTGATCGACAAGCTCAGTGTTGTAGCCACTGAGCCACCTAGTCAGGCTGAAGTCCCAGAAATGAACTCATGAAGCACCTTTGATTCGTTCATCTGAGCTGCTTTGCTTTTCAAAGCAGCTTTTGGATGCTTCTCTTGAAGCTTTGGTCAGCTTTGGTATCTCTAGCTGTTTTCTTTCCAACCCAAACACCAAGGTTTAGTTGTCAAGAATTCACTTTGAGTGTGTTCCTTAAGAGGACAGAGAATACCCCAGCACCTTTGAAGTTAATTAGTTTATTGTAGGAAAGACAACAGTGTGGTGGTTTGTGCATATGGAAACTGACAACTGCAAGACCAACCAATTTAACAGCTTCTCGCAGCCTTCACTGGGATGCTAACGATGCATTGCCCAACCCAGGCGTGCTATTTTATTTCTTGATTTTTCCTGCACATTTTTAGGGACACTTGTGAATTTGGTAAGGAAAAACAAGACAGAGGATTTATGAGCAATAACAACTCTCGTAAGCAGAGGAGGGAAGGGGCTTCCTGATGAGCTGAATTGTTGCTCAGAGCAACGCACAACAATACAGGCCACGAGGTTCATTAGAGACAAGCATGTGGGAAGAGATTCGTTTCTGAGACATACTTTAGGAGTTTCTAATTTCTGCTGGTTTAAACAATATGAAATAAACAACCAGAGAATCGTTCTGGTGGTTCTACCAGTAAGCTCCATCCAACTGAGCTTTTAGGCAGATTCCCTAAATCTAAGCTGGAATGCTGAACCGAGATGGAGTGTGGTGCGCTAAAAGGAAATCAAATCCTTGCCTTGATCTGGTATGAGCAGAAAATAGCCCCGAGCCAATCCAGTAGAGGTGCTTCATGGTGGAATATTTTTTCAGCAACATGAAACCAGGAGTGAAGCTGTCACTTTTGTAAGGGAAAAAAGGCTGAGGGGGTAAAAGCAACATGCCCTCCAAGGGAGATTCTCAGTCTTCCCTCATGGCTCTGCAGCAAATGCCAGGCCTCTGCAGCCTCTTAGAGGAAGGCAAGCAGCATTTCATGGTTGAATGGGCCCTTCGGCATCTGATCCTTCACTACACTGCAAGCAATGGACAAAGAAACTGTCGCTACAGATATGACAATAATGCTGGCCCACATATTACTCTTCTCTGATTGCCAGAACTCAGACGCAGTTGCTGAGTGGGGAGAAGGACACAGGCTAGCAAGACATACAATAGTAACTCTGTAGAGCCAGGAAGATTCATGCAGTTTGAATAGAAACAGTTTCATAAAATGGCTGCACTGCTCTTTCCTTCTGTGCTGCTGTTGCTGCTCTGACTCATTGCTGTGATTTCTTTAGCTTGGTCCTTTGGAAGTAAATCCCATTGCTCAATCACCTGCAATTCACATGACTAGACATGTAATAGGGTTGTAGTGTAAAGCCTGATTCTACCCCAGATAAGACCGTAGAAAGTAAAGGTAAAGGTTCTCCTCGCACATATGTGCTGGTCGTTCCTGACTCTAGGGGGCAGTGCTCATCTCCATTTCAAAGCTGAAGAGCCAGCGCTGTCCGAAGACGTCTCCATGGTCATCTGGCCGGTATGAGTATAAGCCAAAGGCGCACGGAACGCTGTTACCTTCCCACCAAAGGTGGTCCCTATTTTTCTACTTGCATTTTTTTACATGCTTTCGAACTGCTAGGTTGGCAGAAGCTGGGACAAGTAACAGGAGCTCACCCCGTTACACGGCACTAGGGATTCAAACAGCTGTACTGCCGAATTTTCGATTGACAAGCTCAGCGTCTTAGCCACTGAGCCACCACGTCCCTTTAATAATACAGTAGACAGTAGAAGATGCTTTTTGAATCTCTTCTCTGCTTTTCCCTTAAAATGTGGTTCTGAAGGCACACTTTGTTCCTAACAAAGTCTTCTGACGCTTCGCTTGCTGCATTAGAAGACTTCTCCAATGGCAAGGCCATTTCTGCCCCATAGTAACTGTAACAGTGGCGACCATCCTGGATTTTCCTATATTCAAGAATTTCGTAATAGGGTTTTGGGGGGAAGGGCACAGTAATAGCTGTTCCAGTTCTCTTCCTACCAATAATATGTTGCGTTTCCCTCTGAACATTTTCAATAATAAAGGCAACCTTCACGGTGGGCAAATTGCTGAGAAATGCTTCTTAGTTCAACTTGAGTTACAGTACAGAATGAAGGGAAATTACGAGGAAGCCATTTTCTTCACCTGTCCTATAGCAAATAACAATATATGTTCTGGCCTTCGGTTCATCTTTGCTTTTATCTATTTTGAGGAGTGTGCTTAGATGCCCTTCTCAGTGGACTGCCTCTAAATGTATTCTATTTCAGGTCCGGGATGGAATCAATGAGAATTGGAAAATGTAGAAAGGAGAAGCACCTAAAAAAAAAAAAAACAGAGGTCAGGACCAATTATTAGAACTGAGAATACAATGAAAATGATTCAGAATAAATTCTTAAGACCTTGAATGAGCCGAACCCCTTTTGTTCTTCATAGCACACATCCTTTTTTTTTTTAAGGCTTCTGTCTTTTATCCTGGAAAATAAGACGTTGCTGCCTTAACATATTGAATAATTAAAGCAGTGAGTTTGTAATTTGACTCTTAAATCAGTAACATCCTTTTGTCAGGCTCATGCAGTAAGCTCAGAAATTCTGACGGTCAGAAGTTGAAAACCTTGGACACGAAGAAGACTGAATGCAGACTTCGGATTTCAGACGAAGAAAGAATAACTGAAAATAGAGGGAAAAATGAAAGGTATTTGTATAAGATCAGAAAGATAATACTTCAGCTAAGATAGAAGTACTTAAGGAAATCGTAGGAACAGTCTAGTACGCCAAATAAGATTACAAGAAAATTCAGTTGAATTACTGAAACCTTTTGCAAAGAAAATTTGAGAAAACAGAAGCATTTGGTGAGACAGAATATGTTCTGAAATGATTCCATTAGGAAGCTGTTGGAAGAAATGTCCATCTGGGTTCAGTTCCAAGTGGGGAAAAAGACACTGGAAACACGGTGGCTGTTTGGAAAGATGGTTTTCAATGGTGGACAGGACCACATAGTTTGAGATTCTGGGCAAAAAGGCACATGGAGTGGAGAGAGGGATATATTTATACACTCTCTTGGCCCTGCCTTAGAGTTTCCTGTTCCTGTATAAGAAATGTATCCATTGGCTGTCAGACTCCCAGTGGGCGGGGGTCTTAGCTAACTTTGTAGGCTGTCTGTGTCCCATGCTTGGTTGAGCCTTGCTGGATGATGCAATCTTGTTATGTGGTGAGGTGGGTAGAGGGCTAATCCTATCATTGTCCTGAGGGCCATGTCTTAATCTCATCACCCTGGAGCTGGAGGGTGGGGGGCAGGGAGCTGCAGGAAGCTGCTTTGTCTTTAAAAATATGTTTCTCCTTTTCTCATCCAGGGAAATATAATATTCTGCCTCTTTAATATTTCCTAGAATATTTCATTCTTCTAGGAGGGGGGTGGGTGCTAACTTCCTACAAAGGGAAATATAAAAGGCAATAGATGAGCTTTCAAAAAACAAAGTACAGTGTACAGATGAAATATTCACTGAAAGTTGTGGGAAAAGAGGCAGCAAAAGTGGTAACAGTTCTAACTGAAGAAATAAGGAACAAGATTAACTGATAGGGAAAATTTTTTGTAAAGAATACATTACTAAGCAAGAGAGAACACAAAATTATAGGCCCATCCTGCTATTTATTTATTTGTTTGTTTGTTTGTTTGTTTGTTTAAATTTTTATACCGCCCTTCTCCCAAAGGACTCAGGGCAGTATACAGCCATACTAAAACCACATATACCCATAAAATTTAAAAACAGTTTAAAATATATTAAAAATTTGGCCCTTATATTAAAAAAACTACAAACACCCAATTAAAATTCATTCTCTAAGCCAGCCCAGCCTGTTGAAACAATAGAGTCTTAAGGGCACGGTGAAAGGTACGTAGGTTGGGGATCATGCAAATCTCGGGGGCAATTCATTCCAGAGGTCAGGAGCTCCCACAGAGAAGGCTCTCCCCCTGGGTGTCGCCAGTCGACATTGTTTGACCAATGGCACCCTGAGGAGTCCCTTTCTGTGGGAGCGTATTGGCCGCTACTTCTCCATACAAGCAAACGTTGCTTAAGATCTTACAAACAAAAACATGGATGGAGAAAGGAATACCAAAGGAACAGACAGAGGCAAAGGAACATAAGATCAGATAGCTAACATAAAATGGAAAGAACAAGAGAATGTCATTTTTGTATTATAGCAAAGGCAGAACATGAAATTTGTTAAACTAATGGATGTTCCAAAACATTTGACTATTCTACTGAGGATCCTTTACAATTGAGAAGAAGTTATTGTAAGAACAAACTGAATTTGGAGAAACAGATTGATTCGGAATAGAACCCAGAGTGAAACAAAAGATAATTACTGTTAACTTATTGTCATAATGTTAACTTATACCATGACTATGTTATCAAAATGACAGACACAGCTGGAATCAAAACACAAGGCCAAAATATTAACAGTTTGAGATATGGAGAAAATGCCATTTCATTAGCCAAAATCAGAAAACCTAGAAAAGCTTATTATGAAAATAAAAATGGAAAATGCACACTCTGAGTTAATATTATGTATTATGAGGTCAAAGGTAGTGTCAGGAAACAATCCTCAACAAAATTACAGGCAACATGGGAAAGGTAAAAACAATAGACTAGATAAAGATGGGAAACATGAAAAAAAATGGGAATCCTTTTTGATGGATACAAAAAGATAAAGATAGTGGTAAAGGTTTCCCCTATCTGACTCTAGGGGGCAGTGCTCATCTCCATTTCTTAGTCAAGGCAGCCAGCATTGTCTGAAGACCCTTTCTGTAGTCATGCACCCATCAAGATTATACACAGAGGCACATGGAACATTGTTACCTTCCAACCAAAGTGGTACCTATTTATCTACTCACATTTGCATGCTTTCAAACTGCTAGATTGGCAGGAGCTGGGGCAAGGAATGGGAGCTCACCCTGTCACGCGGCACTCGGATCTTGAACCCAGGCTGTCAGCTTTCCAACTGACAAGCTCAGCATCTTTAACTGCTGATCCATCAAGGCAGGGTATAAATCTGATAACAAATAGTTAATAAAATCAATTAGTTAACACTGAGGAAAGAGGCAGCGATAATTTTAAATCAGATTTAGAGAAAATGATGAAGGCTATGATATTTCAAAAGCAATAACATCATCACAGAAGCTGAAACCATGGTGATGCAGTTTAATCCTGGCCCTGGAAAGCGGGAATGGATGAATGAATTGTTCAGAAGCAGTTTCAGGAAAGGTTATTCAGCCCTAGAAATGAAGAAAACATGAGAAATAAATGTAAACTACCTCCCCCATTCTGATTTCATTTGGTATAAGTGTGGTAAACAGAAACAGACTTTCAAACTTATATTATTATACCTTGAACAAATTCTGAAATCCCAACTACTTCTATTTCTTGACCTTGTCTTCCTTGACCATCCTGGTCTTTCAAGGTGAGACCTAAAAGCTGAAAAAGAATGAAGAAAGAAAACAGATAACTTTGCACTGTAGGTCTGGAGATAGTTACTAAGTGTATTATAGACTGCAAGATCCAACCTATTAATCCTGGGCCAAATAAATAATGATTACAAGAAACATTCATCAAGTAGAAATTCACATATTTTCAATAGGTGATAGAAGCAGATGAGAAGGTGTGGGAGGGGGGTAGACAAAGAAATTACAGACTGGCCTTGTTAGGCCTATTGCAGGGGTGGGCTCTAATTTTTTTTACTACCGGTTCTGTGGGCGTGGCTTATTTTGTAGGCGTGGCTTGATGGTCATGTGACAATTCTTTAGGATTTAGCAGAGGTACTGGTCTACCAGGCTTTTAACTGCTTGAGGTCTACTCATTTGTTTTTGGAGCCCCCGGTCTACTCATTTGTTTTTGGAGGCACTGGTCTACCCATTTATTTTTGCAGGCACCAGTCTACTCATTTGTTTTTGGAGGCACGAGTCTACCACCACACTGCCTTTTAACCCTGATCAGTTGTAGGGCGGCCCTTTGAAGCCCCATGGCAAGAGTTTAAACAGTTTTTTTTTCCTTCTAGCTGATCAGCTGGGACTCAGGAGGCAGCAAAAGATTGGGGGTGGGGCCAAATAAAAGGTAAGAATAACATGGGGGGGGGGCGGCGGGAGGGCCCAGCTCCCGAACAAAGAGAACCGGTTTGGTGACATCATATCGTCACTGCTACCGGCTTGGTGGAACCGGGCGGAACCGGGAGAAACCCACCATTGGCCTATTGGTTCCTGTCGGAGATAGGTTGAGACAGTGTTTGTCCATCCAATTATCAGGAGTCAAGCCTGACTAGATGTTTAACCAACTAGCGATCTAGGTAATTACCTCAGGTATAGTGGGCTCAAATCAATGCAGCTAAATGTATCCAGATACCGCAGTCCTTAAAGGAATAATTTGCTCTGGCTGGTTGTTATACTACAAGGATTCATCTTTGCATCCTACTGATGCTCATTATGTCGTATTCTGGCATTATAATATCAAGTGTACTAACCCCACAGCATCTCTGGATATGCCTCACTTCTTCCAACATTGTTCAACAATGTTTTTTCTCCTGTACTATTAGGGCCCAGCTTACATGAAAGCCAGCATGCATACAGTACAAATGCTTTTCTCCTACACACAGCTGAGCTCAAGCCATGCTATACTATAGAGGCAGGCGGTCGGGTGGGTTAAATAGCACTGGTGTGCATAATCAGAACCCTGCATGTATTCAGAATTCAACATATGAAGATCTTCCAGAGGGCCTGTATGTTTACATCCTACCGAATACATTAGTCTCAGCAGATGCCTACTTTCCCTGGTGGATTTTCTTTACTGAACTGGGGTGGCCATGTTTAGTTAAAGTTAATGAGACAAAGGAGAGATTAATTCAGATGTTAATTCCACTGCTTCTCCAGGCTATGCAAACTGAACCGGCTTGTCATGACTGTTCTAATGTAGCACTTTCTCACTGGAAACTTGAAAAGGCATAATCAGTATCAGAACAAAAGCAAGTCTTCTTTTCTCCCTTCTGTATTTTTGATGTTTTGTTCCAGAGGTGGGTTTCAGCAGGTTCTGACCACTTCCGGAGAACCGGTAGCGGAACTTTTGATTAGTTCGGAGAACCGGTAGTAAAAATTCTGACTGGCCCTGCCCCCATCTATTCTCTGCCTCACAAGTCCCAGCTGATTGGAAGGAAATGGGGATTTTGCAGTAACCTCAGGGGTGGGTTCTAAATTTTTTTACTACGGTTCTGTGGGCGTGGCTTATTTTGTGGGTGTGGCTTGATGGTCATGTGACAATTCTTTAGGATTTAGCAGAGGTACTGGTCTACCAGGCTTTTAACTGCTTGCAGAGCTGTACTGGTCTACCCATTTATTTTTGCAGGCACCGGTCTACCCATTTGTTTTTGCAGGCACCATTCTACTCATTTGTTTTTGCAGGCACTGGTCTACCACCAAACTACCTTTTACCACTGATCAGCTGTAGGGTGGCCCTTTGAAGCCCTGCAGCAAGAGTTTAAACAGTTTTTTTTCTTTATAGCCCATCAGCTGGGACTCAGGAGGCAGCAATAGATTGGGGGTGGGGCCAAATAAAAGGTAAGAATAACGTGGGGGGGGCGGGGGGGCAGAACCGGTTCGGTGATGTCATATCATCACCGCTACCAGCTTGGCAGAACCGAGCTGAACTGGGAGGAACCCACCACTGAGTAACCTTCCTCTGGAGTGAGGTGCGAATGGAGATTTTACAGTATCCTTCCCCTGCCATGCCCACCAAGCCATGCCACACCCACCAAGCAACACCTACAGAACCAGTAGTAAAAATTTTTGAAACCCACCATTGTTTTATTCATATGCCATATGGGAGTTGTACAACCCACATCTAGGCCAGTGGTGAAATCCTGCCAGTTCTGTCCAGCTTGCGCGAACCGGTAGCGGTGGTGGTGTGTGGTTTGGCGAATTGGTAGTGGTGGCAGCACAAGGCTCCGACTACCTGCCCAGACATCATTACGTTTTTGACCCTCTGTGCTTGCACAGAAGGCTTTGCGCATGAGCAGAGGGTCAAAAATCGGATGATGGTGCACTCACGAGCAGAGCGCTCGCACTTCTGAACCAGTAGGAAAGGTAAGGAGATTTCACCCCTGTCCAGGCCATACTATGTTGCATCTCTTCCTTTCTCTCTCTCTCTCTCTCTCTCTCTCTCGTCTTATATACTTGAGTTAATTCTGCAAGGAATAAGTATGTGATGGTTATAGAGATGAGACATTTGGTCCTTTCCGTGTTCAGTTCTTTGAGTCCTTCTCCCAAAGTTGTAAGAAGTTGGAATGTTTTGGACAGGGCTCCCTATTGAAATTTTTAAAACCATCAGCAGCTTTTGCAAAAGATGGCTTCAAGGTCCATTAAACTGTTTTTTTGTTAAATTGAACTCTATTTTAGGCATCAGTTGAATAATTTTAATTCTATCATTAATGTGATGAGCTCTAAGCAATTTTTTAGTTTAAACAATTATGGGAAAGTTCGCGTCTGCCAACAAACGGTATTAATTAAAAAAACAAAGGTGGTGTTAAATATTTACTCAGTTTTGCTATCAATAATAAGCTGGATGTAATTCTCATGCTGGGCCCACTCTATGCCCATTTCACAGCAAAGAATCACTTACCACATTTTATACCATCTACAAATCATTGTAACAGGAGAGACATGAATAGTACTGTGGATGCCTCTGATGAAGTGAACTGCAGCTCACAAAAACTGCTTTTTAATAAACTGTGTACCGTATATACTTGAGTATAAGCCGAGTTTTTCAGCCCCTTTTTCAGCCTGAAAAACGCCCCCTCGGCTTATACACGGGTCACAAAAAAATGACTTTCCCTGCAAGCTAGGAAACAGCGGGAGAATGGGGTTTGCTTACCCCGCCCACTCCCAATCTATTGGGACTGCCTCCTGAGTTCCAGCTGATGGCTAGAGGGAAAAAAAACACTTTAAATTCTTGCCCTGGGGCTTCAAAGGCCCCCGTACAGCTGATCAGGGTTAAAAAAAAAAATGAGAAGATCGGTGCCGGCTACAAAAAGGTGCCTTCTGCAAAGAGCACATTTTTTTAAAAAAGGTGCCTGCTGCAAAGAGCACATTTTTTTAAAAAAGGTGCCTGCTGCAAAGAGCACATTTTTTTTTCTCCTGCTGAAACCCAAAGGAAACTAAAACAGCTTGTTGGCTTTGCTGTTTGCTAAGGCAGATTTGATTTCTTTTTCCTCATCAAAAAAGGTTGGTGCAAACAATGGGAAATTTATGGCAAATGGCAAAAGAGGGGAGTTCAAGATTTTAAAACACAAAAGAAAAAAAAGCTCTATTTAAATAGGGAATTGTAATAATTGAGATATTATTAATTGTATATTGTGTTGAAAGCAGAAATGGTTAAGTTGTGGTTTGGAAGAATATTGGGGGAAATTATTTGGTTTATTATTATTGGTAAATATAATTAATTGATTTGTAAGAAATTGGATTGCATGGAAATAATTGGAATATTCAATATTCAAAGAAAATACATTGTATGTTTGTATGTGTGTTTCTAATTATTGCTATTTATTCATATTTGTTCTCCTTTTATGCACATGGACTACTCAGAGGGCTCAAAAAGTTATTTTTGACTGGTCCTCGCACTTGTGACCAGTCCTTGAACTTATGACTGTCCTCACATTTTACGTTTTGGCCCTATCTTGTCACCATGCAAAATGCCCGTGCAGCATTCTTAAAACCATGTCACTCATTTCACAACTGCTTCTCTTCACCATGGTGACAAGATAGGGCAAAAAAGTAAAATGTGAGGACAGTCGTAAGTTTGAGGACTGGTCACAAGTGCGAGGACCAGTCAAAAATTACTTTTTCAGCCCTCTGAGTAGTCCATGTGCACAAAAGGACTACCCAGAGGGCTGAAAAAGGTGATTTCTGACAGGTCCTCGCACTTTTGACCGGTCTTTTTTTATTTTGAAATTTAACAGTAGCCGCTGCATTTCCCACCCTCGGCTTATACTCGAGTCAATAAGTTTTCCCACTTTTTGGGGGTAAAATTGGGGGGGTCGGCTTATACTCGAGTATATACGGTAATTGTAAAAAGTGCTGTCAGATTCCTTCTACAATCAAAGCCCTTCCCAAGAAACAGAAAGAGCAGTAACCCCAAACAGCCTGGTGGCGCAGCAGTGTGATTAACATTCAGCTGCCTGCAATTACTGCAAGTTCAAATCCCACCAGGCTCAAGGTCGACTCAGCCTTCCATCCTTTCTAAGGTAGGTAAAATGAGGACCCAGACTGTGGGGGCAATAAACTGACTTTGTATAAATATACAAAAGTATGAAGGCTATTGCTTAACGCATTGTAAGCCGCCCTGAGTCTCTGGAGAAGGGCGGCATATAAATCAAATTAAAAAAAAAAAGTCTGCTCTTGAAACTATTATCCATATCTAAATTATACTTGATGCTGCAGTTATTTCTTACCCTTTCCTTCCCATTATGAACTATGCTATACCCAATGTCCACCAGCAGAGGGCAGCACTAAATCCCACACCTGCTGAAGCAAAGAAATGAGCTGGAATTTTCTGTTTTTATCAGTAACTCTTATGTCTATTACATAGTATTCATATTTTGACTTGTACCAATGGCTGGAAGAAATTGCACAGAGAAGGAAAAGCAGTCAATCTGACAGTGTGAACTGAGCCTGACTGGCCCTATAATGTAAAGTAGGAAGACAAACTAAAATTTTAGGGCTGAGCAAAAGATTTTGTTATATAGAATAAGAGTAGAATTCTTTATCGGCCAAGTGTGATTGGACACACACAAGGAATTTGTCTTTGCTGCATAAGCTCTCAGTGTACATAAAAGCTATAAGTGATAAATCATGATCATACACTTAGTGATAATCATAGGATATTAAATAAAAAATCAACATAAATCACACTAGGAAACTAAATAAAACAATATGAATCATAAAGATACAAGCAACAAAGTTATAGTCATAAGTAGAAAAGGAGATATGTAATAGGGAAGTTGAGAAGAATAATAGTAATACAGCCTTACTAAATAGTTTGACAGTGTTGTGGGAATTACTTGTTTAGTAGAGTGATGGCATTGTGTCTGATAGTAGTTCTATAGAGTCGTTTTGAGGGTAGGAGTTGAAACAATTTATGTCCAGGATGTGAGGGGTCTCTAGATATTTTCACAGCCCTCTTTTTGACTCGTGCAGTATACAGGTCCTCAATGGAAGGTTGGTAGTAATTGTTTTTTCTGCAGATCTAATTATCTGTTGAAGTCTGTGTCTGTCTTGTTTGGGGTTGTAGAACCAAACCAGACAGTTATAGAGATGCAGATGACAGACTCAATGATTCCTCTGTACAACTGTATCAGCAGCTCCTTGGGCAGTTTGAGCTTTCTGAGTTGGCGCAGAAAGAACATTCTTTGTTGTGCTTTTTTGATGACGTTTTTGATGTTAGGTGTCCATTTTAAGTCTTGAAATATTACAGAACCTAGAAACTTGAAGGTCTCTATTGTTGATACTGTGTAGTCTAGTATTGTAAGAGGTGGTAGTATAGGAGGGTTTCTCCTAAAATCTACAATAATTTCTACGGTTTTGAGTGTGTTTAGTTCAAGATTGTTCCGGTCACACCACGAGGCTAGTTGTTCAACCTCCCGTCCGTATGCAGATTCGTCATTGTCTCGAATGAGTCCAATCACTGTTGTATCATCTGAAAACTTCAGTACTTTAACAGAGGGATCTTTTGAGATGCAGTCATTGGTATATAGAGAGAAGAGAAGTGGAGAGAACAACCCTGGGTGGCCCTGTGCTAATTGTACAGGTATCTGATGTGATTTTGCCTAGCTTCACCTGCTGCTTTTTATCCCTTAGAAAGCTTATGATCCACTTACAAGTGTGGTCAGGCACAGCTAGCTGATTTAGTTTAGTTAGAAGAATATCTGGAAGGATGGTATTGAATGCTGAGCTGAAGTCTACAAAGAGGACCCTTGCATAAGTGGAAAAGATAAAGCAACATATGGTAGAAAAGATAAAGCAAGATCTTTTCTATTCTACAGATACAAACTGGGGAAGTTTACATCAGCACTGACAGCAGCACAGCCTTAAAATGCGGGCTAGTTTTGAAGGATGAAGATTATTTCATCCTTCAGTTCTCGCTTCAGTTTATCTGAAACAGAAGCAAACCTGGTGTTTACTTTGCAATGCCATTGCTCATTCTTGTGGGAGGTCCATTTTCTTTTTGGTGGGTACCCAGTGGTGGGCTGCTGCCGATTTGGACCAGTTCGGGCAAACCAGTAGTTCCAATGATCAGCTGGCCATACCCGCACCTGTCCTATCCTGTCCTATATTTCCTTCATTCTGGCTCAGCTGATTTGCGTGGCACAGCTGATTTCCGTGCCTCTGCTGTTCTACTTATCAGGGCTGCCTTAGAAGGTAAGCAGATGAGCTTCAAATGGCTGTATTTTGAACACTGCATGCAAGCGCATTAGGTACGTGTGCCCCAAGCGCGCACTCAGAGAACCAGTTGTTAAACCAGTTACAGCCCACCACCAAGGGTACCCTTGATTAATGTTCACTCCCTATTCCTAATCTTAAACCAGCCTCTTCTCCCATCCCTAGAGAGGTTCAACTGCTGAGGCATCATCCTGAAATGTTACTATTTCTTTTAGGTGCAAAAGAGGGATAGTGCATTGGCAACTTTGATGGCCCTTCTTGTAGCATCTGTCCTGTTTCATTAAGAGAACCAAGTTGGGGGGGGGGGGGAAGGAATGATAATTCAAGGCAGGCCAGAAATCAATTGCCTTTTAAAAACACATTGCTCATTTAAACCCTTCCAGGTAAACTTGACAGGAAACACAACTGTTACATGAGCTAAGTCTACTTTATTGTAAGGCTACATTAATAGAACCTTGCCAGTCTGAAAATACAAATCCATCACCTTTACATTTAACAGTCTTATATAAGGCAGATCCTTTTATCGTTTTGTCTCTCTCTCTCTCTCTCTCTCTCTCTCTCCCTCTCTCTCTCTCTCTCTCTCTCTCTCTCTCTCTCTCTCTCTCTCTCTCTTGCTCATTGAAGTTTTGTAGCCTTTTCCCTCTTTTATCTGATCATTCCCTGGGCAGCATCTTTCCCTCTCCTCCCTCCAGGTGATTCCCACATCCCATTTCAGAGGGAATGGTTCAATGTTCTCAACGCTTCCCAGAGTTTCAAAGCTAACAAAGGCAAAGATGATCGCTGCTGGACCTCAAAATGCTGTGTAGAGATAATTGAGTGACCCTGGTGGCAATGTGGACATCCATATCATCTGTAGAGTAGACTCAGTTGGAGGTTATGGGGTAGGCTACAAGGAGCAATAGACTTGTCCTTTAAGAGAGAGAAAGGGTTAAGAGACTGGCTGGGGGAAATGTCATTGTTTTACTTGATGATAGAGGCCTGGGAAATCCCAGAAAGCTGCATTTCAAGCTTCTGGGTGGCACACAAGATTTTTTTTTTAAAGCAGAAAGAACACTGTTGCTACCTTTTCAAAATGGTCCTACATCAATGAGAAGGGCTGGGGACAGAGACAAAAGCGTTGTTTAAAAACTTTAATTTAAATCCAAAGACAGACATAAACATTTGGGATGGATGGGATAAATGACCGATAAACAGGATCTGTAACTGAAAATTAAGGTAATCATGATAATTATGTACAAAGGAAGAATTTATCTTGGAGACCCCGGTCAGGCATTCAGAATGTCCATAAAGGGAGAATTATCTAGATCTATTACTTTATCCCAAGACCTTTGCTCCTTTTCCCCTCCCCTCCCAGTTAATCCATCAACCCCTTTAGTTTACCTCTTTCTCTCTGGCAAGCAAGATGCCAAGCTTGCCCAGCAAAATATGAGAGCAATGAAGAAGTTGGAGGCAGATGAGTACTCCAACATAGGTATGGTTGGATGATCTGATGATCTGGCAACCCCATTCCCATCCTAGATCAGGTCCAGTGGTGGGTTGCCCCCGGTTCAGACCGGTTCACAAGAACTGGTAGCAAAACCAGTGGGAGGCTCCACCCACTGACCCGGATATCATCATAGGCAATCTGGGCATGCGTACAAGAGTGCGCGCATGCATGATGCGAACCGGTAGTAAAGGTAAGTAGAACCCACCCCTGATCAGGTCATAGAAAATACTGCAGTGGAGTGCTTTCTGCTTTATGCAGGCTGCCCTAAAAATGACATTTGGGATGCAAGAGAAGCCCTGCACACTGAGTACAGACAACAAATACTGATGTCCTGGCTCTTGGCCAGGCAACACATTAACTCAGCATTGCTCACTGGTTTGTAAACCACTTCCCTTTTCCTTTTCCTCCTCCTTCCTCTGCTTGTGATTGTGTGTAGGTGCTTGTCCAGCCACAGTCATCTTTCCTGAAGTTCAGAACAGTAAGTAGCAGAGTCAGTCTGGTGTAGTAATTAGGTTGCAGAAGTGACAGTGGAAACTGGGTTCAAGTCTTGACAGGGAAATTCACTACATGAAAGGTTAATGGAAGCACATATTCTATTCTTATCTTCTTGAACAAGTTGACCTTACATTTTCTATGTGTCCATCCAAGAATGATCCTTGTTCAACATGTATCTTTCTAGATGACTTTAGATCAGTCATCTTATCACAGTCACCTTTTATGTTGTTGGACTCCAGCTTTTATCACTCCTGATTATTGCTGTGCTAGATGGAGCAACATGATTTGCAGTCCAACAGTACCAGGAGAATATAGGATATCTCTTTCTATAACCAGTTCTGAAGGGTTATTGTAAATTAAAATTTGATAATGCCTCTTCCATGTTCCAAGTCCTTGGGCAGAAAAAAAAATGAATGTCACAAAATATGAGAATGTATTTGTGCATGGATATATCGTATCTGTGTATGGGTGAGATGCTATCTGATATAAAGGATATTGTCCTCAAGTAATAAATTTGAATGTATGGATGGATGGATGATGTACCATGCACAAATTGTTTTGCCACCCTCAGAGGCATTTAAAAAGTTACTTCTATAAAGGGAGATATACTGTGATTTCCCCTTTCACACGAACCTTTGAAGACCCATCAACCCATGTAACATGGAGATGCATTGGCACCACAGTGGGAAATGTACTTGCAGCTATTGAAATCAACAGAAGTAAGGAGGTCTAATTTGGCACTGAAGAATGCCCTTTAGAAGGAACGTAGTCCAATTTATTTTTGATGAACCTTCTAAATAGGCTGATACATTTACCAAGAACTTTTTCTCCTCTGCTTCCAATCACTTTATATGCTGTAGCCAATTTATCTTTGTATTCTATTTGGGAGTTACTCCCTAGAGATAAATTCTCAAGTAGCATTTAATGCAGAATTTTAACAGTAGCAATACTTTGTGCCAATGGTATATTGAAGCTGGACACATTCACATACCTGTGCTAGCTTCTTTGCTCTAGATGTCTTTGCTCTGGTCCAGAAAATGATCACACATTTTACATCTACATATGTGAATTTTCCTCCAGGCTCATGATATTATAGACCAGTGATGGCTAACCTTTTTGCCATCGCGTGCCAAAAGCAGGGGGAGTGTGGTGGGGTCACACGCACGTGTGCCCACATCCATAATTCTATGCGCCCTGCCCCCCCGTGCTCCCCCACTTTTGGCATGTGTTGGCACGCTGGGCTCGGTAGGCCCATTTTTTGCTCTCCCCAGGCTCCAGAGCCTTTCTAGGAGCCTGGGGAGGGCAAAAACAGACTTCCCCATCCACCCACCCCCAGAGGCCCTCTGGAGGCTGGAAACAGTGTGTTTCCTGACTTCTGGTGGGCCCAGAAAGCCTGAAAACCAGCTGGCTGGCGCATGCATGCGTGTCGGAGCTGAGCTTGCGTGCCCACCAATATGGCTCCGGTGCCATCTGTGGCACCCGTGCCATAGGTTCGCCATCACGGTTATAGACTAAGAAAAGGACTAGGGTGTGTAAAAGTAATTGATTCCTCTTGGTGGTGAATAGAAAAGCACTGCTGGGAAAATTCAAATACGCTGAATGTATGATCCAAACAAAATGAGGAACTTTTTCTAAATTATGTAGAAAGCTTGAAAGTCTAGATAAATGTAACCTTTAGAAGTGAAATAAGAAAAGGCCAAAGAATACCACTTGGATTTAACTATCTAACTCTAGGGCAATCATCAGAAAAGTGAACAAACAGGTTCTCAGGTGATCTGTAAGGCATCTGATGAATAAGTAATCAGGTCTGGCTTAGTTGGGTGACAGGGCATCCATCAATGGAATGCATGGTGAGGACACATCCCCATGCTGACAAAAATTAAGGAAGTAATGAGAATCAGAAAGAGGGGACTTGGAAAGTGGGAACTGTAAAACTTTATCTTTTTCAAGAGCCAAAGCAAATATGTCTTCTATAAACATATGTACAGAGATGTGACTTCAAAAATTAAATATCACCACGCTGAGCAAACCTCTCTTTTTTGCCTTTGAATTGTTTGTGCCTATTTGCACAGCAGCTAGATTGGAAGAAGGTTCAGTTTGCAGAATCACTGGGGGAAGGAGAAAGAACATTGTCCTATGTAATTCAGTCAACAAGTAAAAATTTCAAGTACATTCAAGGAAGCAGAAACCATTGGTAGTACCTATTGGACCGTGTCTTTTTTCCAAGGTGATATGTACTGTTTTGTTTTCTCAGGCCTGAAAGAAAACTCCTTAATTTCATGCTAAGCATAAGAGTGGTCTTAGGTAGGACCCAGACCCAGTCCAAAAAGTTCTTTTACAACGTATAAGCAGGGCTACTATGAGTTGCCCATATTGCCATTGTTCTTCTCCTTCTCCTTCTCCTTCTCCTTCTCCTTCTCCTTCTCCTTCTCCTTCTCCTTCTCCTTCTCCTTCTCCTTCTCCTTCTCCTTCTCCTTCTCCTTCTCCTTCTTCTTCTCCTTCTCCTTCTGATAGATTATAGATATAGATACACACAAACACACAATCCATAGGAAGAAGGTTGATCAATGGATTTTCTAACTTTGTAGATCATGAAGTGACATCTCTGTACTTTCTCTATGCTCCCAAATTAATAAAACACATTGGGTATTATTATTAAACACTCAAATGATTTAGGAATGAAAGCATAAAAATCCTGCGAGTATTGTTAATTTAATGAGATTTGGGGTGATTTGGGCTGAGGGGAGATGAGAAAACAGGCCATCCCACAAGGAAGGTTTCTGGCATCTGCGTTAAGATTGCCTAGTTACAACTGTCCATAGCTTCATGAAGCCAGCTGATCTCCGACACTGGAACATTCTTTGCTTCAAAGCCAAGCCTTGATATGAAAAAGAAACACACTTGGCCTCAGTGTCAAGCTAGGCCACTGTCTTTGGCCAGACACTTTGCTTGATGGAAACACTTTCCGCATCTGTATCTTCTGTACCAAATACCTAGAAGCAGGCAGCTGTTTTATAGAACTACATGAAAGGGAAACATCACTGAAGCTTTGATCTAAGTCAGGTGATCTTTTGAATAGACCTGGTAGGAGGCAAGCTATGTTAGTCTAAGGTAGCAAAACATCAGAAGGATTTTGGTTGCTGCAGGTCATAAAAACTTAAGCCTTTTAATAAAATTTGTTAGGCGGAAAAGTGCCACCGGGCTCTTCCTGATTTTCTTTTTCAAATAAAATGTGGCCTATTCTCCAGACTCTGACTATTTCTAGGCATTGCTGATGTATACAGTAGCTTTTCACATCTGTTTTCCATGATTTATAGCATTGGGAAACAGAGCTGAGGTAATCAGAATAAAACACAGCTAATAGCTGGGAGGCAGTCTGGCTACTGGCTGAGTAGATGAAGCCTTCCCAATTCAGAGTTGAGAAAACTCTGAATTGTGGTTTTAAAATGAAGTAGAAAAAGCACACAGGGCATGGCTTCCCAACCCCTTGCCAGCTGTGGTCATAGTAGGTACTCCTGTTTTCTTCTATGTAGCAAAATAATATGTTATGACTGTTTGGTCTATTCCTGTTTCTTTTGAGGGACTAATCTGGATATTTGCATACCTGTACTATGTCTGTGGGTATAGATGAGAGGGAACTGTGGGGTCCAAAAAGGCGGGTGTGTATGAGTGCTGTCTGTGTTTCTGCTGGCCTTCCTGTTGCATCTCTCTATAGCAGAGGTCCCCAACCCCTGGTCCATGGACCGGAATGCCAGAAACTGGGCTGGACAAACAAGTGAAGCCCCATCTGTGGGATGCAGCCAGCATGCAAAACCATGCCCCCTCTGGTCCACAAAAAAACCCATTTCCATGGAACCGGTCCCTGATGCCCAAAAGTTTGGGGGCTACTGCTCTATAGTTTTATATTGGCCCAGTTCTGCCAAGCTGGTAGCAGTGACAATATGACATCACCGAACTAGTTCTGCCCCCTGCCCCACCCCCGCCCCCCCACTACCCTGCATTATTCTTATCTTTTATTTGGCCCCACCCCCAATCTATTGCTGCCTCCAGAGTCCCAGCTGATGGGCTATAAGGAAAAAAAACTGTTTAAACTCTTGCCCTGGGGCTTCAAAGGGCCGCCTTATAGCTGATCAGTGGTAAAAGGCAGTTTGGTGGTAGACCGGTGCCTCCAAAAACAAATGAGTAGACCGGTGCCTGCAAAAATAAATGAGTAGACCAGTGCCACAAAAATACATGAGTAGACCAGTGCCTGCAAAAATAAATGGGTAGACCGGTACAGCTCTGCAAGCAGTTAAAAGCCTGGTAGACCAGTACCTCTGCTAAATCCTAAAGAATTGTTACATGACCATCAAGCCATGCCCACAAAATAAGCCCACAGAACTGGTAGTAAAAATTTTTAGAACCCACCCCTGATACATATATATTTATCTGTCTGGGTCACAAGACTAGGAAGAAGACAAGAGGAAGGCTTATATCACATTTGTCAATCTTGACTGCTTTCAAATGTGTGAACTTCAATTCCCAGAATTCCCCAGTCAGCAGGGGCTGAAAATCACCAAGGTTGAGAAACACTAACTTAGACTGAGACATTAGAAGCAGCTGCCTATTACATCTCCCTTTAGGGCGGGTGTCAGCAACCTGTGACTCCAGAGCCACATGCGGCTCTTTGGGCCCTCTGCTATGGCTCCCTGTCGGGTGATCCCACCACTGGCTAGCCCCACCCCTCGCCCTCCCCTCCCAGTCACTCATCGCCTGGCCTAAGAAGGTAAAGGCGATGGCAGGGGATGGAGACAGAGAGATACAGAGAGAGGGGGAGGTGGGAGGGAGGCAGAGAGAGATGGCAAAAGGGTTTGTGATTCCTAGTGTTTTTTAACAACCGGTTCTCTGCCCTAATGACCAACTGTGTAGGCATGGCTGGGAGGGGGGGGGTGTCATGTGACTGGTAGAAGTGAGTGACATCGAGTTGGCCAAGTCCACCCAGGTTTTGTGGCTCCCGGTGTTTTCTTTTCTGTGGGAAAAGGATCCAAATGGCTCTTTGAGTATTCTAAGATTGCAGACCCCTGCTTTAGGGTATAGGTGATTATAGTTTTTCTTTTCCCTAGTTCCTTGCCAGATTCAGCCCCCTTTCAAACTATTATCTTTCATAGATTGGAAGATTCGGAACCATAGCAATTTTGGCCCCATTTTCTTGTGTTAACAGTTACTGTAGTTATGCTGATGGACAGCCATTAAAATTTCTTTCCAATATTTCATTGTGTAGGAAGGAATAGTACAAAGTGGAGGTTGCTTTGTTCAGGCACAGGAGTAGGTGGGAATCTCAGGCACAATTGTTTTTTTCTGCTAGGATCAAATCTATACAATATAAAAATGGTATATTTGAGAGATTTGTGATATAGAAAGCCTTTACAGGCTTTGGAGGTGGTAGAAAATTGTGCATTCATTTTATCTATTCCATGCTAGCTTATTCGTTTATTTTGAATTAGAAGACTATCCAATCAATGTATGACTCTTGATGATAAACAAGTACAAATTAAAACTAAAAACATTGACATATGCCCCAAAAGAACATGTCATAGGAAGGGGGCAACAGAAATATCAACACCTACGATTACCTGAAAATAGCCTCACTAAATATCCTGGTCCAATGCCTGGGGAAAACAGACAATATTATGAAAATTATAGACGCTATAGAACTATCACTGGTAAGTAGCCTGTCCAGTCTCAGCATTATGGTCCAAGAGATTGAAGATAAGCACTTACTGATTTTTAAAGGAATTACCTAGATGAGTAGTAGTAGTAGTAGTAATAGTAATAGTAGTAGGTTTGTACAAAATAAGATCACTTTTTCACATTTATTTATTATACAAATATGACTCTAAACATCTTAAGGTAAAGGTTCCCCTCGCACATATGTGCTAGTCGTTCCCAAATCTACGCGGCAATGTTCATCTCCATTTCAAAGTTGAAGAGCCAGCACTGTCCGAAGATGTCTTCGTGGTCATGTGGCTGGCATGAGTATATGCCAAAGGTGTACAGAACGCTGTTACCTTCCCACCAAAGGTGGTCCCTATTTTTCTACTTGCATTTTTTACGTGCTTTCGAACTGCTAGGTTGGCAGAAGCTAGGACGGGAGTTCACCCTGTTACGGGGCACTAGGGATTCAAACTGCTGAACTGCTGACCTTTCAATCGACAAGCTCAGCATCTTAGTCACTGAGCCATTGTGTCCCCTAATTTGTAATTTATAAGATGTCCCCTAAAACAGTTAAACAGTTACAAACAGTTAAAATGCATATAAAAACAAGAAAAAAAGTCCAGTACAACAATTTAAAAACAAGGAAGAATCAATGTAAAAAAGATATAAATAGTCATCATAAAATACAAAAACCCTTACAGATGAAATAATTCATCAAAAGATTCAGCATAGCCACTGCACTGGCAGGTCCCCAACTCCATTGTCCAAACCATGTTTTCATGGCCTTGCAAAAGGAAAACGAATAAGGATAATGTAACATCTCTTCCCAAAAAAGTCTTCCATGCTGGGGAACCCCTGATGAACTGTTTGTCTCAACCTCACTCTACTTCTTGCCCTGATATTTTATGGAGAATGAAATGATGTGTGTGTGTGGGGGGGGGGGTTGTTTTTTTTTTACTAATATCAGTTATCTTTGTGTGACACATGAAATGGCCAGTTGTAGCCCTGTTCAAACAGCACCTCTTAGTTTCAGAGAACTCCCTTGAGTTGAGTCAAAGGGGTGACTGATTCAAAGAAGCACCTTAATTCCAATGAATGAAGAATGTTGTCTCAGAGACTCCGTGCGAAGCATCAAGCTACATCACCGAGCTGCTCCAGCTTCAGGCATTGCTTCTCCAGATATGCCGATGGAAGATTGTCAAAGGCCCGCGGAATAGTTTCTGAACCATAGTGAACCTAAGGATATCTTTATTTAAATTGGAGACAATATCAGTGAATTTTGTTGTATGGGTATACTGAGTATACATGCACAATGACAATAAAGTTATTATTATTATCACTAAGTAGAAGAGCAGGCAGAGCTTGGTATGTGTGTGGAGTTAAACATATCATCAGTTTAGAATCCTTTTGTTGTCACAAATGATCCAAGTCTAGCCCCCCTTGAATTCCTTTATCTAGTACCAATTTATTGTTGACCATTAGTTGACTAGATATTTGTTGTTGTTAGTTGCAAAGACATGTCCAACCCATCATGGCTCCATAGACAACGTTCCTTCAGGCCTTCCTGCCCTCTACCATCCTCTGGAGTCCATTTAAGATCACGCCTACTGCTTCTGTGACTCCATCTAGCCACCTCATTCTCTGTTGTCCCCTTCTTCTTTTGCCCTCAATCTTTCCCAGCATTAGGCTCTTCTCCAGTGAGTCCTTCCTTCTCATTAGGTCGCCAAAGTATTTGATTAGATATAGGCTTGAATAAATCTTCTGTATTGTAACACATGCACTGATTCTTTGCAACTGACAAGAATGGATGTAAAGCAGATTTGAAAGTAGTAATTTCATCCGTGTTACGACATTTCTTTCAGAAAACAACTTCTGTGGCCTCCACATTCTCTTAAGAATACTTGGTTTGTTTGTTTTTTACTTTTGTACTGGAAGATAAACAAATTTCAGCATTTCATTCCACTAAAAACTGAATTCTGGGTACTTTCTTTAAAAATGGGGATTGGAGTCAGGACAATATTTTGGCCACCTAAGCTATATATAGGCAACAGGGAAAAAAGACAAGATAATGCTCCTTTCCCTCATCTGCCAATCTTATCTCTTAAAAGTTGGATGAGATATGAGGACCATAATGGGCTGCCAGTTGGTAAAAGGGATCCTTGTGACCAAGTTTGGGCGATGGTCTGAGAACGCGGGCATAGTGATGTTGCTCAGAGAAAGGTTCTTTTAAAAGCTGACCACAATGAGGAAAGATGTGGGATGGAAGGAAGATATTACTGTTTTCAGGATTTGAGCAATTGGCACCTGAATTGGTTAATAAAGTGTGAAATTGGTTTTATGCTCTGCTACCCTCCTGGAGACATGCTGCCATAATAATGCTCCCCCATCTCTCCTGGGGTGATCCAGATGCTTCCCAGATCTTTCCTACTATTACATCTTGCCAGATGAACAGGTCAGTTGCTTTTGTCTTCTGGGCCGCTTAAAAAAAAACATGCCAGGAGGTGAGTGGGATCTTGCCCAGCAGTCATTCATTCGTTTCCAAATAGATATGCTTGATTTTTCTAGGAAACACAGAAAATAAACCATTGCAAAAACATTTTGTGCAAAAAGGATTATTTTGACGACAATAATCAACCAAGCATTAAAATACAATATTAAAGAATTTCAAGGTCCAGACTGAAGGAAAAGCAGAGCAAGAGGTTTTTTTACCCTCATTTATCAAGCTGACCTTATTAAGGATAGATAAGAGAAGAATTCTGGGCATGGGAGGTCACCTTGCTGTGGCATTTTCCAGAGCTCATGTGATTGCTGAGGTTTCTACGCATATCTCCAAAAGGAGAAAGCTCCTGCCAACATACCGCGTTCAACTGTGAATAATATCAGCATTGTCAAAAAGAATGCTCCTATAGCAATGGCAAAGGATTGACAAGCATGGATCCTACAGGAACTGACTTTTATGAGCCATGGTGGCACAGTGGTTAGAGTGCAGTACTGCAGGCTACTTCTGCTGACTGCCAGTTGCCTGCAATTTGGCAGTTCAAATCTCACCAGGCTAAAGGTTGACTCAGCCTTTCATTCTTCTGAGGTGGGTAAAATGAGGCCCCAAATTGTTAGAGGCAATATGCTGACTCTGTAAAACCACTTAGAGAGGGCTGTAAAGCACTGTGAAGCAGTATGTAAGTGTAAGTGCTATTGCTATTATACATTTAGAGCAACATAATTAAAACATGATTGAGAGCAAAAGAAGAAGGGGATGACAGAGAACGAGGTGACTGGATGGAGTCACTGAAACAGTAGGCGTGAGCTTAAATGGACTCCAGAGGATGGTAGAGGACAGGAAGGCTTAGAGGAACGTTGTCCATGAGGTCGCGATGGCTCGGACACCACTTCGCAAATAACAACAACAATTAAAATATGTTTTCCCTTAAACTGTGTCGTTGTTCAGATGGGATGGGTTCAACCTTCAGGGTTTCACAGCATGACTACCATTAAGAATTCCTGGGGTGGAGGTCCACCCCATCTGAAGCACCCCAACTTGGAGGAGCCTTTTGGGCAAAATAACAGAACATTGTGTCCAATCCAATGATTTTTTTTCCCCACTGCAAACAAGACAGGAATGTGATGGTATATAAAAAAATAATTGTAGAAAGGTCTCTTCCACTTTTTAATTCATTTCTACACATATTAGCTATTAGCAGCAGGAGGTCTCTCTCTTCCAGCAGATGTTGAGCTTGAGGTGATAATGATTGTGGATTATTATTATCATGAAGTGTTAATGCTGACATATCGACAGAAATGTACAGGTTTAGCTTCTGAAGAATGAGGGCAAAAGCTGGCACATTGCAGCCCATCCATATTCTGGACTGTAATACTCAAGATGGCAGAGCAAGCAGTCAGGTTATAACTGTCCCCATTTTTCTTTTCCTAAAAAAAACACCCCACTGTGTTGTTGATAAAACATATTATTAAACATATGTTCGAAGTGTTAATTTACCAGAAAAAAGAGTGCCATCTGATCCATGAAGGGAAAATACAATAGTAGAATGTAAAACAACCTTGTTCTGCAGCCATTTGAAAATATAATCAGGTTTAAAATGAGATAGAGATTGCAGTAGCCTGCATGTTGTTGCTTGTACTCCATTCTAATTATTCTCTCGTAAAGGAAGCAATTTTTTTTCCACCAACAATTTTCAAGTTCCCCTTTATTTCTACTGGATTCAAGATGATGTCTTCTCTGCTTGCTTTGGAAGGCAGAGCTGCCCCAAGACGTTGTGTGCCCTGAAGCAGAGCAGCAGATGGTGTCTGAGTCAGAGTCAAAGCACACGAAAAGACAGGTAGTTCTTTTAAGGTATTTGGAATGACCTTCAGTGTCTTCCCAGACTCCAACTGCTAGAGCAGGACATTCGTCATTTGAACAAGACTTTGCATATTTTAAACTCCCTGAAAACTGTATGGATGGCTACACCTCATACCAAATGAGGCAGCTGGTAGCTGGCTGGGCAAAAGAGAATAAACCCTTTACTTGTAGCGATGCTCTCTCTTTCCAACATATGTCAGTTTTGCTGCTCATACCAATGTTATTGCTTTAATTGAATCAATTCAGAAAGCAACAATGAGTAAAGAAGACCAGTCTAGGAGCAAATAAAAAGTTATATAGGTAGTCCTTGTCTTATGACTGCAATTGAGCCCAAAGTTTCTGTTACGTGAGACATTTATTAAATGAGTTTCGCCCAATTTTGCAACCTTTCTTGACACAGTTGTTAAGTGAATCCCTGCACTTGTTAATAGCAATAGCACTTAGACTTATATACTGCTTCACGGTGCTTCACAGCCCTCTCTAAGCAGTTTACAAGTCAGCATATTGCCCCCAACAATCTGGGTCCTCATTTTATCAATCTCGGAAGGATGGAAGGCTGAGTCAAACTTGAGCCAGTGAGAATCGGACTGCCAAACTGCCACTGCACCAACACAGCAGTGTTAGCGCACAACAGCTCTTAAGTTAATAGCAATAGCAATAGCACTTAGACTTATATACCACTTCACAGTGCTTCACAGTCCTTTCTAAGCAGTTTACAGAGTCAGCATATTGTCTCCAACAATCTGGGCCCTCATTTTACCCACCTTGGAGGGATGGAAGGCTGAGTCAACCTTGAGCCCGATGAGATTTGAACTGCCAAATTGTAGGCAACCAATAGTCAGCAGAAGTAGCTTCCAGTACTGCATTCTAACCACTGCTCCACCACAACTCTTAAGTTAAGTTTCCCCATTGACTTTGCTTGCCAGAAGAGGGTTACAAAAATGATCACATGACCCAAAGACATTGCAAGCATCATAACTATGAGTCAGTTGCCAAGCATCCGTATTTTGATCACATGGGGATGCTGCTACGGTCTTAAGTGTGAAAAATGGTCACAAGTAACTTTTTTTAGTGCCATTGTAATGTTGAACGGCCACTAAATGAATTGTTGTAAGTTGAGTACTACCTGTACTGTTTGGGGTCACACATCATGATTACTGTAAATAAATCATAGTTGAGGGACAAACAGCTGGGCTCATACATTATGTCAAATCCTAAATCATGCTGTGGAAAGCATCAGCCCTTGGTTCATACATTTTGCAAGGCCAAATCCAAGTGAACCACATTATCTTTTGGGTTAATAGGTGATATGAAACCACCAGATATCATTTCTGTCTAAAGCAGTAGTATCACCAGGAGGAGGGGGGGGAGCGGGGGGGGGGGGGAGAGATGGACAAGTGACAATATGTGTGTTGCAGGGTTGCAACTTTTCCCCTTACATGCCTGTGTGCAATATTGCAGTGCAGGTATAAAAGGGGGGAGGGCTTGTATGATGTTGCACATTTCATCATTTTGTTATTATCACAAATGCCTAAGATTACCGAATCAGGGGAAGCCAATCTACCGTGTTTACCTGAAAATAAAACCCAGTCTTATTTTCTTTTGGCCCTCAAAATAAGCACTGGGGCTTATTTTGGGGGGGGTGTTTTAATTTTTTTGAGTGCCACCTCCATGAGGTGGGGTGGTGGTGGAGCTGCCTGACACACACACACCGGCTTACCTCAGGGCCTCAGGGCTCCACGCCCCAACAATTGCCTGGCAGCAGCAGCAGCCATGTCCATGTGGCTGCCAGATCACTTCTTCTGGCACCAGTGTGGCACCGGAGCAGGAGGCCAGGCAAAACACTCCATTCCAAGTGACCCATGGACGCCCAAATACTTTTCACTCAGATGGAAAAATGAGGGAAACTCAAAGCTTTATCTGCTTGCAAATGGGACGCTTTGAAATGGAGTGTCCCACTTGCAAGTAGACGAAGCTTCATCTCCCTTTGGGTGAAAAATGCGTGACGGAGCCTGTCTCCCCCCCCCCCAACTCTGCCTCCGCACTCAGACTTATGGATATCTACACTGCGCCAAGGGGCCAGTGGGCCACATCCATCCCCCGGGCTTATTTTTGGGGTAGGAATTATATTAGGCCCACCCCCAAAAAATCAGGCGAGGGCTTGTTTTCAGGGTGGGTCTTATTTTTGGGGAAACACTGTAGTTCGTTGTCTGTCTTATATAAATATCTGACCCTATGCAGGGAGTCCTTAACTTACAACCATTTGTTTAGTGACAGCTCAAAGTTACAATGGCACTGAAAAAAGTGACTCACAACCAGACTTCGCATTTACAAGCATTGTAGCATCTTCATGGTGTCATGTAATCAAAATTTGGGCACTTGGCAACTGTGCTTGTGTTTATGTTGTATTGTATAACCAATCTTATATATTGGTTGTCTCATCCTGGGGTCACGTGATAACCATTTCCAGTTGGCGTCCGACAAGCAAAGCCATTGGGCAAAGCTGGATTGACTTAATGATTGCATGACTCACTTAATTGCAGTGACTTGCTCCACAACCATGCCCAACAGTTTGTAAAATTGGCCGGGACTCATTAACTGCTGCCTTGTTTTCTGAGCAATGGAAATTCTGATTCCAGTTGTGAACATATGTTCAGGACTACTTGTAGACCTAAGATTTATTATACCGCTACACAATAGTAGTGAAAAAAATAAACCATTTTTATCTGACGTTGCCCCTTCAGTCTTGCCATCCCTGTTCACTAGTTGCTGCTTGAGCGGAAATCCTGACCTTGGTGATGTCACATAGGAATATTCTTTCAGCAGATGTTTTCTTAGAGATACAGAAGAACAGTTAGATCAACAGCTGGGATTTTTCCCCTAATGCCTTTATAAGTGAGCTCGAGGGTCAAGTAGTACATCACGACACAACCGTGTGGCAAGGTCTTTCTTTAAGCAGTGTATTTCCATATATTGAATGTGCGAAGAATATTGAACGGATGAGATGCGAGTGGAGATAATGTTAGAAATATCATGGCAACTAATTAAAACAACAACACTGATCTTCTTAAAATATGGTCATAACAAGAAACATTCAGTTTTTAGACATAGTGGATACAAGCTGCATGTGACTCTTTCTTAAGTCCTTTGCTTTTAATAAAGACTAATTCTCCATGGTGCAATTTGTCTCTTGGACTCTGAAATCTCTGAACTTTTCAAGGAAGCATGTAAGTGGGAAAATGGGTTCTTTTTCCAGCTATTACAGTTTCCTGCAATTAGGTTAAAAGAGTCAACAGAATGCCTAGAACCCCCCCTTTGGAAAGACCTGGTATCCAGCTTCTTAAAGGAAGTTTGATGTTCACATCCATTAAGCTGGATGCAGACAGCATATCCAATTCACAAAAGGCAAGAGAAGTTCTTATTTGTGATTACAATTCTTTTTCAGCTTCATAGCTTATTTCTTTTCCTCTTATCATTTCATTTTTACGTGTACCCTTTTTGTCTGGCTCTGATCCAATATATGCATATTTAGTGTTTTGTTTTGTTTTTTTTAAAGAGATTTATATCTTCACCTTACAAATAGTTTCCCCAACAAAATTATACATCATTACTATTTCTTGTCTGATGCAGGCTGGAGTTCCCAGGCATATTTGACAAATCAGCCTTCCCCAAGTGGTGCCTTTCAGATAGATTGGCCTCAATTCCCACAGTCCCAGCTTGCTCATGTTATTAGCTTTGCTTTCAAAGTAGATCTTTTTTTACAACAAAAGTAAGCATGTTTAGCCGCAAGGCTATGGAAACAAACTCTTTTTTTATTCCTGCAATCTAGATGGTTCTGTGATTTATGAGAGTTTTAAAAGACAAAACGGCACATGCTCAGAATAGTTTTCAATTATTGGGGCTTCATTAGGATTGGCAAATATTTTTTGTTTTCTGTAATGCCTCTGGAATATAGAAGCATATAGAAGGGACTGTGAGAGAGGAGAGAAAGGTTTGCTAGGCACTTCACCATTGAAGAAGACTAGTGTGTGAGATGGGTGGTTATACAAACCAAACCAAACCAAACCAAACCAATCCCCAAAACCCAAACCCAACCCAACCCAACCCAACCCAACCAAACCAAACCAAACCAAATCAAACCAATCCCCAACCCCAACCTCCAAAACCCAACCCCCCAAACCCAAACCCAAACCCAAACCCAAACCCAAACCCAAACCCAAACCCAACCCAAACCCAACCCAACCCAACCCAACCCAACCCAATCCAATCCAATCCAATCCAATCCAATCCAATCCAACCCAACCCAACCCAAACCAACCCAAACCAGACCATAGGTGGCCTAAAACTACCTAGTTGCATTGCCAAATAGAAATAGAGATCAGACTTCAGCATGGAAAAGTGTTTTAAGAAGAAAAACTACATGTTCCCTACCTTTTGCAATAGTCCATGTATTGAACTTGTTCAACCGTTGGTTCCACAGTGGTCCAGAAAATCACATTGGCAATCGTAGAATATGTGTGTCTATCTGTACACGTGTGTATTTGTATGAGAGAGAAGGAGACAGGCAGCCTCACCCAGACACTCAACCATCCAGTATGCAACACCAGTTTCCTGCATATATAATTCCCCTCTTTGGCTTAGAACGCCATGTAGTGGGGGGTATTATTATTATTATTATTATTATTATTATTATTATTATTATTATTGTGATTTATATGCAGCCTTTTTCCCTAGGGACTCAAGGCGGTTTACCAAATGACTACTTCAATACAAATCACAATAGAGAAAAAAAAATTAAAATCGACAATCCAATTAAAACAGATTAAAATTATCACAGTGTACCCCAAAACAGATCAGCTTAGTTGATGGAAGAGCCACGTCTTCAGCTCGCGACGGAAGGAAAGAAGGTCGGGGGCTGTCCTAAGCTCAGTGGACAATCCATTCCAGAGGGTCAGGGCTCCCACAGAGAACACCCTCCTCCTGGGGGCCGTCAGCCGACATTGTTTGGCCAACGGCACCCTGAGGAGGCCGACTCTGTGAGAGCACACAGGACGATGGGAGAGCAGCTGGAGATGGTCCTGCAAGTACCCCGGGCCTAAGACATGAAGGGCTTTATAGGTAAGCACCAGCACCTTGAAATGTATCCAGAGTGCCACCGGCAGCCAGTGCAGCTCATGCAGGAGAGATGTTACACGGGAGTATCTAGATGCCCCCATAACTACCCATGCGGCTGCGTTCTGGACTAGCTGAAGCTTCCAGACTCATCCCAAGTGCAGCCCCATGTAGAGGGTGTTACAGTAGTCCAATCTAGAGGTAACGAGGGCGTGAGTGACCGTGGCGAAGGTATCCCGGTCTAGGAAAGGGCGCAACTGGCGCACGAGATGCACCTGTGCAAAGGCCCCCCTGGTTACGGCCATCAGATGGTCATCTAAGGACAGCCGAGAATCCAGGAGGACACCCAAGTTGCGGACCCTAACAGAGGGAGCAAGAATTTCTCCCCCGATCATTAAAGATGGAACCTCCAGAACCCGGGATGCCGGCATCCACAGCCACTCAGTCTTGGAAGGGTTGAGTCTAAGTCTGTTCCTCCCCATCCAAACCCGCACTGCTTCCAGGCAGTGGGATATCACGGAAAGGGCATTCCTAGGGTGGTCAGGGGTGGAAATGTAAAGCTGGGTATCATCAGCATATTGATGATACCTCACCCCAAAACCACGAATGATCTCACCCAGTAGTTTCATGTAGATGTTAAAGAGCAGAGGGGAGAGAACTGATCCCTGAGGCACCCCACAAGTGAGAGGCCTCTGGGAGGATCCCCAACCCCCCGCCCAAACAGACTGCAGACGACCAGAGAGATAGGAGGAGAACCACTGTAGAAAAGTGCCTCCTAACCCCATCCTCCTGAGCTGCTGCAGCAGGATACTATGGTCGATGGTATCGAAGGCTGCTGAGAGGTCAAGAAGGACCAGGATGGAGGAACAACCCCCATCCCTGGCCCGCCAGAGATCATTGGTCTAGGGCGACCAATGCTGTTTCCGTGCTGTGGCCACGCCTGAAACCAGATTGGTAAGGATCGAGATAGTCAGTTTTCTCCAGGAATTGTGGGAATTGCTGCGCCACCATGGACTCAACAACCTTCTCTAAAAAGCGAAGGTTGGAGACTGGACGGTAGTTGTTAAGAACGTCAGGGTCCAGGTTAGACTTCTTAAGGAGGGTTCGAACCACTGCCTCTTTAAGTGCAGCGGGGAAGACCCCTTCCTTTAGCAAAGTGTTGACAACAGCCTGGATCCAGTCTCCAGTCACCTCTCTGGCTGCCGAAACTAGCCAGGAGGGACAAGGGTCCAACAAACACGTGGAGGACCCCAGCCTACCCATAATCCTGTCCACATCATCCAGCGAAACAGGCTCAAATTCAACCCAGATGTCTCCACCAAGACTAGCCCCTGTCACCTCAATGGACTCTGTCTAGTCGGAGTCCAACCCGGTCCAAATCTAAGTGATTTTATCTTGCAGAAACTGTGCAGAATCCTCAGCACGTCCTTGAAAGGGGTCCTCCCTCACTCCCTGATTAAGGAGGGAGTGGGTCACTCTAAACAGGGCTGCTGGGAGGTTTTCTGCAGATGCAATGAGAGTGGCAAAATAGTTACGTTTCGCGACTTCTATCTCCACAAGATAAGACCTAGTGTGGGTTCTTAGTTGTGTTTGGTCGGACTCGGATCGGGAGGATCTCCAACCACCCTCCAGGCATCTTTTCCAATGCTTCATTTCCCTGAGCTGTGCAGTGAACCAAGGAGCCGCCCGGGATCTGCGTCGGATCAGAGGCCGCAAAGGTGCGATTCAATCCAGGGCCCCCACCGCAGCCTGTTCCCAGGCTGCGACAAGGGCCTCGGATGAATCGTGGGCTAAGGAGGCGGGAAATGACCCAAGCTCCATCAAGAGCCTTTCGGGTTCCATCAGGCGCCTGGGGCGGAACCATCTTACCGGCTCCGCACCCCTGCGATGAGGGATGGCGGTGGGAAAGTCAAGCCTAAGGAGGGAATGATCGGTCCATGACAGAGGGTCGATAGATAAAATCCCCTCCCCACGATCATTTATCCACTGTCCAGAGAGAAAAAATCAGGTCAAGTGTCCTCCAATATGAGTTGGGCCCTGTACAACCTGAGTTAGGTCCATGGCCGTCATGGAAGTCATGAACTCCCGCACCAACTCAGATGTCTCACCAGCTGACGGCAGGTTGAAATCTCCTACAACCAAAAGGTTGGGGAGTTCCACCCCCAATTCGGCTAAGACATCTAGTAGCGCAGGCAGGGCTGAGGCCACGCAGCTGGGGGAGAGGTACGTGATCAACAACCCAGACTGAACTCCAGGGTCCCATTTCAAAAGGAGGGATTCACACCCGCCTATCTGAGGCACAGTGACCTCCCTAGGACTGAGACTTTCCTTAATAATTACCGCCACTCCTCCGTCCCTCCCCTGGAGTCGTGGCTGGTGTAGTATCTGGAAACCTGGGGGACACAAATCCACAAGAGGGACACCACCCTCTGGCCCCAGCCAGGTCTCAGTGATACAAGCCAGGTCCATGGCCTCCTTGTCTATAAGATCTCGAACGAGGAGGGCCTTGTTCACCACAGACCTGGCATTTAAGTATACCAGCCGGAGTCCAGGGCTCCGCACTCCATCACCGTCAGGGGAGCAGGATGAGCTGAGGGGGCAGGAGAGCGCCACAGCTTGAACGAAGCGAGGGCGCTCTCCTAGCCCCCCCTCTCCCGACCTCTGCCTCTCCCAACTGTCACAGGGATTGGAAGACCCTCTCTCCACTGAGCCACTTCATTTCCTCCCCCTCCCTCCCTCCCCCCACAACCATCCGACAGGCCCAATTGCTGAACCGTAGGAGCCTCCCCCAGCTCATCCCTCACCACCTGCCTCCCGGGTCCCCTTAAAATTTGGTTAAAAGCATTAATTAAAAAACCCCTCAAACCACGCTTAGAAGCATGCCACCACTCAGGGTTCCAAAACCCGTCCTTGAGATAGGCCATCGATAAATTCGAAGGCCATGTCTGCAAGAGGGGGGCATCTCGTAGAGCGAGGAGGGTCACCGAAGTGTAAGCCATAATAAATATGAGAAGTGGATGGAAGACAGCGACAGGGGACCAAGGTGATAAACAAGAGGGATAGTGATGACAAAATAGCAGTTGACCAGGCTGGCATAACCACCACTCTCTCACAGCGGTGGGGAATCCAAGAGCTGCAGCGAATGAGTCCCGCAGAACCAGCTGCAGCCACCCTCTCACGGTGGTTTGGTGGGGAACAACCACCAGTGAAGTCATAGAACAGTTCATAGGAACATGATGCAGCAGCAGTCCACCAGGATTCAAAGTTCTTCAGTCAGTAACTCCATATCTCTGTCCAATACATCGAGTCCAATAAAGGCAGTGATAGGGGGTAAAAAGATGAGATGTAACACATCGCGATGGGAGAGGAGCCAGGGATCAGATAGCAGTTCAAAAAGGAGGAAGATGACAAAGGTCCCAGCAAACAACTGAGGATAAGTAAAACAAGCGGGCCAAACCAAGGCAGGCAACAGTCCGGGGGGGGGGGGGGGGGGCAACAAAAGTAGACCCCAGGGAAGCACAAGATGGATAATTATCACTTCTCCTCCGGCCAACTCCCAACCCCCCCAGATCTTCTTCAGGTCCACCCACCCCACAGTCATAGCCTATCCTCGCTGGGCTGTTACAGCCCAGATCTTCCTGGCCTCTCATCTCCAGTGTGGCACTCACCACCATCGACAAGGCCTCTGCAATACCCGCTGCCTTAACCTCAGCGGATTCATCAGGGTGGGCTAATGATCTTAAAGCAGCCATAGCGCCAGTAGTCTCCCCCAATGTAGATGTAAAGTCGCCGAGTGTATGCAACAACTAATAGCGCTGATCTGGCCGATAACTCTAACGGCCACAGCGCTGTTGCAGAGGCTGATGCTGCCCTCCCAATGGCGCCCAGCTGATGCAATCCTCTCATCGCTCTCCCCAGGTCATCCAAGAGCCGTCTTTTGCCAGAGATGGCTCATTTAAACTGCTGGAGGCTCAGCATATCGGGCAGGGAGCCGATGAATGGACAGCTTCCCCCCGGCTTCCTGTCACTCATTCTTACATCCCGATCTCAGCCGGCACTTCGGGGAACCGCCATGTTGCGCATGCGTGGTGGAAATATCAATGTGCAGGAGGCCAATGCCATGTACTTCAGAGCTTCTGTTTAGAGTTATGGACAAGGTGGGACTTTGTCCAGGAGAAGTCTTTTTATCCCTATGGGGCACCATTTATTTTGAAGAGGTAGATGGAAGCGCTGCACATGTCTATGTGGGTACATAACCTATCCAGACTCACTTCTTAGCAACATTTGGCTAAGAGCCGAGGTGGTGAAGTGGTTAGAGTGCAGTACTGCAGGCTACTTCAGCTGACTGCAGTTCGGCAGTTCAAATCTCATTGGCTTAAGGTTGACTCAGCCTTCCATCCTTCTGAGGTGGGTAAAATGAGGACCTAGATTGTTGGGGGCAATAGGCTGACTCTGTAAACCACTTAGGGCTGTAAAAACACTATGAAGCGGTATATAAGTAAGTGCTATTGCTATTGCTATTTTCAAAACCTTTCCTCCTGCTGGAAGAGGATTCTGAGGAGCACTTCATACAGTTGATCCCAGGACAATAATTTTCATCACCCCAGATATTTTAATCTGTTAGGCTACATGGAGCTGAGAGCAGGGAACAGCAGTACTTTGATCAGGAAATTATCACGAGCTTCTATTAGAATTCATAATCAAAATTATCTTTTATTCTTATCACTTCCTTCTTCAATCTTAGGAGAACCCAGTTTGATCAGAGGACATCTGAGAGGCTGCCCGTTCTCCTCAGCTATTTACTGTTAACTGTAGTAATCGTAATCATAATCGTAATTTTTATTTAGTGTCAGCTGATACATAAATGCACTACAGGCAAAGCAATAAAAAGGAACATATTGTAAACTAATACTAGCAATAAAACCATATAATAACCATTATAAGGCATTTCCTAATATGAGTGAATCATAATACATATCTATATCAAATAAAGATATATTCCTTTTGCCTTCATAATAATTCTGCAGAAAGAAGCATTTTAAGATCCTTCTTGAACTTTAAGAGATTAAACTCCACGTGCAGGATTCTCAGGGATAGTAACCAAATGAGAAATAAAAATCCTAAAAAATGAGGTGGCCATTTTAACATGATAGCTAACCCAATAGTGATTAGCAGCAATGGTACAGTTCAATCATCTCCTGCTTTCAAAAGACTTCAAGAGTTCCCTCAAAGGGGGTGGTTAGCAGCAATGCTCCAGATCAGTGTTTCTCAACCTTGGCAACTTTAAGATATGTGGGGACTTTGAATCCCTATGCTGGCTGGGGAATTCTGGGAGTTGAAGTCCACATATCTTAAAGTTGCCAAGGTTGAGTAACATGATTATGGTTGTCCAAAATTTTGGCTTGCCTGGGCCACATTGAATGAAGAGGAATTGTCTTGGCCACATATAAAGCATATAAAGTTAATGTATATAAATAACAAACTTCCTTTATTTTTTAACAATTTTTATTATCTTGTAGCACCACATAATTAGTTCTCTAGGACAGTATGTGGCCCATGGGCTGGGGGTTAGACATGCCTGCTCTAGATATACTTATGTGACAATTTCTTCCATAGCTGGAATTAGTATTAGAGTATAAAATTAGAGACCGGAGGCAAATTTCTCAAGGAAGAGTCACCCATAGGTGATTTTTAATTTGTGGCAGCTCAGTTGATGTTGCGTGCCCTCATTTTGTTCATTAGAATATTTCAGGGATGAGCAAGGGTAAAATACAAAACGCAAGAGACAATATAAAACTCACATGTTAAAACAACAATACAACAGCCTGAAAAAGTATGATTTTTTTTTCACCTGGTACCAAAAAGACAGGAACGTTCCCTAAATCTTTTTCTAATCTTCAGCCATGCCAAAGTAGGTCTGGAAATGGTCTTCAAAAGATGATCTCAAGAAACAGGATCAGAATTTTCTAGAACAAAATATTTGCTGAAGTCCATATCCCATTGGGAAGCTCATGACCATAATCTCTTCCTCCCTCACTTCTTTCTTCATCTGTCTTTTCTAAGCACCTACGAATAGATAAAATAGATGATTGTGGACAGCGGTGGGTTTCACATTATGTTACTACCGGTTCGCCATGTCTGCACACGCTCGCTTCGTGCACATGCATGCCAGTGGTGGGTTTCAATTTTCTTTACTAACGGTTCTGTGGGCGTGGCTTGGTGGGCATGGCAGGGGAAGGATACTATAAAATCTCCATTCCCTCCCCAATCCAGGGGAAGGTTACTGCAAAATCCCCATTTCCTCCCGATCAGCTGGGACTTGGGAGGCAGAGAATAGATGGGGGTGGGGCCAGTCAGAATTTTTACTACTGGTTTTACTAGTCAAAATTTCCACTTCTGCTACTGGTCAGAACCTGCTGAAACCCACCTGTGACGCACGCCTGCCTTCCACACATGCGTCTGGCCTTCCACGTGTGCATTTTGCTCGTACGTGCAATTTCCGCACATGTGCCCGGTCTGAAAATAGGATGGCATAGAGCTGGGGCGGGAGGGGGGAGGGAGGCAGATCCACCCATGATTTCTGCTACCGGTTTGGCTGAACTGATCTGAACCAGCTGAATACCACCTCTGATTGTGGGGCAGATTGGATCCAAAGAGAGAAGACAGGGGAAGACTCTATCGATGGCCCATAAGGGTTATAATGCCCAAGGGCCCCACCGCACTGGCACTGATGACCCACATCCCCAAACCCTACATTTTAGAAACAGTCTTAAATCATGTCAGGAAAGCAGAGACCTATAATAAGAGGGACACAGCTCATCCCAAGGTTTACATGCAGATAGCAACAGAAAAGGAAGCATCGCTCTCTTAGCTTGGTTCTTAGCCTGTCACTTTATTCTTTAAACTACCTGAGTAGCTTAGGTGGCCAATTTTATGCTACTCTTTGCAGACTTCACAGTCAGCAGCATCAATCAGAAAATTCAATTCTACTAGAATCCCCCAATGGCTGGGTGTTTGTTGTTGTTATTTTTTTAGGTTACTTCAAACCACGCATTTGAACTTTGGATCTGAAACAAATGCTCCTTGAATCAATTTGGCTGTTTTGATTTTTCAGAGTGTAGCATAGTGCAATGGACTTCATGATAACAACATTTATCTGAAGCCAAAGCACAGTGTTGAAAGGTAGCCAAAAGTAACTTCGAGCAGACAGGCCATCTGAGGATCTTCCATTCCTTGCCTGGCTTTGCTGCTATATCTTGGGCGTTCATTCCAGGGCAACTTCTGTAACAGTCAGGATAAAAAAAGGAAAGTGATTAGCTGGTTCTGAGATCCAAGCTATGGCAGAGATTAGAAGTTAAAACTGAAACATGCAGTGATACAAGCAAGCTAGCGACTAAGCCTCTCCTGTAAGGCTGATGCAGCTGTCCACTAATTGACCTACCTGGCTCAAGCTCATTCATATAAAGCCACTCTTTCCTATAAAGAGTAATGATTGGCTCAATCCTGTTTCTGTGCAGCGATGCACTGCTTATCTACCATTCCATAATCCTCAGATAATGTATGAATTGGACTCAAGGCTTCTCAAGAGGGCCAGAAAACAAAGCAAGCATTTTCCAATGGCTTCCATGGATTCAGTTCCATGAACTTTTGGAATATAGCTCTGATGGCAGGTATTTCAAGCACCACCTGGTTGGACATCTCAAATTTTGAGCCACAGGATAGCCATGCTTCATGGTCCTGGCAATCCATCTACCGTGCTTGCTTCATTCATCCTGGAGCTTCCCAGAGGGCCTTACCGCTCCAACAAACATTTTGAAACATACATTTTTCTTGACCATCTTATCCCGGAGATTTTAAAAGGCTTCTCCCTTGAGGTGACTTAGTATTAAATATTGAGGGTGGAAGTCCTTAACTGGGAAAAGACCTTTGCCAAAAATATGCTATTTCAGATATCCACACTGCATGGGGAGTGGGAAATGGAAAACTGCAACAAAATGCTTAGTAGTAGGTGATGGGATAGAGGTAAATTCAGGGGTGAAATCTACTTACTTTCCCAACTGGTTCGGAAGTGCACACGCTGCGCTTGGACCCTCTGCGCATGCGCAAACACTTCTGTGCATGTGCAGAGGGTAAAAAACAGGTTACTTCCTGGTTAAAACCAGGAAGTAACGATGACCAGGCGGATGGGCGGAGCCTCACGCCGCCATCGCTACTAGTTCTCCGAACCACCGGCCACCATCGCTACTGATTCGGCTGAACTGGTCTGAACTGGGAGCATTTCACCCCTGAGTAAATTAGACTGAGAACTTTGGAAGACATCACACTGAATACACAAGTTGTATGCAACAAAACAGTGAATTCTTATTTAATACAGTGTTCCTTCCTGTTCCTGTCTCTCGATATCCTCTGTATGTTTGTGTGTTTGTGTGTAAACATGTTATACATACATAACAGTATATATCTAAAAAGATTTGTGTGCTTTTGTGACTTGGTCTATGGCATGGCTAGTACTGAATTTGGCTTTGTAAGGCATTGGAAGAATCAAAATGGCTTATTAAATACCCTTTGCTCTCAGGGAGTGGCTTTGTGTTTTTCCAGCTCTTCAGCACATTAAACCTTTGATCTGGTTAAAGGCTAAAAATCGACCATTAAATCCTCTCCCATTTGCACAAATACTTAGGAAGGAAGAGCTCCCCTTTCGTTGTTCTCATTGTGTCCCGAGAGGCCACAGAGATTGTGTATCAGGCTGCACACCAACACACAGTTAATATTAAACGAAAAAAGTTCACTGAGCTTTGGAGGGGTTAGAATGACAAAGCTGTTAGTGCTGCATAATTGAGCACATTTGCGTAGGCAGAAGCTGCTGGCTAATACTACCTCTTGATCAGGCTGTCTCCAGAAAGACACAGAAGACAGGAAGCCTCCATTTCCATCAGATCAGATGGTCCCAGATAGAAATTATTTGGGAGAATTGCCAGGTCTTCTGCCAGGGATAGGTCTAAGGATGGATGGGAAGGCAAGCAGGTATCAGCATGATTAAACCCACGGCTCTAGGCTCTAGCACTATTCTCCCTGCTACCTTGAGTATCTGTCCCATTTGGACTCTTCCCTAGCACTCTCCCTAAGTAGTAGGCCTGGCCCTAGTTTAGCATTCTTGTAACTATGCAACACTTGAAGGAACACAAAAAACTGTTCTTCCTTATCTGCACCAGCTTTCGGGAACATAAAGATTCAAAGCACAGGGCAGGGCTAAGCAAAACTTGTAGACCTCAACTCCCATGCTGTGAACTTCGGAGTCCTCAGAAGTCACACTGCTCAATTGTGGTGCCAAAGTGTTGAGAAACAAGTAGGATGACCTGCAGCTGATCAATGGATAGAGACTGAAAAAAATCTGTATTTAAATCTGAATGGGGCAATCCCCCAAACACTAACATTATAAGTTCCTTTCCAGCCTAGCCCATTTGATGAAAATATTGCCTTGGCCATCTTCTCACCCCATCCCTGGTTTAGAATAAGATTATATCTTTCAGGTTGTTCCCTAAATTTTTTCTCCCCGTGCCTTTCTTTTCTCACAAGAAAGAAAGTAAAGATTGAAGTAAAAACCGAATGGTAAGAACCAGTGGTGAAATCCTCTGCAGGTTGCCACTCGTTTGCTGCCCATGCATGCACAGTGTACTCCAAATGTGCGCTGCGTGTGTGCATGCAAGGTGTGTGCCAAATGCTGCATGTGCACATGCGCAGTGCACCCCAAACATGCACTTTGCGTGGAAAAGAGAGCCTTTTGAAGGTAAGTAGAACAACGAGGGGGGGGGAACAGCTGTGCCGCATGATTTAGATTCGCTAGAAAGCAGGATCTCCTGCTTTCCAGTGAATATAAATCGCACGGCACAGCTGATCATCGGAAATATCGGTTCCGATAGCTTTTTTTTAGTACCAGTTCACGCGAACTGGTAGCTTTTATCACTACCAGTTCGCCTGAATCGATGCGAACTGGTAGCATTTCATCGCTGGTAAGAATCCGTCCAGTGCTATCTTCTCAGCTATTATAGCCTGCTTCCAATCACACATAGCTGCTTTTCTGTGTGAGATATAAAAGCAAACCAGTATCTTTGCTCTAGTGAGAGAAACTGATGATCAGTAGACCAAAACAAAAATAAATAAATAAATAAACAAGTTCCTGGGGAATAATGAGTTAAATAACTACACAAACTCCCCTTGTTTTAGCGTGAAGGCACCCACAGCTGATTTTATGATAAAAAGTGTTCCTTTTCTGAGTTCCCACAACCAAGAGATGAAGCTTTAAAGCCTGTTTCTTGATTGTGACATTCCCCATGACAAATGCTGGCATGGATCATGTTTAATAGTAGCAGCACTGAAGTGGTAGCAAATTCACCACACACAGAAGCTGCTATATTAGAGAGAAGGCTGTTTTAGAAACCCTTTTTCCTTCTGGGTCTGTTAGTTTCCCCTCTGTGGTACAAAGGGCAGGATTTTTCTGGGTTCAGCCAGGGACAAGAGGCAAGCAGTAATAGGTTTCACTCTTGTAGAGTTGTCATGGTTGCCTTAGAGATACGTAAGTAGTATTTAAGTCTTAATGCCACTTTTATACTTAACAATCTCTCTCCTAGTTTCCTATAGGCCTGTATTTATTTACAGAGTTCGCAGGTTTTCTCTTACCTTGGTAGACAGAATCCAAATAACATGTAGCCTCCACTTTTATTTCTTTATCTGCTCCTTTAAGTGCTGTAGATATATTTTTTTAAACTGCTCTCTAAACTGCTTTCACTTTCATGGTCTCTTGATGCAATCTTTTCTTAGCTTTCTTGATCACCCTGTCTAAGATCCCTTGTGTTCTCTCTTGAAGATTCCAGGTGGTTGAGTCACTGGAAGTAAACCCCATCTTTATCTCTCAGCTAACTCTGCTTTTTTTCTGTCAGTTCCCCAACAATTCCACTCTCCTACTGTCTGTCTCACATTGTTCTCTCCCCAGATGTATGCATTTTGTGTTGTTTAGAAAACAGATTAAGGTCTAGTCTCAAATCTGCGAGCTCCTTCTCCAGCACACACCATCAGCCATTTAGTAATCTGGCCATCAGCAAATTCCATCGACCTGGCCACTATCTGAGCTCTAGTTATCAGTTAAGAGGTTGCAGGGAAGGAAGAAGAGAGATTCTAGTTTCTTCTAGAAACTAAAATCACAAAATTGTGATTTTTTTTATATGGATAAACAGATACCTTTCAGAAACTTAATGGCTTCTCTCCCAAACATGAGGGGGGAGGGGGGAATGCATTTTTCAGTCTATCACAGCTGTCCGTCCATCCATCTATCCATCCATCCATCTGCAATGGAGGAGTACACTTTCCAAATCTGTGCAAACTTCTTTTCTCACCTCTTTTTATAGCAATAACACTTAAATTTATATACTGCTCCATAGTGCTCTACTGAACTCTCTAGGCTGTTTACAGAGTCAACATTTTGTCCCCAACAATCTAAGTTTGTGATGGCAAACCTATGGCACGGAGCCATATCGGTGGGCATGCGAGCTCAACTCCGGCGCACTGATTTTCAGGCCTTCTGGGCCCATTAGTCAGCAAATGGGCCATTTCCAGTCTCTGGAGTGCCTCCAGGGGGGTAGGGAAGGCTGTTTTCACCCTCCCCAGGCTCCTAGAAAGGCTGTGGAGCCTGGGGAAGAGTGAAAAACAGGTCTACCAGGTCCACTGTACCATTACGTGCCAAAAGTGGGTGGAGCATGGGAGGGTCACGCATGGGAGGGCACATAGAATTATGGGTGTGGGCACGCATGTGTGTGACCCCCCTCTACTCCACCCACTTTTGGCATGCGATGGCAAAAAGGTTAGCCATCACTGATCTAAGTCCTCACTTTACCGACCTCGGAAGGCTGGAAGGCTGAGTCAACCTTGAGCCCATCAGGATCGAACTCATGGCTGAGAGCAGAGTTAGCCTGCAATACTGCATTCTAACCACTGTGCCACCATAGCGCTTTTCTTTTATTCTTGAATGTTGGCACTCTCTGACTCAAGGTCCACCATCATCATCTGCTATAAAATGGGTAGACAGTCCATTTATGGTTCTCCAAGTATTTGGGAGGGGGGAACTCTACCTGAATGAAAAAATGATGTGGCCTTTTAAGGAAGGATCTATGAGCAGGATAGCATGAGCTCCAGCTCAGGACTCATTGCTGGGGAAAAATTTTCCCACTTAAACACTTCTCTGCAAGATGTCCTTCGAAGTATTACTCTGGAGGAGAATATGATGTTCCTGTTAGAAAGTAATCACAGTTGTATATTTTGCTTCTTGAAGTAAGCAAAGAAACATACAAATGAGAGAGGGGAACAGAGTGGGAAAAAGAACAGTATACAGTTACAGTATTTTGTACTGTTAATCATAACTTTACAATTCCCAGTACTCAGTAATAAAATAAGTTTGATACATAAACAAAATCTCATTTCATTTATTTCATTTGAAATTATTTCAACATCCCAGAACTATAAAAATGGTAAGACATTGGCCAATGGTATGTCTTTGCTTTGGGAACTATATAAAAATTTTTCTAGATGGGCTGGCTCACCAGAGATAAATCTGAGCACTTAGTTTTCATTACAATATACTTTTGCAAAAGCCCATCATCTTCAGAGGTGGTATTCAGCTGGTTCTGACCGGTTCAGGAGAACCGTTAGCGGAAATTTTGAGTAGGTTCAGAGAACCGGTAAATATCACCTCTGACTGGTCCTGCCCCCATCTATTCTCTGCCTCTGAGTCCCAGCTGATCAGCTGGGTCTTCTTTTGTTGCCCTGCACAGAATGGAGCTGGAAAGCAGGTTAATGGTGTGGGAGGGAATGGGGATTTTACAGTATCCTTCCCCCAGGAGTGGGGAGGGAATGGGGATTTTGCAGTATCATTCCCCAGCCACGCCCACCAAGTCACACCCGCCACACCCACCATGGCCACTATGCCCGCCAAGCCATGCCTGCCACGCCACGCCACGCCACACCCGCCATGCCCCGCCCACAGAACCAGTAGTAAAAAAATTTGAATCCCACCACTGATCATCTTCTTCCATTCCCAAATAATCTGAGACATGAAATATCAATTTTTTTGTTGATAGAGGTCTTCATACAGAGACTGGATGGTCACATGTTAGATACCCTGTTGGAGATCCTGTATTGAAGAGGGGATGGCTTACCAGAGGTGGAGAATGATGGTCCCTTTATGACTGGCTCAGGAATTCTGGGAGTTGAAGTCCACAAGTCATAAAAGGGGCATCTTTCCCCAGCCCTGGCCTAGATGACTGCAAGGATCTCTTCTAGTTCTATGATTCTAATACACACACCTAGAATGACTTTATAATACATTATTGATGAGGCGTGGTTAATGTATATTCTAAATAAACACCTGCCTTTTTGCTAATAACCTGATTGCATTTTATAGTTGAATGTGCCTATAATTATATGAGTCCAGATGCCTGAACATGTCTGAATATTTATACATTTCCTCCTTTTTAAAAATGTACCCCCATATTTTTTTAAAAAAGCATCTCAGAGTTGGTTTAAAAAAAGACATTAGCTCTAAATAAATATTTTAAAAGTACTTGTGCACTGTTCTAGGTATTTTTGTATCATCTAAAAAAGCTACAGCACTGGATATTCCCAGGCTCAAGATCATGCATCTGTTACTGTTCTTTGTACAAGCATCAGTGACCTCAGTTAAACATGCCAAATATGTGAAGAGTTCTACTTTTCCTTTAAGGTGTCTGGTACATCACAGTAAGAAGATGAGGTAGCATCGTTGACTTTAACTTTTTGTTCTTTAGAGAAAAGTTTAAAAATATTGAGGAACACGATTCCCCATCTACATTTATAATCTACAGAACCAAGAGGGATGCTGCCCTACATGTTTCCTTAGGAGTCTGCAAATTGGACTAGGAGTTGTCAGCTGGATCTCTAAAAAGCCTGTGATCCACTCTAAAATGAAATCCAATCCCTGGACATCCAACCTTGTGACCTTAGTCTGCTTGCTCCCATTTCTTGCCTCTCCTAGAAGCATCCCGAGCGAGGAGACACTGAGCCAAAAACATTATGTAACTACCCTATTTTTTCCTTCTGCATAGGATTTCATTTTGTGGAAAGAAAAGGGGCAGCAGAAGAAATATTTCTAGAGGAAGATAATTGTTTGGATATCCCTTCTCTTAAAATTCTGCAAATAAGGTTAAATTTGGTCAAGTTTCTGTTCTGAATTGGCTAGGATTATAACCAATGGGGCACTTTTTTTTTTGCAGATTTTCCAGGCAAAGGTACCCATTCTCACCCCTATTATTTTGGCCACAGAAATACTGACAAAAAAGTGTGAGGTGGCCAACAAATAACTGCCTTCAAAGTCCATGGAGAACAATACAAGGTTATGGAGATGACATAGTACAGGTAGTTCTCGACCTTCAACAATTCATTTAGTGACCATTCAAAGTTATAACAATCCTGAAAAAAGTGACTTAGAACCATTTTTCACCCTTACGATTATTACAGCTTCCCCAGGGTCATGTGATCAAAATTCAGATGCTTGGCAAATGGCTCATATTTATGACAGCTGCAGGATCCCAGGGTCATGTGATCACCTTTTGTGACTTTCTGACAAGCAAAGTCAACGGGAAAGCCAGATTCACTTAACAACCATCTTACTAAGTTAACAACTGCAGTGATTTACTTAACAACTGTGACAAGAAAGGTCATAAAATGGGGGGCAAAATTCACTTAACAACTGTCTCACTTAGCAATGAAAATTTTGGGCTCAGTTTTGACCATAACTCAAGGGCTACTTGTATTACTCATCATAGAAACATGATGTGCAATAAGAGCATCAATGAAAAAGATCCAAGGCTTCAGAGAATCCTCTGGATACAAAATCAATGTTTAAAAAACAAAAATAACTACAGGATTCTTAACACAAGAAGGAATTCCTGCCAGATAACACATTCAGTGTGAAATACTTTGCTTTGTGCTTGACATGCAACAATCAAGAAACATCTCAAAATAATTATATCAAACTATAGAAAGAAATTAAAAGAAATCTTGAAAGGCAGAAAAAACATAAAGGTTTTCTTGATTAGGATAATGTGTGATTACCATGAATGTTGTAGACATAGAATAAACTACTTGTTTCAAATGGCACCAATTCTGAACCCAGAAAATAGCCTTATAAGAATAGCAAAGAACTTTTAATCAATTTGTTTGGCATGAAAGAAACTTATAATCAGATTCAAGATTTTATGAGAATTTTACAAGATAGGTAAACTATGTTGTAGAAGACGCTGTCTGCCATGGCTAACAGAATGGATAAGGCATCTAAATAATAGAATGTCAACAATGGAAGAAGCTGGCCTACCTAATCGCCTTCATAGACATTTATGGCACAAGGACATGAAAGAAGACAAAAATGTAAAAAGACTTATTAAAGACAAAACTGTAAAATTATGAAAATTTGCAATAAAAATAATCAGTCTGACAATTTCACTAGCCTCTCCTTTAAATGTTTTTTATGCTGAAGATAACGATAGTAAGAAAAACTAAATTATATATACAGATAAGGTCCACTCAATGCCATGATTAGACAGAAGACAAAACAAGAATAAATTGGCAAAGACCGAAATGTGCCATGGTTGATGTATCTGCAGATTTTGGGAAGAATAAAAACTAATAACCTCAAAAATGAAAAAAAAAGAGCTGCTATGAAATATGACAGAATTTGAAATGCCCATTCTGAACCAAGATAATTCTTTAGGGTATGTGCATAAACTGTTACTTAGATATGATATAGAAACAGAACAAATCAAAAACTGTATGATAAAATACAGATAAAATACAAAATGTTGAGGAAAGAGTCACAACACAACAATGTGAAGAAATAAACCTATACAATTTATCCCGAGTTATAACTTCAGAGGAAGTGATATGAAATGTTTTATAATTGGTCTACTCCATTGTTAATTGCTAGGTTAGGCAATTAATATAGTAATTAATGCTGGAAATGCCTTGAGACAGAAGGAATATTCTATCATATGTGATGGACATGTTAAAAAAAATCCTGAAAGTACAGAAAGGAAATGCACAGTGCCATTCAATGATATCTGAACTAATTTGACATATTAATAAAAAACCATCACAATTTATTCAGACACACGTTCACAGACGCAAGGATAAATTTAGCACAACACTGGAAAAGGGATACATTAGCGATAACAGCAGACTGAGAACATAAACTGAGAGAATACGCAGCAATGACAAATTTAGCAGCATATATTCATTCTTGACATATGTAGATTATTGAATACATCATTCCACATTGAATCATAGGTTATGAAGGGCCATTCACACATGTTGTGTTGGCCAGCCTGTAACTAGAATAACTGTAACTAGAACTAAAAACCTCATGAGAGAAGTTTGCTTTAAAAAGACAAAAGCATTTATAATTTCCATTAATATAGATTGAGAATGGTAAAAATGAAACTTGGATTTTGGGATTAGATAAATTTGTTGATATAGAAATGGCTAGTTCATACTACTATGTAAAAGTAAAAAGTTGAGGTTGGATGTTACTATCTTATTTTATCACACCAAATGGAGTTGGAAGTCAATGCCTTTTCTTTCTTTTTCCCTTCTTTTCTGCACTTTTTCCTTCCCCTTTCCCTTCCCTATTTTTCCTACTATTTGTTTTCATATTTTTGTATTTTATATTATAAACAAATAATAAAAAGAGAATTGTCAGGGAGACACTTAAAGCATTGAACCTGTAAATCATTGAAAGGAAATTGTGTGTGTGTGTGTGTGTGTGTGTGTGTGTGTGTGTGCTTTATATGTATATACAAATAAAACATCTTAGCTCAACTACAACCTATATTTATCTCCAATCTTTAGCCATCCATATTAACATTCATCCAGCATTTGTTTCCACCTGCTTCCAGATGCTGTTCCAGGCTTCAGCTAGAATACAGTTGGACTGTTTTATTTCTTAGGTTCACTAGAAGTTATCCCACATATTCTCCTCTTTGACGTGTACATTTCTTGAATGATGGAATCGATGTATTGTGGAATCAGAAGAATCACTTAATCCCTCATGTTTTGTGTAAGAAAGCAAATGAAAGCGTTCCAGAGATGGCCAGTTCCACCATCTCTCTGGGCAAATGCTTCCACTGTGAAAATGTTCTTGCTGTTTCATTTTTCCTGACATTCAGCTGGAATCTCTCTTTATGTAACTTAAACTCATTGCCCTGTATCCTGCCCTTTAGGATGGTAGGAATCAGATGTTGGGCTCATGTGCAATTCCCCTTCAGCTACTTGAAGAGTGCTATTTTACCACATTTTATTTTTATTTATTTCAATTATGATTTTTATATATGACTCCATATGGACACCCAGAAATTTACATACATCCATAGATCATAAAACAAGTTAACATAAAATAATCATCTAATAAACCACTCTTCCTGATGACCAAAACCCAATTGCATTGTAAATTATAATTAAGATTATAAATCAAAACGCTTGCAAAACATTTCATTTTACTGCTTGCCTAAAAACCACTCAGGGAAGGTGCCACCCAGATCTTTGGGAAGACGCTGGCTGTCCATACTGATGGAGCAGAGACAACAACAACAACAAAAAGACATTATCTCCTGGTTCTTTCACTCTGAATTTTACATTTCACAACCTCCACAGTCCAATTTGTGATGCATATGCTGGACAGATTTTTATTTCCCTATGCATCAAGTTGTGCAGGACTTCATATGTACTAACCTACAGCTTCAATTGTAATCCAAAATTCTTTGCAACTCTACAGAGCCTGCAACACCAGTGTTAGATAATTATGACAACTCTTGCCTATCATTGGTGGACTTCTGCATTTGTACCAATTGCAACTTCTGGGTAGTCTTCAGAAAGAGTCAAGACTGCATTGCAAGAGTTTACCTTGAAGTTGATAAAGAAATGCATAACCACCGTCAAGGAATCTGGCAGGGTCACCATTGGCATACTAATTGAAGCTGGACAAACCCTAGCCACAGGATTTACTGCCAATCCAGTAATAGCCTTACATTTAAGAGAATTCCCCAAATTATGGACGTACTACTTCAAGAAAATGCTTCATCCAGAGTTATACTGGAGCAGTCAGGAAGCTGGATCGCTTCTGGACAAATAGCACCACCATTTTGCATGGATTCAATTTCAGAGCATCCCTATTTTAGATACTGCTGCATGTCTCCACTCTGAACATAGGTTGTAAATGTATGTATGTATGTATGTATGCATGTACTGTATGTATGTATCATGAACATATTGATAACAGCTCACCTTGAACTGCCTGGTGAAGCCTCTCCCAATGGCTTCATGTAGATATTGAAAAGGAAGAGAGAGCTACCTCTGCCACCAATGTTTGCTACAACTCATGCAGGAAAGTGCGTATAGTCAAGGCTATGATTTTCCCAGTTGCAGTGTATGGCTGTGAAAGTTGGACCATAAGAAAGACTGAACGCCATAGAATTGAGGCCTTTGAACTATGGTGCTGGAGACGACTCCTGCGAGTCCCTTGGACTGCAAGGCGATCAAACCGGTCAGTCCTAGAGGAGATCAACCCTGACTGCTCTTTAGAAGGCCAGATCCTGAAGCTGAAACTCAAATACTTTAGCCACCTAATGAGAAGGAAGGACTCACTGGAGAAGAGCCTAATGTTGGGAAAGAATGAGGGCAAAAGAAGAATGGGATGACAGAGAATGAGGTGGCTGGATGGAGTCACTGAACCAGTCGGCATGAGCTTAAAGGGACTCCAGAGCATGGTAGAGGACAGGAAGGCCTGGAGGAACGTTGTTCATGGGGTTGCGATGGGTTGGACAGAACTTCGCAACTAACAACAACAACAACAACAATGCAGGAAAGAGTAGATCTACTTTAAACCAGTGTCTCTAAGCCTAACCTTTATAAGTGGTCCAGAAGCATACCACAATCAGCAATATCAAAAGGTAGTAAGAGTAGAACAGAAGAACAGAACAGAACAGAATACTTTATTGGCCAAGTTTGATGGGACAAACAGGTATTTGTCTCCAGTGCATAAGTTATCAAACAACAAAGTAATATAATCATAAGATACTGATAGAAGAAGGTGGTAGAAAAGATGAGAAGGATAATAGTAATACAGTCATATTACATGAAGGAGCACACTCTCCCTATTCAGGTTCCGCTACTGATCAAACAGAGTGACCCATGCTATTTCTGTATCAAAGGCATTCAGATTATCTAATTCTTTTAAAATAGCCTGCATTCTCCTCTCCACCATTTTCTTTGGAGGCCGATATCCAAATGACCACATTCAGGGAAGGTGTTTTTGGTAGGGAGCAGTGGTGGGTTGCCTCTGGTTCACACCAGTTCTATAGAACCGGTAGTAAAACCAGCGGGAGGCCCCACCCACTGACCCTAACATCATGAAAATGCTTCTGCGCTTTCACACGCGGCCCCATTGCAAACCGGTAGTAAAGGTAAGTAAACCCCACCCCTGGTAGGGAGTATACTACAGCCTCTTTCAAGATAGCTGGCACCAGCTCTTCTGCCAGTCAAATGGTCATCACCTTCAAAATTCAAAATCACGTATTCCTAGATCCCCCAAAACACCAGGCTGGATCTGGCTGAACCAAGCTAAAAGGAATCTTGCTCATATTTCTACCTCAAAAGTGGTCCGGTTATACTGGTCCAAATGATGGGAGTGACTTTTTTGTGTGGGGAGAGAGTTGTTCTTTGGGTAAAGGCAGTAGATCCTATTGACCCACCTTCTTCAATATGATGACCTCCAAATATATTGGAATGCAACCAGTTCAACGGTACTTGGGAATTATGAAATCGTAATATAACATATCTTTGTCAGGGAAGGCTGATTCATTGATTTATATATAAAAAAAGCTTTTCTTTATATTTCATATGTGCTTTTGAAAAGTGCCAGCATTTTACTCAAAACCATTTAATGCTTGAAAGAATCGATATAAATGCTATTGCTTTCACTGATGGCTCCATAAGAAATTACGGTGACTCGGCTCTATTAACAGTTATCTTTGTAAACCATTTCCTAACAAAACAGGGAGTTCTGGGTGTACACTTTGTTTTATGATGACAAGTTATGTGCTTACAAAAAGCTCCTTCAAAACAAGTTGAGCCTTTGCAGCAAAGAAATATGATGGACTCTTGCTTTGTCCCAGCCTTTTTATCTATTATGGGCTACATGGGAGACTTGAAATGAACTCAGTTATTGTTCCTCTTTGTTGCATAACAGCGTAAGAAAAGCCTTGCTGAACCTGGAGATCTATCTCATCCAGCATTATTTTAACAATGGTTAAAATTGTTGTTGTATTGTTTTATTGCCAGATGGCCCATAGCTAGAAGCATCTAAGCATGGTAAGCAAGTGCCAACAACCTTTCTCTTGCGTTAAGGAGCCTCCCATCCATCAGGGGAGGAGTAGAGATTGGACTGAATTGCTGCATCTCATTCTGTGCTGCGGTTGTTCAAAAGGCCACAAGAGTCACCCTTAACTTTATTCTACTGTGACCTTGAGTAGCCACAGGTGACTTTGATTTTTCACCAGCATCTGGCATTCAGAGCTATACTGATTTATCTGTCACTCAGCTTGATCAAATATGAACAACTACAGAGTGTGTACACATATCAAAGGGGCTTTTGATTGGCTCAACTGTTTTCAAATGGAATTGAGAGCACCAATATCACCTTCCTGTGGAACGGGATCAACTTTTGCTTAAACCTTTTCAAAAGCTGCTTCTGCTAGTATCCGAATCCCTCTCTGGTGTCAGTGAGTGTCATACATTTATGAATAATAATAATAAATAATATAATCTTGCTTGACTGCTATGTTAGTCATTGAGATCTAACTTTAATTCTTTGTTAACAGAACATTCAATCAGTGAATGCAAATAGACATGAAATTAAAGCAGGTCACTCCCCAACTAACACAAAGGAACCACATAGCATAGCTGGGGAAACTCCAAGATTTGCAAGAAGGAAAGTAGGAATTACTCTATGCTAGCAGTGGAATATTTAATGTTAGAAAAGAAAACAGAAAACAGGGATGGCAATATTGGAATACCCTAAAGGAGAGCATAGTTGCTTTGGTTAGAACACTGCCCAGGAGATATTCTAAAACAGCATTTTATTCTGAGATTCCCTGGTTATATAACCCACTCAAAACTCCCAAATCCTTCTGTTGAAGTTGCTTCCTGAATATGCATGCCATTTTCTTTTGTACATACTTCATCTCAGTGAAAGAAAAAAATACCACCATAAAAGAACATAATGGCTCCAAAGCCCACATACACAGACCCGGCTCACGTGCCAAGAATGCCATATGGTTGCACATTGTTTTGTGCTACTTCCAAATGTATGATTGCAGTCTACTGCAGAGGGCAGCATATAAGTAACTAGGCTGGTCTTCACAAGCTAAGCAGAAGTGTGTGTGTGTGTGTGTGTGTGAGTGTGTGTGTGTGTACAGGGGAAAACAGGCTCGTTTTTGAATCTGGATCAAGCCATCACCTGTAGATGTTCTGCTGAACTGTTGTAGATGGGCTGTAAGGCAGGGGGGAAAACAACAACAAAAATAACACAATTTGTTTTTGTATGAAACCTAATCTGGAAGATCACTAAGATATTCTAGAATGTTTTCAAGGTGGTAAAAACAACTCACACTCTGCCACTGATGTCTTTGACAATTTCCTAAAACATTTCAGCCTGGACCTTTCAATCCAGAACACAACACTGTTGTATTCTATCCAACCAAACATCCAAAATACATGTGTCTCTGCAGGGACTTGCCTCCCCCCCCACCAGATGTCCTGCGTGCACACGCTATTTATTTATTTTATATATTAATTAATCCAGTGTATACACCGCTCATTTCACTAAAAGCAGGGGTGAAATCCAGCAGATTTTGACAGGTTCTGGAGAACCAGAAGCGGAAATTTTGAGTAGTTCAGAGAACTGGCAAATACCACTTCTGGCTGGCCCCAGAGTGGGATGGGAATGGAGATTTTGCAATATCCTTCCCCTAGGAGTGGGGTGGGAATGGAGATTTTGCAGTATCCTTCCCTGCCATGCTCACCAAGACACACCCACCAAGCCACACCATGCCCACCAAGCCACACCCACAGAACTGGTAGTAAAAAAATTTGGATTTCACCACTGACCAAAAGCTATGCTGGGTGATTGCACAACAATCAAAGCAAGACGTTTTAAAATAACAGATAGAAAATATAAAAGTCCACGTTACTATAATAAATATCCTAAAAACCAAAGACACAAACCATAAACAGAGGGCAGATGGGAATAGCCTCCTTAATAATGGGACCATCTAAGCAAGTCTCCAGTTCCCTGAGACCACCAGGCCTGCTAACAAGTTTGAGGGCCTTTGGGAATATCAAAAGAGATGAAGCTGGTCTAATTCCAGGGAGAAAGATGTTCATGTGCCATAACAAAGAATCCACATCTTTTGGGACCTACCAAATGTAGGTCCCTAGCTGATGCTATGGTTTTATGGGGATGCACAAAAAGGTTGCCCATTTATTTATTCATCAAATAAATATACTCTACCCATCTCATTGCCTAAGTGACTCTATCAAGCAGGGTCAGAGCTGATAATTACTCAGAGAGGTGTTCACTAGGAAAACCAAGAGTTGTAGGTTACACCAGGAAGTTTTCTTTAAAAAAAATCCTGAAAAGACACAGGGGTAAATGACCAAATTGTTGCCAAAAGAATGACAAGGCTAGTTCCCAAGAACCAAGCTTGATTCAGGAAGTCTTTCATCCTATTTTGTGAGCCTCACAGATTTGCATGTATGACTGCGTTTCTTAATGTGGATTATGTGTCTAAGCCCCTGGTTTAATACAAACCAAACAAACCAGATTTGAAAAACAACAGAAGTGGTATGTATCTGTAACTTTCCTTTAGCATTGCCACAATTCTTGGCTATTTTCCCCTTCCTGATTTGCATTGGTTACATCTGGGCTTGCAGAACCAGTTTCAAGGACTATTGACGCTCACTAAATTGTTTTTTGCACCTTCAGGCGTTGAGAAACATCTGCATGTTTCGCTCTCTTCCCTGGGAAACTTTGTTCCTTGCAGCCACATTATTCATCACTTTTCTCATTTATTGAAGAGGCAGATGAATAGAGGGGGGAAAAAAAATAACACACTTTGGGCGTCTAGGCTGACGTTTGGCAACAAAGGGCTCTGGGAAGTCACTTGAAGTTGAAGAGTTTCCTGGGGAGGGGAAAAAAAACCTCTTAAAGCAAAACTTGCAAATTGGAAACTTGATAATATGTGAATAAGATGTGGGATTTCCACAATTTGTAATACAGAAATGAGGAAGGCCTTGTAGTGGTTAAAGAAATGTCCTTATCTTTCTGAAGCAACATATTTTGGTAGCTGATCAATGATTTTCTTTTTTAGGAGATATGAACAATCCCAACCCTATGGGTATTTCAAAGAGTCTGGAAGACCTGGTTCTTCACCCAAGGCTTTGGTGGGGATGACTGCAGCCACCTTTTACCCAGAATGCTTTCTTTTATTGGTTATTCTGCCATCCTGACCCTACCGTCTGTTTTTTGTTATATTTAAAGATCTTGCTTTCATGTTTTAAATAATTTGTAAAGCCTCAAGTGTCTTAATAGTCTTATGATGTAGAGCAGGGGTTCCCAACACCAGGCTGCAGACCTGTTCCAGGCTATGGCCTGTTAGGAATTGGGCCGTGCAAGTGGCAGGCGAGTGAGCGAAGCTTCATTTGTGCATGTGCAGGATCTAGGCTGCATGCAAAACCATCCCTCTCCAGTTCGTGGAAGATAATTTTTCTTCTGAAACTAGTCCCTGGTGCCACAAAGTTTGGGGACCACTGGTATAGAGCATACTAGAGCAATTAACATTATCTTTGCTCTTTCTTTTGGTGTCACTCTATATTTTTTTCATACATTAGAGCAATGTTCATACCTCCACACTCCCTGTAGATATATTTTTTTCCAACTTCTGACCCCCCAAAATATACTGAATCTTTGTGGCATGACATTTCAAGTTACAATGAACTTATGGCATCATCATCATCATTACAGGAATCAAGTAGCATATTTGTTTTGAAATCTGTATCTTCTTTAAAAATACTTATAGCAAATAAGTACCTGTGACCGGCATATGGCCACCAAAGAGATCTGACTATAAAGTACCCAAATATGATATTATGGATGATAAGAATGACATGGAAAGCAAAGCACCACCATTGGTTTCAAAGAAGTCCATGCTGAGTAAAATGCTGACGGGATTATCCTATCACCCATTTTGTAGATCAGGAGTGTCAAACTCAAGGCCTGCGGGCTGAATGTCAGTGAAAATGAAGCCTGGGAGGGCCACGCACTATCCTCACAAGCTCCATTTTCTCTGGCAGAGTGCTAGCAAAGCAAACTACTAGCAAAAGTGGCATTTGATCACATGAGTGATATTGAGCTGGCCACACCCACCCTGACCATGTCCACCCTGACCACACACACCCTCCCCCCCAAGGTCAAACACAACCCTGATGCAGCCCCTCAATGAAAGCGAGTTTGACTCCCCTGTTCTAGATTATTCTTTTTGGCGGTGGTGAGGGTGAGGCTGTGGTGGGATAGTCTGGATTTTGGCCTGGAGATCCCATCTTGACTGCGACATTGCATTTAGTAAGCCAGCATTAATAACAAAAGTGGATCGATGCCAAGAAAGCCACTGTCTACAGCAGCCACAACCCTTCATTAAGTTAACTTGTTTATTAGCATCCCTGCCCCCCCCCAAAAAAAACTCGAGAAACTGTGAAATAGAGTAACATTTTATCTATTCTAATTTTTTTCTTACTTTGCTTCATGGGATGGGATAAATTGTTTTCTACTATTTGATCTTCAGTGGGAGAAAAAAAACCCCAACCCTCTGGGGTAGATTTAGTTGAGAATACAGGTAGTCCTTGATTTATGAGCACAACTGAGCCCAAAATTTCTATTGCTATGTGACACATTTGTTAAGTGAGTTTTGCTCCACCCCTCTTGCCACAGTTGTTTAGTGAATCACTGCAGTTGATTAATTAATAACATGGGTGTTAAGTGAATCTGGCTTCCCAATTGGCTTTGCTTGTCAGAAGGTCACAAAAGGGAATCGCATGACACAGCAACGGTCATAAATAAGTTGCCAAGCGTCTGAACGTTGATCACAATATCATGGGGCTACTGCAAAGCTTGTAACTGTGAAAAATGGTCCTGTCACTTTTTTCAGTGCCATTGCTACCTGTAGTGAGTAGTCCATACCCATTTAATGATCAAGTTGAGATTTGAACTTAGATCTTCCTAGGCTATGGTCAAACTACTATTCGGACTCTAGATTTTGGTTAGCAGTATAGTAACAGTATAGTAAAGGTTGACTCAGCCTTCCATCCTTTCGAGGTTGGTAAAATGAGGACCCGGATTGTGGGGACAATAAGCTGACTTTGTATAAAAAAGACCACTGCTTGGGGGGGCCCAAAAGCCCTACTAAGCAGGTATATACAAAAGTATGAAGGCTATTGCTTAACGCATTGTAAGCCGCCCTGAGTCTCTGGAGAAGGGTGGCATATAAATCGAACCAATAAATAATTAAATAAACAGTGGACACAAAATCACATGCACAAATAGCCACATGATTCTAGTTCTCTGGAAAGTCTGGAGTCTTCGGAGAAAGGCGGCATACAAGTTGAACAAATAAATAAATCTACTAGGGGCTTGACCATTGAAAAATAATTTTGAAGAGATATTTTGGATTATGTACAAGCACAGCATTTTCCTGCTGTTTGTTGAATGGTTTTTATCAATTTACAAAGATACCTAGGTGGGGGAAGGGGAACAGCCCTCTGTGCTTTGCAAGTTGCCTTATAACAACAGACTTGCTGCTATGATGATTTGATTCATTAAAGTCGCAACTTCTTCTTTTCAGGAGAAAGGACAGAAGTCTGAAAACAGGCAGGTCTGTTATAACGAAAAGTAGAAAGAAACTGGGCTTGCTGGAGGTACAAATCCATTCTTCCAAATCATTTTCAAAATGTGCATAGCCCTAATGTCTATTCTAAGAAGAAGAAGAAAAAACTCTTAAAAGGCAGCTTGCCTTTGAAGTGATTTTTGTAGCTTTCCCATATTCACATGAAAGGTTGTGGCTCCTAGTCTTGTGTACAGAGAAGGGTGTAAACGAAATCTTATGAATAAGGCTCACAGGGCCGTTGAAGAGCATGATTCTTCTGCTTGTTTACACTGTAAGCAAACCGACCTCTTGTTTGAACTGTGTAAAAGGAGAAATGCATTGTAGCAAGGACCTTGAGAGTTAATTTTAACAACGTGAATGGAATCTGTAGGGGTTTTTTTTTTGCTTCCTCTAAAAAGGCAACAAGATAAGTATCTTGTGACTCAGAGTGGGGTATAGAAGAAAAAATGCACAGTTTTTATAATCTATTTATTGATTCTACTGATATCACTGCTTTGGTCATTAGGATTGGCAGAGAATAAGAAAAATTGCATTATTACGTATTTATTTTTAATGTTTGAAATCGTATCACTTTGACTGAAAACAGCATGCTTGCTCAGCTCCCATGACATTTTGCTATTATACAATTCAGCCATCAAGAATCAAACTGAGTCTCGCTCCTGCATCTTGTTGATAAGAACAGGGGAATCTATTCACTGGATTAAATATCTAAATGTTAAATATCTTAAATATCTAATATGTTATCTAAATATCTATGTGCTTGGCTCTTCCACATGAGTTTCGGATGCAGATGATGCTACTGAATCTATAATGAAGAAGCTAGAAATAGACCCAGATGTGGATAAGCATCACATCTCAAAAGCCCTAGGGCAGGGGAATCAAACTCAAGTTTGTTGTCACGTGATGTATTGCAACTCCCCCCCCCCTTCACTACACTGGGCATGGACATGGCCAGAGTGTGATGCATCCGGCCTGCAGGCTGTGAGTTTGACACCTTTGCCCTAGGCAATATGACCAATGATGAAGGATGCCAAGAAGGATATGTGAAAGGAAAGAGCAGTAGAAATGTCCATGTCCCTCCTTCCCCATTTCACCTTTGAGAACCCCACCCTTCAAGATTACGATTATTCGTTTTAAAAATGGAGTGTTGGCTGCAGTACAATCTGAAGTGGCACTGGGAGGGTTGTAGGCAGATGGGTATATGGAGCAGAAGAAGGATGCACTGAAAGACTATAGTGCTCAGAATGAGTCTCTTTCTCTTCTCTCTCTCTCTCTCTCTGTGTGTGTGTGTGTGTGGTGAGGAATATTGGCAGATGCACAATACCTCAGAAGACGTTGCACCAAATTTTCTGAATGGTTCAAAAGGCTAATTGTCAAGAATTGTGGCCCAGAGTGTTGCCATTCAGAAAAGGGAGCCAAGACTCTGGAAAGGCCTGAGGGCTAGCAAATTGGTAAAACCCAAACAGTGGGCAGGGAAGTAAGCCTACATTACTAGCAGTTACTTCGAAGACCACCCAGTCTAGAAAGGCTTTGGTGAAACACTAAATGCTGGCAATGCTCAAAAGGCCTAAGAGTTCTGACAGTGTAATGATATATGGGAATGACCTTATGAAGCAGGAGAAAGAGCCCAGATTAGACAAATATTATGCAGAAGTTATCTTAGCCCACCAAAACAGAGGGAACTTAGGAAGCATTTCTGTAATGGTATGTGGGTAGGACCTTGGGAGAACAGGGGAGGAGATGCTGCCCAGGGAAGCATCTAGGATAAGATAAAATGGGGAGGGGGGGAAGCTCCACATCTGAATAACAGGAAGAGAAGGAAACTTAGAAAGGATCAACCCTAATTTATCAGGTGGTAAAAAGAGACAGCATAAGATTTATATTTTCAGAGTTGCCTAATTATGTTAATGTAGCCTGACAGTAAAGTAGAATTAGCTCATCTTGTTACGTTTCCTGGCTGGTCTGCTTGGGAGGCTGACAATTCCAGAAGGGACCCGCCCTACTTTTCTGGAAAGTCAAAGGAAAGCAGGGAAGAAATACTTTCAGACTTGCAAGGAGTTTTGTAACTGTAACATGACAATGGAAATAGTATTGGAATGGATAGTTTATTTGTGCTTCTTGTCTGAGCTACCTTGAAGGGATAACAAGAAGGCTGAAAATAGCAATGCAAGACAGAATGGAAGCGGGTTTGTCACAATTTCCCCAAAGTGTCATCCAGTAATAGACTCCTGCAATAGGCCCTACATACAAGGGGCTTTAGTGGGCAGGAAATAAACAGAATGAAACGCTAGATGGATAAGCAGTAAAGTAAGACTATTGCTGTTCTGTCCCCCTTCCCCACACAAGCAAACACACAACCAGGCATGCCTGCCAAGATTTTATTAAGCAATCAGACTAGAAATCCTTGCAGATAAGAGTTTTGGCAGTAAACTGTGAAATGTCTGCCAATTCAGTTTTCACTCACAGTAAGCAAGAGAGATTTTATCCTCAGTCCGGTTCAGTAGCAAAAAGTAATCCACAAAGCAAGAGTTAGCCAAGGTCCAATCCAAATATGCACAAGCCAGATTTCAGGTAACACGATGTGACTCTCAGGTTTTTAACTTTGACTGTCACAAAACCTGAAGAGCAGTCACACCCACTTTTATGCCTTGTGGGGTGTGGCTCAATGACTCAGCTCAATCTCTGGCCCTCCCATGCCTCTTTCGTTGTTGCGCACGCTTCTCCCTCTGACGCTGCCTGGGATCAAGCCAGGATTCATCATCCTCGCTCCCTATCTGTTGTTGTTCCGATATGCTTTCCTCCTGGCATATCCCAGGCTGTTCCTCTTGGCCTTTAGATGGAACCTGAGGCCCTGCCAGAGAGGAGGGTCCTGGAGAGGGAGGCCTTATCAGTTCCTCCCGATCACCTTCTGAGTCCTCTTCCTCTGTTAGGACAGGCTCGGGAATCGGGGTCACAACAATTGCTGAAAATACATGTCAACCCTCGAAACGGCGAGCCTCTGGCGGACCATCTTGGGGTTGCCATTTGGGGGGGGGAGGCTTACAGGGATAATGAAAAACAGTAGACACAGCATGAGAGGTTGACAGTGAAGAAGCAGCCAGCCGACAATCAGCTGGAAGAAAGAAATAGGCCCAACAGAAAGATTCCAGGCCTCTCAGGCCTCTTGAGAAATACAACAGCCGCATGGGCAGGGTAAAATTGGCGGGAAAGCAGCAACAGTTATTGCTGCCTTTGTTTTGGTTGCTATGTGCCGATGTTTCCAGGCCTCCAAGAATTAAAAGCAGTTAATTGAACCTTTGATTTCTACTTCTTGGTTTTGGAGAGTCGGAAAAGTGACAATAGAAGCTTCAGGATAAGACAATATAAAGAATAAGATCAAGCTTTGACATAAAAATTAAAGAACTATAGAAAATAAACCGTATCATTAAGAAGTTAAGAGAAAAGAAAAAAACTTCTGATGAGGGCATGACAAACTGAAGATGTCCCTGAAGAAATGGAGATGATATTACAGCTGAAATCACTGTAGGATTCAGATTCAGATTTCAGTGAAATCTTCCAGAGAAAGGATAGATTGTAAGATTGCCCACACTTACAGCAGTTCCTTGTGAGTTGATGGCAAGAACTAATATTTTTGCGATCTGCTTATGAGTTCAATGGCTAGGAGTCGAGAGATTATTTCAAAGATCATAGTCGTAATTGTTCTCTTATCTAAGGATAAAAGGTCAGCCAATCCTCATTTCTTAATCACTTTGGAATTAATATTTTATTGCTTTTTAAATATTGAGGACCTCTGGAATGGCAAATTTAATGGTAGTCACTCTGTGAGTTTCCTTCAAGCCCTCACAAAAGAAGTTTTAAATAAAGTTTCAGGGATTTTCTTTTTTGGGGGAGGGGAATTAACAACCAAAGCATTTTATAAAGTTATAAATGGATTAAGGATCCATATTGTTTTAATAACATTCTGAAATTAAATATAAGAACCCTTTCTGTGAGAAACTCTTCATGTTTTTTTGCATTTGAAAAGAAAACATAATAAGACGGGACTTTGGAGGTTGGACACCAAAGAGGGCATCAGAAAGAAAGAAGATAACATTGAAGGGGAAGAATATTTAAACTCAATTTGATAATGCAGAATGGAGGAAAAACTTTTAACAATGATTCATTTAGAGATATTTGTGAAGAATGGACTCAGAAAATGGCTCAGGCACAGCCACACACCTCTATGTATTAATGATTCACCTTTGGAGGTGGTTAGAAGCATCAAGTTTCTCAGTGTGCAGCTAACGAGTAGGCTGGCTTTGTCCCTCAACAGTGAGACACTGGGGAAGTGGGCACAGCAACGCCTGCAATTTTCTGCATTGCTTGAGAAAAGTTCATCTTCTTTCCCCGTCGTTATCACTTTCTATAGACGGGCAATTGAGAGCATCCTGTCATGTGCATTATTGTCTAGTTTGGAAGCATTACTGCTTCAGACAGGAAGGTGGTGTAGGGAGTGGTGACGATGGCAGAAAAGAGCATTGGTAATTCACTTCCTTCTTTCCAGGATGTAGCTCATAAGCGATGCTTGAGCAGAGTCCGCAGGATTGTCTGGGATGCTACACATTCTCTTCATGACCTGTTTTCCTTGATACGACCTTGGGGGAAGTTTCGTGGTATCTGAAGCAGAGCATCTAGATTTAGTAACAGTTTTTGTTCCATATAGCATTGTGAACTCTTAAATTTTCTCTTTCCACTAAGTATTCAAAATGGACAGTGATTATATGTATATATGTGTATGGTACAGGCCAGTGGTGGGATTCAGCCAGTTCTCACCACTTCAGGAGAACCGGTTGTTAACTTTCTGAGCAGTTTGGCAAACTGGTTGTTGGAAGAAATCATTAGGGCAGAGAACCGGTTGTTAAATTACTTGAATCCCACCACTGGTACAGGCGTATATTTATGTATGTACATAACATATATATGTGTGTGTTGTGTATGTGTTTGTGTAGATATACACTTTCTCTGGAGAGCAGGCAACAGAATTAAATTTTTAATGTGGACCAGTGTGTAAAAAATGACAATAAATGTTTTCTCTTCTCTTCTCTTCTCTTCTCTTCTCTTCTCTTCTCTTCTCTTCTCTTCTCTTCTCTTCTCTTC
>WNWU01000012.1:12459134-12526944 GCA_012654045.1 Ptyas mucosa | reverse complement strand
GAAGGAAGGAAGGAAGGAAGGAAGGAAGGAAGGAAGGAAGGAAGGAAGGAGGGAGGGAGGGAGGAAAGGAAGGAAGGAAGGAAGGAAGGAAGGAAAATAGAAAGTGAGAAGAAAGAAAGAAAGAAAGAAAGAAAGAAAGAAAGAAAGAAAGAAAGATTCTGTCTCCTGATTCTAAACCTTCCTACAGATTTAAGCTGAAAAATCTCTGCTAGCTGGGATGCTGGAGGAATGGGGATGTTTTGGAGCAAGGTGCTTTTTACAGTAGTTCCAACCATGGTTGTAGATTGCGACATAGAGCCTTGGGATGGGTGTGGGAGGAACTGTAATGGCTACATGAGTACAGAAGCTGGGCAGTAGAGTGAGGCAAGAGCTGGATAGATGCTGTTTGTGTAAGTAGAGAAAATCAAGGCAGCCTGTCTTTTTTTTCCCCCCTTTCCTTGAACTACATTGTGAAACCAACTAACTACTGATTAAAAGGATTAAGATCAGATGGCCTGAAATGCCTCATGTTATAATGAAAGCTGAGCAAGGATTTGCTTGTGCCCACAACTTGGGAGGCACAATGATGCAAGGATAAATCCAACAGGAACAAGCCCAATGCTGTGAAATAAAAAGTCCAGCTTTGGTTTGGTTTCTGATGAACTGGCTCAGAACCAGATAAATAACTGACTGAGCCTTTAAGACAAGTGGTTGCCAGGGGACTGGTAGGTGCAAAGCCAGTCTGAGCGGGTTGCACAGTGTGTGAATAGAAGGATGATTAAAAAGGAAAAAAAAATATCAGAGCCAGTTTTCTTTTTCTTGTGGCATTCAGATTTTTTTTTAAAAAAAGTCCTCTCTGCAATCTATATGATTTATATTGACAGTGTCATTTTGCTCTTTGTATATAAGATCAAGAATTGAACAGTTCTGTGATCGATTAACTCAGACTTTTGGTATTCCCTCTGATGAATCACTGCTTGCTTTAACTGACCGCCGTTGCTCTGAATCACACTACACTAGATTAGCTTCCTCCTGGAGAAGAAAAAATATGCAATATCAGAGGCTGCAATAGTGGATCTTAGTTTTCTAATTAAGATTTCTAATCAACCAGCCTTTTTTTCCTCAATCCGATATCCTTATGAAACATTGGGCTTTAATTCAGGGGGGGGGGGGTGAAATCCAGCAGGTTCTGACAGGTTCTGGAGAACCGGTAGCAGAAATTTTGAGTAGTTCAGAGAACCAGCAAATACCACCTCTGGCTGGTCCCAGAGTGGGGTGGGAATGGGGATTTTGCAGTATCCTTCCCCTAGAGTGGAGTGGAAATGGAGATTTTGCAGTATCCTTCCCCTGCCATGTCCACCAAGCCACACCACACCTACCAAGCCACGCTCACAGAAACGGTAGTAAAAAATATTGAATTTCACCACTGCTTTAATTCCCATTTCCTAACTATAAACTCCGAATTTCAGGCGCTGATGTTTTATTCATCTTGAGGGTATCAGGTGTCCTGCTTTATTAACCAGGAAACTACATAGTTTAAAAAAGCCATTGATATTTGCATTGTTTTGTCTTGTACCCACAACATGTTCTTTAAAGAAGAAGAGATACATTTCACTTCTTGGAAATGTAGTTGCAGGCGTTGATTGCCATAGTCACTGAAAAGTGCTGCCTTGGAAGTAGAACCAATACATTTATCATGCTACTTACCCCTGTTAGAACCTTGTACAAGAGTTCAGATCTGTTCCCTCAAGAGTATGGAGGTAGAGCTTCTGGGCATCTAGCCTCAGTTATCTACCTTTCTCCTTTGCCAGCTCCCATTTCTGGCTGCTCTACCAGCTGCCTTCCTTCTGCACCTGCTGCTTCTGCCCTGCATACCATTGCTAGGTTTGTCTATGCATTGATGCAAATGATGAGGTGGAACTGAAGCAAGAAGTCAGACACTAAGGGATAATTCCAAACGGAATGGAACAACTTGCCACAGCCAACTTGCTGCAGCCAACTTGCTGCGGCCAACTCGCCGCGGGACAATTTAACAATTCTATTTAATAATTTTAAATAAATAAAAATTATTTTAATTTTTGCCATTCACATTTCATTTTTGTCCCTTCTTTTGCATCATTTCTTTAATGATTCTATTCCACTCTTTTTTTGATATTAGTGTAACTCTTGTCCTGCAGTGAGTTGTCCTGCAGTGAGTTGGCTGTGATGAGTTGTCCTGCGGTGAGTTGCCCACAGCAAGTTGGCCATGATGAATTGGCCGTGGTGAATTGTCATAGACCCAACTCAAAAGTGATGTGCATGGGAAGAGAGCAGCAAATACATGCATAGAAAAGGGCAGATTATTTTACAAATCCAAACCTGTCTCAGATGTAGGGCTAAGATGAGTCCTACCATGGTAGGTAGTCCCTGTAGGCAAGGTGTCCTTGAGACTACCCTCACTTGGGACCCATAAGATTCCTTGACTGAACAATCAAGGGCCTGGGCATAACTAGAACTTCTGAATACACCTACATGCTTTCCTAAATTCCTAAAGTTTGATTAGCAGAACAGCATTCTTTGTTTTTTGTTGCAATTTCTTCTATTGAAATTTCTCCCCAGTTGTCCCAAAGGTGCTTTTTTCAAGAGGCAACTGGACTTTCTGGTTTTCCTTTGAAGACGTTTTGCTTCTCTGGAGAAGCTGAAGAACCTTCTTGGATGAGAAGCAAAACATCTTCAAAGAAAAACCAGAAAGTCCAGTTGCCTCGTGAAAAAGCACCTTTGGGACTGAGAATCTCCATAGACACTCTCCTCAGTTGTTTCTACTCATCCTAACTGTAGTCTGGCAGGAGGGACATGCTTTGGGTCCCATTGGCTAAGGAGTGTCACCTGATGGGGCCCAGAATAAGAGCCTTTCTGCCATGGCACCTGCCCTGTGGAACATTATTTCATGAGATCAGGTTGGCCCCAATCGTGTTGGCCTTTTGTAAGGCCCTCAAAACTTGGTTTTGTGCCTCAGCCCCCAGGTGTCTAATGGAGTTCAATTAATGATTTTGGCGATGGCTGTTTTTTATGATACTTGGCTGCTAAATATTTGTTTTTATATTGCGTATTTTATCTGTTTTATCTATTTTATTGTAAGCCGCGTAGTGTCACATATGTGAGATGGGTGGCGATATAAATCAAATAAACACATAAATAAGGTGGGATTAGGGTGGAAAGGGAACAATTGGAATGGAAAGAACAAATGAAGGGAGTAAAGCTTTTGGCTCTCAATGGCTGTATTTAGAGGTGGAGGCTTATGTTTTTAGCAGAACAACTCACAACTTAAGGTTTTTTGATACCAAGAATGATCATCCTAAGCAAGTCTGTCAGAAGTCTTCCATTTCATTGTACATTTATTTTTAATTGCAGACTTGGGGTTTTCCGTCATGTTTAGCAATGTCCATTTCTCTCTTTCCATATCCTTCCCACTTCCTCCTTTGTTCAACATCCAGCTTGACAAGTTTGTAGGCTTACTCACTTCTAAGTAATTAGTGAAGCTGGGCCTAATAAAGCAGCGTCCTGTTATTTTCCTCACATAGTCCTAGTTCCAATTTGAAGGTCTGCAGAGCATTCTTATTGGTCCTCGCAAACAAGAAAACAGTAGGAGCATGCGTGGTCTCATAGCTTCCAAGTTCCTTTAACAAATGCTTCTTAGGTTAATTTAAATATTTCTGTTTTTCCTTTTTGAATCAGATTTTTTTTCATCCAAATAAGTACAGAAAATATCAAATAATTTTTTCACATGGCTTTACATAGATGTGTTAGATAAGTTTCTATGTTAGTTTTAAAAGGTGAGGCAAAGTGGTCAATTTAGGATGACAGTCTATTTAGCAGTTCTGAAGACAGGAACATACAATGTTATCCTCTACCTTGCATCATGCAATTGGTGAACCAATGAAACGATGGAGTTTCTGTTTTTTGTTATTTTTAACCAGTCCACTGATGAGCCAGTGAAACAATGCATTTTCCTCCCTCTCCCCCCAACCCCTTTACTTTTAAAATTGCCTGGAAGTAACTTAAAAGCGGGGAAACAATAAAGGGACAGGAAGATGGGGTAGCTGGTTATGGGGGTGGGGTAGGGACTGCAAGAAGAAGGGGTTGGAAAAGAAAGGATTCTCCATGTGCATATGTGTGTGTACGCTTGTGTGAGGGTGAGAATGTGTTTGTGCAGGTCAGTACTGTACAGCAAGAAAGCAAATGAACTGTCAATCTCCTCCTCACAATCATAAAGAGACAGAACAAAATAATTTCACTTTTTTTCCCCAAGCATGAACCTGCCTTCCAGTAGAATCCAAAAACAGCTTGGCTTGTGGTAGCTCTCCTAACAAGGGTTCCATTTCTATGGACTGGCAGCAAAGGCTGGGGTGAAATTGATCAATATTTGTCAATGTTCAGGCTTAAGTGACAAGAAAAATGGTGAATTTTCCCCCACCCCACTCCATGACCTGGTAAAATTCCTGTCATAAACAAGCACTGCCTAGATTCTCTTCACAGATTCATCCAACATAAGGAAAGAGATTGGTGCTTGCTTTCCTGACCGAAATGGGAGAAATAAATGATCACGGAATCCATCAATTGGGAGATGCTATAATCTTTGTCTGGATGGAGCACCTTAAAAGTATCATTGTTAAAGTTTGAAATTTGGATAGCTATTTTTTAAGCCAAACTTGCATTTCCAGCCAGTATCAGCATGAGAGACAAGTGGTTTGGGCTACTGAAAGAATTGCCCTAGGATCATCTCCCTAAATCACTGAAAGAAGCTACAGACATTCCTGGAATGAGAGGTGGGGTGGGAATCAAGTTTCTCCTTTTATATTTCACTGTTCTGTGAAGATATGAAGGACTCTTGCACCAGGTCAAACCTTCTAGGTCAATAAAAGACTATTTATCAGAATTATAGCCATATTGCAGCTTCATGGGGAAAAAAACAATAAAGGAGAGTATTTGTAGCTCAGGGTTGAAATGAGGGGTCCTTGGTACGCTCTAAGCTTGCTTGGTTTTTTGCAAATGTTTCATTACCCTAACTAGGTAACATCATCAGGTAACTGATGCACTAACACTGATGATGTTACCTAGTTAGGGTAATGAAATGTCTGCAAGAAAACAAGCAAAGTCAGTGTTGTGGCCCGTCAGCCGCCTGTGCAGTTAGTAGTTGATTCCAACAGTGAGGAGGCTGGTGTGGTGCTGCTCCAGCAGCCTGTGCAACTGGCGCTCGAGTCAGACAATGAGGTGGCTGGAGGAGATGTGGTGCTAGAGGCGGGGATTCAGCCAGGGCCTTCAGAACCTCCAGAAGCTCCCATAAGTGAAGAGGAAGAAGAGTAGGAGTCTCTTCTTGATGCATGAGCACGCAGAGCTGTTAAAAGGCAGGAGTGGCTGCTCAGAAGGAGGTCTTCTCGAGAGTAAGGCTTGGGGCTAATTGGCCACTCCCCTAGCCTATTTAAGGAAGGACAACGACTGATGCAATTTTCAGGAAACAACTTCGTTCATATTCCTTCGTGTCTTGATTCCAGAAACGTTTGATTCGGCTCTTGTTTATCTCTTGTCAGTTTTCCTGCAAATTGCTTCTGGGCATTCTGCCAACCACAGTAAGCTTACGGTTATCTGAAAGACTGTGCCTCAGAATTGAGTTATTATTCTTTGGATTCTTGTTGGCTGTTAATGAAGTTAAATTAACAGCCCTTGTTCAGAAAAGACTGATTTAAACTGTACTTGTGTTCGAACAACTAATAAAGCTCATTAGTAGTCCTTAATTAGTAAACTAAGGTTTGTACGGATTTTGTGTCTGCTGTGTTCTTTAGGGTCCGTAGCTGGGGCAGAACAGTCAGAGAGCATCAAGGACCCTTCCCCCCCAAAAAACAACAACCAAGAAAAGAGGACAAAAAGGAAACTAGTACTAAAATTGCTACTAAAAATTACAGGGATATATTAGAAACCTGGAAAACTGTAATGACCCCCCACTCCAAAATTAACTAGAATGGGAATCCATGTTAAAGACAAGTGGATCCAGTGATCAGCTGAGTCTGTGAGACCTGTCCAGACTTGAAGAACTGACGAGGCATACAGACATCTGCCGCAAAGTGAGATTGCCATCAATTTAATGATGTACAGTATAGCATGTGTGGTGACATCACAAAGCAAGCTTCATCTTTCCATCTTTGCGTTCCAGATCTGATGTAAGTACAAGGCATTGCATCATCTGATGCAAACTAATAAGTATGTATGCACGTGCATCAACAGACAGATGCTTTCCCAGGACATCTGGGAAACAAAAGTAATATCCTGTGGTGACCTTTGGGCAAAAAGATCCTTCAAGAGACATGGGAGCTAGAGTCAGAAAAAAAAAATAATTGACATACCATATTTTTCAGAGTATAAGATACATTTTTCCCCCTCCTAAAAGAGGCTGAAAATTTGGGTGCGTCTTATACACCAAATGTAGCTTTTTCGAAGCTTTTTTTTCAGCCCTAACGAGGCGCTAGTGATCTTCTGAGCTTTGCCTGCTCCCTCTGACTCTCAGCTGTTCTTTAGAAGCTTTTTTTCAGTGAAGTGATCTTCCATGCTTTGCCTGCTCCCTCCAACTCTCAGCTGTAAAGCTTTTTTCAGCCTTAACAAGGTGCTAGCGAGTGAAGCGATCTCCGTGGTTTGCCTGCTTTTCTCATTGTTTATCTCTCCAAAGATCAGTTATGCTTTAGAAGCTGTTTTTTATCCCCAAGCAGGGGATAAAAGCCATCGAACTAATGTGCTGAAGCTGACTAGGGACACTAGCCAGATGAATACCTGGTAGGCAGATTTTTTCCTAGGGTTGCCAGGTCTGCTTCCAAAAAATAGCAGACAAGCGGGTGTGTGTGTGTGTGTGTGTGTGTGTTAAGTAGTAAAAAAATAAAAAAAAATTACAATTAAATAATAAATTTTCTTACAAACATTTTAACACGTATTAAAATAATCACTTCAAAACTTTACTTAAAATTCAAAACATCAAATATATTATAATAATATGTAAAATATTAAATTACATTTTACTTTGCTGTCATGTGTATTTTTTATTTGACTGCACAGCTTTGATCAATTCTTTGTGTTTAAGGAATAATTCTTTAATTTCAGTACAACGTTGAGAAATATTAAAAAACATACAAAGTTCACTTCAAACTGATGGTACAAGCAGTCGGTTACGTTCGTCAGTCCACAAATTTCCCATGACGCTGAAAATTCGTTCAACATTTGCATTTGATACCGGAATTGATGCACAATACTGGAACAGTTTCAGTAAACTCGGAGCTGGCTCTTTCTTGAAAAAGTACGTCCACTTATCAAGGGATGAATCACCCTGCAGATGAACATAAACTTCTTCTAAGGCAGAAATTTCATTGAAGAGAGTGTTGGGTGGAAGTTCTTCTCGCCATGGTACTAATAACCAGATGTTCGTAATTTCTTCTAAAGTTGGAGGATTATTGCGATCAATTTTATATACTTTTATTAAATGTCTTGTGAAACAATTGAGTATGATTAATAATTTTTTCAGAGAATCAAGTTCAATGGATATTCAATCTTTGTCTCATTCTAACTTACGAAAAAAAAGACAAAATGCGATTCTCCTATCCTTATTCTGTTAGACTGTACAGCTTTAGGTTACGTACCATTTAATCATAAATGTCTACTACATTTTAAAAAAAATGTCTACTATTTTGTGAAAAAAAATAGTGAACATAATGTGAAAAAACTGGACTGTCCGCTCAAATAGTGGACACCTGGCAACTTTATTCCCCCCCCCCTATTTTCCTCCCCAAAAACTAAGCTGCGTCTTATACTCCGGTGCATCTTATACTCCGAAAAAATGCGGTAGTTAGATGGAGGCTACGACTGGGGCTAAACAGAAGCTGGAGAAAGATATTGGGGCTTTCTGAAAATGCAAGAGATATATCCTGGTAGCAGCAATGCTGTACAAAATCTAAACATATTTATCAGGCCATCAACATTGCTGGTCTTCCATCTATGACCAATTCTGAAATTTTTGGAAGGGTTCTGGTTGCTGACAGCTAAATGAAGCTTGGAATGCTGCTCCATCCCTCCCACCAGCAGGCTTTCTAATTCTTTTTTTTTTCTTCCTCTGCCATGCCTGAGTAATCAGAGAAGAGAGTATCAAATCACACATCACACTTGCGATGGCCTGTGAACAATCCAAAGCCTTTACCAAAACCCCGGATTGTTGGTTATTCCATCTTAATTCCTTCTTAGATGTAAGGCTGCCAAATCCGCAGCTCTTTGCTGCCATCTAGTGGTCACCCAGATTTTTGCTACCCAGAGTTGGTGGCCGTACTTAGATGAAGGTGGCCACTTCAGGCTTTGAAGCAGATGAGGCTTTGCCTTTCATCTTTAATAAGTATTTGACATTCAAACCCTGCTGATGAATCTTTTTCAAAAGCACAATTTAAAAAACAATCTAGCCCATCATGTTAAGGTCTGAAAGTAAAAAAGTGGAGGTTCTGATGAAAGGTTCCCCCACCCAGCTTAGCCACCGCTTGCTTGTTCTGCTTCTGCCATCCAAGTCAGTTTCTACCATGGAATTACAATGCTCCCCCCCCAAGGCGTGCAGTGAATACATTTCTTCATGTGTATGTCCTAATCATCCACTCCCAACCGTCCTTGCTTCCTGTGACTAAATGGCAGCAATCTGTGCTGTAGTTTCTTTTTTTTCTTTCTTTTTCTTTCTTTTTTAATGGTAGCAAACAGGGAATCAAAGTGAAGCCAGCCAGTTCCTTTTTGACCTCAATTTCTGCTGTCATAAGGTTTCACCGAGTGTTCATCCTTCTACTCGTCACAGCAGCTGTCGGTTTCTACTTGGAAAATGCTGACCGTTTCTCTCACTGCTGCTGCCTTTGCTTCTCCTGCATGCTTTTTTGCCTGCCAACTTGAAAGGGTTTTTGTGTTTCCAGAGTCCTCATGGAAAAGTACAAACAGATAATGACCTATGTGTTCACTTTTCTTGTTTATCTTCCTCCATCAGGCAAAACAAGACCAAAGGCTTGTTTCTCCATGCACTCCCTCTTCTGTCCCCCCCCCCCCCCAACCCCTGCAGTGGAAATCTGCTGACTGCAAATTTGTATTGGCATAATGCAGATCAAGATCTGACCTTGAGCACTTGGCCCAGGCCAGCTTCTCAGAAAACCAGTGGTCCAACTGGCTTGTATGTATCCACTGACAGTTCAGAGTTGGGCCAGGATGGCAGGCATGAAAATAGACCCTACTCTGACAGAGGTAGAAATACAATACTCTCTTGCCACAAGTAAGATATTTTTCGTTTAAGTTTCTTTGCTCAGACATAAGAACCAGTGTGAAGAGTAGCCATAATGTTGCCCATACTAAATACCAATACTCCTCAAATCCTAAGGAACGTGGTGGCTCAGTGGCTAAGACGCTGAGCTTGTCGATTGAAAGGTCAGCAGTTCAGTGGTTCAAATCCCTAGTGCTGCGTAACGGGGTGAGCTCCTGTTACTTATCCCAGCTTTTGCCAACCTAGCAGTTCGAAAGCAGGTAAAAAAAGCAAGTAGGCCAAATGACCATGGAGACATCTTCGGACAGTGCTGGCTGTTCGGCTTTGAAACGGAGATGAGCACCATCCCCTAGAGTCAGGAACAACTAGCACATATGTGCAAGGGGAACCTTTACCTTTACCTTTTACCTCAAATCCTAGTCTCAATTTAAAGGCTGAGACTGGCATATGAGCTCAATAACAAACTCCTTGTCAGGAGTTTGTATTTTATTTATATATGTTTATTATTATTTTACCATATGTATATCCAGCAAAAGCTTGTTCAAGGCAAGTTAGGACTTCCTGCTTGGAGGGAGACCTTGGCTGGGATTCAGAGGCTTCAAGCTTTTGTCTCTTCTACATATTGGAAAACTGGTCAGTCCTAGAAGAGATCAGCCCTGACTGCTCTTTAGAAGGCCAGATCCTGAAAATGAAACTCAAATACTTTGGCCACCTAATGAGAAGGAAGGACTCACTGGAGAAGAGCCTAATGCTAGGAAAGACTGAGGGCAAAAGAAGGAGACGACAAAGATCGAGGTGGCTGGATGGAGTCACTGAAGCAGTAGGCATGAGCTTAAATGGACTCCAGAGGATGGTAGAGGACAGGAAGGCCTGGAGGAACATTGTCCATGGGATCGCGATGGATGCATGCATGAAACAAAGAAACAGCATGATTATCTGCCTCAATCTTACTTTGAAACCATTAGGTAAAACTGCAGGCTGCACTGCTGGTTTTGAATAGTGACTTCCAGGCTACCTTGGGGGGTGGGGGGGAACCCTACCAAATGGTTATTTGGGCTTGGTTTGACTACATAATTTGTTTGTGCCCTAAATCCAAAATTGATCAGCTGCTGCCCGGCCTTATTTCATAGAAGTCATTTTGGATTCGGTAGCTAAGTTTTGGGTATTAATGGGAAATTATTTCTCAACCCGACAAGAAGTGAATAATTTCTGTGGCAACTTAGATACTGCAGCTGGAAGCTCTGATTGATGCCAATTCATTAGTTCCCTTCCCTTTAGCTGTTGCCCAGATATAGACTCATTGTGGAGACTCAAAAGCTTTATGTGTGAAGCGCAATATTAAAAAGAGAAAGAAAGAGATTTAAAACAGCTTGATGCACTATTGGAAAAAGACTTTGGGTGGCTTGATTCAATAAGGCACCTCTTGCCTCAGGTTGCAAGAGATTGTATTGACACCAAGAAGAGATGAATCTCATAGGAATGAAAAGGGTGTCAGTGCTTTTTTTTTTTTTTTTTGCAAGCAGAGCATTTAAACATTCTTTTTGCATTTCTTCATACAGGCCTAAGATTGCATTTAGCCTAAGAAAAGCAGGTGTGACCGCATGGTAGCTTTCCCTGAAGAAAGAAAAGAGAATAGTCTGGTAAACTGCTGATTATCCAGTAGAAACACCTGAAAGCTGAAGTGTCTTAAAACTATCCAATTTTAAATCAGGAACAGTTTATCTTTTATCTGCCAAGTTGAATGTTTAATTGATAAATTAATTTTAGGGAGTAAAGCATGGGTAATAGAAATGGTGTGGTGAGCGTGTCAGCATTCTTGGAATGGGTGAGGTTGGAGGCTTTGTTTTGGAAAATTTGGGGAGTTATTCTCAACATTGATAGGTTGGTTAACTGTTAACATGCACAGCCTTTCCTACTCTGCCTAATATTGATGGAAAATCACATCTCCAGAATTGAAGGATGTCCCACCCAATCTTAACTAGAGAATTTGGGAAGGGCAACATGAAAGAGGCTTTGGTTACATAGTTCCCTCTTTGCTTTGAAAGATAGCAAGAAAAAGAGAAATACCTGGGTAACAGACTGGGGGAGTGTGAGTGGGCACTTCGAATCATGTGCTTACTTACCTAGCAAGCTACCTGCGTAAGAGGTTGAAAACACAGGGGTGCTTCACACAGGCAACCTGTTAGGTTATTTCTGAACAAAAGTCTGGGGCGCTTTTGAAAGAAGAGAAGGGAATATTTATCGGGAGTGTTATCTATGGAAAATGGGAAACGGGAAAGGCGAGCTGGAAAGACAGTGTATTCAAAAACCTCACAAGGAGAATACAAAAGCTGAAGTGCAGGTATGAAGAGAAAGTCACAGCAAAAGAGTAGCATTCTGATATGATCCCTCTAAATAGTAGTAGAGCCTTTATTGTCATTGTACATATGATGGTTTATTAACCAAATTGGTTAATAAAATAAATAAATAAAGATTCACTTCCAGAAAAGGCATCAAGAGGATCTTGCACATCAGGGACTCTACAAAAATTCAAGCAGGAGGAAGGCAAGGTAGAGGAATGGCTTGCTAGAAAAAGAAATCAGCACAACTTAAGCAAACATCCTAAACAACGCTTCCCTCACTGTCAGTGATCAGATATGTTGGTGATTACTTGGAATTCCACATTGGGATTCAAAATACAATGAGATAAGCAGAATACTGCTTTCAATCCCTTTATCTCCAACTAAGAAAGATTCCCCTCAACAATGGTCCCCCAAAATGCTCTCACATAGCTGCATCATGATTTTCCCATTTCTTGTCTTTTCTGCACCTGAAATCAAAATGGCCAGAGAAGACTGAACAACTCCTGGAGAAGAAAAAAAACTGCCTCCAATAGCTTCAAGTGGCCAATGGGGACCGTGCAGATTCCAATTCCCTACTGTGTTATCAACTATATTGTTGATGGAAGCATGATAGATCAGATTTACAGCCAAACCTGAGGGGAAGAGGGAAAATACCTATACTTTAACCCTTAGAGTAGCTAAAGAAAAGTTTAAATTGCCTCCGGTGTGGACTGAGAATGTGATAAAAGCAATAATCAAGAGATGTTGTATAAAACCAATTGCAAGGATCTATTTATGTCACAGTTAGGAGAATGTGGGTATAAGCCTAGAGTTAGGGTTGGAGTAAAAGAGAGTTCAACTTTATGCAGAATCAATGAGACAATATTGGGCTTTATTAAACAATAAATGAAAGCAAGAAATCATTGTCTGGAAAAACCTAAGACTCAACAAGTTATAAATTATTTAAATTAATAAAAAGAGCAAGTAAAAGTGCCAATCAAGTCCAGAGAGGGCCATTGTTACAAACAAAATTTGCAGTGCCATGCATTACTTATGATAGTGCATCTTTGTGATAATTTTAACACAATCTATGATATATCCTTTGTATTAGTCACATTTTATTTAGGGCCTTCTGCAACAGAAAAAAAGAATAAGGTTTTAAAGTAGTAAAATAACATTGGAAAGGAGAACATCACTTGCTATCTTTTCTCTGTTTGAGTGTCAGCATGTATAGTCAAATGTCATGTTTCATAGTCACATGATTTATGAACTGGGTTTTATACCTCTTAAGTCAATAACTTCTCTGTGATCATAACTCTACAGCCATATATTCAGATATGACAGCTCACCTACTGTACACCTAGACCCAATTATGCACAAACCAGCAGAATGCCCAGAATTAAATTTTTTCTGCCTGAAGCTGCATTGCACTAAAATGCAATGGAAACGTCAGTGTATATGTGTGAAGAATATTTGCTTCATTTACCTACTTATTATTTATTGGCAAAGATTTAAATTTGATAAAAACCCCATTCTGGCTAGAATGTGCATCTGTTCAAAATCCACTATCTCTATTATTACATCAATCACAGTTAAAAGTTACACGTAGAAGAATGGAATACATTTTTAGCATCACTTGTGAAAATACCACTTGAAGTTAGAGCATGAAGAATAAGAGACTTTCTTTCCCTTCTTCATTTTGCCTAATTAACTTGTTGTTTATACAACTTTACTATTTGCACACTATAATAGTGTGGGGTTTTGTTAAAGTTACTAATTTTAACTACGGTACTGTTTATGCTCCTGAAACAGCTGTATGAATTGTTGGATTGTCCATTGAATTAAGTTCTGGGATTTTTGTTGCTGTTCTTACATCTGCTAGGGAAGGAAAGCTGGAGTATTAAAATCTTAGATCATTGTTTGATTAAACAATCTTCCTTTATTTACAGTCTTTGAGAAACTAATTCTGCTTTATAATTTATTTATTATTCATTTGATATGGATTTATTCAAACAATCAATATCACGAACATAAGCTTTTTTTTTAGTAACAGCTGAAAATAATACAAATCTGAGTGTAATTAAAGAAAATAATGAAACTTCTCTCTGTGGATAATATTGAATCTGCTTCAGATGCGTTAACTTGCTCATTATAGAAAGCATATCCACATATGAAAAGGAGGGAGTTGCAGACAGCCACCCAAGAAAATTAAGCATACATTTATTATTATTATTATTATTATTGTTGTTGTTATTTGTTACACAGTCAGCCAGATATTCAGGATTTGGCATTTTGATCCATCTATTGAGTCCTTCCCAAGGACCTGGGATAGGCAGATATTGATGTCTGATGGTGTTAGAGGTATCGCCATAGGATGTAAGCTGTTCTCAGTAAAGCTGCCTTTTGCAATTGACTGATAGTGATTTTGTCAATGCTGATGCTCCAGTTCTTTTGTGATTACTGTTACCTTTGGCATTGCCTTTCCCTTCTTTTGTCACGGTTGTTCTTTCTATTTGCAGGTCTTTGTATTTTATTTTTATTATTAAATTTATTTGCTGCCCAGCTCATGGTTCAAGGAGGAGTCATTTATTTCATCAAGGATGTGGAAGCTGCAACCAGTATGTAACAATGGAACCAAACATGCTCCCCCATTGTGCATCAATTCCTTTTCATCCCTTTTTCTGCTATTATGGTATTACCATTGATACTAATTAACTGCTTTGCCAAGTATTCTTCTGCTTATCCAACTGGATCGTTCAGAAAAGATCATGCTGAGAATTCCTTCCCCATCTGCTGGACAGGATGTGTGGGCTGTTAGGCTTTCTCTGTAATAGCCTCCCACATTCTAAACTTCCTGAATAACCATAGGTTTGAACGTAGGTCTCCCTCTGTCTTAGCATACTCATAGTGGATCTCCTAACAGTCCAGTGAAATTGGTTAAACTGAGCAGTAATAATAGCGACAAATCACCCAGGAATCATCATAGATGGACAGGTTACATTCCACATAGAAAAAGTGCAAAAGCTGAAGTAGCATCATCTATTGGTGATTCTGTTATCATCATCGCCTTTTACATTGCAGGTAGTAGTCTTGACTTATACCAATAGCAATAGCACTTAGACTTATAAACCACTTATATACAGTCATGGCCGTAAATGTTGGCACCCCTGAAATTTTTCCAGAAAATGAAGTATTTCTCACAGAAAAGTATTGCAGTAACACATGTTTTGCTATGCACATTTATTCCCATTGTGTGTATTGGAACAAAACCAAAAAAGGGAGGGAAAAAAGCAAATTGGACATAATGTCACACAAAACTCCAAAAATGGGCTGGACAAAATCATTGGCACCCTTTACTTAATATTTGGTTGCACATCCTTTGGAATAAATAACTGAAATCAGTCACTTCCGATAACCATCAATAAGCTTCTTATACCTCTCACCCGGAATTTTGGACCACTCTTCCTTTGCAAACTGCTCCAGGTCTCTCTTATTGGAAGGGCGCCTCTTCCCAACAGCAATTTTAAGATCTCTCCACAGGTGTTCAATGGGATTGAGATCTGGACTCATTGCTGGCCACTTCAGAACTCTCCAGCGCTTTGTTGCCATCCATTTCTGGGTGCTTTTTGACGTATGTTTGGGGTCATTGTCCTGCTGGATGACCCAAGATCTCCGATGCAAACCCAGCTTTCTGACACTGGGCTCTACAGTGCGACCCAAAATCTGTTGGTAATCCTCAGATTTCATGATGCCTTGCACACATTCAAGGCACCCAGTGCCAGAGACAGCAAAACAACCCCAAAACATCAGTGAACCGCCACCATATTTCACTGTAGGTACTGTGTTCCTTCCTTTGTAGGCCTCATTCCGTTTGCGGTAAACAGTAGAATGATGTGCTTTACCAAAAAGCTCTATCTTGGTCTCATCTGTCCACAAGACATTTGCCCAGAAGGATTTTGGCTTACTCAAGTACATGTTGGCAAAGTAGTCTTGCTTTTTTATGTCTCTGTGTCAGCAGTAGGCTCCTCCTGGGTCTCCTGCCATAGCGTTTCATGTCATTTAAATGTCGATGGATAGCTCACGCTGACACTGATGCTCTCTGAGCCTGCAGGACAGCTTGAATTGCTTTGGAACTTGTTTGGGGCTGCTTATCCACCATCCGGACTAGCCTGCATTGGCACCTTTCATCAATTTTTCTCTTCCATCCACGCCCAGGGAGATTAGCTACAGTGCCATGGGTTGCAAACTTCTTGATAATGTTGCGCACTGTGGACAAAGGCAAATCTAGATCTCTGGAGATGGACTTGTAACCTTGAGATTGGTGATATTTTTCCACAATTTTGGTTCTCAAGTCCTCAGACAGTTCTCTTCTCCTCTTTCTGTTGTCCATGCTTAGTGTGACACACAGACACACAATGCAAAGACTAAGTGAACTTCTCTCCTTTTTATCTGCTTTCAGGTGTGAGTTTTATATTGCCCGCACCTGTTACTTGCCCCAGGTGAGTTTAAAGGAGCATCACATTCTTGAAACAATCTTATTTATCCACAATTTTGAAAGGGTGCCAATGATTTTGTCCAGCCCATTTTTGGAGTTTTGTGTGACATTATGTCCAATTTGCTTTTTTTCCTCCCTTTTTTGGTTTGTTCCAATACACACAAAGGGAATAAACACGTGTATAGCAAAACATGTGTTACTGCAATACTTTTCTGTGAGAAATCCTTCATTTTCTGGAAAAATTTCAGGGGTGCCAACATTTACGGCCATGACTGTACCACTTTACAGCCCTTTCTAAGCATTTTACAGAGTCAGCATATTGCCCCTAACAATCTGAGACCCCATTTTACCAACCTCAGACAGATGGAAGGCTAAGTCAATCTTGAGCTGGTGAGGATCGAACTCCTGGCAGTCGGAAGAATTAGCCTGCAATACTGCAGTCTAACTACTGTACCACCACAGCTCAATTATGATCATTTGAATCTATGACGACCTGAAAAAGGATGCTTTATGGCTTTAAGGCTCTTCTGGACATCAACATCACACTGCCTCTCATGGTCATGTGATCATGATATGGATGCTTGGCAACCCATTCATACTTATGATCAATTGCCAAGTAATCATGAGATCACCATTTGCAATGTTCTCTGCCTGCTTCCCCCCCCCCCTCCAAAGTAATGGAGACCCCTACAGGGAAAGTTGCAGGCAGCAGTTGCCTGCTGAGAGGACTCTCTCTTGTCTTGGCTACCTGCTGAGGGGAGCTGAACTCCAATGGGAGGAAAAACAGAGGTCAGTTCCTGAATATTTGAGCTCTATTTCTCCACCCTGAGGAAGAGCTGACATTCTTCAATAGGCAGCTCTTTCAGCCAGCCACTAGAGACGAGGGGGAGGTGGAATCCAAGCATGATTTTCATCTCCTGAGTGGAGAAGCAGCACAGTAAGGCAAGGAGCATGGGATGCCTCAGGTGGGGGTGGGAGGCCCCGGGATGCCCGATGCAGGTCCTGCAGAAGTGTCTCTTCACTCAGGGGTTGAACATTTATTTATTGATTGATTGATTGATTGGTTCGATTTATATGCCGCCCTTTTCCGGAGACTCAGGGCGGCTTACAATGCGTTAAGCAATAGCCTTCATACTTTTGTATATATGCTTAGTAGGGCTTTTTGCCTCCCCCCCCAAGCAGTGTTCTTTTTTATACTAAGTCAGCTTATTGCCCCCACAAACCGGATCCTCATTTTATCTACCTCGAAAGGATGGAAGGCTGAGTCAACCTTGAGCCTGGTGAGATTTGAACTTGAGGTAATTGCAGGCAGCTGGTGTTACTTAATAGTGCTTTAGTCTGCTGCGCCACCAAGGCTCAAAATCATGTTTGGATATTGGCAGGGAGGATTTTTAGTTCCTGAGCAGAGCCTCCCAGGGTCTTCTATCCCCCAGAGGTACCTTACCTGGATTCCATCTACTTAATGACCTGTGCAATCATTTATTGACCACAACTGGAAGTGTGAGAATTCCAATCACTGAGCAAAGCAGTCACATGGGCAATCATGTAATGTTTCTTCTAACAGCTGCTTCACTCAAGGACCAAGATTCCAGTCCCAATTGTGGTCTTTAGATGAGGATTTCCAATGGCTGCACAGTGCACACACACACCCAAGTCACATGAGTGCATTTTGGGTGCTTATATTATAACCAAAAATTTTAGCCACTCTTAACCAAGAAGAGGTGGCTCTTCTTTGTTTCAGATTTCAGTAAAAGTTCATACATCATAGCAATTATATGTTCATCATTTGTACACAATTTTATTTCAAATTTAGTTTTACAGTGTTCAAAACCATACATTCTTTTATCTACTTTCTAATAATTGTGAGTGAACAATTGACAACTATATCCCTCTACCACCAGTTCTTTCCTTGATTTTATTTTACATTCCTCGACAAAAATTCTAGTATCTTGCAATAACCATTTGCATTTGTCTAATATTTCTCCTTTATAAAATGCTTCTTGTGCCTAAATCCACAAAGGTGTTTTGGGGAACAACCTGGATTTGTATCTATTCCATGTTCTCACCATGGCATGTCGAATATAACATTTTTAAAAATCCACATTAACCTTGACTCTATCATACCATAAATATTCATGTCACCCAAATTCATGTCCTTCTAAATTATCTGACAAATGAAAAAAACCTTTTCAGCAACAGTCACTCTTTTATCCAAACTAAGCAGCAAGCTGCAAAACACAATTTCAGGTAAACCCAATCCTCTTCTTTCCCTTGACTCTTATAACATCTTATATTTAACAGGTATTGTGTGAAACAAAACAAAACAAAACAAAAAAACCCCACCATCATTCTAGGGAAGAGATTCATTTTTTATCACAGAAATTCTTCCCAACAATGACAATTGTAATTTTTCAAATCTTAACATGCCTTTTAACTTCATTCCATGTCTTATCAGTTATTTTAAAATAACATACAATTCATATTTGTCACAGTGTTACCAAAATATTTTACCTGTTTCTCAATCTTAAATCCTTTTTTATCCATCAATTCTGTTTGATCTTCTATTTTCACATATTTTATTAACACCATCATCTTCTTTTTATTAATCTTGAAACCTAATAATCACCACATTTTTAATTTGTCCATTAATAGTTCAATTCCCTTTAAAGGATCTTCCAGAACCAACCTCAAGTCAACTGCAAACTTAATTTATGTCTCTCTTGTAATCTTTACTGCCACAATTGTCTCATCTTGTCTAATATCTCTATTCAGTATTTCAAGAACCAACATAGACAAGAGAAAAGGCATGCCTATTTTATTGCTTTTTGTATTTCACTGGGTTTTGTTAGAGCTTCATTAACAATTATTTGTGCTTTCTGTGAAGTGTAGATTAATGTTACCCATTTATAAAGTTTTCTCCAAAATCCATGTCTTCTAAAACCTTGAACAAGAAAATCCATTCAAATTGTCAAAGGCTTTCTCTGCTTCTAAGAAAATCAGCATGGGTTGTTTTTCATTTTGTTGCGCCAAATAATCCAAAATGTCCAACACTTCTCTAATATCGTCATTTAAATAAAAACCTACATTGCTCCTCATGAATAAATTCTTGCAAAATTATTTTCAGTATCAGATAGAATTGTTGTGAATAAATTGTGGTATTTAATAAAGATATTGTCCTATAATAGCTTCTTGTTAGGCAAAGTAAAATCTTGTTCATTATTGGGTATTAATATTATATTGACCTTTTTTCAATTCTCTGGCATCTTTCCTCCCTGTAGTACAGAATTCATCATGTTTTGTAAAGGTTGTAAAATTTTATCCTCAAAATATTTACAATAAAAATCTGATAATCTCCTCAGTCCAGGCTCCTTTTCTATTTAATCTTTTTTTATAGCTTCAGAAATGTCCTTTGTTTTAAGTTTATTCATAATCTGTCTCTGTTCCACTGTAATCTTCAATAAATTTTGTATCTTTAAATATTCATCTATTTTCTCTAGAGAAGTTTTTAATTTATATAAATATCAATTATATAAATGGAATACTGTTGATGAAATGCTTTTGTATGGTTGTATTATCCATTAATACAGTATATCCCCCTTGTAATTCCAATATCATGTTATTTTCTTTTTCTTTTTGTAATTTATATGCTAGGCACATCTCTCCTTTATTTGCAAACTCAATTTTTTTGCTTTATATAGTTCATTTTTATTTTATTTCCCTTTGTCTTATTATTAGCATTGATAAACGTCATTGTAATTATTGTGTAAATACTTTTTTTACTTAAAATTTTAGGAAAATTCTTTAATTTTTCTTTTCTCCTTATTTCATTCAAAATAGCTTGTACTTTCTTTTGACTCTTCCTTGTAAGTTCACTATCATATTGTATAAAATAACTCTGCTAAAAGCTTTAGTTGCATCCCAAACCACTCTTAAATAAGTTCCTTAACTAAATTATTTTTTTAAAAAAATCTTTTATTTCTTTTTACAATCTTCCACAATTGCTTCTTTCTGTAGCAACATTTCATTTAGTCTCCATCTAACATAATTAGATTTCCTTTTATAAACCAAATTCACAGGATTATGATCCAAAAAAGTCTTTGTTAATATCTCTACCTTAGAAACCTTAGTAGCAATGTTCTTTGAAGTCCAAATCATGTCTGTTTTTAAAAAGGATCTATGTCTTTCTGAAAAGTAGGTATATTCTCTTGAACAGCCATTTTTCTGGCTCCATATTTCAAGTGCCCCAGAAAAAATGAAATTACAATTTATGATTTTGATAGACAAGATTATAGAAAAAAGTGAGTTATGTTATAACTATAGAGTAAGAGGTTAATTTATAATTATACTATTAACTGCTGAAAAGAATATTGAATGCTTCTCTGTTTCTTTTTTCTTTTCTATGTTTCTCCTTCTTGTTTTCCCTTTTTTCATTTAGTTTTCTCTGAGTTCTTTCTTTTTCTTTTCACTTTCTTACTTTATATTTGTAAGCTTACTTTTTAAAAAAAAAAATCCTTAATACATTTTTTTTTAATATACAAAAGACTTCCATTGCATTTCAGGGCAAACTGGCCTTAAAATAGCCTTTCCCAATTTGGCACTTTCATGTTTGCATTTGCTGTTTTTATATCTTGGCTTTGTATCTATTGTTCTGCGCCACTCAGAGTCACCTTAGATGAGATGTGCGGTATATGAATTTGAGTAATAACTAAATAAATAAGCTTTCTGCATGAATCTCCGAAATCAGTCCAGATTTGTATTAGGAAACTGGTTCTAGTACAATATTCCCCAGGTTAAAGTCCTCCAGGTTCCTGGACTATAGCAATAGCAATAGCAATAGCACTTAGACTTACATACCACTTCAAAGTGCTTTAGAACAGTCAGCGTATTGCCCCCAACTATCTGGCTCCTCATTTTACCAACCTCAGAAGGATGGAAGACTGAGTCAACCTTGAGCCGGTGAGAATCAAACTGCTGGCAGTTGCAGAATTAGCCTGCAATACTGCATTCTAACCACTGCTCCACCACAGCTCCTCTCTAACTCTCCTCTTTCCCAGTAAGCAGCGAATTGCAATTCCAAGATATTTGAAGGACATTATTTTGGAGGAATTCTTACACTGCTCAGACTTTTCAAAGATGTCGAGGGTGTGGGAGGGAATCCATAAATGGGGGAGGGGACCACTTTCTCGCATATCAGCAGAATGGCTTTTCCGAATGTATAGATTCAGTGGATACAAACTAATGCAGCTCATTTTCCAAAAAAAGAAATCAGCTGAGTATTTTTAAAGCTCTGCACAAATATGTCTTAGATTAAGTACAAATGAATAATCTGAATTTATTATTGAGTTTATGCATTTGCAAGTAGTTTGATTTGGGTAGAGCCATGGTTTCACTTGTAATTTAAGCACAGGTGGTCTTCGCTAAACGAATGTTTGGACTTACAGCAATGATGAAAAAGAAACTTTTTAAGGCCATTCTTCGTTTTTATGATCTTTGCAGATCTATAATGCAAAGGAAAGCTGAACTAAAACGATAAGCACAGAGACAGTTCCATTTAGCAACTGCTTCACTTAACAACCAAGTTGCTGGTTTCAGTTGTAGTTGCTTAATGAGGACATCCTGTAATAGATAATTAAAAATCAGGGGGTTGAGTTAGGGGAGAGAAATAAAAGCTTGTTCTGGGAAACTAGATTATGGTTTCCAATTAAGTCTGTCTTGTCACAGAGCAGCCTTCATATGGAGCTCTTAATCTTTTTTTTTTATTATTATTTATTATTATTATTATTATTATTTTATTTAAAATGCTGTTAGCTTTAGAAACATGCACATGTCTAGCCACCAATAAACATCTGAATGTATGCTAAATAAAAATCCAGTATCTAATACAAGATAATAGACAACTATTCTGGAATAAATGCCAGTTAATTCTCTCAGCTGAGTGAAAAATTCCTTGCTAGAGTTTCTTTTCTGCTATTACAACCCAGCCAGTATTTCACAGCTAGCAGTTATGGTGCTAACATGCACTCTAACTGTACTTCCTTTCGAAAGGTAATACATTATCTCTTTCCTATTTTTCTTTCCTTTTTTGTTTCTTTTTTCTTTTTCTTTTAGAAATAAAACATTACATTCTGATGGTTTGACTTCCTGCATGGGATAATTTGCACTGCTGCTGCAGGATGGCATCCTATTACATAAGATGACAGAACAAACTGGTGGTTCCTGCTGATACTTCAGGAAACGCTTGTCTTCTCTTACACTATCAGTTCCATCTGATCTCCAATGATCTCACTGTAGTCAGTTTATAATTCATCAAACCAAACTGAGCTATGGATATCCTCTTTAGGTTTCCAGTCTGGGCCTGAAAAAATAAAGGATGCTATTGTGTTTGACTTGAAATAGTCCAAATTGATCATGTGTCTTTGAAAGCACCTACTGCAGATGGGAAAAGCTACCCTTGACTTCTTCCCTCTCCCTTCTTGGTCTCTCATCTCTAATTTCTCTAAATGTATGAAATCATGCCCTTCCTCCCCCCCACAACTGAAGATCAATGGCCAAAAGTAAGAGGAAATCAGGATTGGGGATTTCTACAGTTAAGATTAAACATATGACCAGCATAGAAGCAAATGAGACAGAGCTAGCTGGTTAGGAAAGAAAGAAAATTAGGAAATAAATATTACCGCCACTATTTTGGATCAGTGTTTTGGAATGTTGTGTTATATATCATGTTGCTGTTGTTTCTTTCTTTTGTTTGCTTTTAATCCTCTGGACACCATCTAAAGTCAGTATTGTGAGATCAGCAGTTGCATATATTGTTCAAATAAATAAATCAATATTAAACATATTTACAGTTGTAATCAAAATTATTCAACCCCCACTGAAATTGAGTGTTTTGGCCAGTTTGACATTGATTTTGATCATTCAGTCATCTTGCTTACATTTACATCAAAGAGGCACTTGTAGGTCAGACAAATATAACATAACATTTATAATGAAATAACCACAAATGTCGTTTCTGTGCTCACATCATTATCAGTTTTATTCAACCCCCAAGTGACATTCAATCTTAGTACTTAGTACAACATCCTTTTACAGTTATAACAGCTTTCAAACGTGAAGCATAGCTTGACACAAGTGTCTTGCAGCGATCTACGGGTATCTTCGCCCATTCTTCATGGGCAAAAGCCTCCAGTTCAGTCACATTCTTAGGCTTGCGCACTGCAACTGCTTTCTTTAAGTCCCACCAGAGGTTCTCAATCAGATTTAAGTCTGGTGACTGCGATGGCCACTCCAAAATGTTCCAGCCTTTCCTCTGCAACCATGCTCTAGTGGACTTGGAGGTATGCTTGGGATCATTGTCCTGTTGAAAGGTCCAACGTCTCCCAAGCCTCAGGTTTGTGACAGACTGCATCACATTTTCATCCAATATCTCCTGGTACTGAAGAGAATTCATGGTACCTTGCACACGCTGAAGCTTCCCTGTACCTGCAGAAGCAAAACAGCCCCAAGGCATGATTGACCCTCCGCCATGCTTCACAGTAGGCAAGGTGTTCTTTTCTTCATAGGCCTTGTTCTTCCTCCTCCAAACATAGCGTTGATCCATGGGCCCAAACAGTTCTAATTTTGTTTCATCAGTCCACAGAACATTATCCCACAACTTTTGTGGTTTGTCCACATGACTTTTGGCATACTGCAGTCGACTCTTCTTATTCTTTGGAGACAGCAAGGGGGTGCGCCTGGGAGTTCTGGCATGGAGGCCTTCATTACGCAGTGTGCGCCTTATTGTCTGAGCTGAAACTTCAGTACCCACATCTGACAAATCTTTTCTCAGTTCCTCAGCAGTCACACGGGGACTTTTCTCCACTCTACACTTCAGGTAGCGCACAGCAGTCGAAGTCAGCATCTTCTTTCTACCACGACCAGGTAGTGTTTCAACAGTGCCCTTTGCTTTGAATTTGCGAATGTTGCTTCCTATGGTGTCTCTTGGTATGTTTAACATCTTTGAAATCTTCTTATAGCCATTGCCCTTCCTGTGAAGAGAAATCACCTCTTCTCTTGTCTTCCTGGACCATTCTCTTGCCTTCACCATGTTTGTAACCACACCAGTAAATGTCTAGAAGGAGCTGAGTATCACAGTCATTTTAAAGCTGCCTAATTGGTGCTTATTGTGCTTGATTGCTGCTCGGTGACATCCACAGGTGTTTTCAATACCTGATCGAAAACACCTGAATAAACCTCTGTTCTTCAGAGTGGTAGTCTTTAAGGGGTTGAATAATTGTGTCAATGAAGAAACCACAAAAGAAATATTTACTACTGTATTACAAAAACAATCGATGTCATTTTAGTTGCATTTGGTTCTGTAAAACGTCCTCGTAGGATTTCATTCTGAATACAATTACAAATGTACACTATAGTCCCTAAACCCCTTTACAGCATTGGGGGTTGAATAATTTTGATCACAACTGTATTATCATTTACTGATGAAACAAATTTATGTAGCCACTCATATCCCCAGATGATTTCAGTAGTGAAATCATGAGAAAATAAGAGAAATTATTGAGAAAATAAGAAGCCACTTGAGATCTATGGACCATGAGATGGTTGTCCAAGCATAGAACATGCTTGTAACAATTTTGGATAGACTGTGATATTTGATACTAATTTTTGGTAGCAATATTTTGGGGTATCCCGGAGTGGCAAAATGAACCTGAGACATGCATGCAGCTTCTTGTGTGTAGCCAAGATGTCTTCCTTGCTTCACATGCCTTCTGTAATGGTGGCTGACACTTTTTTCCTGATAGGTGAATTTCTTTTCTGGCTGATGATAGAGCAAGAACCCTCTGTCCCAGTCATGATGTAGTTGTCCGAACAAAGGAACTGTAAAGGTATCTGTATCCCCACACTTGAGAAATTCTGATACCACCACCCCTCCCTCATATCTCTATCAATTTTCCTCCCTCATGGTTTTTGGAAGATCTTTCAGGACAGTTTTATTTCACCAGGCTTTCAGTTCTAAGATCTTTGGGCATCTGAGGTAAAAAAGAGATTGATTTAATACTGTTGATTTTTATTATTGTTGTTTTTATCATTTTGAATACTCTTGTAGTATTAATCAAGAGCTGTGGTGGTCCAGGGGTTAGAACGCAATACTGCAGGCTAATTCTGCTGACTGCCAGCAGTTCAAATCTCACTCACAAGGTTGACTTAGCCTTCCATCCTTCTGAGGTCGGTAAAATGAGGACCCAGATAGTTGGGAGCAATATGCTGACTCTGTAAACCATTTAGAGAGGGCTGTAAAGCTCCGTGAAGTGGTTTATAAATCTAAGTGCTATTGCTATTGTTGGTTTTCACAATTTTAACTTTTTGCAACCTGCCCAAACTGTTCTGAGACGTGCAGGCTATCAAATCAATAAATTAAATAAGTATGATTTTTTAAAAAATCTCCCAATTTACCTTTGGTTCATTGGCTGGTGATCAAATTCAGAGTGCAAGTTCCTTCTGCATGCGAGAAGAGAAGACAATTAAGTCTTGGCCCAAGTTTTTGTGTTCTTGGTTTCTCTTATTGTTGTATCAGTTTTAAAGCTGTTCATATTTGCTTCTTTTGGGATTGATTTACTGTATATGCTTATTTTCTATTGTGAAATAAAGGCATTGCAAGCTGCTGCGTAGACCCAAATTGTTCTATTTGTGAGAGATGCCTTTTCCACTTGAGGAAGGGGAGGGGAGACAGCAGTTCAATATTGGCTTGTTATCTGCAGAGCTCTCATCACATTTTGCAGTCAGATGCCATAAATCCTGCAAAACAAGCCAATTGCTACCGAGCCTTTCAACATTCCTAGAACTTCAGAATACACAAGGCCAGAATAAAAGCAGGCATGTTGAGTTATTGAAAGAATTCCTGAGCAATGCCATTTGCGGCTTGATTACAGTATCCAAGAATGAGTCCCAAATTGGAAACTAAGTGAAAGAGCAAGAAAAATAGCAGGAGGACCTCACTGCCTTAATTCCAAAATCATCTTTTTTTGGCCAGCTTGTAGGGAAGATAAACTTCCCTTGGAAGATTTGATAGAAAAATGGCTTTTTAACACAAGAGGAGGCAATAATACTTAGCAGCTTTAATAATACCTCTTCAAAGCCGATGCTGCAGAAATAATATAAGGGAAGCTTTACTTGAAAATGCCCAGAGTGAATTCTTCACTCTCACCAGGGAAAAGATAGACACCTCATCAACTATGTCATCTAAAAGTGGACTGGACAAAGCCCCAGAATAATATCCTGTAGTAAACAACCTTTCCTTGCCTCCTAGGAGATTGACAACATGACAGCTTTAGTTGCTGTTTTAATTCCAGATCCTAAAAATAGGAGGAGAAAAAAGCCTGTAAATTTTAAGCCACACACTAACCTTAAGAACCATTGAAGAACTGAGGAAAGACAGCCAAAGGAAGACATTGGATGAAAACAGCTTTTTCTTACTAGGCCAAGGAATCATGGAAATAGAAAAGTAAACTAGGAATTAATTATTAGTCACTCTGACTATAATAAGCATCCCTAAAATTGTTTTCTTGTTTTTCTTTTAATCTAAATTCCACAATAGCAAGCAGAGAAAAAGAGCAAATCCCTGCCCACGTTGTGCTATAGACAAATGCATATTTATATGTAAAACTATTTTTGCTGAATGCATACTAAACTGGTAGAATTCACCAAACATGATGCAATGATGGCTGCCAACTTTTATTTATTTACAAAAATGTATCTACACTCCCCCCACCCCCATTCTCTAGTAGCACTGCATGACTTGCTTATTTTATGTAATAAAAACAGTCATGAGGCCATCATTGAAAAATTAGAAATATTAAAACCCTAAAACCTAATACCGTGTTTCCCTGAAAATAAGACCCTGTCTTATATATTTTTTTGAACTCTGAAATAAGTGCTTGGCCTTATTGGCATGTGCTCAAAAGCCTGATTGGGCTTATTATCAGGGGATGTCTTATTTTGGGGGAAACAGGGTACACTTGTTACATGGAGCCAATAAAGGCAAAATGCCTGAGTGAAAATATAGATTTTTAGCCCTTTCTAAGGTGTAAAAAGAGGCCAAATTAAATTCTAAACAGCATCATCACGTTGTTCACCAAGATGGAGAATTATGAAGTATTCTATATCATTTGACAGACCCAAAAATGGCTTTTAAGTGAGGTCCTCACCACCATGTTGTGTTGTGGAATTTAGAAAACTTGTCTGCAGCAAATAAACAATGGTCTGGGTGATTTCAATAAAATGGAATCCTTTGAATCCCTCATAACTGAAACTGGGAAAGGATCCAGAATACAAGTAGTAAGACAAAGAGATTCAAGAACCTTATCTATTTCCCCAGGAGACAAACTATGAAACAAATTAAGGTTACTAGGCAGTTTGGTGGATACCGTTGGATACTATCACTCAAAATGACAAAAACTATCTATAACCTTGCTGGTAATGGAGTGCCCAAACTGTTCAAAGCAATTCTCACGTGTGACATGGATGCCAGCCAAAACCACTATAAACTGGGCCATCTGCCCAACAACCTGTGTTCCTCTTTGGATGCAGTCAGAAATGAGACCTGTTGCTTCTGATTTTAAAAGGGAATGAGACAAATGAATCAATAGTAAGTTAATCAATAATTGGTAGCTATAGCATTATATTTTACTTTAAAAAAACACACAGAAGGGCTCTTGAGATAAGCTGCTGGGACGTGTGCTGGGGATGGTGCCCGTGCTCAGATCTTGCTTCTTGACTTCTCAGAAGCCTTTGGATGGCTGAGATTGATGATGCAATATTTTTTTTATTTACACATTTCTTTATGCTGGATTTTTTTGTCTTCAGTGGGAAGTATTGATGGCCTCCAAGGTCTATCACCTTCCTCCCCTAAGTTAAGAAAGTCAGCAGATAGCACAATTTTTGATTGCGTTTAACTAGTGTGCAAATTAAGGTTTTTCGGAAGTAAGAGGATAGTGACTCATGCCCTTATTACCACACAGGTAGATTTCTATTACCATGGTCTATATGGGTTTGCTTTTGAAGGCCACTGAAAACTGCAGGTAGTGCAAAATCCAACTGCTCCCTTGCTGTCTAGCACTGATTGCTACAATCACATTACACGTATCTTGTGGCTTCACATTAGATTTCTAGGTGCAATTCAAAATGTGTGGTTTGATTGTAATGGCTTAAAACCAAGATACTTGCAAGACTGTTTACTCCGAACAGTGCCAACTCCAACCTACCCTCTCAGGAGAAATTGTAGTGGTGCCCATTTTTATCGGCGAGGGAGCCTAAGCTACAAAATGTTTTTCAACCATGAAGTCTATACTTTAGCAAGTTTCCCTGTATATCTTAAATGGTTCCCTTGGTAACAGCCTTCCTGGAAGCTAACAAAAGCTGAACTATTCTGGAGGATTTGGGGATGTGATTGTTCATCATGATTATTATGTTTTATTATGATTTATTTTAACTGTTACTATTATTGTAGCATTTTGCTTTATGAGCTGCCTTAGAGTTTTGGCATTATAGGGATTGTGGGCTAAATTCATTTATGTACATGTGTGTGTATATTTATAACACTATTGTGGATGCTTTATTGTATTTTTTATGGTTGGAAGCTGCCACAAGTCACAATGATTCAGTGGCATACTAATGTAGTAATAAGCAAATAAATAAATAAAATATCTCTAAACTACTGATTCCGGCCAACTTGAAGAGGTTTAGAAATATAGAAAACATATAAAAGCAATAAAATAAGCTCCACAACAGAACACACCAGGCATGATATCTGAGTATTATAGACAACATCATCCATATGGATTTGACCACCTTCAAGAATATGGAAAGGGAGAGAGGTATTCAAATATCTGGAGGCAAGTCTTTCATAACTTTAGATAGGAGCCTTGGTGGAGCAGCGGACTAAAGCGCTGTTAAGTAGCACTTAAGTAGCACTTAGCTGCCAGCTGCCTGCAATTGCTGCGAAGGTTGACTCAGCCTTCCATCCTTCCAAGGTAGGTAAAATGAGGACCCGGATTGTAAGTAAGTAAGTAAGTAAGTAAATAAATAAATAAATAAATAAATAAATAACACAAAAACCAGCACTTCCGAGCACCTTATCTCTGATTTCATTTGGTTCTGGAGAGTCCTTTTGCACTGCTTATACTGGACAGATTGTTTCTTTCTGGCGTAGATGATCCTGGAGATATCTAGGTGCCAGCCAATATATTTTATTTGTTTGTTTGTTTGTATGTATGCTGCCTTTTTTATTTTTACAAAAAACTCAAGGTGGTGAACATGTTCAACACACCTTCCTCCTTCTATTTTCCCTACAACAGCAATCTTACGAGATGAGTTAGAGTCAGAAACTGACTTTTATGACTAAGGTGGGACTCGATCTCACGATCTCCCACTTTCAAGGCTGGTGCCTTAACCACTAATTTGCAGGGTACTTGAAATCGTCCTTGGACACCTATTGGTAACCAATGCAGTGCTCACCACCCCTCTGTTGTATAGCACTGCTGGCTTTCACCATCCAGTAAACAGGCTGCTACACTCTAAATGAATTGCCGCTTTCAAGTAGTCTTCAAAGGCAGCCCCAAGTAAAGCAAACTGAAGTAGTTGATCTGTGAAATTCTTATGGTTTTAGTACTGGAAAAAAAGTATACAGTACACAGATGGCATACCACATTATAGGTGCCATGTGGAGCAATTTGAATTGCAAAACTGACATTTTGATGGATGGATGTGTTCATTTTTGTTGGAATTGCAATGGAAGGAAGTCACATTAAGGAATAATGGAAGGGTTATGTTTTTCTGAATATCTTAAAATAATGTGCTAGCAAAGATTGATCCAGGTTGATTCAAACTACAATCCTAATCAGAAACTGAGTTTTCATTTTTCCTAGCTACAAGTAGTATTGAAGCTTCTTCAAGTATACCAAAGTTGGCTTTGAGGGGTCCTTGATGCTCTCTGAACTTGTTTCTTTTCTTGCAGACCTTTCATTATCCAAACTCGGTACATCATCAGTGCTAGCAGTGCTAGGTAAAACATCCGCTAGAATACAAGCAAGCTCAGAGAGCACCAATGACCCCTCATTTCAATCCTGATCTACAAATATTCTCCTTTATAAATTGGTTTCATTCAAGATCAACGTTCCTCTATTGTGGTATCCAAGATTTTGTAATAAAACAGTTTCCAGTACTTTGCACTGAATGAGTCTGAGTTCCATCTTTAACATCCCTAGTGCACAAATAATTCACAGATGGGTAACACTGCTAAGACATAGTGGAGTTACACTTGGATTCAGCTTTTGTATTGTGATAGATTGGACTTATTTTTATGTAAAAACTTACCTTGTAGCCCTTTAATGGCCCTTTCTCTATTTGGTTGCTTTGACACTTAAGTAGAGCAGCATGCTATCAGAAGTAACATGCTGCTTGTTACCTTGCTAAGCTAAAAAGAACGGTTCAAATTCATAACTTGGATACTAAATATCAGATCTGCTTTTCTCTCATACAATGTCTAAAACAGCATGACATGTAGCATGCACAGTAAAGGATCCAGATCACTCCTCAGTTGTGGCAGATTTGAAGTACAGTACAAAATATAATTGTTATACTTTAATAAATCTGGCGTTTTTGAAACAACAGCAGTCCTTCCCTTTGTCACAAAGCAAATGTCTTTTGAAAATTGAGCAAAGTCATAACCAGGTAGTAATCTGTCAGGTTGCTGTGCCATTCAATATGCAAGTCTGCTGAACATTGCTAGTGAGCGTATCTAAAGTTCTTCATTGGGTTCTCTAGCTAAAATTGAGATTGCAAACCTAAAACCAAGAAATAAAAACGAAGACTTATAATCAGCCTTTTTGCAGGAATATAATATTAACTGATTCTTAGCCCATCTGCTATGGGCAAAAAATGCATCTGCAATAGCTCCATTGACTCCAGGGAAAATAATCTGGAAAAAGCAGAAGGCTAATGAGAAGCCATCACAAGGTTCCAAGGCTTTGTTATAAATAATAAGAGCCATGTAGCTTCTCATCAGAGAAGAGAATGATCATCTGTGCTTATGTACAAGCTTCAGGTTGGTCCCACCCCACCATCTGAAAGAATAACATCTGTGCATGCAGGCAATGGAATTTCATTAAATTGAGCAAGGCCTGAACAATCTAGTAAAAGAAACTCTACTTTTCTGGATTGTGCAAACACACTAAGAACAACAGAAAGGCTTCAATTTACATCTGAAAGATTTCTGCCTGCCCTTGGTTGTGGGCTCTACAAAGAAATTGAAAACATATTTGCACGAGTCTCCTGCATGTTTTGAACAACACATAATGTGACTTTCTGAATGTCTCTAAATCACTAGCAGTTATTTGCAGAGGGCAGGAAAATTACAAATTAAGATAATCTACAGTATATCACAGAAGTGAATATACCCCCTCACATTTTCTAAATATTTAAGTATAAATATTCAACACTGACAACACTGAAGAAATGACACTTGGCTACAATGTAAAGTAGTGAGCTCTCCCTTCACACCTGAGACCTTGTACCACTAACAAGTCACATGACACCAGGGAGGGAAAATAGCTACTTGGGCCCCATTTGGACATTATCACTTAGGGGTTGCTCACTTTTGTTGACAGCAGTTTAGACATTAAAGGCTGTGTGTTGCGTTATTGTGAGGGGACAGCACATTTACACTGTCATATAAGCTGTATACTCACTACTTTACATTGTAGCCAAGTGTCATTTCTTCAGTGTTGTCATGTGAAAAGATATACCGTACTTAAATATTTACAAAATATGAGGGGGTGTACTCACTTCTATGATATACTGTATTATCATACTTCTTCGTTTAATTTATACTTAATTTTAAAATCATGGTTTGTTGAACAGACTAAGCCTAAACCAAAGGAATGATATGGTGGCTCAGTCTTAAACAGGAACCAGGGCTTTTTGTTAAGAGAACTTCATCAAGTCAGCACTGACTTTTCTGATGGCTGCCAGAAATTTTCAGTATAAGCTCCATCAGAAGCTTTAACTTGCTCATACAGTTGGAATCAGGTTTGTCCTGCTTTGTATTTTTTAAAAAATGTGGCAAATTTCACTCTGAGAAGCAACAGTGGTTAATTGCTTTGTACTGTTATCTTGCCCCTGAAATACATAAGCTAACATGGTTGTTACTAAGCATATGTTACAATTCTCTATCTATTCTGAATATGATTGTGGAGATACATGATAAAGAAGTATCATGATGACATGATAATGATCAAGAAGAAGAAAGAGGAGGGATTGTGAAAACAGCTGCCTAATGTCAACCAGGTTTTACCTTCTACTTGACATGTCATTTGTCCTGCAAACTCTAGGAATTTGAGGCAGAATGTGTGTTGGGGATTAAAGTTTCAAAGTGAAAAATCCACTTTTTCTTTGAAGAGTTCAAAGTGGCATATATGTATAGGATCAGCTCTCATTTTATACTTTCAACAAGTAGGCTGGTGCGAGGGAAAGATATTATCTGAATCTCATCTGGGGAGCTTCATGCCCAAATGGGGACTCAAATATTGCAGTCACTACAGAACAATAGTTGCTATATATGGACTTCATAACTAGTAGACTCTCTCTGTGTGTGTCTCTCTCCCCCCCTCCCCCCTCCCCCCTCTCCCTCCCCCTCTCCCTCCCTCTCTCCCTCTCTCCCCACACAATCTCTTACACACACAATTTCATATCTAATGAACATTGTGCACTCATTGAATTTATTTTTGAGTGGACATTTGGAATTGGATTAAATATAATCTGAACCTTTTCTTATAATGGGATTTACCAGCTTCTTCAGGATAACAATTTTACACAGCCTTTGCACTGGAGAAGAATTTTGATAATTTTCCTGAGGAGTCAAAGGAAATCAAAAGTCTTCCACTAATTCTTGACAATGGATCCTGTTGAGCCAACAGACTACTTTGTGCTCCAGCTAAGAACTATAACTTATTTATTGAAAATAAGAAAATTATTCCAGATTTTCAGGTACTGCTGGATTCTTCAGTGATAGCTTTTTCTTAATGACTCTCCAAGTCTCCTTGGCTTTTCATCTGAGATTCAAAGTTTACCAAATATTCTTTTTCATTTATTTATGATCATAACAGTGGAATACACATTATTTGGAGTTGTCTTTGAAAACAGTTTGGAAATTCCAGCTGGTACAAAGCCAATAGCATGAAGCTGGAAAGGCACCGAGGAAGCAGTCTTCCAATAATTGCTGGGTTAGCTTTAAGAAGATGAAAATAAAGGAATTTAGAGGCAATGACATCCCATTTGCATTTTCACAACAATTTGGGATGGATAAGTTCCTGTAAACAAACTAATGCATTCTTTAAAAAGTCAGTCAGTCAGTCAGTCTGTCTGTTTGTCTGTCTGTCTCTCTGTCTGTCATCTATCTACTGTGTTTTCCCAAAAATAAGACCCTGTCTTATATTTTTTTGAACCCTGAAATAAGTGCTTGGCCTTGTTGCCATGCGCTCAAAAGCCCAATTGGGCTTATTATCAGGGGATGTCTTATTTCGGGAGAAACAGGGTATCTATCTATCATCTATCTTTCTATCTATCATCTATCTATCATCTAATAAAGACTCTGTTCTAACACTAGTTTATCAGTGTTCTGAAGTTCAGCAACATTTCAGAGTTTACATGTTCACTGTTAAGAACAGTGTTCTTAAGACATGGTTAACATTATGATGTGGAAAATAATATCATGTAGAGAAAGTCATGGCTGCTTGGAGAATATGGGAGAAGCTCAGCATCTTTCTCTTCATCAACATTTTTAAAACTCTGTCAGTGTTTTACTAACAGGAGTGTCTTGCTGGAGGAATTCCATTACTTGAAATCTCAGCATGAAATATACTTTGTATATGATCCTTAATGTGCTGATTTTGGATCCCCAAAGCATTAACCCTTATGACCAAATTGTTATGTATTTGGCTATATGAAATATTCATGATAGGCACAATCTGGCCAAAGCGAACAGGTTCCGTTTTCCTGATTTGAGCTGAAGAAATTTGTGCAAGTATTTAATTCTTAAGAGAATTAAATTAAAAAGTCCACATATCTCTATATCAATTATCTGTGTTCCTTGAATTTTCTGGTTTTTCAAACCCCATAGGAAAAAAAATAAGTATAAAATGAAGAAAATATTATCTTATATAAAAATGGGCTTTAAGGATGACAGTTTATCCTATGTTTTATCTAATCCCCTTCCCCCTGCCGTCTTTGAGAAATTGAAAAGAAAAAAGAAAAAGGAGAGACCCGTTATACCTTCTGATTTTAGATTCTGGATGAGCAATTTTCTTTATACAAGAATAATGTTATTTTGCTTTTTGCAAATATACATTTTTTCATAGTAAACAGTTGTAAAGGTAATGTAATAAATCAAAACAATGGAAACATTCGCACTTCAACACATGACTTCGTAACATTTCTGTGTCAGGACATTTGTCTGCTTGTAGAAGTGCTCTTGTCGATGTGCCTATTCCCTGGCAGTTTTCCATGTGAATTAGGTGTGGAATTATCTTAACATTTTGATAACCCGGTGTAGCATCAACAAGGAGAAGCATGGATTATTATACAGACGTGGCCATATACTGCAGTGATGCTGTTTCTGGAACAAAACACTGCACTTTAATGAGTCATCCACAATTCCACCCTAACCCACTGTGCTCACCCACTCATGCAGTTTTGTGTTGAATGGCAAAATGAGATTGCTTGGAAGCTAACTTCTGATATTTTCTCTGTTATACAGCACTAGTAATGTTTCCGAAGGTCCAAAATGTGGACATTTGGTTTGAAAAATAAACATAATTTGACAATTCCACAAAGAGTTACAAAAAATGCAGTCTGGATGAATTTCTTTCCTATGAATATTGTACAAACTATGTGTAAAATTGTGAAAACTTCACAATCATAAACATTACAGTGCTAAGATAACTTGGTTTCAGCAGGAAATGCCCTCTACTAAATGTACTATACTGAATTGGTTATCTACTGCTGCAAATTCTAGTTATCAATGATTTACTTCCATGCTTGAGGGGCACTAATGACACACAAGGTGCCTTGTGCAGAATGCCATTTAGTTATTCCCAAACATTTTTTAATGTTCAAAAATTATTAAATATAATTCTAATTATGTGAAGCCTTGCTCTGTCATGATACAACAGCAAAATGTTCATGCATGAAGTTGGAGGGCCTATATTGTTGATATTGTATCTCCTCTCTTTTTTTATTTGCAACTGGAGCCCCACTCAGGTGGCGCACTTGTGTGGTGACAACTTGCACACTAGATTGTGATGCCTTGCCATGGTTGATTGCTAAATGCTTGGATTTCTTTTGTTTTGGATGAGAACATTAAATATTCATTGCATGCTTATAGCATTTCAAATAGATAGCAGATCATACTGGAGGTAAATAAAGACCTTATATTTGACAGCACAAAAATGATTCTTGCTTCAGATTCTTAGATAATTTTTCTTTTCCCTCCTTCTGTTCTAAACTGCAGAGTACTTCACTTTTGCTTTTAAGATGTGTAGTCTTCAACTTCCAGAATTCCCCAAGCTGCCAATTTCCAGGTTAAAGGAAGATCATTCAATGTTATTCTTCTTGGATTAGATCCTACCTCCATTTCCAGGCAGCAAACTGTGAACATATTTGGAAATACGTTCACAAGGATGGTCAAGGGTCTAGAAACTATGAGTCCTATGAAGAGAGGAGCTGGATATGTGTAGCCTGAATATGATTTTAGGAGAAAGCTGTGAATATGATAATAATCTTCAAATAGGTGTTACAGAGAAGAAAGTCAAGATCTGTTCTCCCTCATTCCAGAGAACTAGATGTAGAATAAAAGATATAAATGACAGGAAGATGATTTGCCCTTTAGTAGCAAAAATGTACCCAAATCAGAACTAATTACTTAGAGAGGTAGTCTTCAATGGAAGGGTTTCAAGTGAGGCTGGTACAATGTAATTTGGATTCCTGCCCTGAGCAGCAAGTTGGATTTAATAGCCTAGAAAGAGCCTTGCAACTCCAGGATTCTCTTGGTGTGGATTGTTGCCAGATTGAAGAGCAAACAAGTTAGAATGGGAATATCTAAATAAGGTATGGAATGGGAAAAAATAATAAACAAAGTATATAAGAAAAATATTTGGTGAGAAATCTTTTCTATTATATTAGTGGACTACTTACGAGCAATAAACTTAAACTCAGCACTTAGGTGGACTTAGATGGAATGGAAAACACCTTCTGCCATGAGAGAGTTCTACTATTACGAGATGGCTTTGCTCAAGAGACCTTATTTATTTACAGTCTAAGCTCCATTTACATAAGTGTAAATCTACTCCTGGCAAATTTTTCAGATGGTTATAATCAAGAAGCGGAATAGAGGTACTACTGAATCCAAAGTCATTCATTTCACATATTCTGGGTGCATAGCTAAAATAGCAAAAACCAAACAATTAAAATAAAACTGTTAAAATGCAAGTACAGCAGTTAAAAACTATAAACAAAACAAAACAAAAGCCCAGGATAGTACATTCCAAAAGTTGAAAGCAGTAGAACCATTTCACAGTCTCTATACTTCCTAGGGTCCCCAGGCCAAGGGCAAAACCAACTTTAAGGCCCTTGCTTCCACTATGGAGTGATGGTTAAAGTGTTATGCAAGAACTAGGGAGTGCCAAATTCAAATCCACCCTCAATTGTAGAAACCCACATGGCTATTTTGAGCCACCCAATATATCTCAGACCAACCTACCTCACACAATTATAGCTGTGAGGGAAAAAATTGGCATTTTACTGACATCATCATGAGCTCCTGGAGGAAAGGCTGAAGAGCAATCAATCAATCAATCAATCAATCAATCTAGAATCATAAGATTGAAAGAGGCCATTTAGATTATCAAATATAACCCCTGTTAATAATTGCCTATTTACTTAAATTGATTTAATCCCTAACACAAATCTCTCTCTCTCTTTCCCCCCACTCTCTCTCATCATATATACACACACATATATACCGTGTTTCCCTGAAAATAAGACCCTGTCTTATATTTTTTTTGAACCCTGAAATAAGTGCTTAGCCTTATTGCCATGAGCTCAAAAGCCCAATTCCCTGTATTATCAGGGAATGTCTTATTTTGGGGAAAACAGTGTACACAGACACACAAGTGCAGTCATTTGCTTTTACAAAATGCCCACATCTTCATATTAGTCAGTGAACCTGGATTTTGTGATAAAATTTTATAACTTTTGCCTGGGAGAGAGTATTTTTTCAGGAAAGTATCAAATGGAAGGGTGGTGGGGAACCTAGCACCATGAGTCTTTGATTTCCTCTGTATGCCAGAACTCTGTAATGGCTCCACCTTTATTGCAGAAGTGATTTCTAAAGTACCCAGTCAATGGACCCAGGATCAATCCCCATGTGATAAGACATACACAGGCATTGCATGATCACCTCCTGCTCTGTGTAAGCAACTTGTCTGTGCTATATAGACACTGTTTAAGCCCACTGCTCATTTTCTCCAGCTGAGCTTTAATCTTAACCTCTGTCTCAGTTTGCCTGTTTACTTATCTCTAGTGCTTTGCTGCTTTGGGACCCAACATTGACTCATTACCACATGCCAGCTTTTGGTTTATAGCCAAATCTCAGTGGTCCTAGAATTTGTCCTTTCTAAGGCCGGAGAAGGAAAGAGAGTTAGAAATAGAAACTGTATATGACCGGGGGGGGGAGGGGAATTGCCATTACATGAACTATAGACAATCAGTAGATTTTAAATCCTCACAAATTTCCAATTAAATATGAAGTTCACAGACATTGGTGATATCCAAATCAAAATACAATTCACCCCACCTCCATGAAATGGATTTGAATTGCAACTAGAGCTACAATGAGACGATTCCAAAGCTGAGGCATGAATGTTGCTAGGTTTCACATTTTCAGACTTTTAGGTTAGATTTAGACTGTGCTCCCAATGATTGAAGTTGCCTTTATTTAATGTTCATTTTACCAATCTTCCACAATACGCATATTTTTATATCAGAAAATAGTAGTTTGAGAATGGCATACTTCATTATTTTTCTACCCTTTTATTCAAGAGTTTTCTGGCAGACAACATGGCACCTTAAAACACAGGGAGTGGATAATATAAAGAAGGCACTTGCAGACAGACTGACTTAACCTGGACATTTGCCACATGTTTTGGCTTCAACTCCTAAAGTTTCCAACAACAGCAAAGCTTACGGAAAATTCTGGGAACTGAAATCTCTACTTTTAGCGGATATCCACACTGGGGAAAGATACACTGGAATATTTTGGAACCTGTTTGAAAAGATGGCTACTGCTCAGTAGAAGTCTTCAACATGCTTCCCTTACAAAAAGACACAAAAAAGCAGAGTTGTATAAGGGCTCTAACTGAAGAGCAAGTAACAGCCATATCAAGCAATTTTAGAAGTCTATTGCTATTTTGACCTCTTGAAATTATTATTCTCTTCAAATATGGCTCCTATAGCTTAAAATATTATTTGATGGCCGGTAATTCAACAAGTACACCTTTTTTTTAGTACGGAGATTGGAGCAGCTCTTCCTCAACATTTTAAATGATACTTGAGACAATCTCCTGAGAACAGATCTCTTGCCATTGCAAGTCAATATAGCAAAAAGACTTTGGGGGTCATCATAGAGTCAGCACTGAGCAGAACATATGAAGGAAAGAGAAGGAAAGGAATACAAGGCTTTGGAATAAGTATCTGTTGCACCTCTCTGTGGTTGCATATGCATAACCAGAGAATTAAGCTTTGATGAATTGTCTGTTGTGCTTTCTTTAATATATTCATTTTTCTTTGTGAATGTTTGCTACATTCTGATTTTGCTTTGGTTTGTGGTTTTATTTTTGAGGGGGTGGGGTTTGGTGGGGAGGGTCCTCATATGTATGTATATCCCAAAGGTGCTTTTTCAAGAGGCAACTGGACTTTCTGGTCTTTTTCTTATTCAAAGAAAAACCAGAAAGTCCAGTTACCTCTTGAAAAAGCACCTTTGGGACAACCAAGACCTGGATGACTGAGAATCTCCATAGACATAGGTATGTATACTTTTTTCTCCAATATACTTATTTTAGCAAGTTCTTTTTCATAACAAATTCCTTTTTCTATACAATTTGTTAGCAAGGTATACATTTCTAAGTGTGGTGGTGTGGAAAAAAGCAGTTTCAGTGATGAATGAATTGTTCCATTCCATTTCTGTCCATGAAATGCTCAAAGAATATAATAGCAGATTCATATGCTGTGCACTTCAATAACACAACTTGTTTAGGAGTGCTGTAGTTATTTAAGAGGAATTGGAAACCTTCTATTAATGTCAAGGCAAGTAAAGACTAAAGTCTTGTATTTGTCATGATTAATTCCCGTTTGGGAGAATTCCTTAGCATGTATCCTCCATGATCCCTTCTTCTTGTCACTATCACTGCCATTTGCTTTATGTTTCTTCCTGCTCTGTTTGGTTTAGTGTTGAGGCGATACAAGGTATTGAGCAGTAGCTCCTGATTCTTTTCTATGAGGTTCTTGTTCATATTCACACATATAGATGAGATGACCAACCATTGAAAGCAGAAAGAGGTATCATGGTTACAGGATTATAGAGGTCTACATGCTAGCTTGTAAGCCTTGTCAAGTCCTGGATAATACTGACCTCTGACAGCCCCTTCCTTTCTTCCATCTGTTATCAATCATAGCAAAGCAAGAGAGATTCAAGTAAAAAGTCTTACAGTAGCAAAGTTTTGGTCAAGACTGTTTACTCTGGGCTTATTATAGGTAACAAGGCGGCCTGGTGAATGTTGCAATGTATATATGCACATGAGACACAAGCACAATGTTATCAAAACGCAAAGCAGAAAACACTTTTTGATGTGGTGAGGAAAAGAGACATTTCAAAACCTCTGTTAGAAATTGCAGTGATAAGAGGCTGCATTTGCTATTGTGCAAGACAGTTTCAATATAACACAGGCTTGTAAAAAAAAATCTCAGAATTGCTTTTGCACCCCAAAATCCATAATCAGCTGAATGAAGAATGTGCAGCAGGAGAACAGGAGACAACAGAGAGGGACTTCAGAAGAGCTCAATTGTCTGCTGAGTTCACATATCAAAGGCAGGAAAATCACTAAAATCAATTGGAAAAGCCATTTACCAGGAGAGGAAAGTAGAATTTATTTAGGGAGAGGGCTTATGTCATTTCTTATATTCAGGCAGAACACTTCCACTCAGCATGAGGTAGTCATACAACCTTAGGGGATCTGCCTAAGATCAGTGCAATAGACATTTGGGTTGAAATGTCACATATTTTCAAAACCTGCGCTGTAGTTTTAACACTGCTTGCATTGGATGGTTGCCATGAAATAAGGCGTTGCCTCTTGGTACTAGCCAATTAAACTATCCTGTATAAGAACATGTAGTTTGTTTCCATTTATTGCCTAACCAATCTCCCAAATACCTTTCTTGACAATGGAGAAGGGTTCTGTAGATGATTTCAGAATGTACTACATGAGTACTTGGTAAGTTATTAAGTACAAATTCTAATAATATTATTTATCTACCGTAGTACCAAGAGTGGCATGGACCCTTCTAAATGGATCCTGGATTAGGCACAAAAATGCTTGCCTTTCAGGGAAAAACAAGGAGGGAGGGTGGGCAGGCAGGCATGCATGTAGACAGACAAGAAGCATATGCAACATGGCATACACCAGTCATGTCTTACCTGTAGTCTTCTAAATGTACAGGGCTAAATCCATATGATTTAGCCAAACACAAGAGTTTGGGATAAATTGGTTGGGCATTTGGGAAACTATAATCGGAATACATCTGGAAAGGACCAAGTGGTGGACTAATGTCATAAACTGAGCTGAACTGGAATAAAGGCTGTATAAAGCAAGGAGGAGGAGGAGGAGGAGTGGGGGGGGAGGAGGAGGAGGAAGAAGAACAGGAGAATGCTGTGACAAGAAGATTCTCAGGTGAAGTTTCCCTTTAGCCAAGATAATTCTGCAATCCTATACACAGCAAAAAGACTTCATGAATTGGGATTCACTTCTGAGTTAATGTGTATAGGATTGTCCTGAAAACCCTTTCTGCTTAATGGAAGATGCTTTATTTTACAGTGACCTACAAATATTAAGGCTATGGTACAAAGTTTGAAAATGCCCTTTCGCTTAGCAGGATTGTCATAGGTCTTCTTAGGGTGATGTATAATGCAAAACTACTCAAGGAGCAATAAATAAATTATTGTACATTATCTACAAATATTATTTATTAATATGTATTTATATGTGCATATATTATTACTGAGAGCCAGTTTGGTGTAGTGGTTAAGGCACTGGGCTAAATACTGAGAGAACATGAGTTATGGTCCCGCCTTAGGCACAAAGCCAGTTGGGTGACCTTGACCTCTCTCTCTCAGCACTAGGAAGGAGGCAAATCACTTCTGAAGAAGCTTGCCAAGAAAACTGCAAGGACGTGTCCGGGCAGACTGCAAGAATTTGACATGATTGAATAGAAGAAGAAGAAAAATATCCCTATTATTAATCCATAGGACCAGAAGCAGAATTTTACTTGTGCAATTGAACTTTCTTGCATTCTTTCTCCCCCAGCATGGCAAGCTACAAAGAATACTCTTTTGTTTCAACCAGTACGTATTAGCATTAACATTATTATTATTATAATTTCCTTTCGAACTTTCATTTTGTGCTACACTGCGTCAGGTGTTATTTATTTATTATAATAAAGGTTTCTCTCTTTTCAGCTAAAAAGAGAGTTCTCAAGGTAGTTTGAAAGATCAAAGATAAAATATAACCCCCAAAGCTTGGAAGGAAGATGATAAAAGCAAATGCAGGCACTAGTTCTTAGTTACAAAGATTTTACAGTGACGCATTTGGAATGAAACAGTTCAAGGAAAGGAGCCAAAAGTTGATGACTTTCTCTCTGCTCAGCTAACGGAGTAGTTCTCTTTCTTTTCATTATTCTAACCTGAAGGTTGCTTCCCAGTGTGTTTAATGGCTGTTTCTGCTTCACGGAAGGGGTAGGAGGAAGTGGCCAGATGTCATTCTGTCATTACATAGGATGGACATCCAGCTTGGATTCCCTAGATTTTGTTTTTCCATAGCTTTTCCTACCTGCTAGTCCTGCTAGTTGGTCCTTTGAAGAGGTCATTGCAATTGCAATGGAGATGTTGTTACGTTTCTTCTGCATTAGTACCACAATGTGTCTTCCCGTCAAGCCCCAATTTAATTTTTCTAATAGGATATACTGGAGAAAGGAGGAGGCAACCCTAGACTTCGTTCTGTTTTTTGTAATGTAGACTTAGCACTTCACTCCTAGCTGTGTCCATCTACATGTAAAACTGAAAAGCTTAGAGAAGAAAGCTTCATAAAACTCCCAGACTAGAATGGGCCAAATTTCAAGCATGTGAAGTCTGGATTCTTCCATTTAATAAAGGAATAGGAGGAAAGTTAATTCATCCATCATTCCATCGTAAACTCAGCATTCTTTTTTAAAAAAAAAATTTATTGATTAAAAAATGCAAAAAAACATAAATACATTAAAACAACATACAAAACAAACAGACATTGATTCAATCTTATGACTGACTCTTAAAGCTGTCACATTGGTGGGTTATAATCTGCTCTTTGTTTAATTCTTTACATTTCCTATTAGGTACTCAAAGTTATTTTTATGTTCCTATCTTTTCCTCCAGCCAGCTATACCATCTTTGATTCTCTGTGGTGAGGGGAATTCATATAATAAGTAGCAAAATCAGTGGTCAGTTGTTTTCATGAACTTGTTCATGCTACCACTGAGCAATGGAGCAAATCAAACTGACATAATAAATGTAGAATAGAAACATTGATTAAGGGAGAAGAAAACAGACTGTCAACTCTGGTTGAACTCTTTCCTTTGTGGGGAACACTCTTATCAAGAGTTACAAGGAATGGCTTGCTCTCCAGAATTATAAATATAAGCTGCTGGTATCAATATTATAGCTACTGTCAACAGCAAACACTGACAGCTTTAGAGGGAACCAAATGAAGGTAGCAAAAAAAAAAAGAAAGGTTGATTTGTTTAGCAGTTAGGAGTATATGCATCTGAGGTATTCTTCAAAACATAACTGAACCACACAAAATAGTAGCTGGCCTTTTTTTGCATGTATGACAAACAACTGTCAGCAACATAGCAGATGACACAAATGTACATATACATCAAGGCAAGTGAGTTCATACATTGTATGTTATATGATAGAGATAAATAGATCACCAACAATTAAGCCTAATTTGAATAGAGGACAAGAGAGATGAGAAAGCACAACTTCAGGGTTTGTGCAACAGTAGCAAATGAAGTCTATGACTTTGTTTTATAATCATTCCCACCTACTGTCTACAAAAGTCATCTTCAAGCCCCTCAACTGAATCTCTGCTTTCAGTTGATTCTATTGTTGGGCAGAAGAAACATCACAAGGCTATGTCTGCATTCCTTGAAGATCTTCTGAGGACACCATAAGATTGCTCTTGAGGATCCTATAAAGCTGCTTACAGCAAGGACATAAAGTTAGGCTGTTTATGGATACTCAAGATGGGGTATTTTTCATTTTTCTTTGGTATTCAACTGAGATATGGCCACATTGCAAGGGAGTTTCTCCTCCTTGTCCCAATATCAGTTATACCAAAGCTCTTCTTGAACCATGTTTCTTTTCATATCTTCAAAGAAACAAGGATTTTATCTTCTGGAGAACTTACTCTGGTCTACCATCCAACAATGGAGATCTGAATAGTGTGGGGCCCACTGAGACCAATACTCAAAAGTAGATGTTCTGATTGGACCATAACTTTAGTAACACCTTCATCTATGGATGCACTCAGCAGTACTCATGATCACACAACTAATCATGTAATCACAAAGATGGCCTGGGCAGTGTTGCTTCAATCTCAATCCCATCGTTGGCAGAGAACAGACTCTACATATCTTAATGCTACATCAAATTGACTTCATTTTATCTATAGGGAAATTGTAAAAAGTTTTATGAACAAATGTGCATGAATTCTGCTATACAAGAGCTCAGAAAGCCCACACTGAAAGACCCAGATTCATCTAATTAAAATCAGCATTTTGTGCTCTACTGACAAATTTGACATTTGTTTCCCTATGATCCAGTTCTGTCCCTTTATTTTAATCAGAGTACACTTCAACTGCTTTTATAATTACAGTACTTCAGTGTCCTTGGGCTTTTTTTGGCATTGTTATATCGCTAACATTAAGGTGTCAATTCAACTCTCCCCCAACCCTGTCAATTTCTTCTGCAGTAAAGAACAATTGAATGAGGTCGGGAGAGAGAAGTATTTATTATCTATTCAACAAATTTATACGGCCACCCAACTCACACAGAGCAACTTGAAGCAGTGTACAGCAATAGAAAGCCACAATTTAAAACTTCTAAATTTCCCCACCTGCTCTCCATGGAAGCAGCAACAAACACAATCCAACAAGCCACTTGATTGGTTGCATCCCCAAGACTAATGTCAGAACCATGTCTTCATAGTTCCAATGCCCTTTTTGAAAAGTAACAATCTAGAGGCCAATGCTATTCCAGGGGACCGATGTTCCCACAGGGAGGGAGCCACTACAGAGAAGACTCTTTTCCTGGGTCTCACCAGTAGTGGGATTCAAATAATTTAACAACTGGTTCTCTGCCCTAATGACTGGCCGAGTGGGCATGGCCATGGTGGGTGTGGCCAGGGGGTGTGAAAGGCAGCACCCAGCCTCCTGTACCCCCTTGGGAGCAAAAATGGACCATGGGGGGACGTGCTGCCCCCCCATACCTCGTTTTGGACTAGGAGGCCTCCCTGCAGCCTCCTGGGAGCCAAAATGGGGTGCATGGGGACTCCTGAAAAGGGCAGGGTGTGGGGCCAGCCAGCAATTTAACTACTGCTTCACCCGAACAGGCCCAAACCAGCTGTATCCCACCACTGGGTCTCACCAATGTATTTCTTCAATAGATGGGACCTAAGGGATGACCTAGCTTAGTAAATGGGTAGATGTAACTGGGGAGAGATGGTCCTACAAATAATGCAGCTCCAAAATGTAGCTTCTGCAGTAGAAGTGACACATGTGCATATTGGGGCTTGCACAAAACTATGTGGGCTGCTGTGTTTTGAAGCAACGGAATTTCCAGATACTCTTCAAGGCAGGCCCTCTTGACAATACATTACTCTTATAGAGTACATTATAATAGTCTAAATGAAAGGTGACCAGGACATGGGTAATAGTCAGTCCAGAAATGGGCATAACTGGCACACAGTACGCAGTTGTTCATTGGCCCTTCTAGCCATAACTGTTACTTGCTCCTTCAGCATGAATCCAGAAGAAACCCCTGATTGCACACTGGGTCTGTCTGGGATAATGCAACCCCATCCACAAACCAGAAATTGAACTAAGAAGCCCTGATCAAGCATTGTTCCATCATGCTCGCTGAAAAAGACAAATGTGTTACAGAGAAGGAAGGTTGTGGGGGCAACGTTCATTGGTCCACAGATTAGAAAATATATCACACTAGACCAGCTGTGATCTTCCTTCCTTTGTCATTGATCTGGATTTGTGCAGGTCTGTACAGCCACCCCCCCCCACACTATTTTTAAGTTGCATAAATGCACAATTAATTTATTAATCCTGCTCTCTACCTTCTAATCCCTTACAATGTTCATGAGCAGACTATATATATATTATGGGTGTCAAACTCGCTGTGTCGTGTTGCTGTCACGTGACGTTTCATTATGTTTTTCCCCTTTGCGGAGCTGGGGTGGGTGTGGCCTGCATGTGATGTATCCGGCCCAAGGGCTGCCAGTTTCACACCCCTGAATGATTCAACTGGAAAAATGGAAGGTTGTATAGAGAAGATACTTGGCCCTACATGACAGAATAAACAATGGAAAGAAGATGACCAACACCAAGGGGAAGAAGCTTTGACCACACCTCAGAATGCGCCCATAGGTGGCAACAGCCGGCAAAAGTTATTTAGTATGGCTGCGCCAAAATGAGGCAACCTTCTTTTCACACTGTCTTGCCGTGCTTTAATCCTGAGCTAGCAATTTAATAAGGCCAGTGTTGTGTAATCAAGGAGGGATATCAGAGCTTGCCGGGGCACACTGGTGCTGATTTAAACTGCAAGTGTAGAAAAGGACTTTAAATCTGCATGTCCAAGGTAGCCCTTTGTCATTGCTCCTTATGGCCAGCCATGGCATTCAAATGACATTCCTGCAGCTGTGCCTGGAAACTGCAGCAACTGCTGTTGCTAAGAGGCACTTTAAGCAGGAAACCAATTATCCAAGCATGATGTATTCATTTTAAATAAATGAGAAGGAATTCTTGGGAGTGCATGATAGATTGCAAAGGGCTTCATAGACAGAGCTGCTGGATAGGCCAATTTTTGCTGGTCACCCAGAGGGCAGGAATTCTCATACTCAGAGAAGAGAAAAAATAGCTATTGACAACAATGCAAAAGTGTCATTGTTGTCTCTTGGCAGCAAATACCTATGGAAGGTGATGAGCTATAGTTATTTGATTGTCAGCATACACAGTGTTTCATATATCATTGTAAGCATAATTCAGACCATATCTCTCCAAACTAAAGACTCAATTTTGTATGAAGCCCTTAGAGTTTAATACACCTTTTGAAAGCTGCTCCCACTGATCAATTTGAATGAGTTAAAAAGCAGGTTCCTAGGAGTAATTACTTATCAGCTTCAATTTTTCATATTCATCTGCCAGCAGCTGAAAAACTGAAAATGGTTCCTGGTCCCATTCTCTAATGTGATAAGTAACTTTAGACCGTTTACAATAAAAACTTGTCAAAAAAAGCTAAAAGCATAAATAAGAGCAAAATTAAAAGCAGAAGTAAAAGATAGGGTTACAGTATTAAAAGTTAAAAAGGTGGAGCAAACACTCTCATGACACCAACCATCCCCAGGGATGGCTACCAATCTTCAACTCCCATGCCAATTGGCAGAGCCAGGTCTTAACACTCTTTCTGAAGGCCAAAAGAGTGGGGGGCTCCTTTCATCTCTGGAGGTAAGGTGTTCCAAAGAGCAAGGGTATTGGCAGAGAAGGCAAAGTGAGATCTGCAATATACTGTATCTTCCCTGCCTGACCAGGTGGGATGGGACAATATAATCAGAACAAGACAGTTATTTAGGTAACTTGGTTCCAATTCAGCTAAATCCAGTTCAGGTCCTGCAAAACAGAAAACAGGGAGATTAGGTTCACACCAGTAGCTACATACCAGTACAAGTGGCTCAAGTAGAGAAACATACGTAAAATGTATCCTAGTTTGAAATTGTACTTGTTGCATAGGACTAACATCTGTTCCTACATGAAATTCTCCATTGCTGAACTGAGAGAATCAAAGTTACTTAAATGCCTTTTCTGCTGATAGAAAACTGAGGGAAAGAATTAGAGAATGCATGGCATCGAAGGTATTATCCAAATATGTTCTGCCTAAGCAGGTAGTTGAACCAAAATTGAAAACAATTTCCACATCTTAGACCAGTTTTTTTCAACGTTAGCCATTTTAAGATGTGAGGACTTCAACTCCCAAGATATCCCACCCAACCAGTGTATTCTAGGAATTGAAGTCGACACATCTTTAAATGGCTAAGGTTGACAAACGCAACCATAACCAAGTCCTGCAGAAATCTTGAAAAAGCAAGGTTTCTTTGAACCTTCCATTAAAGTGAAATAATTTGATGTAAGAGGAGCTCATCTCTAACTGAAAACTATTTTAACTGAATGACAGAAATGTTCAATAAGACTAATAATATGGCCATGGTGCTTTAGTGCTATTAATGTTAATTATATAGTTCTCCAAATGAATTGTGTAACAATCACAATATTAATCATGCAATACCTCTAATTAGGATTAACCTATGTTCACAATGTGCTAAGGAAACATACCTAATGATGTATCGCATTGCTGATTTAGATATGCACACAGAGAGAGAGAGAGAGAAAGAAGGAACAAAAGATATAATAAGGAAACAACTCGCAATGTTAAAACACTTTATAAGTTTTTCGGGGTGATTATATGAACATATGAATTAAATATTTTGCCATCTGATTAAATATGCTTGGCATCCCTGTAACAAAAGACAAAACAATGAAGTTAGGGCTTGTGATGTGCCTGAACAATAGCTTTTTTTGTGTGTTCCTGACTGGGTGATGTATAGCTGGTAGGCTGCTAGATCTGGACTGCAAAACTCCCGATAAACACTAGATGCCAGTAAATGATACAGAAAAATCTGAATCCTTGTTGTCATCTAATGGTTGTGTGAATGTTTGCATCTTAGATCTGTATTTATGTAGCTATTTCTGGAAAAAATGACATTGGACACTTTAATGTTCTTAAAGCTGGAAACTTACCTCGATGGTGTCTACTAATCCTGTTTTGTTCCCTGTGAATTATACAGAGTACGGTAAATGGAGTCAGTGAAAGAAATGTATCCATATGAACATGTCCCTTGAGATAATGTGATAATAAGAGTGCCATAGGAGATTTTAATAGGAATACTGGCCTTTTTACAGTAAATAAATACTTCTCTTTCAGTCTCACATAGCTCCCTGTACCATGTTTCCCTGAAAATAAGACCCTGTCATATATTTTTTGAGCCCCAAAATAAGAGCTTGGCCTTATTTTCGAGGAGGACGTATTATTATTATTAATTTTTATTTATATGCCGCCCTTCTCCAGAGACTCGGGGCGGCTTACAGTGCATTAAGCAATAGCCTTCCTACTTTTGTATATTTTATACAAAGTCAGCTTATTGCCCCCACAAACCGGGTCCTCATTTTACCCACCTTAGAAAGGATGGAAGGCTGAGTCAACCTTGAGCCTGGTGAGAACTGAACTCACAGTAATTGGAGGCAGCTGGATGTTAAATGCTGCCTTAGTAGGAGGCATTAGCCTCCTACACCACTCAGGCTCCTGCGCCACTCACGCCACTCACTCACCTCTTTGGGGTGCGTGGAACAAGATGGGGCCTCTCTTGCCATCTTACCTGATTTCCAGCTCTGTCTCCCTAACCCTAATCAGTGGAAGTGGCGGGGACCGGCTGAGCATGTATTTAAATATTTTCAGGGAGGGCTTATTTTCCAGGGGGTGGGTGGGTGGGTATTTTAGTGCATGCGCTCAAAAGCCCAATTGGGCTTATTATCTGGGGAGGTCTTATTTTCAGGGAAACAGGGTACAAATATACCTAGCCTGGTCACTTTCCATCCTAATGAAGATTTTGACACAGAAATAGCAGAAAGAATCCACTGTTATGGTAGATGTTACATTATCAGTGAATATACAAGAAACTAGATTTCTTTCGCCCATAAGAATTGCATAGATCATATCAATGATTTAATGGCCTGTATTTTATTAATTTTTTAAAACGTTGCCCAATTCCAGAAAGATTCTGGATGGCTTACAATATGTCCAGTATAGTAGGAGAAGGAGTGACAGAACCTGAAGCTAGAGTCAATAAAGGAATCAGCATCGAGTCAAAAGTTGGACTTAGCCACAAATGGACTAAGTCCAACTTTTCCTGAATTACATTGGCTCTTATCTAGCACCAAAATAGTGTTAACTGTTAGTTGAGTAGATTCCTGTGCATAGGCATGAGTAGTCATAAATCAGTTTAATTGGAACTTCATGTGTAGCCCTGGTCTTCCACACCCCTGACAAATATACGGTATAACTTAAACTCGACTAAAACAACATGAAAATTAAGGATCACTACAGTTTTTGTGATAACCTCGTTTTTGGAATCAAATCAAAGGCTGATTTGAAGTCCACAACAACTGCAAAAAGGGAGGCTTTGGGTGGAAAAGTGTATTATTCAGTTAAATGGTACAGGGCCAGACAGTGATCCAAGGTTGACTGATCCTTACTAAATCTTCCCTGAAAATATCCTCTGGAAGGATATTTTCACTTTGGACCCAACCCAACAGTTTTAAATAAACATATTTTGCATATAGTTTGCTTATTGTGTTAAGCAAGTTAATAGGTCTGTAATTGTAAGGGTTAAGTTTGTTCTTATAGAGAGGGATGGCTATGGCCTCATTCTACTCACATGAAAAATGTGCTGTGCTCTTAATATAGGTAAATAGGGCAGCATTGGAGCCCACCGATTTTTATTTTCTATTAGCAACTCTGGAAGGATGAAATCACCTCCAGGAACTTTCCCAGGTTTTAACTGTGTAATGAGATCTTAAACCTTGGCTGTAGACACAGGCATTAGGAAATGCATTAGAATGGGGGGTCATCACTGGCTGCTTTTTAATTATTCTGAGCTGAACATGGATTGAAAGCAATTCTCCTAAATATCTGCTCCAAATCTGAAGAAGTGGATAGGGTCCTCTTTAGAATGAATTTGGCCACTTGTAAATTAGTTTCTTGCACCTCTTGGCTGATACAAGTAGATAGAGAGGGAAAGACAACCTGATTGCAGGACGTATGTTGTGGGAGTAATCCTGCCTGTCAGCCTTGAAGGAAATAGTAGTTTGCTGTCTCCTCGAGAAACCATTGTGTGACCTAGTTGTCTTAATAAATTATCAACTTGCTTTCAACCTACCATTTTTAGGCAGGGTTGTTGGCAGTGTGTTCAATTATTTGGATTCCTTCCTGTCTGATCATGCTTTTGTGACTACCTTGCAATGGGATCACATGAAAGAGACAGATATTTCAGAAGCATTTAGTACTTTCAACCATGGTATCACCGCAAATGTTGGTGATTGAAGTAACTGCTCTACAATAGATCTTGTCATTCCTGATTGGGAAATTCCATCAATACCAACTGAAAAGAGTGTGAGCCCTTGAACATTTCAATGCAAGGTGAGCTTATAATTGGTTGTCTCACCTGTATTTTTCAAAATCTATCTGAAAACATTAACAGATTTCTTTATTAAACCTTCAATACTATTCCACAGCTCCAATGAAATCAAAACTAAATCATCAGCAAAAAACCCCTTAGTTTGCAAGTCTCTTTTTTAAATTTTCAGGCCCAGAGGACATCCTTGTCTTGTTCCCTTCTGTATCTCACATAGTTTATTTAAATTTCCATTGACAATAATTTGTGTCTTCTCGGGTGTATACATCAGTTTGATTCACTGAATAAAATTTTCCCTGAAATCCATATTTTCCAAAATTTTAAACATAAAAGATCAATTCATGTGATCAAAAGCTTTCTCAATGTCCAATAAATAAATAAATAAAGTCCTGTAAAATCTTCTTTCATCTATCAGCCAATATTGTGATAAATATTTTATGATCATTATTCAACAATGAAATCAGTATGTAATTCTTAGCTGAAATTAAATCTTGCCCTTCCTTTGGTAATAAAGCAACATTAAGTCTTTATAGCAAATCCTTGCAAAATAGCATTCATCGTGCTTTTAAGTGGTTATAAATTTTGGTCTTCAAAATGCTTATAATTTGGTAGCACATCAAAGACCAGTTGCTTTCCTATTTTAATTTTTTATGGCCTCTGATATTTCAAGATATGCTATAGGCTTATTCATAGTTTGTTTCCGAGATTATGAAAGCTTTGGTAAATTTTAAATATTCATTATCTTTTCCAGGGGATCTTTTCCTGTCTCTTATATAAATTTGAGTAAAAGTCATGAAAGGATTTCTGGATACTCGCATTATCTGTTAAAATAGTATTGTCTTCCTCAGTCTTAAATATCATTTTCCTTTTTTTCCCCTTTCTCAGTTTATATAACAACCATTTCCTGGTTTATTTGCAAATTTGAAGTTTTTCTGCTTTACTTACTTTAATTTAGTTTATTTCTCTCACAGTTGATATAATTGTTGGTGTAAACATTTAATCTGAGATAAAATAGTAGAATGTATTGGTACTTTCTGTAAATTTTCTTCTTTTGTTTTTTTTCTTCTCTAATATAGTCTGCACTTGATACTGAGTTTTCTTTTTCACTTTTGTCAAAATTTAATAAAGTTTGAGAAAAGAAAACACAGCAATTACCCATTCACCCATATCATCAATTGCATCTCTACTCCAGGTCAAACAGAAGATGTAATAGCTTAGAGCCTGTGAGTGATTGAACATTCTAGACCAGTCTTGGACAAAATCACATAATCAATAAGATACTTTATTAGAAATTATAGGAAATGTAAAGAAGTAGTGATGATAAGAATTCATTTTGCTGGCAAGCAGGTGCTTGTAATCACTTCTAGGAGGAACTAAGTCCCAGGCTGGAAAGGAGTAGCAAATGGAGTATGTGCTTATGGCCATTTATGTCATTTGCTTCTGGTTCCTTATCTTTGCCATTAAGGAAAATTAATAATGTCTTACAAAATAGACTGATTATGATTGGGTTTGACAGTGGCTTCCATTTACCCCAATCAGGGGAAAAATAGATAAAAAAGATGTGTTATCAGATGGCAGCATCTGGTCCACTTTGAGCTTGATGTTTAAGCTAGACTGATCCTGGTTGAAATGTGGAGAGGAAACCTCTTGGAAATAATATCCAAAATCTATGGAGATTCTCAGTCATCCAGGTCATGGTTGTCCCAAAGGTGCTTTTTCAAGAGGCAACTGGACTTTCTGGTTTTTCTTTGACGATGTCTTCAGAAGCTTCTTGGATGAGAAGTGAAATGTCTTCAAAGAAAAACTAGAAAGTCCAGTTGCCTCTTGAAAAAACACCTTTGGGAACCAAAGTTAAACTTGACTGAGAAGTGGGGGAAAAAAACCAAAGCAAACCACTTATGCGTTCTTACCAGGAAAGCCACATAAATTAGTTCATAAAGTCACCAAGAGCTGAGTTTAGCTTGAAAGAAACTGTAGTTTATTTCACTCACTTTAAATCACATTCTCAAAAGAATCCAAAGAAACAAATCTAATTTGTTCTATTCAAAGGACGAGGGGAAACCCAAATAATTTCTCTGCAGGACCCAAAAGCACTGTTGTTGAGCATGACTAAAAGTTGTTTTCTTACACTTATCATGTCCTACAAATAGATATATGCATGACCCATCTCCTGCTGTGGCCACCTGCACTGAGAATGCAAAGCTAAACATGTGCTGAGAAGAAATAGCGATGATATTTTTATTACTCTGATTAGTTAATGTTTATAAATTACACTGATCTGTATCAAGATCAGTGGGGATCTTGATACAGAACAATTAATATATAAGTCATGAAGCCAAGACCCTGGCATGGAAACATTAAGTTTTGAAGTCTGATAAAGTGTTGAATATTTTGGAATTGTGTTGACTTTGGAATTCATTGAATGTTTTGGGGCCTCATGTGATCACTTCAACAGCCTGCAATAGAAAATTACGGGGGGGGGGGGATTCTCATTAGTAGCCTTGTGCAAGGAGCAGAACCAGAGCATTGCAATTTGAATTTAGATTTCTGGACTTGTAAGTTCAAAGATGAAAGGAGAATGATGGCTCATTGTCCCATCGACAAAGATATAAAGTAAGAAAGCAAGTGCCCCTTGCTCCATTTCTGAATTACCAGAACTGTTTTGTAAAGTGTGTGTGTGTGTGTGTGCGCACACACACACACACATACACACACGTGTGAACATGCTAGATGGCATTAAGACATTCCACTGATCCAACTAGAAGCAAACTCTAAAAGCTTAAAGAACAGATTTCCTCACATCTGTACATATGAAGGCCATATATATTCTCAAGCATATATATATATATGTATGTATGTATGTATGTATGTATGTATGTATGTATGTATATTAAGTATAGAGAATGTAAACTCCAGATGGGAAGAATGCATAAATTAAATATGAAAGACTCAATGTTTCTCTCTCAAACATTGCAATCTATGTTGCACTAATCTTGAAGGTCTTCAGTAAATTAAAACTGGCCTATAGCAATTAGAGTTTTCACTCCAAATTGTTCTAATTACATGCAAACAAAAATTACTTTATACAGCATAAGCAAAATCTCCCCAAAACAGATCAGTTTGCTCCAGTTACTTATCTTAAACACTGCACAACTGTCTCATCAGGGAGTTTACTGAAACCAGGTAGGCAATCTGATGGGTAAGTAGACACAGAATATCACCCAGCCAAATGAAATAAGAACACAAGTTTTAATCTCAATTGGATTCCCACTATAAAGTTGCTTTCTGATATGATCAGTGTAATGACAGGAAGGGGGCATCCTTTAGAATAAATAATCTGTTCAAGCATCTGTCCCAGACAAGGATCAGAAGTATGTCTCTCTGTAGGTCTCATTTCTGTTCAGACTTCATGACCCCTTCTTCCAGTGGTGAAATGTAACATTTCTGTGGGCGTGGCTTGGTGGTGGTGGTGGGTAATGTGACTGGGTGGGCGTGGCCAACTTTTTTTTTTAACTTTTAAAAGCATTTTTTCTACAACCTCTTCAGCTGAAGAGTTGCAGAAAAAAATGCTTATAAAAGCCTCTGATAATCAGGCAATTCAGCTGGGATCGTCAGAGACTTTTAAAAGCATTTTTTTTTTCTACAACCTCTTTGGTCGAAGAGGTTGCAGAAAAAAAATGCTTTTAAAAGCCTCTGACGAACCCAGCTGAGTCGCTCGATCATCAGAGGCTTTTAAAAAAAACTTTTAAAAGCATTTTTTCGGCCGAAGAGGTTGTAGAAAAAATGCTTTTAAAAGTTTTTTAAAAAAGCCTCTGATGATCGCGTGGCTCAGCTGGGCATGGGGGGGGGGCAGGGATTTTTGCTACGGTTCTCCGAACCACTTGCTGCCATCGCTACCGGATCAGGCGATCCAGTCCGAATTGGGAGCATTTCATCCCTGTCTTCTTCCCAACTATACTACCTTTCCCTCTGAAATTCCTTTTGAAAAATCGCTTTACGAAATCCTTTTTCTAAGCTGGCTTCATATAATGTAATTCAGTTTGCTGTAGCCACAAACTGTACACCTCTGGATTCAATCATAAAACATTATGGTGCATTATATGGCTAAGTTCATAGAATACATTAACTCCAATCCAAACATAACAGATTATGGTTTATAGAGTGGATGAACGCTACCTAAAAGACCTCGTGTGGAAATCTCAGTAGACTAATATAAATCAGGGTAGACAATATTGTATGAGATGTATCAATCGTCTGCCTTAGGACTCGCTGGCTTCAAACAGTCATATTACTTCTTTGATCTAGTTTTTCATTAATCAAGCTTGATCTGTATTGTTCTTGAAACTTAAGGATAATATAGATACTTGTGGGACCATTGAAATGACCAGTTCTTTCTTCATACCAAAGCTTTTGCACTGGAATCATATACCATATATCAAAGCAAAGCATACTCTGTGACAGAGTCAAATGCACACCTACTGTAAAAGAACAAAATTTGTAAAAATAGCATGTACACGGTGCCAGAAGAGAATTGTATTAGCCATTAAGAGCAGATGGCTAAGTTAACGGATTGCCTAAGAAGCCAAGGGACCAGGGTTAGGCGAGGAAAAGATACGGCAGCAGCATCAAATATTGCATGGCAGCACATTTAACACTGTAGCACAATGACATCAATACAATATGACAAGCAACGTAAGCTGAGTGTAATAGCCTGCAGTGGTAACGTGCAGCAGAATAATCAGAGTTCATTTGAAGGTTGAGAGACCGACCGACTGAATGTTTGGGTAAGATACTCTGGGATGTGGCTATGCTTGGTCACTTAAAAGTAAATAGCTTTCCAGCCCTATCTACCTAGATCTCCTTCAAGTCACTTTAGAGGTGGATTAGGGGAGAGATAGAAATGAAAAATGAAAAGGATTGGTGCTTTCAGAGTGAGACAAGGACACAACAGATTCTCCAGACAAAGCCACAAGTCTCCCCCTAATTAGAAGTAACATAAACCTCCTGATTGCATCTGAGATAAGGGAAACTACAAAGCATGGAGTCAAATACATTTATAACCCTAAGACATCGTACACAACAAAACAAGAGGAATCTAGCTATACTAACAAATCAAGGGGATGGGGTTGGGGAAAGAGTATTTGATTCCTCTCATTTTGGGACTAAAGTTACAAGAAGGTAGCGATGAACTCACTCATGTTTGTCTTGTGCTGCAATTAGTAATCCTTTCTACTATCCCCTTCTATGAACTCTTCTGGAAAATAAAATAACACAAATATGTTTGTGTTGTTTATCTTGGATCAGGCTGTGAATGAACACTTTTCCAAAAATGTAAAAAACCTCAAGGACCAGTGTCAATCCTTTAGGTGCCCCATAGGGAATTGGATTCCCATCCCTGTCTTCTACATTTATGCACAGGATTAATAGAGAAAGCCCAGGCTCCTTTGGAGGAGGTCAATAAGCAAAGACTTCTTAGCATGGACCATATGGAGCAGAGATGGTGCAGTGGTTAGGGTGCAGTACTGCAGCTACTTCAGCTGACTGCTAGTTCAGCAGATCAGCAGATCAAATCTCACCGGCTCAAGGTTGACTCAGCCTTCCATCCTTCCGAGGTGGATAAAATGAGGACCCAGATTGTTGGGGGCAATATGCTATTTAGTATACTGTCTTTGGTGTAAGCCGCCCAGAGTCCTCGGAGAGTGGACGGCATAGAAATATGAATAATAAAATAAATAAAATAAAAAATAAATATGAGGCATAAAGTTGGATCTCCATTTGGCTGTGGAAGAGCGGAAAGAAAAATCACCAAAATTATGCCCAAGAGATTAATAAGGTAGGACAACAGCTTCACAGGTAGTCAACTGCTAGAAATGGTTCCATTTCTGGTGTTATAGTAAAAATTCATTCACAGCTGAGCTTTGTTGAGCTTCCAGGAAGCTTCAGTCAAGTTTTAGCCTGCCAAGAAGAACCTGGCAATTACTTCTCAATCTAGCCTACAGTCCTGGAATTCCCTGGCAGTCTGCTATTCAAGTACTAAGCGCCTGACCATAATCTGTTTCCAAGGGCAGACAAGGTTGCGTCTAAATATATGAAACCCTTTGAGCTTGAAGTTTAGACTGAATGGTTCTTCTAGAACTTCCTGACTGGCTCTGAAATGACCATATCTACTTTAAGAGGACCCAACACAAAAAGTTTTCAAATCATAGAGAGGCCTCTCTTTGTGATCCAAGTAGAACCTATGGAAACATTTTGATACTTCCTCTTAAATTTCAATTATGTAAACCAGTTTGAACTGAATTGCTATTAGAATTAAAGTTCTAATGCTGTGGTTACTGCAAATATGGCATATACAGGCATATCTCAGAGCTAATAACTAGCTTTACTGCAAAATGTTTTAATTATGAACCTTTTATTAATTTTTATCTTTGATTAATTTTAGCTATTTATTTCCTTAATTTCACAGATAAGTCATAAAACTTCCTGAGCCAATTTTTCTCCCTCGCTTCCATTTGCCTTCAAGTGGTTTGAATCAAATGCCCAGAATGACTTTTTCTTAGGAACTCTACTAAACATGCTGAAAATTCAATCTGGACACTCATTTTCTGCAAACTCACTCCAATTCAAAAATTTTGAGTGCACTGCTATGACTTCTGTTTTTTTCTGATTTTTCATTTGCTATGACTTCAGCAGCTGAACAAAACATTTTCAGACCCTGAGTAACCACAAAATTCATATACTTAAGTAAACTTAATTCGATATATTTCTAGTTTTCAGACGTGGCCACTGCCTTTCCTATGCCGAAGGGAAGGGTTGATGTGGAGGCACTATCATCTATCAATTATCAGAAAATCAGTTATCCTGGCTCCACAATATGGGCAATATAGTTGCCCAGTTGACAGATTTCCATCATGTTATTTTATACTCTAATAAATCCAGTTACATGCTGTTTAACATCCAGGGAATAATATAAAGAATGAATAAGTATCCAGCAGTGGCTAATCCTTTCCCCCAAAGGAAAGTAGGGCAGGCCTGTAATTAGTACTTGCAAGCAAACTTGAGATAAATAAAATTTAGACTGGAGGAAATGTTTATTAATAAGGTATTTCAGGTACGTGAAGAAGAATTTGCTTTTGTTTGTTTTGTTTTAGCAAAATCAGAGTATATCAAATCTTTAGCAAAATGACAATGAATTAAAAATCGGATTATGATGGACATTTAAAGTACGGATGTTATAATTTTGAAGAGGCCACTAAACATTTCTGCCTTTCATCACATGTCATCTGTTATTACAACATCAACTTCACAAATATCAGTGATGTCTGAAATCTGAAACCAATGTAGTTTACATAGCATTTGGGGGTGTCTCCTGCTCAAGTGGTTTTGATTGGTTCCTTTTTCTGTGTTATACATTCAGGCTTTGGTAGGCTAAGGGTAGAGATAAACTCTACCGATTTCTCCTGACCGGTGGCCTAGTGACATGAGGTGGTCTCTGAACTTTATTATTTTGAAAGGACGCTGGCAGACTTTCCCGATTACATTTCAAATTGTGAACTTTATATCCAGTCTCCCTGAGCCTAGATCACATCACAACAGCTGGCTGTAAAGCTCTTGAAAATTGCTCTGGTTATAATCCATGAGTCACAACCATATAAAATTATAGCCAAGCAAGATGATCTGAACATTTTCTGTAACACCCAAAAGACCAGGCAACACCTGACTCAGGATGTCTTATGGTCTTCCCAGGATTATGGTGCTGGAGTCATTCATCACAAGAAAGATTACTGGACCCAGAAATATCTGAGATCTGTGTCAAATGTATTCATAGTTAAAAATTCATTATCCTTTTATTTTCAGATATGCCTGGAAGCAGGTTGGCTTTTTCACAAAGGCAGGAGATAAACATCTTTACAGCACTTTCCTTCTTTAATTTTTTAAACTGGCACTGTCGCCTCAAGTCAAGTGCAGAACTTTCTCTGGATATTGCAATTATGCCCTACTATTATTTTGATAGGTAGTTAATTTAAAATGGAAGGCCATGAAAATTCTCTATCTTAGAAAGTCCCTAAAGTCAATCTGAACATTTTTGTGAGCTATAAAAAGACGAATGTAAGAATAATCTCATGGTACTTTTGTTGCTCACATTTCAATGAGATGTGGCAAGCAGCTAATTAAAAACTTCATTGTACAATTCTACATGCAGTAATCACTACTGTTTCTGTATCTCTTCACTGACATCTCTATTCTAACTTCCACCCGCTAAGAACATTTAGATAGATGAACTCAAATTAGGGTGAAAACTTTGCATTTTCTAGAAAATGTGATTCACTATAGAACAAGATGATAAAAAAGAAAGGGGATCCTGGTGCCAGTGGAAAGCTCTTGGAAGTAACATGAGCTTTGGGTGGTGAGTAATGAAAGGGTTAACCCTCTCCACAATTTTCTCCATTTTACTCATCTAGATTCTTTTAAATAAAAGAAAAAAACATTTCATGCAATACAGGTAGTCCTCGACTTATGACCACAGCTGAGCCCAAAATTTCTGTTGCTAAAAGAGACAGTTGTTAGGTGAGTTTTGTCCCATTTTACAACCTTTCTTGCCACAGTGAATCACTGTAGTTGTTAAGTTAGTAACACAATTGTTGAGTGAAGCTGGTTTCTCCACTGACATCACTTGTTGGAAGTTTGCAAAAGGAGATCACATGACCCTGGGACTCCGCAACCATCATAAATATGCATCTGCTAAGCATCTGATTTTGATCATGTCATCATGGGAAGTTGCAAGTGTGAAAATGTGAAAAACGGTCATAAGTCACTTTATTCAGTGCAATTTCGAGTGGTCACTAAATGAACTGTTGTAAGTCAAGGACTATTGTATACAGTTTGGCCTTTTATTTTGTTTTACACATTGCATCTGCCCATCCCACCACATCCAGAGGCAGGACATGACACAGGTCCCACTGGCAAGAGAGCTTCACTTGCTTCCTAGTGGTGTGCTTTTTCTGTGGTGACCCACATTTTCTGGAACATTCTTACCTCTAGAAGTGAGGTTGGCTTCATTTCTTTTAACCTTTTGAAAGTCCCTGAAGACCTGGTTGTGGCATGAGGTCTGGGAACCCCAGGGGCCTGGTTAAATTTTGAGATGGCTCCAATTTAATTAATACCTCCTCTTCACCTAATACTTTTCTTTTACTTTTGTGCCTTTTATAATTTACATTTTTAAATAATAACTTTAATACTTGTTTGTATATGTTTTTAGTTTTGTTGTATCTGACCTATTTGTAAGATGGGCGGCCACATAAATAAGACGAATACATAAATAAATAAATTTTGGTAAGTTAAATAATCACACTTAAAATATTAAAAACAATGTATTAACGGAAGCCAACTTTGGTTAACATATATGTCTATGGAATCAAAAAGACACGTTCGGGCTGTTTCAGATCTGATTTGGTTTTCACAGCATGCTTTGTTCATTGGATCACGGTGTTTAGAATAATTCACAATAGCATACATTCATATATTGTGCTAAGAAATAAAACATGGTTTAAAAATTGCAATGGTTGGATTGATATAACATGTTAAGTCAAAACCAAGCAAACCACATTGTAATTTACTATAATATGTGAGACCAATCTATATGAATACGTATGTAACAACATAAAGACTGCTTCACTCACAACACTGCAGCCTTATAAGAACTGATCTGAAACACAAGATCCATATTATATGAATGTGAGTGAACCCCAACATCAGTGCTGATATTCAGGCATCAACCCATATTGTGGTTTAACTTACTGGTATTAAGCAATCAAAACTGCAAAATATAGTTATCCTGTTGATATATTTGTTTGTTTATAGAGTCATTAATCCTCTGAGGAAGTAGTGTTAGATCCATAGCAGCATCTTCACAAATTTAAATTTGTTTTCACCCCCTACAGAAAATTGAAAGGATTGTTTTGAAAAATCAAGGGACTGGGGGGTGGGTGGGAATGAACCTTTTCCCCACCCCATTCAAATAGCAACATACAGTCAACTCTGACTGAACTTGAAAACTAGCTAGATCATCTCTACTTTGCAACTGCATGAATAATGATTTTTTTAAAAAATGCCAAGGCTAGATGAGGAAGTTGAAAAAGAAAAACCTGTTGGAAGACGTTTGCTTGTCTAAAAAATGCATTGCCCAGAGGAAAGATTTATTATTAACAACACAAAAAAAAAAAAGGAGAAAGAAAATCAAATTATGGCTGACTATGATTGGCCATATTTTCTAGTGCATATTCACTGGATGAGTGTAACTACAATAAATACATGTTTCCACCTTAACAACAAATTAGCATAAGAAGCCTGGAAAGTCTACTTAATAACTTACTACCCTATAATCCCCATTCCAAGTACCTTGGAGTAACATTGGATTGCACTCTCTCCTATAAGATATCTAAGATATATATATCTAAAGAATTCAGTGGCCAAAATCAATACTAGGAATAATTCAATAAATTATGTGGAACTAAATGGGGAGCTTCAGTTGCCACCCTCAGATCATCAGCCCTATGCCCCTCTATGGTTTTAACATCTGCCATACTAGCAATAGTATTAGCACTTAGATTATATACCACTTTCTTGTTCTTTACCACCATAGTTCTTTACAGCCCTTTCCAAGCGGTTTACTGAGTCAGCATCTTGCCCCCAACAATCTGGGTCCTGATTTTATGGATGGAAAGCTGAGTCAACCTTGAGCTGTTCAGAATCAAACTTCGGGAATGAGCAGTGAGTTAGCCTGCAGTACTGCATTCTAACCACTGCGCCACCACCGCTCTAGTGAGTTAGATGCCAGATTCAAGGATACCATGAGGATTATAAATGGATGCATATTAAAACCACTCCGACTTGCTGGCTTCCTGTTCTGAGCCATATAGCACCACCAGCTATACAAAGGCAAGATGCACTAGTGAGAAAATACAGAAAAATTGTGAACAGCTCACTCCTACCAGTGCATGCTGACCTTCCTCATTTATCAGCTAGAAGACCCAAATCCAGGAAGCCCCCAGTGGTATTTGCCCAACATCTTTAACAATCAATTTCTAATGGAAAGCCAAATGCCCAGACATAGGTAGATATATAAATGGCCCCGCAAAAAAGGTGCCAGGCTTTGAACTAACAATGGACAATCTTGAAGAGGATTCACAGATTCACAAAGTGCAAATGGGGTATAATATCCTCCCCTCAGTGTGACTGTGGGGTCCCATGTCAAATTGTAGATCACATTGTGACCAGCTGTAACCTGAGGGTATATACCAGTCTAGTATCTGATTTTTTTAATATTAATCAAGGGTGAAATGCTCCCGGACCAGACCGGATTGCCTGATCCGGTAGTGATTTTTCTCCATGGTTCGGCGGGGAATCACCGCCCAGGTGTCATTACTTCCTGATTTTAACCAGGAAGTAATGTTTTTTAACCTTCTGGCAAGTGTGCACGTGGTGCATGCGCTTCCGAACTGGTAAGAAAGGTAAGTAGTTTTCACCCCTATATAAATGATGCTGTGCTTAAATGGTTAGATAGTCTAGACTTTGATGTTTGAACACAGATTTTTTTAACATTTATATTTTATTGTGTTCTACTAATCTAGGTGAAATGTTAATATATATTGCTGGTCCATGTGCGATATGCCATATGCTAAATAAATAATAATACTGGATGAGGGTTTTAGCCATGGTTAATGCATATCTGGGGAATGCAGTAAGTATATGGATTAGGCTAAGAAAAAGTTCATGATATGTACTATCTTCTTCCCAGTCTGAGTTCATGCCAGTGTAATTCTATTATTTTAAATAAAGAAGGCAATTTGTTACTGATTTGAATTCTATGTGAGTATCTGCTCCAGAAAGGTAGAGTCTAGTTAGAAAATAGGTCTGTTAGTGAATCCATTTTGCACTTGGCATTTAAAAAATGCCGTAAGAAATCTCAGCGGTCAGTTCTGCCAGTAGTGTTGTCAGAAGGCATTTACACCCATTTAAATTCCTTGGTGCCTTAAATGATTTTTTTCTTCTGATTTGCCTACCTGTTGTTTTACCGTTGCAGGATGGCAAGTGACAAGAGGGGTGAGGCAGATACTAAACAGAAGAGAAATGGGTGAGGGGACAATGTGGTAACCCTTGGCTCTTGCGGCACAGATGATTTAAAGTTATAGTATAGATTTTTCATATGCTGTTTTACCACTGTTCTTATAGCGTTGACTGTTCTTACTTCCAAGGAATGTATTTCTCATCTATGATACCTGTGCCAACTCTGTGGAAGGATTCATACATCTCCCAAAACACCAATAACTGTTAAATGTCATTTATTTTACTAGATTACTGGGAAATGCTCTTTGTTTTTATCTGTTAAAAAACTATACATACTCGTGCCAACAATCATATATTTTTTCGCAACACTTTCACATGCTTACTTTAATGTAAAAGTTGAACTGATGAAACTCAATAATTGGGGACATTTCCTTTGGGAGTATTTTCTTCAAGTTTACAAGGTTTCCTTGACTATTTAAACATGTTGCAAAAAGTAATTGATGTTTGCAATCTGGATTTGGTCCATAGAGCTGACTCTATTATCTCTGAATTAGAAAAATGTCTCTCTCTTGATTGTGATTAAAGTTTTCTGATGTTTTTTTAAAAAAAACCTCATTATCATTCTGTAAGTATATGACCTACTCATCAAAGTGAGTTTAGAGATGAGATTTATTAATCCTATAGATTATTCCTTCCTATTTTAAGGAAAAATTTAAGGTATTGATAAATATGAGACATTGGAACCTAGAAATCAATTGGAAGCCAGTAAAACAGATCATATTCTACATGGTGACATAACATCCAGACTTCGAAACTTGTTTTTTGTTGTCAAGTTTGAGTTGTTACCCCCAAGGCACATCAACAGGATTTGACACTGGAAATGAAATGTATCTGTGATATGGATTTCTGTGTCCAGCAAGTTATGCTAATAAAGGCTTTTTTGTGCCCTTGACTTATTGTCCATGTAGTTTTTTGGCAAGATTTTTGGGTGGAGAGAGAATGACTGGCTGCTGGCTGTAGGTCTAAGATAGAAGTAGAACTTACAGTCTCCCAGTTTCTAGCCTGGTGCTTTTAACCACTACATCAGCCTGGCTCAAAAAAGTTTACCTCTCTAATATAATTGACTGATATACATAATTGGCATTAAGGAAATAGGGTCCACTGTAACTGAAATTCAGGGGAATCAAGACTGATTTTTGAATACATTCACAATTATCATAGTTTCAAAATATATAAACCAGGTGAGAAAGTGCTTCTAGTCATCATCTCATCAACATCATCAACAAAGTTTTTGACTTTACTATCCCAAGCAGTCATGAAACTCTGAGGTTATACACAACCAGATTGTTTTGCTCTTTACAACTAATATAAATTAATTGTGTTGCTGATATTACATTTCTGGTCCTTTTTCCTTTGTTCAGAATACCAAAGGTCCATTTCTTTTTTCTTTTCTTTTTTAATTTTAAAAAACAAACTTTATTGAATTTAAAAACAGTATAAAATATATAAATTTTCTTAATCATAAAATTACATAAACAATAGACAACACAACATACAAACCAAATACATGTAACTATATATACACATATATACAAACAGTGACTTATTCCTATTCTATCTATCTGACGGTGCTTCTTTATTACATTGATTTTCGCTGTATTTCGTCTTTACCCTTTTTTCTTTTGATTTATCCACTTGTACCATCTATTCCATACTTTAAACTGAAACTTGTTGAATGCTTTCTCTAGATCTTCCAATATAATTAAATGCATGTATTACTTCCATTCTGACTTTCTGCCTATGGCAGAAAGACAATATTTAGGTCACTGAGAGATACACTATATGAAAACCTTGTCAAAAGAAATTTGTGCAATGTTAATGTTGTTATATCTTTTAGTAACTAGAATAGATTGGTCACTGGGTAGGGGCATGACATATCTTCATAATGTGATAATATTTATAAGAAGATTGTTTTAGCAAGGGTTTTTTGTGTTGAAGTTTCCAGATGGAGGGCTTGAATACTAGCAAACAAAAGGAGCCTCCTAGAATTTTATCTTTTCTTCCTTAATGTATTTAAGAATCCCAAAGAATGGAAGAAACCATACCTAAAAACATCAGACTTACAAATGCAAAGCAGGAGGGACAAAGATTAGATACTCCACTAAACAACTGGATTTGTTTAATGTTGCATGAATCCAACCAATTGCAACTTAATAATGTGAAGGTTAAATAATGATTTAATGCAAAGTATGAACCCTGCAAGGAACCATTGCAGGAATACAGCATGGTGATTGCACAGTAAACACGTCATCTAAAAGTAAAAAAAGATCAGGATATGCTGCTGCTGTTGATTCATTTAAAAATACTTATACATTCCCTTAATCCATCCACACTGGGCAGTACCTAGCAAAAAAAAATCCCTAATAATTTGCAAAGCTTCATTAAAGCAATAACTAGGTGATCTCCTAGACTAACTCAGTATGGGCCAAATTAACTCAATTTCTTCCTTGTGGAATCAGCACTTTGCCCATTCAACAAAAAATATACGATGAAGAACAATTTAAAAAGGTATCATAGGTATTTTAGAAAGTGCCTCGTTCTTTTTCCAGTAATCATATAATTTACTGAGAACTAGTCTCACCGAAGAATTGGAAGCTGAAGTTGACTGTAGCTTATCAGGAGATTGAACTGATAATAGCTGGTATAACTTGCAATAGCAGAGAGAAAGCAGAGAAACTATGATAGTACTAATCTTGGTTTAGTAAAGTTAGTCAGCTTGAAAAAAAACGGTTCCATGGATATGTCCAGAATTGAAGATTATCTGAAATTCTATTACCTGTCCTGAATTCATCAGGTAAAAAGGGCCATAAAACATTAAATAGTAGATGGGCATATTTTTATTTATTATGAAAACTTTTTTTAAATAAAATTCTGAGTTGTTTTAATATGCTTGTTTTAAAACTTGGGTATCTATCTTTGTATACTTTTATTCTGTGTTCATAACATGAATGATGTGGGTTAGGCCTACAGCCTTAATATATGAGTTAGATGTGTTCACCATGGAATACAGAAGTAGAATTCCAGAACCTTTAAGGTCCTATGATTACTGTGTTACTTTATAGGCACCAAATCTCAGTTAAAATATTGCTAAAGAGTGAAAATTGAGTCCATAAAACTTCAAAGGGACAACCATAGACAGTCTTAAAATGGCTGGTGATAAAGAATACTATTGTACTAGGTCTATAAAACATTTCAGTAAAGAACTTCAAGCACAGTACACAGAAGTATATCTTTTTTAATAATATAATCCTTTATGTACATCAGTATCATATTGTCTGATAAGTATCTTGGTGAGAAGGTAATCTAGCTTCAGTTGCTTACATCAGCTATTGTTCAGGACAGTTGTATATTGACAAATTAAATTATTAAGGAGCCTACATTGTCAATGCTGACTTAATTTTATTTGCTTGGGATAAGCAAATGAATACGAATTAAAGGTGGTTTCATTCCTACAAATTAAAGATGATTTCATTCCTGCCATTAACTCCTTTAGGGAAAAAAACCTTACTACATTACATGGATTAAAACACGAGAACTGAGTCTGAAAGATGAAAGGATTGTCTGGCCTACAGACAGACAGCTACCAGTTGGTGAAAGCCTTGTTCTTTGAGGCTTCAGTTTAGCTCTGCATACCCTCTATTCAGCTTTACAGAATATTCAACAGCCATTTTTCCTGCAGTTATTGGCACAGCACTCCACGGAAGAAAGTATGATTACGGTGTGCTTTTATATGCTAACAAGCAACAAGATTTGAGCTTCTGGCTATATACCAACAGCTAGAAAATGTGATCTCTTCAGAAGGACCAGCTCTGTCTATGTTTATGAGTCTACGTTTTATTTATAGTTCTATACAATGACAAGAAACACAGAAATCAAAGAGATGTGTTGGAAAACTTTAAAGAACAATCAATAGGAAGAGGTATATGTGCAATCATCTGTCCCTTAGAGCTAATACATGCAAAGTGAAGTGTTTCTTGTGTGAGTATCTGTGGGAGGGAGAGATGGTGCAAAATTAAGCCAGAAGCCAAAATTCTGATTGTGTCCTAACAGCACTAAATATCTTATGAAAGCACTGTATAATTAGCTTCCAGGCAATGGTAGAAGTAAATATGAAAAACCAAGTAAGGAGAGTAGCAAAGCACAAAAGGGGTGAGGAAAGGCTATAACAAAATGTAATATTTGCAATAAATGTAAGTATTTTAACAATCCAAATGAATGCTTTTATACAGAAGAAAGCAGCAATATACATTTGTTTTTTTACTGTAATAATTACTTCTTTTTTGTGCACATGATTAAAAAAATGTAAGACAAGATTTGAAGACCATTCTTGAACTACTATATCTAAATGCTTGGCCCAGAAGCAAGGTTGAACATTTCTAAAAAGAGAACAGTTGATCAAACTTGATTGCTTGGGGGACAAAGGATGGGGAAACTGTGCTATGAGTGGATGACTGAGCAGTAGACAGTACAGGAAATATAGTGCCATTACTCAACTTAAAACAGTTCCCTTTCTAGAACCAGTCCTCACTTTGACTAAGGGCTAGTTCTTCCATTATATGAAATGAGGAGATTGTGTCAGATGTCAGGTGGTAGATTCTGCATACTGTAGTCAGAAAGAAAGAAAGAAAGAAAGAAAGAAAGAAAGAAAGAAAGAAAGAAAGAA
>WNWU01000012.1:12436404-12452308 GCA_012654045.1 Ptyas mucosa | reverse complement strand
CTATCCTATCCTATCCTATCCTATCCTATCCTATCCTATCCTATCCTATCCTATTTTTTCTTTTCTTTCTCTTTTTTTGGTGCCCTATATCTTTTATTTCCATTCTTGGGAGTGACAAAGTTGTCTTTTATTATTGTTCTTATCAGTGTTTCATTTTTTTTAAAAAAATATACTATGAATTTAAACTATATTTGTTCTTCCGTTGTATCATAACAGTTTTTGCTACTGTATCCCTCTCAACTCCCATCCTGAATAAAAATTTTGTTTTGTCATTCCAAAATAAAGCATAAATTAGCAAATAAAGGAAGTAGGATTAATCAAATACAAATATATATTTTGTACTGACTAATATTTTCTTTCTGACTTAAAACTGAAAAATCACTCTACTGTATGTATCCAACCTCATGTGGTCCAAAGAACATCCAACTCATATAAATTTCCATAAAACTTTCGGGATTCTCTCAAACTCTTGCAGCCTTCCTCGTCTTGAGTAGTTATTCTAAAACTGCCTTTTCCAATTTTTATTGAACTATTTTTATATAATAAATTAGGACTTACATCTCTGGTGATTTTGAAAGGGGTTGGAATTATTTCATTTTTTAAATTCTAGAATATACTTTATATTCCAGGCTGCAAAGCAAGCAGCCTTATATTCTTAACACTGCTTGCTTTCCTGTCTTTGGCAAATGTCACGCACAAATTGAAACTAACAGAAGAACAGCATATTCAGAAAACTTCGTAGAGAGAAAACTCTTGGAGATACATCACTTCAGTTCCAAAAGTTAAATCCTGTTGAAACTAGTGGGATTTATTTCCAGTTAAAAATGTATATGCTTTGAATATAAAGCTGAAATGATGTGATTATGGGAAGGCAAGAGGCAGAATGTTTAAGCTGTGGAAATAATGCCTTTGTGTGGCATTATATTTTTAAGTGAAAGTTAATCTAAATTGCTTTTCAACATAGATTCCACTCAGAGAGGTGTAAATTTAGTGCCAGACAGCTGTATAGATTGGATCCATTTGTTTATTTTGAGAGTCTATAAAGTGTGGGCAGTAGTCAGCAGGCATCTTTCTCCACAGCAAAGTTATGCCAAGTTTTGCTGAAGCAGAAATCTCAGCAGAATAATACTGTGAATTTAATCTTAGCAAGGTTGGCTTCTGGGCTTCTTTTTATCAGAATACTTAATAAATGATCCTAATATATGCGCCAGGATGCTATTGGCTAGGAACTGATCATGCCAGATGACTTTTATGATAATAATGATTTGACAGTTTACCAAACCTTGGCTCTAGAAATACATTGTGTCTAACAGTACAAAATTTGGATAATAGTATACCCAAATGCCTATATCCTTCAGCTGGGTAACCAAGAACCAGAAAATCTCCACAAAGTATATCAGGTTATAATAAATACAAATATAATCATTAGATAAACTAAGCATAAGCATCATACCATGCATTTTTCATGATGGCTAATCATTTGCAAAGGGAAAAATATTTTAAATGACCTAGTCATTTCACTGGTTCTGGAGTTAGCTTCTGGCACTAAACACCAGTATCTTCTATAGCAGGTGTTCATAACTCTTCATTTGGGGTTTTGATGAAATATGTGACATGCCTCAAGGGACAGTTGGTGGGTCTGGAGCCACTACCCTTCAGAAGAAATCATTCACCATAGATGTCTCAAAAGGCAACTGGACTGTTTTTTCCCTTGAGGAAGAAGAGGAAGAAGACATTTTGCTTCATCAGTTTTGATGGGGGAGAGAATGGAAGGTTCACCACCACAATTGATGAAGCTTCTTGGATGAGAAGCAAAATGTTTTCTTCTTCCTCAAGGAAAAAAAAAGTTTTTTTAGACATTCACTTTACAAACGTGATTGTGAGGGTTCAGAATTGTCACCATTTAATTATCAGAAGGCATTTTTTATCTCCAAGACTAGGGATTGACTGCACTGGAACGACTCCAATTTAATTGTTTTGTACTTGCAATGATTGTTGACAAGCATTTTATGAACATGTCCATGAGGAACGGCAGTGTCTGAATGAATGATAAGAAATGAAAAAGAGTGATTAATATTAGTCTAAAAATGTAGCCTTATATGATGTGGAGAATAATATGGCACTTTCACATCATATGAAGAGAGTGTGGCCAGCTGGGTTAATGAATGCTTTATGTTCATAGTTTTCATTCACTGAAGCTACTGCCAGTTTATATGGCTTTAAAAGTAAGAAGACAGTTTTATAAAGAATGGATATAGAACATTTCTGTTAACCAAGGCATTTTAAACTGTCTAGTTTAGAAACAAAGTAGTATCAAATGTTGTATATTCATAATCTATATTAACTGCCAAGAATTGCTGGGAGTTGTGTGGTATATTGCTATGTATACAACAATGTGAAATCATAAATGCCAGTTCTTAGTTCATTGGCTTCTATTTTGTTTCAATCTAGTGAGATTTATTTATTTATTGTCTTAATCTGTGCATGTATCTTATATTCTTCTTTCTTGTTTCCATAATTAATATGTATATATTTAGTAAGGGACGCTGACCTTCCAGACCAAAGATTTACATGGGATGTAGAAATAATGCTAATCTGGTTAAAACCTATCACCCTGCCATGGACTCAGTCAGAATATGAAAAAAGGTACTGGTATCTGTCAGAAACAAACCTGGATATCTATACTCTCACTCTATTTCTGGCTTAGCTGTACTTTCTCTTCACCAACCTCAAAATGGAAAGTGAGCATCTTCCATAGAAGAAGTGAGGAGAATGGGTACATACTGATTGGCTTAGGTATTCAGATTTATGGAATGCAGACTTCTAAAGAATTATAAATAAGTTACAGATGCACTGATTTAGTTTCTCACTCCTTTTTCTTTGTTCTGTATATGACCCATTTCTTTTGTATCTACGTGACTGTTCATATTATGGTGCTGGGCCTATTTTCTAATAACAGCAGAGAAACTTTTTCAGAAGGCAATAGGGCTCCCAATGCCCCACCTACACAACCTTCACATTTGGACAGCCTTATTCCTATATTAATTGGTTCAAATTTAAGAAGGAGCTATCAAAAGCCAAATATATTGATTAAAATGTTGGCCTAAAAGAAGGAGGATCCAAGAACAAATCTGTCTTCAACCATGAAAATTCACTAGGTGACTTTGGGTCAGTCACTCGTTCTCATGGGATTATTTTATAAAATGGGAAGAAGGAGCACCGCATACCACCATGAATTCCTGCATAAAAGATGGGATATAAATGTAATAAATTTTATAAATAAATTTAGGTGATTTCCTTAGAGATCATAATAGCAGAGCTTTAAAAGTAAAAAATGGAACATTTCCTGGTAAATTTCAGTAAAACAATGTATTGGAGGCAAACAACTGCCCAATGGTTTTGATAGCCTGGAATAATATACATTCACATATAGACATATATAATGGACAAAAAGCAAAATGAAAACAAGATAAACAGAATAGTCACAAGCAGGGAGAAAAAAATATAGCACAAGCAGTAGCAACTTCCTTGCATGCTTGATTTACTTGTTTCTATGTACCACTCAGAGGCAGCTTGTAGCCATGGTTTGAAATAGTTTGCAACCTAACATAAAGATGTGGTCAAAGGTATTGGTACCCGCCTACTTTGCCTCACCAGAAATAAATGGACATGATAAGCAAAAAGTTGAAGAAGAAAATGATAAGGTTCAAGTGAGATGCACTGTTAACTTGGCAATCTCTAAAATTATGCAATTAAGTTAGGATGACTGAGATAGGATGATGAGACTCCTCATTTGGAAAGATAAAATCTGGAATGTAGTGTTATGCATCCTTATGTGCATTGATGAGCCTTTTCACACCATGAAAAGCCAACATCTGTAACTGTGCCAGCTTTGCTGAGAAATGCTGAAATCAATTGTTATGGGTAGTAAATATGTGTGGGCATTTGGAGTATAAAGCCCCCAACGAAGTGTCTATATTTGGAGGAGCAAGAAGGAAAACCCTAATCATCATTATATTGTTCTATCTCAATGAAATATAGGGAAGGCTTGTGATCTGCTTTCTAAGAATAACATATCCCCTGCGGCCTACTGAAATTCCTACACCTATAGTAATCAGGATGGTACAGGTAGAAACCAAGTCCTATCAGTCCTATAATTATATCAGATATAAAGTAACTTCACTAGATCTACAGCAATTCAAAGAGAACACTGGGGATATTCTTTTTGCTGTACTGAACAGAGAAAAATCGGACAAATTATAGTTGTAGCTCTTCCAAAGACACTTCTGTGATTTTTCTGCCCTGATATGGGGGCAATATACATCCTTGTCTCACTCTCTTTCTATTCTGAACAAATCTGTTTCTCTAAATTCATTTCTTGCAACAGCCCCTTTTCACTTCAAAGGTTTTGCAGAAAAATAATCAAGCATTCTGACATATCCATGAGTCTTAATACATTCCATCGTCTGGCAAGATCTGCATAATCAAAGATTGCTGTACTATAGTCAATAAATGATGGATCTCTTCTTGATACTCACTTGGTCTTTTCACTATCCATTTTCTGTTAGCTAACTGGTCTTGTGTTCCTTTTCCTATTCTGAAATTGCCTGCTCGCTTGACATTTCTCATTTCATTTCTCTTAGTTTCTCTTTGTAAGAGGTTAAGCAAAATGTTAAGCAAACTGAACTGATTAGGTATGCCAAAGTGGTTACTGAATGCTTATGTACCTGAAATCAAATCAAATCAGAATAACTTCAATTGCAGTTGAACTTGAACAGCTAAAATATCTTTTTGTCCCCTCTTTCAGAGGACTGAAATGAATGTTCACTGATGTACTTCAGCATCCATTCATTATTTGCATTTTCTCAATACATGAGATGGTCTAGAACTCAGCACAATGCCAGGAATATCATTTGATGCTAAAAGCTAGGAATGTAGTCCAACTCAAATTTGAGTTTCTCTTGTGATTAGAGATTAAAGATACCCCTTGCATATGGAAGTTTTATGAAACTGGAAATACATTATTACTCAAGAATCTTACCTACTTCAGAGAGTAATTCCATGCACTTTATCTGACATGAAATCTTGTATATAAAACAAGGTCAGAAAAAAATATCAGTGATTCGGAAAAACTTTCAATATCAGAATAGGTAAGGAGCTTTTAAAATCAAATTATCTTCATTCAAAATGATTAATTCTTTAATAAATGATGTTGCTAGTGATGCTATTGAAGAACACTATAAATGCATAAATACAGATTTTGTTTGCCATTCAGTTCTGTGAATTTTTTTCTACAATTAACCTCCTAAGGCATTCCTTATTTGAAATCTGCATGAAGAGCCTTTAGCCTAGGCAGGTGGCTCAAGAACTTTCTCATTGAAGGAATTATTTATTAATGCTATTGGGCGTATGTATAGTTAATTACTTTAACATGCATTTTTTTAAAAAAAAGATAATTTGCTATTAGGAAGCGACTTAATCAAGACCATCATGATCAACTCAAAGGAGTTTGCTCTTGTACTTCAGTTTGTTCATCTCTAGCCTGCTTACAATAAAATTGATATGGCCTGAGAGAAACATTAGTGAGAACAAGAGCTTCTCATAGAATCACCCTTGCTGGTAAGGCCAAAGGAGGGAGATGAGGCCTTGTATAATCTATAACCAAGGGGAAAGCAGGTGAGGCTCTACAGGTGCAAGAAAACCTAACTCCCTCAGATGAAAGAGGTGCAAAATAAAAATCAAAGAGGTGCAAAATCAAGAGGAAGTTACTGGCAAAATTCCATTATTACTCAGAAAACTATAAGGACCTGGCTGAAACATTTAAACATATTTCAGTGACAGATAATAAAACCCCCATATCAAAAAGTAAAGTTTTTGAATAGAATTATGACATGGCTAGATGGTCATGCAAACATGGAAAAGTGCAGTCCAGTTCCCCAGATGCTTCCAGGCATAGACTATGGAGTTACAAAGCCCCACTGTCTCACAGGAACAGATCATGAAATATTGGTGTCAAATATATAGGTTAAACTTAGACAATTAAAGAGGTTAGTGTGCCAGCTAAATCCGATCTGAAAGAAACAAAGTCAGAATATAAGGTCAAGAGAATGAACAGATTCAGTACATTTACTTTATGTGAAAGAGAACCTTAGGAGCTATAGGAAAGGTAAGAGACATCATGAAAATTGAAGCAAAATAAAAAATTTTTTGAAAGTAGCTTTCATAACAAATGCACCTTAATAAAAGATTGAAATCTTGAGATACATGAAGGACATACGATAAGTGAACACAGTCTTCCAATGTCAAGTGAGGAATGAACAAAGAAAAATATAAAGAATGTCAACAAATAGAGTTCCTAAGAAGGTAAGTGGGGGGGAGGGGGGAAATCACACAAATATTCAAGAATAATCACATAAGAGATGTAAAAAAGACAATGAGGTTTTAAAAAAATGGAAAGTACCAAATCCCTTTACAAAAGGGGATTGCAGAATAACAAACAGTTGCAAAGAGATATGTTCAGAAACCCACACTTCTAGAAATAAAGTCTGACATGCAATAGACCAAGATTGCAAATTTTTAGTTAAAGTGCTAATAGCTCTATATCTATTATACCAAAAGACTGACTTAGAGAGTGGAAAAGATACAGCTATACTGAAGAAGTGAGTTGCCACATATAAATTATTGAACCATTGCATTAATTCTTCATGCACATAGACACAGACAGACAGACACACACACTCCATATATTCTTCTGACACTTGTTTCACAGCAGCCTGCAGCATGTTAGAAATTAACCAAATATGCAAAAACAAAGCAACCCAGTGTTAGTGTTTACAAATATGTCCTTTATTTGTACCATTTAATTTCAATTCTTAAATTAGAGCTATGTGTAGAACTAAGCCGCTGTCACAAGGAGGAAGTAACTCTACTTCAGCTTAATGTTTTCCAGGCCCAAATCTTGGCTATTGTAATGGTAAGAGTACAGAAGCCTATCCAAACTGTCAGAAATAATTTCTCAGAGACATTGCTTTTCTTTTTTATATTCTTTCAGATTGTGATATTGGTTCTTGCAGAGCCATTTATCAGATTAGTTATTTGTTGTTTGGATGAAGTATTACTGCAAATTAACAATGTGATTTTTCCTCCTTTACAGTTGTGTTCTTGCTCAAATTCAACAAATGCTTTCTGACAATGGATCTGTTTCTGTTCTGGCTGAGAAACAAAACCAAAACGTTTATTCTGTTTTTCCCCCCCTGTTCAATTGTTTGACCTTTTGGTTGTAGGGACACAGAGTTGATTGTCAGATGTTTGTCAAATTTTTTTAAAACTAAAATTCCCACTAATTTAGATTCTGCATTCTTTTCAAGAAAATTTAGTGCTTTTTCAGCTTCAGCAATTGACGAATGAAAAGAGTGAAAGAGAAGCTGGAATCAAAATCAGAATTTTATTTTCTTTTTATTGTATCTGTGTATTTTTCTCTCGCTTGCAGTCATCACTAAGTAATTCACTCATCAGATGTATGACATTTTGCCTGATCCAGGTATACAGGTATTGATATAGGTATTAATGGGAAAAATAACACCCAAAAGTTCTTGCCTAAAGCTATATATATATAGTATACAGGTCAGAAGCAAGATTGACATTTTGCAGAAAACTAATATACAGTTGCAATTGGAAGCCTACAAATTTATCAGCAGTTCCTGTTTCCTTCCCACAACTTCCAGTAAATAATGGAGATTTGAAGATTGCTAGCTGGAAAATCATCTTCAAACGTGGAAAAATAACAATTGAAATAAAAATTTAATCAAGGTAGATAATGATTGGTGACTCTTTATTGGTGACTTTTTTTAGAGTACAGACAATGCTCTCTACTTATGAATAGGTTATGTTCCAAGAGGCTGTTTGTAAATCCATTTTATTCACAATTCCAAACAAGCATATATGTATGCAACATGCTATAAACTAATATTCTTCTGAGTTTCAGGACCTTGTAGGTTGGATTTGTGGACAGGTTCGTTCATATTGGTGAATGTTCGTAGCTTGAAAATTTGTAAGTAATGTCTGAAGCAGTTCTTGATTGACAGGTTTTGACTTCAAGGATTCTTGGTCTCCTTCATTTTTTTCAGTTTGACTGAGTAGTTCAAAACATTCCCACCAGGCCATGATCAGAGGGCTAGGAAAATGTGTGAAGAAAAGCTGTTCCTTCTGTTTAACAGAAGAAACAGAAGCATTTTGAGGCAATTGTGAAGCATCTGAAAGGAAACATTCCCCTCTTATCAAATGTTCCAACTGATTCTTTGTGGCTTTTTTTGTTCTGTCTGCCTCTGTCTGTTATGAATGATTCAGTACTGTTCCCCATTAGTCCATTTTGGTTTATTGTTTGAAGACTGAACTGGCAGCATCTTTATTTGTTCATTGCTCTGACTTTTGAGGCAAGGTTTTAATGATGTCAGTTTCTTACTTCCCAATGTCTACCTCACTTACTTAGTTTATATATTTGATTTATATGGCTCCTGTCTCACAGCAGTGACTCCGGACAGCATATAAGGATTAAAACAACAACCTTGCAATTTGTTAATATGGAACAGGTAGTCCTCAACTTACGATCACAATTGTAACTTACGATACAAATTTTATATTGTTAAGTGAGAAATTTGTTAAATGAGTTTTGCCCCATTTTATGACTTTTCTTGCCACATTTGTTAAGGGAATCACTGCAGTTGTTAAATTAGTTATACCGTTGTTAAATGAATCTGGCTTCCCCATTGACTTTGCTTGTCAGAAGGTTGCAAAAGGTAATCACATGACCCCGGGATCCTGCAACTGTCATAAATGTGAGTTAGTTGTCAAGCATCTGAATGTAAATTACATGCACATGGGGATGCTGCAATGATCATAGGTGTGAAAAATGGTCATAAATAACTTTTTTCAGTGCCATTGTATCTTCAAATGGTCACTAAGTGAACTGTTGTAAGTCAAGGGCTTCATGTATAACATTGAAGTTTAGTGTAAAAGCTGGCAATGGAATACCAAGATATGTGTGTGACTAAGAAAAAACGGCATGGGTCTCCCCTGTCCAATATGCTAGTTGCAGCCCTAATGTGCTAGGACCGTGATGGCGAACCTATGGCACGCGTGCCACAGGTGGCACGTGGAGCCATATCTGTGGGCACACGACCTTTGCCCTAGCTCAGCTCCAGCGTGCATGTGCGTGCCGACCAGCTGATTTTCGAGCCTTCCAAGCCCACCAGAAGTTGGGAAACAGGCCGTTTCTGGTCTCCAGAGGGCCTCCAGAGAGGTGGGAAAGGCCTTTTTCGCGTGCCCCCCCAGGCTCCAAGAAAGCCTCTGGAGCCTGGGGAGGGCGAAAAATGGGCCTACCAGGCCCACCAGGCCATTATGTGCCACAAACAGGGGGAGCGCAGGTGTGTGTGTGTCATGCATGCATGCTTGGGGGGCAGAGCATGAAGGGATTGAATTATGGATGTGGGCACACATGTACGTGATTCCCCATGCTCCCCCTGCTTTTGGCACATGATGGCAAAAAGGTTAGCCATCACTGTGCTAAGATATTGGTGGCCCCAGCTCCAATCACTGATGTTCAACTTGTATATTGCATTCATGTTTGGCTTCTCCATTAGTGTTGTGAGACTGTGTTGACCATGTACACCTACACTCGCACAGCGAGAAATGCATACTTTATCTCATCAAACTTTGAGATTCAAGATCAAAATCCATTAGTTTTGAAGAACAGGGTTAAATATAAGGACTCAAAAAGCAGCATTCAGATTGCTAGTGGAAGCCCATAAACAGGGCATGAGCAGCTGGTACAAGCAACAATATATAACCTCCTTGAAAAGTCCTATCCCCCACAAACAAATCTGGTTTTCCTTTAATGCTCAAAGTAGTGGTACATCTTGTGGTAGTAAATTCTATAGTTTAATGATTCCAGAGGTTAACAATATTTGACCCCAAGGCTACATTTTGTTCCAGATTATATAACATGACCAAACATCCTATGCCAAACATTATCTGTTTAGACCTTCATCAAAGCCTACATTGGGTTTTAGAGTTGTTGGGTTGTTGTTGTTTTTTGGCTCAACCTGATTTGCATTAGGAAAAGTAGTATCATATACTTGGTATGATCCTAAAAGTGTCAGTTCACCTCAACATGATGAATTCGGATGCACTGAATAACCAGCCAGTGTGACATTTGAAAATAAGAAGAAAACAAAGCAAAATGAGTGCCTTGTAACACCTTGACATAATTGGGACACAGAACACATTAAAATATGTTTAGTTCATTTAATGGAGACTGTTCTCAGAGTCCCCTGATTAAAGGATGGATGGATGGATGGATGGACAGACAAACAAACACAAATAAACAAAAAAACATGTGCAATAGTGAGCTCAATAATCAACCCCAATGAGTGTAATTTCTATTAGTTAGGGATGTCTTTCCAGGGCTGTTTGCAGACACTCCATTTTTCAGTTTTTTGGTTGAATAGTTTAGTGGTGGCAGCGCATGGAAAAAGCTTATCTGTGACCAAAAACAGTTTGCTTCTTTATTTACAAGCAGTATTTTTTTTCTTTATTTAGATAGACATACCATTGATGTTTCAGTTTATGAAATCATTCACTGTCTAATTACTGTACAAAAACTTGATTGGGATAGTTTACAAATATTGTAAATGAATAAATAAGTATTAAGGGAATGAACAGAACAATCTAAAATAAAATACTATCATCCTAAGTAAATAAAATTATTATCAATAAAAGATCAGTACAGTGGATTTCAAGATAATAAAAGTTATTAGAATTATGATGGAAAGAATATGATCTTTATATGAGTACCAGGCAGATTATTGCAGTCTTGTTTGGAATGATGATTTACAACCGAAGTATCATGACTGAAAATACATGTCCCTATTATTTATTACAGTGTCACTTGAATGAGGCATCTAAGAAGAAGGCTACTTAGTCAAATACTCCAATCCTGATTTATTTAATTTCCTCTACAGACTATAACACTAATTCCATTACTCTTTTCTCCTCATGCAGCAAACTCTGAAGGTAGAACATATAGAACAAGGTTTGCGCAACACTAGTATATAACTTCTCCCTCCCTGGAAGTTTCTAATAAGGGCCAGAGGCAGTAAAGAGAAAGAGATTCTATGGTATGAAGCACATAAACACCATACGCCATAAATCAGGAAGTTAGTTTAGCTGAAGGGTAGTCTTGTGCTTCCAGGCTCTTGAGTTACTCATAGTGAGTAGGTGTGTAAATATGACAAACATATCTGTGAATAATGTGCAGAGGCTTACAATACTTACTTTTCTGTGAAGTTAAAGCAAATGGACTTTGGAGCCCTTAGAAGTATTTGTTAGATTTCTTGTGCAATGGCTTTATCTGCAGAGGCTACCCCATAGTACCACATCACGATTTGAGGATTGTGATTGTTACTCCATCACAGTAGGGCCTTTTTCAGATGTACAACAGAAAGTCAAAAGCAATGATTGGATTTTTTTTCTGCCTCTAGATCAGTGATGGCTAACCTTTTTGCCATCACGTGCCAAAAGTGGGGGGGAGTAGGGGGGAGTGGGTGCGGGTGCCCACATCCATAATTCAATGCGCCCCGCCCTCCCGCGCATGCGCACGTGACCTCCCCAGTTCCCCCTGCTTTTGGCACGTGATGGCACGGTGGGCCCAGTAGGCCCGTTTTTCCCCCTCCCCAGGCTCTAGAGGCTTTCTAGGAGCCTGGGGAGGGCAAAAACAGCCTTCCCCTTCCCCCCGGAGGCCGGAAACAGCCAGTTTCCCGACTTCCGGTGGGACCGGAAGGCCTGAAAATCAGTTGGCCAGTGCACGCATGCGCGCTGGAGTTGAGCTATGGCAACACTCGCGTGCCCACCAATATGGCTCCGCGTGCCACCTGTGGCACCCATGCCATAGGTTCGCCATCACGGCTCTAGATCTTTCAGAATTACCTCAGGGGAAAAAGCCCCATTCAACAACTCCTTCAAAACTAAGGAAATAACTGACTTTGATCTCTCTCACAACCCCTCATGATTTTCCAAATCTGTTATTTCTCTCTCCCATTGTCCTTTGCCCTGTTGTAAGCTGGAGAAAATCTTGGGAGTCATAATATTTATTTAATAACTGAGGAAAGCATAACTATTTGCCACATTTCATATTGTAAGCCAAAGAACAATAAAGCTTGATGACACTCCTAATAGTAATATATCAATAAGGTACTGCAACTACATCATAATATAAAGCCTTCTCATGAAACCCAAATTAAATGGTGAATGAATTTATTTTGAAATACCCAAAGTCCTGCACATTTTCTCGGCCACTCTTTTATCGTTTCTCATATTTTTGTTTTGTTGTTTATGTTTCCTGACTGTCTCCAATCTTAAAACTAGGAGCAAATAGTTGTTACTCCTTTGGTTGTGCTCAAAGATTATAAAGGTCAAAGTGCCTCTTTCTCCCCTGGATTTGGTATATGATAAGGCTTCTGAAACTCAGAGAAACAATTGTTTGTTATCTCAGCTCACAAGGTTTTTTTAGACACTCAGAAACTGTGTGAGAGATTCTGGACGTTTGTCTCTCACCTAGTATGAATCAAGAAGCAAGAGATTCTTCAACCAATCATTCTGCATGTGTTAGATAATCAGGGAAGTGTGCAGAATGATCTCAAATATTAGTTTACCACAAAATATATAGACCGCTGCCGTTAAAAGGCAAATAATACTTGAACAGAGAATTTTCTTCTTTCAAACTAACGGATGTCTGTTTCCTAGTCCACTTTTTATCAAAATTGCAGTATTAAAATAGAAGCAGAAGGAAAGTAGAATCCAATCAGTATCAAAATGGGAAATTTGACATTTTGATGATTGTCCAAAATTTGTCATAAGGCATAAAAATATAATTACTACCCATGAATCGAAGAAATCCTACTCTGTATTTTAACTGCTGTATACATCACCTGTGAATTATTTGCTCCTCTGTTCTCCATTTTCCATACTTCTGCATAACTAGAAATGACAGTTGTTACTTTTGAACCTTTCTTCTCCATATAGAAGATAACACTGATTACTTTTCAAAGGTGTGCTCTCTTAACCTACTGTTTAAGCTTTTCTGTGGCCATTGGTATTTGAAAAATTGCCATTTTCTTCTGTTCTTAATGACATCAGGGAGATTAACAAGGCTTTCATGGCCATGTTATACATAGTCAGTTAATTGGAGACCAGAAATGAGAAATCATGAAGATAGGGCTAAGTAAAACAAGTAAAACATTCAATATATGGCCTTGAAGCACTTGAAAATGTCCATGGGATTTTCAGTTTCATTTGCCAAAGATAATTCAACATCTTTCTCTCAGATAGTATGTCTCTTTGGAGTAGTTTCATTCTACCAATTTTCAGAAGAGCATTATTTTCTTACTGGAGAAATATATTGCTCTCCTTCCAATGCCTTGTTTCCTACTTCAGCTTTTACTATTTGGATAGTTGAATAGAAACAGATATTTTCTTATGTGGCTGAACCAAATATGAGTTGTAAATAAGAGATGATGTTATGACTTGGGTGAATTCCATTTGAAGTTTTGGGCAGGATATGTTATTGATTGATGTCCAATGCTGGAAATTGGATGTTAGGAGAATATAGCTCTGCTATCTATTGAAAACCTCAAATTCTCTTTCTCCACTCTGGTAGGATTAGGCATTGTCCACAGCATTTTGCAATGGTTCTGGCCTCTCCTCTTAAACTGTATTCAGAAGATGATATTAGGGGAATTGCTGATTGGCAACTAGTCAAGACAGTTTATCTCTCACACTGTTCAAATCTGCTTGAAACATCCACATGGGGGGAGGTATTAAGGAGTTTTGGAATGGAATTTTATTAATATGTTGATAATCTCCAGGTTTGTTTTACTACCCAGTTCTAAGGAATTAGTTGGTACTTTTGAACATTATACAAGTTTAATAATATGAAATAGAACAAGCTGCCGTTATATTGAGACAAGACCAAAGATCTGATTCATGGATTAAGTTTAGCTTGTTTTGAAGAAGATTGAAGAAGATCCTGATGTCAGGAACTCCCAACTGATTAATGTAAGAGAAGTTGCTTCTTGATATGCAGCTGTTGCTGAAAATAATGGTGATGGTGAGGAGTGGTTTTCTGCAATAATGGCTAGAATGTTGATGTGGCCCTTTCTGAGACAATTGGGATTGGGAGCAGTTAGTGCACAGGTGTCAAATTTGCTGCTTCACGTTGCCGTCACATGATGTTCTGTTTTTCCATTTGTGGAGTTGGGGTGGGCATGGCCTGTGTGTGACACATCTGGCCCGCGGGCTGCCAGTTTGACACCCCTGTGTTAGTCATATCTTAATTGTATCCTGTCTTGATTATTGCAACATGCTCTGGGAGACTTTTCTTACAAAAAATCTGGAATTTAAAATTGGTGCAAATTGCAGAACTAATTAATTAATTACTAATTAATATATTTCATGATGTCTTTACTGAAACCTGCAGTGGATGCCAATTGCTTCCTGGACACAATTTTAGATATAGGTGCAAGTCCACGTAGTTTTGGCCTGATTATCTGAGTGATTGCTTTGTGATTAATTTATGTAGCATTAAGAGCTGCAGAGAAGGATTATCTGAAGATGCCCCTGATCAGCAACTTGGTTTTTTACTTGTATAAGATTTTTCCTGTGTTGCTAACAGCCTATGGAATATAATTCCACAGGGGTTGATTTTGGCTCTTACTCTGTCAGTAGTTGGAAAATCTGTAGCAACTTATTTCATAGATTTTTATAGATAATCAATTTTGAACTGATTGTTAATTTATGCTTCAACTTAAATAAATCTTAACCACCTGAAGTGTTCACTTTAGTAGCAAAATGTCTAAAATCGAATAACAATTAAGGATTGACCAATCAGTCAATAAATTGAAGCAGCATCTTTTATTTTGTAAATCAGTTAGTGTCTTGTTGCAGAGATGATTTTATTTGTAAAATACTCATTCATGAGTATGCTGTGTTGTTTATGATGCCGGTTGTGTATATCTTTTATTAAAACAATCGCTTCGGGTTTTTTCATTTACTGCATGGTATGTTTCTCCTTCACTGCTATTTTTATACTTATTGCTGCAGGAACTATTCCATAAATGCCACAGAAGGCATATTATTGCAGTTGGGTGGTACCAGTACTAATTTGACAGATTTGCCTTTAATTTTGGCCCAGGCCTTTTGGATAACCATTTTCTCTGGAAAGAAACTTCACTTAGTGTTACATATGTGCCAATGCAGAGAGAGCAACTGGTAAAACGGCACACTTTTTTCTGTCTGCAACTCTTCAACTATCTATCTGCATATGTGTGTGTGTGTGTGTATATATAGAGAGAGATACCTTCCTTTGTGGCGCAGATATTCCAGTTCAGGCTTTCCTGATTTAGATTCTGTTCTTTAGCCAAGCTGCTTGAAGTGCTAGCTGATAGGTCTTGTGATTTGGTCTCTGGCTGACTGGAGTGTGCACAGGATAAGGTTTGCTCTGTGTTTTCCATAGGGATGCAGAAGATCTCTTGGTTACTTGACTGTTTAGCTATGTGATATTCCTGTTGTTGCCTTTTAAAGGCATTGGTCTGTTAGTAAAGGAAAATATATTCAGAGTTTTGATTTGCATGGCCTGCTGGCCTCTGTGAAGCATTCTCTCTACGCACAAACACACTATCCTCTTTTTCTGTTTATGGCCTGATAATACCCGTAAGAAAAGAATTGCTGCAGCACATTTATCAGCATCATCATGTACCAGTGCTACTGAACTACGTAGCGTGTATGTTTGTGTGTGTGTATGAGAGAGAGAGAGAGAGAGAGAGAGAGAGAGAGAGAGAGAGAGAGAGAGAGA